>CM038796.1:18391607-18526482 GCA_021764765.1 Vicia sativa | reverse complement strand
ATCACATTCCACATATCGAATCGATAACAATTAAACAAAGATCAAAACTATATCACCAATACAAATTGATGCAAGCCCATCAAACAAAGCCTTGTTTTTCAAAGGATCGTAATAACAAAACCCTAACAATCGATAAAGATATAAACATTAAGTTTATAACAAAGACAGGCAACTATTATTCACAAAACCCTAGCTGAGTTCACAAGAATCAAACCCTAACAAAGATACCAAAGATTGCCAAGCCAAACCCTGAAAGTATCCATCATAAACCCGTATAACATTCATCAAACCAAAACATGTAATACCTATCTATCTGCACCCATCATCATTTTCCGTAAAAGAGACCCTTCGTAAAGGCAAAACGGAGGCAAACTCAAGGTAAATGTAAGATTCACTCTGGTCAACCGAAGTCATTCACCGCCATCCACCTCGTAATCGCTCGCTCTTTCTTTCTTTCGCATCCGCTTTTCCTTAGCATCACCGCTTGGTTGTGGTTTCACCCTTTCCATCTCTAACCCGTAAAATGTAGGCATCGATTAGAACTGCTTTTGTAAAAACATAACATGAAATCGAGGCAAACAGGTGCGTATCGGAGAGAGATAGAGAATCAGAGATTGAGCGCTAATGGTCGCTGATTGAGAAATTGGCTATGCGCGGTTAATACAGAGGCGAGCTAACGGTGAGGAACGATGAGAGACGCAGCACCACGGAGGGTCGCAAACTAATTTGAGAGAGACGGCTTAAGGATGGTTGTGGCTCGGTACTAGAGTAGATCGAGAGAAACGAGGAAGAGAGTGAATGCCTTTTCATTTTGTTCTTTTTTCTCAGATTAGTTTTCTGATTAGAAGTTAATCACTAGTTAAGAATAACTTAACTTTTCCTTTCCTTTAGTTGCTGGTTTTAGCTTTTTTTTTTAAAAGAGAGAAAAATGCTTTAGGATATAAAAAGTTTAGATTGTAATAAAACTAATTTAGTTTCTTTTGTTAATTTAAATATATAATATATAATAATATAATGACAATAATTTAATTTCGCTTTTATTTTATTAATATTATTATTGTTAGTATTATTTATTTTTATAATTTATAATATAAATGAGTTTAGGAAATGTACGTATGTTTTACCATGTTGTTAGTTTAGGTGACACTTGTCACCACCGTGTGGTTTATTTGTAACCGTGGTATGCGGTATCAGGTCAATTTGCACCCTTCCGCATCAAACCATCGATCCGACAGGTCCAGATCCCACGATCCGTAATGGTGGACCACACTGATCCATGGAGCATCTCATACAAGATCCAGTTGAAGATGGTGGGCTCTATTGTTATCTACACCCTCCAAATTAAAGCTTCAAATGTGCCCATTCCTAAACTTTTCTTTAAATTCAATATATTGCAAGTTTTTTTTTTTATAATGATGTATTAAATAATATTTGGCATATGGTAGTTTTTATTGAATTACCAATTAAATTGTTAATTGATTTTTCATCAAGTAAAGAATATCTATACTAATAATTATTTAAATTCGATATTGTATTGTGTGTTAATTTATTTATTTTTTTTTTATCCGCTATTACATTATCCGCCAGCATGTTTATTATGCGATCAACACTCCACTCTCACATTAATATAAATCAACAACGCCCGCTTTTCTCTTATTTTTGGTTACCCACACCAAATTCTAAGGGTCTTATGGTCGGGACGGGTACGCCATCCTCACGAGGTTAATTAAGGCCCTCGTTGCCTTGATTAATCATAACCTCAGATAATGGTCCTTATACCAATCACCATGCACTGTTCTCATGGTCAGATAGAGCACCTATCCTCACGAGGTTAATCAAGTCCATATACTTGGTTAACCATAACCCTAAATATCATTTCACGTCCAACGCCCGAATTTTAAAATAAGTTATGGTACTTTAATTAAATTGTTTAGATTCGCTTAACGATTTAATTAAAAATGTAAAGTATTTGGGCCATTGAGGAAACCCAATGACTCCAATACTTTATTCCATACATCAACATTTAAAACACTTTCAAATTAAATTAATTAATTGAATTTGTTTTCTAAATCAATTTTTCTACAAAAACAAAAAATAAATGGTACTTAATTAAATTGTTAGGTTCGCCTCAACATTTAATTAAAATGTAAAGTATTCGGGCCATTAGAGGGTAAACCCAACGACTTAAATACTTTATTCCATAACACTTAATAAAAGTGAACTTTGTTTCACCTCACCCTTTCATAATAAAGATTTTGATGAGAGAAGATCGTTGACCTCAATCACCAATCTCGAGTATCAATCGCTAGAGGATATCCCGACGCTTTGTACTTGTCATCTACCATTAAAATCAATTCAACCCATTCAAATCCGCCATATGCGATTATCAAAATCAAAACATTTTCTTAAAATCAATACAAACAATCCAAGACATTTTCAACAAGAACTACGGAGTTTGATTTCCCATTGCACGAGGGAATACGTAGGCACGCTGTTTCAAACCGTGTCAAACTCAAAAAATAATAAAACAAATCCTCGCTTTCTTCTTTCTTAAATTCATAATTTAGAAATTAGCGACACACACACAAACACATTTGAACTAATGGGTCCCATCGAGTACGATGGACGGAAGAGGTGCTAATACCTTCCTTTCATGTAACCCAATTCTTAATCCATGCTTTGGTCTGCAGACCGCTTTATCCGATTTTTGGGTTTTATCTATATTTCCCTTTCTAGAACAAATAAAATTAGGTGGCGATTTCATTGTTTTTGAAAATTCATTTGAAATGATTTTGAAAATCGAAGTCGCTTTCAACTAAGCGACTTAATTGGGACAAGGTTAAAACTTTTTTTCGACTAGGCAGTCAACCCTAGTTTAGTTCTTCGCATGTTCGGTTTATCGCTTTCTTCTTTATGCTTATCTATTGTTTATTTTGCTTATTTCCTTATGCTTTATATATTAACTGTTGATATATTATTGTGATGGGAATTCATGGGCATTGTTACATGATAAGCCCACTACCCAAAGCTTCTAGGTCACCTTTAGGAATAGAGGGGTCATGAGCTTCAGGTCCACTCGACTCCATTGTCTTGTCGTCTGCTTAAGACCCTAGCCAGAGTTGGTTGTTTTATGAGGTCGCTATTCAAGCACAATAGCAGACATCAATCTTGGACAAATGACCTATAACTCTAAGTTTTGTTCATGTTGTCCTAATCGAGACCAAACGCCAAATGTGGATTTAAAGCATCCTCTTAAGAGTCTGCTGGTATACTTTTACAAATACTATCGCCACGTAGGCTCTCGCACAGGATAAGAAAAGGTGGGTGCCGGGACTAGACCCAAGAAACATTTAGCCAAAACATAAGATTAGCTCTTTACCCGGAATCGCGTAGACGCTCTAAACCATGACCGATCCTACGAATCAGCCTTCTATTTAATTTGTAACATGCATCAGATACATTTGCACAAAACCATTTAGCATATAACTTTATTTCGTGAACCTATAGATTGTTGGTGCAAGAAGGAAGGAAGAATGAATCCAACCTAAGATCGCTCCATGTCTCAAATTCAAAGAACTCAAGTCGGAAGCCGACAACTCAAAGTGAAAGAATTCACCACAAGAGCTTATTTTGAAGAGGTTTGGGAACATCCTAGATCTTTTGACTACCAATGTGGACATGGAAGCTTTGATTGCCCGCAAAGTACTACGATCCTCCTCTTCGATGCTTTACATTCCAAGACTTTCACTGCTCCTACAATCAAGAGTTCGAGAGAACTTAATCGCTTTTCAAGGACGACACCCTTTCTCAACATAGGGAAGACTTTCGATAAGGCTAAGGTCAGCTTTGTTTCTTCCGTAAGGGAGGTGGCACTGGATTACGTATAAAGGTATTCTTAGGCAAAACTTGGAAGATAAGTTGTTAAGTTTGAGGTTCAAGACTTTATCGCCGACTTTCTCCATTCTTGCTTTGCTTCATCTGGGTGGTTTTATTTCCAACCAATGAAATTGGTTACTCGAGTCTCCTCGCTATTGGTATTCATGTCAAAGAACCATGTTCCTCGCACTGCTATCGATGTTCACCATCTCCATGAGAAATCAAGCTTAGGGTGGTTCTGTTGTTCTCCACTGCATTTATGGTCGACATCTCATATCCCTCATGGCGACCGGGAGAAGATCCCGAGAAACTTGTCTCGTCTCAAAATTGGCTTCACTAACACCGATGGTGTGACGTGGCATTCTCTGTGTGGGATTCATGATGTTATCACCACCGTGATGGATATTCTAATGTTCCTTCGATTGGCTCCATGGGTTGCATCAATTATAACCCAAGACTCATGACAAGGCAATCGGGTATCCAATGGAGAAACGAACCAAGGCTCGAGCACTGGAAAGCTTTATCAGGTACCTAACTTGGTAAAAAGGACCGCAAACGAAGTATCAAGATCCAAGAGCTTGGTCAAATCCATGGGAATTTTCAGAGTTAATCAAGAGGGCGGAATTGATGGAAGGTCTATCGCCAACAAGGATGTAGAGTCCAAGAAATCAAGTCGCCTTTACTTTGAGGTACTTTGATCATCCCGAACTCAGAATCACCTCATGTACACAGAGGAGAACACGAGGCTTCAGTGAAATTATCGTAAAGACGGAGGAGGAAAGATCGGAGTACAAAGCTCTAATTTCGTGATTTTCCTTGAGCAAAAATTTAGAAGCCAACCTCAAAGAGGAAAGTTGAGTGGGAGAAGGATACGTAATGAAAAGGATGAAGAGCCCTGATGAGATGTTCAAACTCGAGGAAGGCTTGCAAAAGGACCTCCGTCGACAATCAAGATCGCCAAGATCAAAGGGCCAGCTTATCTAGATGAAGAAAAGGCCAAGAAAAGAGAGCATTGAAAGCATCGCCTCGCAAAGATTTCAAAGTTAAGCTTTCTAGCACGAACCAATAAAATGCTGTAGAACGAGATAATCGCAGAAGTTAAGTCTGTGATCGCCCCGAGAATCGAAGCAATCGAATTAAAAAAGTTCGAGTCGAACATTACAATGGAAGAAAGAAATAGCAAAGTGGATGCTTACTAAGGCCTTGAGAGCAATGCCAAGGTCGATCATAGATCCAAAAGTCAATCGCCCTCAGATGAAAAGGATGAACAAAGGTCCTTTCTAGAAGAAATGTAATGGGCATTTCTATTGAAGTACAAAGAAATGGTCGATATGTGTAACCGCTTGATTGCTTCGACGCACTGAGACTCGTGTCGGCCCAAGACCTCAAGGCAACCCGATACCTCCCGCCGTGAGTGATTTCTTCCTCTCACAAGAGGCGTGAATGTGTTCAAGGCGAAACTAAAGATTCAAGCCTCGCGTGGACAAGATTTCTAGTTTTAGCCACTTATCTTATTTGAATATTTGAATCTAATTATTATTGTAATGATTTAAATCTGTGATGAATTTTATTCTGCTTGAGCTTGAATAAATTGTAGTCACAACTAACAATCTGAGTTTCTATGAGATTTCGTGAATTGCTTTAACCGCTTTTCCCTAATGTTTATTGTTAACTAACGAGTCTTCAAAGAGTCCCCGAAAATAAAATGTACAAAAACATATCACGAGCATGCATGCATACTCCCATAAAGATATCATATATGTGGTATTTAGACCACATCTTACTGCTGATTTTTCTCCACGATTTGCAGACTGTGTTTCATCGCTCATCGCATTCGACGTTAAGTAAATCAAGAAACCGATGAGAAGATGGAAGTCGACATGGCCGCCCTAGGACAAGAATGGATACTGATGTGGGCAATGGAGATATTCGTAACATGGCTCAACAAGAGGAGTCGAGAGCCCGTCATGAGGTTCGCCGTAGTCATCAAGAAGTCGCCAAGGGAATGTCAGGTCCGAAATTAGCTTGGAAGTCAACGCCGTCTTCTGATCTCTGCCGGCGAGAACCAGTCGCTCAAACGGATCATGTCATGGTGGTTCCTCCTCCGCCTACCCCCACACGCCGCAATGCCGCTTAACTCGTGGTCGTGCCTCAACCAGTGTAAGGGCTATTCGTGATTCCGATTCCTCAAGATGATGAAGATAACTTGAAGATTGGTTTTCCAATGTCGAGGAGCCGACCGTCGATAGGAAGTCAAGATGCTCGAGGAGCGCATGCAAGCCTTCGAGAATCGTGGATGTTTTGGTTTCGGCATGTCCAACTCGGGATTGGTTCAAGGAGGAAGATTCCTCCAAAATTTAAAATCCGTGAGCTTTCAAGTACAAGGGCAACTCTTGTCCTAAAACTCACTGAGGTACTACTTTAGGAGGATGTCCGCTCACGGCGACTCGAGAAGCTCTTGATGCACTTTTTCCAAGATAGTTTGACCGATGGACCACTGGATGGTATACGGGCCTTGATTGCTCCCAGTGCGTAACTGGAGAGAGTTGGTCAGGCTTTGCTCAACACTATGGCTTTAACACCGATATGGCACCCACGAGGACCCAACAACAACCTAGCTCAAGAAAACCGACCTTTCAAGGAGTACGCGCAAAGGTGGCGCGAGGTAGTCGCTAAAGTTCAACCCCTATGGTGGAACGAGAGATGGCGGAGATGTTCACCAAGACACTAGATGGGCCATACTACGCCTTGCGCCGACCAAGATTTCACCGACATGGTGATGTTTGGTGAAAGAGTGAGACGGGACTGCTAGAAAGATTCAAGATGCTTGGCCGACAAGAATCAGTCGGTGGCGCCAAGAAGGCGTGGTTACCAAAAAAAGATGAGTCAGCGCTACTATGAGCTAAGAGGAAAGGAGAAGCTACCGAATTCACCACCAAGTTGTCATCAGAACTATTCTCGCTTAGTGTTCCAAAACAAGATGTTGTTCCAAGACAACCACCACCTAGACCCGTGAAGAAGTTTGATCCCTTGCCAATGTCTTATGCAGATGTATTTGCTCATTTGCAAAGTTCAATATGATTGAAATACAAGACTTTGAAGATCGACCGATAACTCACAAAATACTTTAATGCTAATGCTCGCTGTTCTACCACTCCAATGCCTGTGGGCATTCTATCGAGAATTGTATCGCTTTCAAGTACAAAGTTCGAATTGTTAGACACCGAGGCAATCAACTTGACCTCCTCCCACTCCTAATGTCATTCAAGACCCTTTACCTCCTCATGGCAGGAAACGCAAGAATGCACTAAGATGGAGGTTCGAACCGATAATGGATGTTAATGATCCGACCACCCCGCTGTGGTGGATAAAGAAGCAATTGTTGGCGGAGATTTCGTCAGGATGATTGTAAACAATGTTTAATCCAAATCAAGGTCGTGATAATTCGAGAGACGAGATTCGCAGCCCTGACATCAAGGACTCTTCGGCCCGTAAAGAACTCGATATGCGAATGTGAAGATAAGGTCGACGTGGTCACTATCCCCGCCACTTCTAGAAGGATTCCTGCATAATCCCCGCGCCGACTAAGAAACCTCCCGGATTATCACTTTGCTGTCCAAGACCTACACTCAGCGGGCCATCCCGTGGAATTATGGGTCCGAGTACTACCGTGACGGCAAGAAATTGAATGTGGAGACCTCCAAGGAGGAAAGTCCTGATGAATAAGATTGAAGATTGACTGGCAGGCATGACATTGGTAAGAAAGTCTGACACCCGGTGGACTTAATCTTCTCCACCCAATCTAGTCGAGAAATCAAGCTTGGCCAAGGCCAAAGCAAAGTGGAAAGGAGTCATGATTGGGGTGAGTCAACACCAAAGATTTCAGTAACCTATTCGAGCCCGAGATGACCAAAGATGTTGAAGAATTGATGAGGTATATAAAGAAGAGACACAAGATAATCGACCACCGCGACGCCCGCCAAGATCTCTATCTTAGCTTTGTTGAGGATGCCGAGCCTCACCGCAATGCTCTTATGCACCGTTAGGAACATCCTTCGCTCCCCAAGAGATCCGGCTAACCAATTTGAGGCATTGTGAACAACATTTCGCAAGTAATGGTCTCTTTTATCGATTCGATTTACCTCCCGAGGGAAGGAAGCATAACAAAGCGCTACACGCTTCCGTGGAGATAGCGAGAACTACCCCCCGCGGTACTGGCCGACACGGATCATCCTCAATGTTCTTCCAAAGTCTACTCTTCAAGTTGGATTATGGAAGGGTCGGCCGAGACCCGTGATTTGATCGCGGCGCTTGATGGGTCAAAAGGTCGTTGTTCGCGAGGTGGATTTGCCTATTAAGATAGCCCCTGTGTTTTGATGCAACTTTTTCGCATGGATATTAATCCTCCCATCTTGTTTGCTCGACGCCCGATTCACGGGTCGGTGCCGTGACATCCACCTTGCACCAAAAGTCAAGTTCTTAATAATGGAAGGTGGTCACCATTTATGGTGAAGAAGATTATGTCGTCACATCCGAGCAACTTTCGATATGTTGAAGTCAAGGGAGATCCACGAAACTCCATGCCAAGCTTTTGAGGCAGATCACCGATAAGATCCCTTGCAAAAAGGTGAAGTCTCCATGGCATCCTGCAAGGTGCTCAAAGCTATTGTCAAGTCAGACATCCTGGGCTGGAAGAGCGTTGTAACTTCCTACCTGACGGATAAGAGGGTCTGGGCGGTTCCTGGATGAAGATCTCCGCTCCACCCCAAATGAGCAGGGGTGTCTCCTCCGCCAAGTTTGTCAAGGTGGAATCCAGATTGAAGATGTTGATGCCGGGGATGGCAAGGGACGTGACTATGATGTGGACAAGTGGATCACCCAACCGCCCGTGACGTGAGCTTCAAATTGGCTCGTCAAGATGTTGCCGTGGTTACCCGCTTTGAAGAGTAATTTTCTGCTTTTATGTCATTCCATAATTCCTACGTTATGCCCAAGACGAGTGATCATGCCGTAGGCCACCATGTTTTTAACTTTCAAGTTTATCATTAATGAAGGACGCCCTTTTGCATTCAAATTTTTCTCTTTGTTTTTTTTCTTCACTCATTTCTTTTTAAAGGTGACAATATCAAATTTTACTTTCTTTTTATACAAACCTTTTCTTTTTTTTTTATTTTATATAAAAAAACTTAATTAAAAAATAATAAAATAAAATTACCAACCACGAGATGCTCCTTCGACTGACCCGCATTTTGTCGACGATGATTCACCGTGGCTCATTATGATTTCGACGAACCAATTTATCAAGTCAAGAGGAAGTCCAAGAGGACCGAATTACTCAAGAACTAGCCAGTGATGTCGAGGCAAGAAGAAAAGGTCATCCACCGCACTCAAGAGGATCTAGAAGTAATTAATCTGGGAACCGAGGACGCTCGAAAGGAGGTCAAATCGGGGCAGCATTGAAGATGAAAGTTAAAGCTTGTCGAAATGCTACGAGCACGGACATCTTTGCTTGGACTTATGAAGATACGCCGGGTTAGATATCCACATCGCATGCACGAATTGCTCTCAAGGAAGGATGCCCACCGTAAAGCGTAGCTTCGAGAACACATCCGTAAAATGTCAAGGAAGATCAAAGAAGAGGTTCGTGTGATGGAAGCAGTTTCCTAAAGGTTGTTTCTTATCCCCACGGGTTGCAAACATTGTACCAAGGTCAAGAAAGACGCAAGCAAAGGATGTGTGTTGATTATAGGATTTGAATAGCTAGCCCTAAGGATGACTTCCTCTCCGCACATCGACATTTTGGTCGATAACACCGCCGAGCTAAAGTATTCTCCTTCATGGATGGTTTCTCCGGCCACAACCGCATTAAGATGGCGCCCAATGATATGGAAAAGACAACTTTCATTACACCGGGGACCTTCTCGCTAAGGTGATGCCTTCGTTTGAAGAACGCAGGGCAACATATCAAATACTTACGGTTACTCTTCATGATATGATGCATAAAGAGATCAAGTCTACGGATGATATGATTGCCAAGTCCTGCATGTAAGAAGAACACCGTTCACTTGTTAAAATTGTTCGAAGGTCGAGAAAGTTCAGCCGAGGTCAACCCAAGTAAGTGCACTTTGGGGTGAGATCAGGAAACTCTAGGCTTTATTGTGAGCGAGAAAGGATCGAGGTCGACCGCAAAGATAAAAGCGATACAAGAGATGCCAGAGCCAAAGATGTAAAAGAAGTGCGAGGTTTCGGGAAGACCAATTACATCGCTAGGTTCATTTCTCATCTCACAGCCCACCGTGAGCCCATTTTCAAGCCGCTAAGAAAGAATCCAACCAGTGTGGAACGGCGATTGTCGACAAGATTCGACAAAGATAAAGAGGTACCCACAAGAACCTCCACCTCTCACCCCGTGAGGTGGGGACTGCTGATTATGTACTTGACCGTGTTGAGAATTCCATGGGTCAGGTGCTCGTCAACATGATGAGACAGTGTAAAAGAGCATGCCATATACTATTTGAGCAAGAAGTTCATGTAACGCGAATCGAGGTATTCATTATTGAAAAGACTTGTTGTGCACTCGCACGGGCAAAACGACCTGCAAAGACATGTTGACTCACACTACTTTCTTGATCTCCAAATGGACCCGATAAAGTATATCTTTGAGAAGCCACCACAGAAGGATAGCCGGTGGCAAATGATCCTGATCGAATATGATATCCAAGACACTACTCGTAGGCTATCAAAGGTAGTGTGGTGGCTGACTATCTCGCCAAAGAACTATTGATGAAGACTATCACCGATGAAGTTTGAGTTCTATGAGGACATTATGTATATCGAGATTGTAACATTCCAGTGCTCGAAGAGGGACCCGGCCGCTCGCTGGACTATGGCATTCGATGGAGCCTCAAATGCATTGGAAATGGTGTGGCGCCATTATCATCTCCGACAGTTTTCATATCCATTCATCGCCGTAACTGCTTCGATCGCACCAATAATGCGGGCCAGTACTAAGCTTGTATTTTGGGATCAAGCGCCATCGACCTAAGAATCAAAATCTTCGCAGATATGGAGATTCCGCTTGGTAATTAGTCAAATCAATGGAGACTGGGAGACCCGCCACCCGAATTTGATTCCATACCGAGATCATGTCTTCAAGTTGATCCCTTATTTCGACGAGATCACTTTTGATCACATCCCAAGGGAGGAGAACAATTTGCGATGCTTTGGCTACCTGTCATCCATGTTTAAGGTCGATGGGCGAACGATGCCCCGCTCATCACTATAATGAGGTCGGACGAGCCTGCTCGCTATGAAGTGTAGGTGAAGCAGATGAAAAACCTTGGTTCTAATGACATCAAAAGGTATCTCGAGACTAAAGAATACCCCGATGATGCCTCCATCGTTGATAAGAAGGCCAGCAAGTACTCGCCAAATTTTTCCTCAACGCGTGATGTTGTACAAAGGAACTATGACTTATTTTGCTCGACATGCGGATGTACACAAGCAAATAAGATTATAGAAGAAATTCATGAAGGTTCCTTCTGGACGATTCTAGTGGACACACCATGGCCAAGAAGATCTGAGAGCAGTGCTATTATTGGTCCACCATGGAGAACGATCGCTACAACCATGCTAAAACATGTTACAAATGTCAATCTATTACCGATAAGATGCATGGCCACCTTCTTCATTGAATGTTTTGACTTCTCCATGGCCTTTGCGGGGTATTGATATGATTGGAGAAATTGCCCACCGCCTAATGGACATCGATTCATCCTTGTTGCCATTGACTACTTTACCAAACGGGTCGAGGGCCATTTTATGCTCGTGTCACTAGACAAGTGGTCACATCGCTTCATCAAGCATAATATCATTCGTCGCGCTGGGTTCCCCGAGAAGATCATTACCGATAACTACTCAAATCTCAATAATAAAATGATGAAAGAGTCAGCGACGATTTCAAGATAAAACATCATAACTCTTCCCATATCGTCTAAAATGAATGGTGCCCGGAGGCGCAAACAAGAATATCAAGAAGATTGCATGTAAGATGGTTGTCACTTAAGGATTGGCACGAGATGTGCCATTTGCCTTGCACGGCCATCGACTTCAACACGCACGCCAATGTGGGCAACTCCCTTCCTTGGTATACTAGATGGAAGGCCCCACCTGTGGAAGTTGAAATTCTTCTTTAAGGATTTTAACAGATGTAACTCGAGGAAGTCGAATGGGTTCAAAATAGACTTGATCAATCAATCTCATCGACGAAGAGATTGACAAATATTTGTCATGGACAGCTATACCGTAAGTTGATGAAAAGGGCTTTCGACAAGAAAGTGTGTCCTGAATTTCCAAGTCAGTGACCTCAGGTCGAAAAGAATTTTGCCTCCTAACAAGCATTCCACGCCCAAGTGGGCTCCAAATTATGACGGACCGATGTTGTGAAGAAAGTTTTCTCCTGAGGAGCTATGCTGCTCGTAACTATGGATCGAGAAGATTTCTCACCCGATCAATGCAGATAGTCAAAAAATACTTCGACAAAAAAGAGACTTATTAGGTCGACCGCCTAAGCAAAATAAGAGATCCCGACGTAACCAAGAGGTTCGGGCAAAAGATAGGGATAAATATAAAAGATTGACACCCGGCAAGTCGAAACCCGAAAGGGCGATCATGGGCAAAAAGGGTATCCTGGATTGAAACCCGAAAGGCGGTCCAGTAAAAATTAGGATTCAAGGCGAATCTACACAACTGCACCACACCTGCTTTGGTCACCTATCTACAATAACTTGATAATCCGTAGGATCGAGGGTTAGTCTAATCTAGCATTTCGATAGCTCGATGTTAAGGGATGTCAAGTTGTAAAAGGCATGGCGATTCGTAGTTCGACAAAATCGATGATTTTATTGTCACCTTTTCTTTTAACTTTGATGTATAAGCAATTGCTTCTTTTCGTGATTTGCTTTGATGTAAATGCTCATTTACCGCTAATCAATCAATAAAATTACCTTCATCCAAACCGTGTTTTTCTATCATTTATCTCGCCTTATTTTCATGTATTTTGAACTGCTTTGTTTACAAAACGACGTCCGATGTTTTTAATAAACTTTGCACATAAAACACTGCTCCAACCAAGACGTGGCATAATTTCCGGGTTACCTAATCATGGGTACATGGCATTAACGAATGAAACATTGGTCACCGAAAGGCATTATTGTTATATCTCCTGCTTTACGTTTTGTTAGGCAAAGATTTTAAACAAAGAGCATGCACGCTGAGCTTAAATTTCCAACAAAACTTCTTTTTTCCGCAAGGGTATCCATGGCATACGTGCGCCTTGATGTTATCGATCCTTCCCGACGCTAAGATTGCAAAGAACTGCCTACACCAAAGAAGATCACTTTCCAAAGCCCACTTGTGCCAAGATGTTGTCGATCTCTTAGGCTGTGAGCTCGTAATCGTGAACTCACAACACGATTGTCATCCCGTATGAATGTTAATTCCTGTGAGTTACTTCCCAGATGCTAATCATTGAAAGATGATACTTATTCCACAACCCTATCGTGGTCCGCACTATCATCTCTTTGATGAAGACCCATGATCAGATTCAATTCATGGGGTCGATGTTCCCTCAAAGCATCACGATCGCTTTTAGTCCCGGATGAATCATTATAACATGCATCATTGCATTACATAGCATCCTCAAAATGCGTAGCATTTCCATTGATATGGAGCATTACGCTAAAAAATATCTCAAACATGCATCTAAACATAAGCCGATTAAAGTGTTTCTAGCACTTATGCTCCAAGAGAAATTTATAAAAAATCCCCAAGTGGTATTCCCAATGAGTTCCTCAAGAAATTCTTCTTGTTGTTATTCCGCATTTTTGACCCCATGTCGGTCTCCTACATTGTTCAAATTCAATTCATCTATCAAGGCCTTGCTTATTGCAAATTCTCATTGTTGGTTATCTTACCCATGTTTGCCTCTGTCGTTAGAGGCAGAAAAGAGTCAGGACTAACCTTTCTTGCTTCTCGATTGTTTGAGTATCCATACTTGGTGTGTGGTAATTCATAACTGCCACTCAAGAATTACACCCCGCCTTCGCCCGAGGGATATTGTTTTTCTTGCATATTTGCAAACTTTTAAAGTCCAACATAGTTTGGCAAGCCTTGCTGAGTCCCCTTTGTTTGGCCTCTTTCCCGGAATTCGCCTTTGATCGACGATTTTACCATTCCATATATCTTTTCCCCTGAGACTCGCTCACCGGTCTCTCTTTCGTATGTCTAATATGTATATTCGATCTTTATGTTCCAATATCCTGCCGGCATGTATATTTCAAACCTTGTTAGAGTCGCTTTACCGGCCTCTTTCCCATGATGTTCAATATCCATTCGACATATGCTCCCTATAGTGTTCAACATCCCACCGAACATGTATATTCGATCTTATGTGTCCAATATCCTTACCGGCATGTATATTTCAAACCTTGGTAGTAGTCGCTTTCGCCGGTCTCTTCCGCTGTATGTCTAATATCCTTACCGATATATGCTCCTTATATGTGTTCAATATCCTTACCGAACATGTATATTCGATCCTTATGTGTCCAATATCCTTACCGGCATGATATTTCAAACCCTTTGTTGAGTCGCCTTGGCCTGGTCTCATCCAAAGGTATGTGTAATATCCTTACCCGACATATGCTCTATATGTGTCCAATATCCCTACGGCATGTATATTTCAAACCCTTTGTTAGAGTCGCCTTTGGCCGGCTCTTTCCAAAGGTATGTCTAATATCCTTACCCGATATATGCCCCTATACGTGTTCAATATCCTTACCGAACATGTATATTCGATCCTTATGTGTCCAATATCCTTACCGGCATGTATATTTCAAACCCTTTGTTAGAGTCGCCTTTGGCCGCCTCTTTCCAAAGGTATGTCTAATATCCTTACCGACATATGCTCCCTATACGTGTTCAATATCCTTACCGAACATGTATATTCGATCCTTATGTCCAATATCCTTACCGCACGATATTTCAAACCCTTGTTAGAGTCGCCTTGGCCTGGCTCTTCAAAGGTATGTCTAATATCCTTACCCATATGCTCCTATATGTGTTCAATATCCTACCGAACATGTATATTCGATCCTTATGTGTCCAATATCCTTACCGGCATGTATATTTCAAACCTTTGTTAGAGTCGCCTTGGCCTGGCCTCTTTCCTGTATGTCTAATATCCTTACCTGACATATGCTCCTATATGTGTTCAATATCCTTACCGAACATGTATATTCGATCCTTACGTGTCCAATATCCTTACCGGCATGTATATTTCAAACCTTTGTTAGAGTCGCTTTGGTCGGCCTCTTTCCAGTTGTATGTCAATATCCTTACCGACATATGCTCTCTATATGTGTTCAATATCCTTACCGAACATGTATATTCGATCTTTATGTGTCCAATATCCTTACCGGCATGTATATTTCAAACTTTTGTTAGAGTCGCTCTTCGTCTGCCTCTTTCCAAAGGTATGTTAATATCCTTACCCGACGACGCTCTATATGTGTCCAATATCCTTACCGGCATGTATATTTCAATCTTGTTAGAGTCGCCTTCATTTGGCCTTTCTCGTGTATGTCTAATATCCTTACCCGACATACCAAAATCTTTGTTCCAAATCCCACCTGCTCAAAAAAAATCACAAAAATATAGAAAGTCAAAATTATCAAAAGATAAAAAAAATGCAAAAAATATATTTCCACTTGTTCTCCTGAGCGAAATTTTTGTTCAGAGTATTTAATCTTTCTACCTGAAAGTTCAAAGGCTAGCCAAATTCACTTTCGTGTTTAAGACGATAAACAGGCAACTGCAAGCACCCCAAAATTTGCCCTCCTATCTTGCTTTATCTCGGGTTTAGGTTGCATTTATCATAACACCTCACATGCATTCATATCATCGGGACTATGGTTACGGATCGAGTTGATTCCCAAAGATTTCTCGCTGAATGTGGCTTGGTGTTCGGTTGTCGAATTGAATGGTCTGTTTCTAATGGAGCTCCTAAGTCCGGATATTTTGAATGTCATTACCCCGATTCTGGAGATCAATTCATCACGAGTTCGGGTTTTGTTGTTGTTTCGAGTTCATTTGTTCAAGATGTAGAAGGTGGATCAGGACTATCCGCTTATTGGTCGACAATACAAGTTCTAGTGTGTTTGGTTTGTCACGCTTTGTTCACTCTGGCAACAAAGTGAATGTATGGGAAATATTCGTCTGCAGGGTTTGTTTGCAAGATTTAAGGATGTCCAAGTTGCCACATGTTTAGATCTTTCTAGTATGCTCATCGCCTACCTAGATTCAAGGCATTCATTGAAAAATTAGAAGTTTTTTATGAAATTGCTTGATTTCAAATCTTCTCTACCACCGAATATGTTTCGATTTGCAAATGCGGTGATAATCCCATTAACTTCAAGAGGAATCTATCACCCATTTCTTAAAGAAATCATGGAATCGCCAAGTCGACTAGGGTTTTGAATCAAGAACTTTTTTGAAACTTAGAGTTTCAATTTTGTTTCAAGTATGTAAGGCTCGGATTTTTACATGAGTGATCAACATGAAAGCTGCTATGACCGGAAATTCAAAAGAAATTAAGTTTTGTTTATTTCTAAGTCATCAAACCATCTCACAAGATTTAAAGTTTAATTCTCAAGTTTCAATCAACATTTCGACATGGTTTATTTAACCAAATTAATGTTGGTTCATGACAAGTTTTTGAATATTTTGTTGACAACGATTTCCAACTTTCATACACAATTGCTACCACGATAAAGACTCGATTAGTATTTCAAGATCTAAAACCAAGGATTCAAGTTCATACATAATCTTTAAATCTTGCATTCATGAAAATTCAAGATTTTCAATTACTCAAAGGTTTTTTATTTTACAAGAATGTAAGAATAAAGCAAGATACATGTTACAAGTTGTCAAACTCTAAATACAAGTTGCAAAGTTCCTATGATACTAGTATTCTAAGCTACTTCATGGATTTTTCAAGTCAGTAGTCTTCATGAATGTATTCTTGACTTCATTCTCAAGCTTTCCATTCCTCCAAGCTTTCCGCCATCTTTCTTTCGAGCTCAGAAAGACCTCGCTCATGAAACAAACAAAGAAAATCGGTTAGCAAATTAAACGGGCAAAGCAATAATAATACAAGAGAATACATAATCCTATCTCATCATTAGGATTTTCTTCCTAATCGTGTCAGGTAAAGGTTTCAATTGCTCAAACCGCCTCATAGCTAATCATCGCCATAAACTCGCTTATTGCAACCTCAAGGTGTACCCTTGGTTCACAACAGATGTGGAAAGAAGATGAGGAAAAGCGCTAAAAAGCTTTGGCATGACAAGATCGGGTTTTACGTAGGCAGAAGAGTATACACCTTTTCGCAAGTTTTACCATAAACAATGCATCAAACAGCCAACATATCGTAAATGCAACACGTAACAGCCCCATATCGAATCGATAACAATTAAACAAAGATCAAAACTATCACCAATACAAATTGATGCAAGCCCATCAAACAAAGCCTTGTTTTTCAAAGGATCGAATAACAAAACCCTAAGCAACTGACAGTATATAAACATTAAGTTTATAACAAAGAAGAGGGCAACTATTATTCACAAAACCCTAGCCGAGTTCGTCAGTAACCAAACCCTAACAGCATACCAAAGATTGCCAAGCCAAAACCCAGAAAGTATCCATCATAAACCCGTAACAACATTCATCAAAACCAAACACGTAATAATACCCATCTACGCACTCCATCATCATTTTCCGTAAAGAGACCCTTCGTAAAGGCAAAACGGAAGAGGCAAAACTCAAGGTAATAAAAGATTCACCGGTCATATCAAAGTCACGTCCACCGCCATCCGCACTTAACTGCCGCTCTTTCTTGTTTCCCGCATCCGTTTTTCCTTATAGCATCACCGTTTTTAGAAGTTAGGTTTCACTTTTCCATCTCTAACCCGTAAACAGAGGCATCGATTAGAATTTTGTAAAAACATAACATGAAATCGAGGCACAGGTGCAGATCGAGCGAGAGATATGAGAGAATCCAGAGATCGTGGAGCGCGACGAGTCGCGATTGAGAAATCATGCGAGAAATCGCGAGCGAAATACAGAGGCAGCGAACCGTGAGGAACGATGAGATGAGCAATACGGCCACGCTGAGGGTCGAACCGAGAGAGATTGAGAGCGGATGGTTAGGGTTCGAGACATGAGAGAGATCAGAGAAACGAGGAAGAGAGTGAATGCTCTTTCATTTTGTTCTTTCCGTATTAGTTTTCTGATTTAGTTAATCACTAGTTAAGAATAACTAACTTTTCCTTTTCCTTTAGTTGGTTTTAGCTTTTTTTTTAAAGAGAGAAAACAGCTTTTATGATATAAAAGTTTAGATTAGTAATAAAACTAATTTAGTTTCTTTTGTTAATTTAAAAAATATAATATATAATAATATAATGACAATAATTTAATTTCTGCTTTATTTTATTAATATTATTATTAGAGTTAGTATTATTTATTTTATAATTTATAATATAAAATGAGTTTAGGAAAATGTAAGTATGTTGGCTATGTAAGTTTAGGTGACACTTGTCACCACTGTGTGGTTTATTTCAAAATGTGTGTGTATGTGATTGTCAATTTTGCACCCTTCCAAGATCAAACCATCGATCCGATGAGGTCCAGATCCCACGATCCGTAATGGTGGACCACATCTGATCCATGGAGCATCTCATACAAGATCCAAAGAAGATTTTGGGGTGGCTCGATTGCTATCACACCCTCCGCTTAAAGCTCAAACAGCCCATTCCTAAACTTTTCTCTTTAAATTCAATATATTGCAAGTTTTATTTATTTTTATTTTTATGAAATGATGTATTAAATAATATTTTGGCATATGGTAGTTTTTATTTTTGAATTACCAATTAAATTGTTAATTGATTTTTCATCAAGTAAAAGAATATCTATACTAATAATTATTTAAATTCGATATTGTATTGGTGTTAATTTATTTTATTTTTTTTATCCGCTATTACATTATCCGCCAGATGTTTATTACGCGATCAACACTCCACCTCACATTAATATAAAATCAACAACGCCCGCTCTCTTATTTTTGGTTACCCACACCAAATTCTAAGGGTCTCATGGTTGGGATGGCATGGCCATCCTCACGAGGTTAATTAGGCCTCGCTGCCTTGATTAATCATAACCCAAAGATAATTGGTCCTTATACCAATCACCATGCACGTGGTCCATGGTCAGATAGAGCACCTATCCTCACGAGATTAATCAAGTCCATATACTTGGTTAACCATAACCCAAATATCATTTCATCCAACGCCGCAATTTTCAAAATAAGTTATGGTACTTAATTAAATTGTTGAGGTTCGCCTAACCATTTAATTAAAATGTAAAGTATTTGGGCCATTGAGGGAAACCCAATGACTCGAATACTTTATTCCATACACTGAACATTTAAAACACTTTCAAATTAAATTAATTAATTGAATTTGTTTTCAAAATCAATTTTTCTACAAAAACAAAAAAATAGTGTTATGGTACTTAATTAAATTGTTAGAGGTTCGCCAACGATTTTTAATTAAAATGTAAAGTATTGGGCCATTGTAACCCAATGACTTAAATACTTTATTCCATAATACTTAATAAAAGTGAACTTTGTTTCACCTCACCCTTTCATAATAAAGATTTTGATGAGAGAAGATCGGTTGACCTCAATCACCAATCTCGAGTATCGAATCGTTAGAGGATATCCCGACGCTGGTACTTGTCATCTACCACTAAAATCAATTCAACTCATTCAAACTTTTTCGCTCATATGCGATTATCAAAATCAAAACATTTTTCTAAAATCAATACAAACAATCCAAGACATTTTCAACAAGAACTACGGAGTTTTGACTTTCCCATTGCACGAGGGAATACGAGGCACGCGTTTCAAACCGTGTCAAACTCAAAATAATAACAAACAACCTGCTTTCTTCTTTTCTAAATTCATGATTTAGAAATTAGCGATACACACACACAAACACATTTTGAACTAAATGGGTCCCATCGAGTACGATGGACGTAAGAGGTGCTAATACCTTCCTTTTGCGTAACCGACCCTAATCCATGCTTTTGGTCTTGTAGACCGCTTTATCCGATTTTGTGGGTTTTATCTATATTTCCCGCTCTTTCTAGAACAAATAAAATTAGGTGGCGATTTCATTGTTTTTGAAAATTCATTTGAAATGATTTTTGAAAATCGAGTTGCTTCAGTTGGCGACTTCACTGGGGACAAGGTTTTAAAACTTTTTTGACTAAGCAAGTCAACCCTAGTTTAGTTCTTCGATGTTTGTGTGTTTTATCGCTTTTCTTTATGCTTATCTATTGTTTATTTGCTTATTTTCCTCTATGCTTTATATATTAACTGATATATTATTGTGATGGGAATTCATGGGCATTGTTACATAGATAAGCCCACTACCTGTGCTTCTAGGTCACCTTTAGGAATAGAGGGGTCATGAGCCCAGGTCCACTGACCCATTGTCTTGTTGGTCGGCCAAGACCCGGCTTAGAGTTGGTTGTTTTAAGGAGGTCGCAGTCTGCCAATAGCAGACATCAATTGGACAAATGACCTATAACTCTAAGTTTTGTTCATGTTGTCCTAACCGAGACCAAACGCTCAAATGTTGGATTTAGAGCATCCGTTAAGAGCCGCTTGGGTATACTTTACAAATACTATCGCCACGAGGCCTCTCGCACGATGATAGTGTTTGTAAAAGGATCCGAGACCCCAAGAAACATTTAGCCAAAAACATAAGATTAGCCTTACCCGGGAATCGTCTGGTAGACGCCGAAACCATGACCTACCGATCCTATAACCGCTTCTATTTAATTTGCAACATGCATTGCATACATTTGCACAAAACCATTTAGCATATAACTTTATTTTCGTGGAACCTTATAGATTTTGTTGGTGCAAGAAGCGTAAAGGAAGAATGAATCCAACTGTGAAGATCGCTCCATGTCTCAAATTCAAAGAACTCAAGTTGTGGAAGTCGATAACTCAAAGTGAAAGAATTCACCGTCAAGAGAGCTTATTTCGGAAGAGGTCTGGGAACATCCTAGATCTTTGACTACCAATGTGGACATGGAAGCTTTGATTGCCCGCAAAGTACTATGATCCTCCCTCGATGCTTTACATTCCAAGACTTTCACTGCTCCTACAATCAAGAGTTCGAGAGAATCCTTAATTGGCCTCGGACTACACCCTTTCTCAACATGGGGAAGACCGATAAGGCTAAGGTGCTGCTTTGTTTCTTCCAGGGAGGTGGCACCTTGGATTACGCATAAAGGTATTCGAGGCAAAATTTGAAGATAAGTTGTTAAGTTTGAGTGGTCAAGACGATCGCCGACTTTCACTCCATTCTTGCTTTGCTCATCTGGGGTGGTTTTATTCCCAACTAATGAAATTGGTTACTTGAGTCTGCCCGCTATTGTATTCATGTCAAAGAACCCCTGCCTCGCACTGCTATCGATGTTCTTTACCATCTCCATGAGAGAAATCAAGGGTGGTTCTGTTGTTCTCCATCATTGCATTTATGGTTGACATCTCATATCCCCTCGTGGGCCGTGGGAGAAGATCCCGAGAAACTTGTCTTGGTCTCAAAATTGGCTTCACTAATGTACCGATGGTGTGATGTGGCATTCTCCGTGTCAGATTCGCTGATGTTATCACCACCGTGGTGGATATTCTAATGTTCCTTTGATTGGGTCTATGGGTTGCATCAATTATAACCCAAGACTCAACAAGGCTATTGGGGTATCCAATGGAGAATGAACCAAGGCTCGAGCACTTGGAAAGCTTCATTGTACACGAACTTGGTAAAAGGACCAACAAGTATCAAGATCCAAGAGTCGGTCAAACCATAGGAGAGCCGAGAGTTAATCAAGAGGGGCGGAATTGATGGAAGGTCTTATCGCCAGTGGGTGAGAGAGTCCAAGAAATCAAGTCGCTTTACTTTGTAGAGGTACCTTTGATCATCCCGAACCTCAGAATCACTCATGTGCCAAGAGGAGAATACGAGGCTTCAGTGAAATTATCGAAGACTGGAGGAGGAAAGATTGAGCTACAAAGCTCCACTCGTGCTGAAAATTTACCTCAAAGATAGAAAAGGGGAGAAGAGCAATGAAAAATGAAGAGCTCTGAATGCAAAGGAGTGCCGCAAAGAAGACCTTCAAGATCAGCACTTATCTAGATGAAGAAAATGTTAAAGAGAAGAGAGCATTGAAAGCACGCCTCAAGCAGATTGCAGTTAAGTCTCAAGACGCCTCGCCGAGAATTGGAAGCAATCAATTATCAAAAGTTCGAGAGTCGAACATTACGAGGGAAGAAAGAAATAGCAAAGGGATGCTTACGAAGGCCTTGAGAGCAATGCCAAGGTTGGATTGATGAGATCCAAAAGTCAATCGTCTGTTAGATGAAAAGGATGAACTAGTGTCCTTTCTAGAAGAATGAATGGGCATTTCTATGGAAGCACAGTGAAATGGTTATGTGTAACCGCTTGATTGTTGACGCACTTGAGACTCGTGTCGGCCTAGAAGACCTCAAGGCAACCCGATACCTACTGTGAGTGATTCCTCCGTCAAGAGTGTGAACAGTTCAAGGCGAAACTAAAGATTCAAGCCTGCCGTGACAAAGATTTCTAGTTTTAGCCACTTATCTTATTTGAATATTTGAATCTAATTATTATTGTAATGATTTAAATTCCAAGATGAATTTTATTGCTCGTTTGAGCTTGAATGTTTGTAGTCACAACTAACAATTTGAGTTTCTATGAGATTTCGTTGAATTGCGCTTAACCGCTTTTTCCTAATGTTTATTGTTAACTAACGAGTCTTCAAAGAGTCCCCGAAAATAAAATGTACAAAACATATCATGAGCATGCATGCATACTCCCATAGCATATCATACATAATGGTATCGACCACCATCTTATCGCTGCTGATTTTCTTCTCCATGCATTTAGAGACTACTGTGTTTCATCGCTCATCATACCCGACAAGAAGTAACTGAAGAAACCGATGGAGAAGATGGAAGTCGACATGGCCGCCTAGGGACAAGAATGGATACTGTGATGGGCAATTGATGGAGATAATTGTAACATGGCTCGCAACAAGAGGAGCTGAGCCCGTGTGAGGGTCGCCGTAGTCGCCATCAAGAAGCCGCCAAGGGAATGCCGTGTCCGAAATTAGCTTGAAGTCAACGCCGTCTTATCTGCCACGAGAACCAGTCTCAAACGGATCATGCCGGTGGTTCCTCCGCCTACCCCCACACGCCGCCATGGCCGTAACTCGTGTTGCCCTCAACCAGCAGTAAGGGCTATTCAGATCCGATTCCTCAAAGATGATGAAGATAACTTTGAAGATTGGTTTTCCAATGTTGAGGAGCCAATCGTCGATAGGAAGTCAAGATGCTCGAGAGCATGCATGCCTTTCGAGAATCGGATGTTTTGGGTTTCACATGTCCAACTGGGATTGGTTCAAGGAGTGAAGATTCCTCCAAAATTTAAAATCCCGTAGCTTCAAGTACAAGGGCAACTCTTGTCCTAAAACTCACTGAGGTACTACTTTAGGAGGATGTCCGCCATCATACGGATGACCAGCTTGATGCACTTTTTCCAAGATAGTTTGACCGATGGACCATTGATTGGTATGGCCTTGATCCTCTCAGTAACTCGAGAGAGTTGGTTGTAGCTTTGCTCAACACTATGGCTTTAATAATCGATATGGCGCCCACGAGGACCCAGCTGCACAACCTAGCTCAAGAAAACCGAATCTTTCAAGGAGTACGCAGCGTGGCGCGAGGTACCGCTAAAGTTCAACCCCTATGGTGGAACGAGAGATGGAGATGTTCACCGCAAGACACTAGATGGGCCATACTATGCCTCTGCAGTCCGACCAAGACTTTCTACCGACACGGTGATGTTTGGTGAAAGAGTTGAGATGGGATCAAGCTAGGAAAGATTCAGATGCAGGTACCGACAAGAATCAGTCAGGCGCCAAGAAGGCTTTTGGTGGTTACCGTAAGAAGGAAGAAGGCGAGTCGATATCAGTATGAGCGAAGAGGAAAGGAGAAGCCGAGAATTCAACCAAGTCATCAGAACTATTCCCGCTAGTGTTCCAAAACAAGATGTTGTTCCAAGACAACCACCACCTAGACCCGTGAAGAAGTTTGATCCCTTGCCAATGTCTTATGCGTATGTATTTGCTCATTTGCAAAGTTTGAATATGATTGAGCTGACTTTCAAGATTGACCCGATAACCCGCCAAAATACTTTAATGCTAATGCTGCGTCCTTACCACCCAATGCCTGTGGGCATTCTATCGAGAATTGTATCGCTTTCAAGTACAAAGTTCGTAATTTGCTAGACACCGAGGCAATCAACTGGACCTCCTCCCACTCCTAATGTCATTCAAAGACCCTTTACCTCCTCATGGTGGAAACGCCTGTAATGCATTTGCGAAGATGGAGGTTCGAACCCGATAATGGATGTAATGATCCGACCACCCCGCTGTGGTGGATAAAGAAGCAATTGTCATTGAAGGAGATTTCCGGTTGTGATGATGGTTGTAAACAATGTTTAATCCAATTGAAGGTCGTGGATAATTGAGAGACGAGATTCGCTGTCTCGACATCAAGGGACTCTTCACCGTCCGTAAAGAACTTGATACGCAGAATGTTGAAGATAAGGCGACGTGGTCACTATCCCCGCCACTTCTAGAAGGATTCCTGCTACAACCCCGTGCCGACTAAGAAACCTCCCGTGATTATCACTTTGCCGGGTCCAAGACCCCACACCAGCGAAAAGGCCATCCCGCGGAATTATGGGTCCGAGTACTACCGTGACGGCAAGAAATTGAATGTGAGACTCAAGGAGGAAAGTCCGATGAAAGAAGATTGAAGATTTGAGCTCGGCATGACATTGCGAAGAAAGTCTGATTACCCGGTGGACGAATCTTCTCTCCACCCAATCTAGTTGAGAAACCAAGCTTTGCCAAGGCCAAAGCAAAAGGGAAAGGAGTCATGATTGGGGTGAGTCAACACCAAAGATTTCGTAACCTGCTCGAGCCCCGAGATGACCAAAGATGTCAAGAACCATGAGGTATATAAAGAAGATGATTACAAGATAATCCACCGCCAGACGCCCGCCAAGATCTCTATCTTAGCTTTGTTGAGATTCCGAGCCTCACCGCAATGCTCTTATGCATTGTTAGGAACATCCTTCGCTCCCCCAGAGATCTCTTGCTAACCAATTTGGAGGCATTGTGAACAACATTTCGGCAAGTAATGGTCTCTGCTTTATCGACTTCGATTTACCTCCCGAGGGAAGGAAGCATAACAAAGCGCCTACACGCTTCCGTGGAGATAGCGAGAACTACCCCGTCCTGCAGGCCGACACGGATCATCCTCAATGTTCTTCCAAAGTCTACTCTCTTGAAGTTGGATTATGAAGGGTCGTGGCCGAGACCCGTTGATTTGATAGTTAGGCGCTTGATGGGTCGAGGTCGTTGTTTGGCGAGGTGGATTTGCCTATTAAGATAGGCCCCGTGTTTTGATGCAACTTTTTCGCATGGATATTAATCCTCCCATCGTTGTTTGCTTGGACGCCCGGATTCATGGGCTGGTGTCGTGACATCCACCTTGCACCAAAAGTCAAGTTCTTAATTAATGGAAGGTGGTCACCATTTATGGTGAAGAAGATTATGTCGTCACCATCCGAGCAACTTTCGATATGTTGAAGTCAAGGGAGATCCACGAAACTCCATGCCAAGCTTTTGAGGCAGATTAATCGATAAGATCCCTTTGCAAAAGGTGAAGTCTCCATGGCATCCTACAAGGTGCTCGCTATTGTCAAGTCGTGACATCCCGGGTGGGGAAGAGTGCTAGAACTTCCTACCCCACGGATAAGAGGGTTTGGGTTTTGCTCCCGATGAAGATCTCCGCTCCACCCCAGCCGAGCAAAGGGTGTCTCCTCCCCAAGTTTGTCAAAGGTGGAATCCAGATTGAAGATGTTGATGCCATTGATGGTGAAGCGATGGTGACTATGATGTGGACAAGTGGATCTACCCAACCGCCCCTGTGACGTGAGCTTTCAAATTGGCTCGTCAAGATGTTGTCCGTGGTTACCCGCTTTGAAGAGTAATTTTCTTTTTTATGTCATTCCATAATTCCTACGTTATGCCCAAGACGTAGTGATCATGCCAGGGCCACCATGTTTTTAACTTTCAAGTTTATCATTAATGAAGGACGCCCTTTTTTGCATTCAAATTTTTCTCTCTTTGTTTTTTTTCTTCACTCATTTCTTTTAAAGGTGACAATATCAAATTTTACTTTCTTTTTATACAAACCTTTTGTCTTTTCTTTTTATTTTATTATAAAAAAAAACTTAATTAAAAAATAATAAAAATAAAATTACCAACCACGTAGATGCGGTCCTTCGACGGACCCAGATTTTGTCGACGATGATTCTGCTGTGGCTCATTATGATTTCGACGAACCGATTTATCAAGTCAAGAGGAAGTCAAGAGGACCGTGAATTACCCGAAGAACTAGCCGTGATGTCGAGGCAAGAAGAAAAGGTCCACCGCACCAAGAGGATCTAGAAGTGATTAATCTGGGAACCGAGGATGCTCGAAAGGAGGTCAAGATTGGGGCAGATTGAAGATGGAGTTAAGCAAAAGCTTGTCGAAATGCTACATGAGTACGTGGACATCTTTGCTTGGTCTTATGAAGATATGTTAGATAATCGACATCGCATGCACGAATCGCCTCAAGGAAGGATGCCCACCAGAAGCAAGCTTCAGAACACATCCAAATGTCAAGGAAGATCAAAGAAGAGGTTCATGGAAGCGTGTTTCCTAAAGGTTGTTTCTTATCCCATGGGTTGCAAACATTGTACCAAAGGTCAAGAAAGACGGCAAGGTAAGGACGTGTGTCTGATTATAGGGATGAATGAGCTAGCCCTAAGGATGACTTCCTCCCGCACATCGACATTTTGGTCGATAACACCGCCGAGCTAAAGTATTCTCCTTCATGGATGGTTTCTCCGCTACAACCAGATTAAGATGGCAATGATATGGAAAGACAACTTTCATTACAACGGGGACTTTCTGCTACAAGGTGATGCCTTCGTTTGAAGAACAGGGCAACATATCACACACATGGTTACTCTCTTCATGATATGATGCATAAAGAGATGAAGTCTACGTGGATGATATGATTGCCAAGTCCCGCATGTAAGAAGAACACCCGTTCACTTGTTAAAATTGTTCAAAGGTCGAGAAAGTTCAGCCGAGGTGAACCCAAGTAAGTGCACCTTTGGGGTGAGATCTGGAAACTCTTAGGCTTTATTGTGAGCGAGAAAGGGATCGAGGTCGACCCCGCAAAGATAAAAGCGATACAAGAGATGCAGAGCCAAAGACGTAAAAGAAGTGCGAGGTTTCTTGGGAAGACCGAATTACATCGCTAGGTTCATTTCTCATCTCACACCACCGTGAGCCCATTTTCAAGTCATAAGAAAGAATCCAACGTGTGGAACGATGATTGTCGACGGATTCGACAAGATAAAGAGGTACCTACAAGAACCTCCAATTCTCTCACCCCTGGAGGGTGACCGTTGATTATGTACTTGACCGTGTTGGAGAATTCCATGGGTTGTGTGCTCTCAACATGATGAGACATGCCATATACTATTTGAGCAAGAAGTTCACGTAATGCTAATCGAGGTATTCATTATTGGAAAAGACTTGTTTGCACTCGCACGGGCAGCAAAACGACTCGCAAGACATGTTGACTCACACTACTTTCTTGATCTCCAAAATGGACCCGATAAAGTATATCTTTGAGAAGCCACCACAGAAGGATAGCCGGTGGCAAATGATCCCGATCGAATATGATATCCAAGACACTACTCGTAGGCTATCAAAGGTAGTGTGGCGGACTATCTCGCCAAGAACCATTAGAAGAAGACTATCACCGATGAAGTTTGAGTTCCCTCATGAGGACATTATGTATATCGAGATTGTAACATTCCGTGCCCTCGAAGAGGGACCCGAGCCCTGCTCATGCGGGACGATGGCATTCGATGGAGCCTCAAATGCATTGGAAATGGTGTTGGCGCCATTATCACTTCTCCGACTGTGTTTTCATATCCCATTCACGCCGTAACTGCTTCGATTGCACCAATAATGTGGCCGAGCAAGCTTGTATTTTTGGGATCAAGCGCCATCGACTCCAAGAATCAAAATCTTGGCGATATGGAGATTCCGCTTGGTAATTAGTCAAATCAATGGAGATGGGAGACCCGCCACCGAATTTGATTCCATACCGAGATCATGTTGAAGTTGATCCCTTATTTCGACGAGATCACTTTTGATCACATCCCAAGGGAGGAGAACAATTTGGATGCTTGGCTACTCCGTCATCCATGTTTAAGGTCGATGGGCGAATGATGCCCGCCTATCACTATAATGAGGTTGGATGAGCCTGCTCGCTATGAAGTAGAAGGTGAAGCGGATGAAAAACCTTGGTTCTATGACATCAAAAGGTATCTCGAGACGAAAGAATACCCGATGATGCCTCCATCGTTGATAAGAAGGCCAAGTACTCGCCAAATTTTTCCTCAACGGTATGTTGTACAAAAGGAACTATGACTCTATTTTGCTCGGATCGTGGATAGACACGAAGCAAATAAGATTATAGAAGAAATTCATGAAGGTTCCTTCGGACGATTCTAGTGGACACACCATGGCCAAGAAGATCTTGAGAGCAGGCTATTATTGGTCCACCATGGAGAACGACTGCTACAACCATGCTAAAACATGTTACAAATGTCAAATCTACGCTGATAAGATGCATGTGCCACCTTCTTCATTGAATGTTTTGACTTCTCCATGGCCTTTTGCGATGTGGGGCATTGATATGATTGGAGAAATTAAGCCCACCGCCTCTAATGGACATCGATTCATCCTTGTTGCCATTGACTACTTTACCAAATGGGTCGAGGCAGCGTCTTATGCTCGTGTCACTAGACAAGTGGTCACACGTTTCATCAAGCATAATATCATTTGTCGCTATGGGGTTCCTGAGAAGATCATTACTGATAACGGCTCAAATCTCAATAATAAAATGATGAAAGAGTTGTGCGACGATTTCAAGATAAAACATCATAACTCTTCCCCATATCGTCCAAAAATGAATGGTGCCGTGGAGGCGGCAAACAAGAATATCAAGAAGATTGTACAGAAGATGGTTGTCACTTACAAGGATTGGCACGAGATGCTGCCATTTGCCTTGCACGGCTATCGCACTTCAATACGCACGTCAACAGGGCAACTCCCTCTCCTTGGTATACGGTATGGAAGGGCCCCACCGTGGAAGTTGAAATTCCTTCTTTAAGGATTTTAACAGATGTGCAACTCGATGAAGTGAATGGGTTCAAAATAGACTTGATCAATTGAATCTCATCGACGAGAAGAGATTGATGACTATTTGTCATGGACACTATACGAGCGTATGAAAAGGGCTTTCGACAAGAAAGTGTGTCCTCGAATTTCCAAGTCGGTGACCAGGTCAAAAGAATTTTGCCTCCTAAGATACCGACGCTCGGGGCAAGTGGGCTCCAAATTATGAAGGACCGTATGTTGTGAAGAAAGTTTTCTGAGGAGCTATGTTGCTTTCATGACTATGGATGGAGAAGATTTCTCACCCGATCAATGCAGATGTAGTCAAAAATACTTGCAAAAAGAGACTTATTAGGTTGACCGCCTAAG
Source organism: Vicia sativa (assembly GCA_021764765.1). NCBI lineage: Eukaryota > Viridiplantae > Streptophyta > Magnoliopsida > Fabales > Fabaceae > Vicia > Vicia sativa. The sequence continues at coordinate 18,496,707 of CM038796.1, read as the reverse complement.
CAAAATAAGGGCATCCCGACAACCAAGAGGTTCGGGCAAAAGATAGGATAAATATAAAAGATTGTACACCCGCAAGTCGAAAACCCGAAAGGCGACTTGGGCAAAAGGGTATCCTTGGATTGAAAACCGAAGGGCGGTCCGGCAAAATTAGGGATTCAAGGCGACGACTACAATCGCACCACACTGTTTTGGTCACTATCTACAATAACTTGATAATCCGTAGGGTTCGAGGGTTAGTCTAATCGGAGCATTTCGGATAGCTCGATGTTAAGGGATGTTGAAGTTGTAAAGGGCATGGCGGATTCAGAGTTCGACAAAATCGATGATTTTTATTGTCACCTTTTCTTTTAACTTTGATGTATAAGCAATTGCCTCTTTTCAGGATTTGCTTCTTGATGTAAATGCTCATTTACGGGCTAATCAATCAATAAAATTACCTTCATCCAAACTGTGTTTTTCTATCATTTATCTCGCTTATTTTCATGTATTTTGAACTGTTTTGTTTACAAAAACGACGTCCGATGTTTTTAATAAACTTTGCACATAAAAACATCAGTGCCCAACGGCACGTGGCATAATTTCTGAAGTTACTCGGAATTGCGGGTACATGGCATTAACGAATGAAACAGTTGGTCATCAGAAAGGTAATTATTGTTATATCTCCTGCTTTCTGTTTTGTTATGCAAAGATTTTAAACAAAAGCGTTGCGCTTGAGCTTAAATTTCCAACAAAACTTCTTTTTCCCCAAGAGGTATCCATGGCATATGTGCGCCCTTGATGTTATCGATCCTTCCGACGCTGAAGATTGCAAAGAACGGTCACACCAAGAAGATCACTTTCCAAAGCCCACTTGTGCGTAAGATGTTGTCGACCCTCTTAGGCTAGAGCTCGTAATCGTGAACTCTACGCAATCGATTGTCATCCCGTATGAATGTTAATCTCGTGAGTTACTTCCCTGATGCTAATCATTGAAAGATGATACTTCTATTCCACAAATCCCCTTATCAGGGTCCAGACTATCATCTCTTTGATGAAGACCAGATGATTGTATTCAATTCATGGAGGGTTGATGTTCCCTCAGCAGCTCACGATTGCCTTTAGTCCTGGATGAATCATTATAACATGCATCATTGCATTACATAGCATCCTCAAAAATGCGTAGCATTTCCATTGATATGGAGCATTACGCTAAAAAAAATATCTCAAACATGCATCTAAACATAAGCCAGATTAAAGTGTTTCTCGAGTACCTTTTGCGTCTCCGAAGAGAAATTTATAAAAAAAATCCCCAAGTGGTATTCCCAGTCAGAGTTCCCTCAAGAAATTCTTCTTGTTGTTGTTATCTGCATTTTTGACCCCATGTCGGTCTCCTACATTGTTCAAATTCAATTCATCTATCAAGCGTCTTGCTTATTGCAAATTCTCATTGTTGGTTATCTTACCCATGTTTGCCTCTGTCGTTAGAGTGCGAGCAAGAGTTGGTGACTAACCTTTCTTGCTTCTCGATTGTTTGAGTATCCATACTTGGTGTGTGGTAATTCATATAATTGCCACTCTTGAAGAATTACACCCCGCCTTTGGCCTGAGGGATATTGTTTTTCTTGCATATTTGCAAACTTTTAAAGTCCAACATAGTTTGGCAAGCCTTGCTAGAGTCCCCTTTGTTTGGCCTCTTTCCCCGTGAATTCGTCTTTGATCGACGATTTTACCATTCCATATATCTTTTCCCCAGTGAGTCTGCTTCAGTCGGTCTCATTCTTGCGTATGTCTAATATGTATATTCGATCTTTATGTCTCCAATATCCTTGCCGGGCATGTATATTTCGAAACCTTTGTTAGAGTCGTCTTCGGTCGGTCTCTTTCCGGCGTATGTCTAATATCCTTACCTGACATATGCTCCCTATATGTGTTCAACATCCTTACCGAACATGTATATTCGATCTTTATGTGTCCAATATCCTTACCGGGCATGTATATTTCGAAACCTTTGGTAGAGTCGTCTTCGGTCGGTCTCTTTCCAGTGTATGTCTAATATCCTTACCTGACATATGCTCCTTATATGTGTTCAATATCCTTACCGAACATGTATATTCGATCCTTATGTGTCCAATATCCTTACCGGGCATGTATATTTCGAAACCCTTTGTTAGAGTCGTCTTTGGTCGGTCTCTATCCAGTGTATGTGTAATATCCTTACCTGACATATGCTCCCTATATGTGTCCAATATCCTTACCGGGCATGTATATTTCGAAACCCTTTGTTAGAGTCGTCTTTGGTCGGTCTCTTTCCGGTGTATGTCTAATATCCTTACCTGACATATGCTCCCTATATGTGTTCAATATCCTTACCGAACATGTATATTCGATCCTTATGTGTCCAATATCCTTACCGGGCATGTATATTTCGAAACCCTTTGTTAGAGTCGTCTTTGGTCGGTCTCTTCCGGTATGTCTAATATCCTTACCTGACATATGCTCCCTATATGTGTTCAATATCCTTACCGAACATGTATATTCGATCCTTATGTGTCCAATATCCTTACCGGGCATGTATATTTCGAAACCCTTTGTTAGAGTCGTCTTTGGTCGGTCTCTTTCCAGTGTATGTCTAATATCCTTACCTGACATATGCTCCCTATATGTGTTCAATATCCTTACCGAACATGTATATTCGATCCTTATGTGTCCAATATCCTTACCGGGCATGTATATTTCGAAACCTTTGTTAGAGTCGTCTTTGGTCGGTCTCTTTCCAGTGTATGTCTAATATCCTTACCTGACATATGCTCCCTATATGTGTTCAATATCCTTACCGAACATGTATATTCGATCCTTATGTGTCCAATATCCTTACCTGGCATGTATATTTCAAACCTTTGTTAGAGTCGTCTTTGGTCGCTCTTTCCGAGGTATGTCTAATATCCTTACCGACATATGCTCTATATGTTCAATATCCTTACCGAACATGTATATTCGATCTTTATGTGTCCAATATCCTTACCGGGCATGTATATTTCGAAACTTTTGTTAGAGTCGTCTTCGGTCGGTCTCTTTCCAGTGTATGTCTAATATCCTTACCTGACGTATGCTCTCTATATGTGTCCAATATCCTTACCGGGCATGTATATTTCGAATCTTTGTTAGAGTCGTCTTCGGTCGGTCTCTTTCTGGTGTATGTCTAATATCCTTACCTGACATACCAAAATCTTTGTTCCAAATCCCACTGTTCAAAAAAAAAATCACAAAAAATATAGAAAGTCAAAATTATCAAAAAGATAAAAAAAAATGCAAAAAAATATATTTCCACTTGTTCTCCGGAGCGCAAATTTTTGGGTTCTTGTAGTATTTAATCTTCTTCTACCTTGAAAGTTCAAAAGGCTAGCGCCAAATTCACTTTCAGGTTTAAGACGATTAAATAGGGGCAACTGTTGCACCCCAAAATTTGCCCTCCTATCTCGGTTTTATCTGGTTTAGGCTTCGCATTTATCATAACACTCACATGCATTCATATCACTGGGACTATGGTTACGGATCGAGTTGATTCCCAAAGATTTCTCCGCTGAGCAGGCTCGTGTTCGGTTGTTGAATTGAATGGTCTGTTCTTAATGGAGCTCCGGAAGTCTGGATATTTTGAATGTCATTACCTCCCGATTCAGGAGATCAATTCATCACGAGTTTGGGTTTTGTTGTTGTTTCGAGTTCATTTGTTCAAGATGTAGAAGGGTGGATTGTGACTATCCGTTTATTGGTCGACAATACAAGTTCTAGTGTGTTTGGTTTGCTCGTCAGTTTTGTTCACTCTTGGCAACAGTGAATGTATGGGAAATATTCGTCCAGAGGGTTTGTTTGCAAGATTTAAGGATGTCCAAGTTGCCACATGTTTAGATCTTTTCTAGTTGCGTTCATCGCCCACGAGATTCAAGGCATTCATTGAAAAATTAGAAGTTTCTTTATGAAATTCGTTTGATTTCAAATCTTTCTCTACTACCGAATATGTTTCGACTTGCAAATGCGGTGATAATCCCATTAACTTCAAGAGGAATCTATCACCCATTTCTTAAAGAAATCATGGAATCGCCAAGTTGACTAGGGTTTTGAATCAAGAACTTTTTTTTGAAACTTAGAGTTTCAATTTTTGTTTCAAGTGGTAGAAGGCTCGGGATTTTTACATGAGCGTGATCAACATGAAAGCGTTATGACCGGGAAATTCAAAAGAAATTAAGTTTTGTTTATTTCTAAGTCATCAAACCATCTGCGCATTTAAAGTTTAATTCTCAAGTTTCAATCAACATTTCGACATGGTTTATTTAACCAAATTAATGTTGGTTCATGACAAGTTTTTGGAATATTTGGTTGACAACGAATTTCCAACTTTCATACACAATTGCTACCACGATAAAGATCGCATTAGTAGTATTTCGAAGATCTAAAACCAAGGATTCAAGTTGGTACATAATCTTTAAATCTTGCATTCATGAAAATTCAAGATTTTCGAATTACTCAAAGGTTTTTTTATTTTACAAGAATGTAAGAATAAAGCAAGATACATGTGTTACAAGTTGTCAAACTTCTAAATACAAGTTGCAAAGTTCCTATGATACTAGTATTCTCTAAGCTACTTGTGGATTTTTCAAGCTGTAAGTCTTCATGAATGTATTCTTGACTTCATTCTCAAGCTTTCCATTCCTCCAAGCTTTCCGTCATCTTTCTTTGAGCTCGTAGCAGCACCCTCGTTCATGAAACAAACAAAGAAAATCGGTTAGCAAATTAAAACGGGCAGCAATAATAATACAAGAGAATACATAATCCTATCTCATCATTAGGATTTTCTTTCCGGAATCAGGTTGTGCAAAGGTTTCAATCGTTCAAAACCGGCCTCATAGCGAATCATCGGCCATAAACTCGCTATTGCAAATCCTCAAGGGTGTACCCTTGGTTCACAACAGGAGGTGTGGAAAGAAGATGAGGAAAAGCAGTTTTCAAAACAGTTTTGGCATGACAGTACTGTGGTTTTATGCAGGGCAGCAAGAGTATACACCTTTTCGGGCAAGTTTTACCATAAACAATGCATCAAACAGCCAACATATCAGAAATGCAACACAGAACAGCCCACATATCAGAATTGATAACAATTAAACAGCATCAAAACTATCAGCCCAATACAAATTGATGCAAGCCCATCAAACAAAGCCTTGTTTTTCAAAGGATCAGAATAACAAAACCCTAAGCAACTGACAGTATATAAACATTAAGTTTATAACAAAGAAGAGGGCAACTATTATTCACAAAACCCTAGCCGAGTTCGTCAGTAACCAAACCCTAACAGCATACCAAAGATTGCCAAGCCAAAACCCAGAAAGTATCCATCATAAACCCAGAACAACATTCATCAAAACCAAACACAGAACAATACCTATCTACAGACCCATCATCATTTTCCAGAAAGAGACCCTTCAGAAAGGCAAAAACGAAGAAGAGGCAAAACTCAAGGTAAACAGAAAAGATCTCACGGGTTGGTAAAAGTCAGTCCACCGCCATCCGCCTCAATCGTCTTTCTTTTCTTGTTTCCCGCATCCGTTTTTCCTTATAGCATCACCGTTTTTAGAAGTTAGGGTTTCACCCCTTTTCCATCTCTAACCTGTAAACAGAGGCACTGATTAGAACAGTTTTTTGTAAAAAAAACATAACATGAAATCGAGGCAACAGGGTAAGCAGATCGAGTGAGAGATATGAGAGAATCGAGAGATCGCGTGACAAGTCGCGATTGAGAAATGAAATCGCGGCGAATCAGAGGGTGAACGGTGAGGAACGATGAGAGATGAGCAGCGACGGCTACGTGAGGTTCATGACCGAGAGAGATGATGAGAGCGGATGGTTAGGGTTTGAGACGGTGAGAGAGATCGAGAGAAAATGAGGAAGAGAGTGAATGCTCTTCATTTTGTTTTTTCGTATTAGTTTTCTGATTTAGTTAATCACTAGTTAAGAATAACTTAACTTTTCCTTTTCCTTTAGTTGGTTTTAGCTTTTTTTTTAAAAGAGAGAAAAACAGTTTTATGATATAAAAGTTTAGATTAGTAATAAAACTAATTTAGTTTCTTTTGTTAATTTAAAAATATAATATATAATAATATAATGACAATAATTTAATTTCTGTTTTTATTTTATTAATATTATTATTAGAGTTAGTATTATTTATTTTTATAATTTATAATATAAAAATGAGTTTAGGAAAATGTAAGTATGTTTGGCCATGTGGGTTAGTTTAGGTGGTGACACTTGTCACCACCTGTGTGGTTTATTTCAAAATCTGGTGTGTGTATGTATATTGTGTCAATTTTGCACCCTTCTGCATCAAACCATCAGATCGATGAGGTCCAGATCCGACGATCCGTAATGGTGGACCACACTGCATCCATGGAGCATCTCTACAAGATCCAAGAAGATTTTTGGGCTTGGGCTCGATTGCTATCTACACCCTCCATTTAAAGCTTCAAACAGGCCCATTCCTAAACTTTTCTCTTTAAATTCAATATATTGCAAGTTTTTTTTTTTTTTATTTATGAAATGATGTATTAAATAATATTTTGGCATATGGTAGTTTTTTATTTTTTGAATTACCAATTAAATTGTTAATTGATTTTTCATCAAGTAAAAGAATATCTATACTAATAATTATTTAAATTCCGATATTGTATTGTGTGTTAATTTATTTATTTTTTTTATCCGCTATTACATTATCCGCTTGTATGTTTATTACGCGATTGAACACTCCACTCTCACATTAATATAAAATCAACAACGCCTCCGCTCTTTCTCTTATTTTTGGTTACCCACACCAAATTCCCTAAGGGTCTCATGGTTGGGGATGGGCATGGCCATCCTCACGAGGTTAATTAAGGCCCTCGTTGCCTTGATTAATCATAACCCGAAAGATAATTGGTCCTTATACCAATCACCATGCACCAGGGTCTCATGGTTGGGGATAGGAGCACCTATCCTCACGAGATTAATCAAGTCCATATACTTGGTTAACCATAACCCGAAATATCATTTCTCTACGTCCAACGCCACAATTTTCAAAATAGTGTTATGGTACTTAATTGAATTGTTAGAGGTTCGCCCAACGATTTAATTAAAAAATGTAAAGTATTTGGGCCATTAGAGGGAAACCCAATGACTCGAATACTTTATTCCATACACTTGAACATTTAAAACACTTTCAAATTAAATTAATTAATTGAATTTGTTTTCGAAAATCAATTTTTCTACAAAAAAACAAAAAAATAGTGTTATGGTACTTAATTAAATTGTTAGAGGTTCGCCCAACGATTTAATTAAAAATGTAAAGTATTTGGGCCATTAGAGGGTAACCCAATGACTTAAATACTTTATTCCATAATACTTAATAAAAAGTGGACTTTGTTTCACCTCACCCTTTTCATAATAAAGATTTTGGATGAGAGAAGATCGGTTGACCTCAATCGCCAATCTCGAGTATCGAATCGTTAGAGGATATCCCGACGTTTTGGTACTTGTCATCTACCACTAAAATCAATTCAACTCATTCAAATCCTTTTTCGCTCATATGCGATTATCAAAAATCAAAAACATTTTCTCTTAAAATCAATACAAACAATCCAAGACATTTTCAACAAGAACTACGGAGTTTTGACTTTCCCATTGCACGAGGGAATACGTAGGCACGCGGTTTCGAAACCGTGTCAAACTCAAAATAATAACAAACAAATCCCGTTTTCTTCTTTCTTAAATTCATGATTTAGAAATTAGCGATACACACACACAAACACATTTTGAACTAAATGGGTCCCATCGAGACGATGGACGAAGAGCTGCATACCTTTATGCGAACCGACTCCGAATCCATGCTTTTGGTCTGTAGACCGCTTTATCCGATTTTGTGGGTTTTATCTATATTTCCTCGCTCTTTCTAGAACAAATAAAATTAGGTGGCGATTTCATTGTTTTTTTGAAAATTCATTTGAAATGATTTTTGAAAATCGAGTTGCTTCAGAAGGTACAGAGCGATGGTTTGAAAGTAGCATTCAGCCATAGCTGAAGAAGCCAATATGGGTCAGCAAGAAGCAAACTAGTGCCAACCTTATATCTCTTTAGTTTGGAAATAGCATATCCCAAACTATCATAAAGTACTACTAGTAGTAATTCACTTAAGCACACCTTTCGACCAGAGTGCAGTTGATTTGCTAAAGTTATAAATCTACTAGCTACCTGTAGGGACTTGCAGCAGAATATATATTTGGACAACCATAAGGCCAAAAAGCTATGTGTTTAACGCCTGACACTTCATCTCCTTCAGCGTGATAGAGGTTTATGTAAGTTGAGAAGCTAGAATTCTTGACATCAAAGTTAATGGTGTTATCTGATTCTAAATTAGGGTCAAACGCTTCTCCAATCAAAGGAGGTCCAGTGATTGCAGCAACATAAAAAGGGTGAGAGTTATCATTCCACGAGAAGGTGAAAGATATTGTAAGTGCTATCCCATAAGTATAGGGACGCCAGCAATAGAGGTTGGCAATAACTAAAACCTAATTTTGACATTTGGATTAAATCAAAAATGCCTAAGTCTTTCCAATTCGTGATTTCTTCTTTTCGATCTTAGAAAGTTAGACTAAATAAGACCTATCTAATGAGGGCATGATCGAAAAGGTTTAAAGTTTTCAGTTATATAGTCAAACTGAAAAGCTTCCGCTTAGCCTTAAACTGCAGAGGTCTCTTCATAGACTTTCTCCTTGGAAATTTTGGTGGGTTTCATTGAAATCTTCATCATTCTTCTTAGGGGGTTTAGTCTTGTTAGCTATGGGTTTGGTTTCATGGTAAACAGGAAAAAACTCTACAAATTTCTCTAAATTCTCAACAGGAATTAGAGGACCCATATTACCTAGGGTTTTACTAGATAAAGAAGAATGGATGAGTACCTGGGAAGCATAGATCACTGCTTTCTGTTCCTGAGTAAGTTTTGGAGTTTTGATAAACTATTGCTTTCCATAAGTTATGAGACGACTAGTGAGTTCAGCTTGAGGAACGAACTCCTTTGAAGTTCCAGTTTCCTTATTGTTCTTGGATGATGGTTGTTTCTAGAGAGTTGACATTGTTGGAAGAGATGAGCGTTTGTCTGGAAATTTTTCTGATGAATAAAAAGTGGGTTTTGCTTTGAGATTTGGTGAAAGTTTGGAGGTTGCAGGAACTACAGTGTGAGAATTTGGAAGATGAAGTATTTATAAAGTGGTAGCAGTTGATTTTTTTTTTCATCGAAGAGATAGTGGGACACATGTTTCTCTTTTATTAAATAAATAAGAGGTTACTCTATGCCTTGGAAATTGATTTTTAGGTGGTGATGATTATAACTGTTGCACGCACGTTTGAAGAGACGTTTTAAAAAAGTGGTTATTGTTTATGACGTCATAACAGTAAAGGGTCATCATGAGCTTTGGGATCGTCGAAATTATAATTAAAAAATGAATATTTCTCTATGTGACGAAAAAAACATTTTTTAGGGGCAATTTGTTGATTGGTAATTTCGACACAAGCTAAATCGAAAGGTAGTGAAGTTATTTTACTATTTTAGGTTTTATTCAAGTAAAAGTCAAGCAAAAACCCAAGTTATGTATTTCGATTTGAGAGATAAGTAATTCAAAAGTTTCAAGATATTCGAAACGCATTGAAGAATTGGTGCACACGAAAAGCACACGTTCGAATTTGAATTACAGCGTTATCCACGAAAGACGCGTGGAAGCCTGAGAGTTCGAAGGACATGCAAAACTTTGAACGTGGCATTTTCTTAGAGAAAGACCGTAGTATTTAATCAAGATAAATAGAGGTCTTAGTAGTAGGATTTGTGTGTTCATTTTGTACAAAATTACTCATATATACTTAAATTATCAAGTGTTAGAGAAAAGAGTTGCAGAGAATGTACGTATAAGAAACACCATTGTTATTTTCGAATAATTTTACTTTATAAATTCCAAGTCTTTTAAATATTTTCCAGCATTTCTTTACTCTTTAGTCAAAACCTTTATCTTTCAAGTCATTACATTTCTTCCGCATTTCCTTTATATTTCTTTTACATTTCAATCGAAACATTTACTCTTCAATCGAATTTACTTCAATCTATATTTTCAAAAACTTTTAGTATTATAGACAAAAGAATGTTAAATATGAGTCCTATTATAAGTTTAATCTTAAAAACTTAGACATATATCCTAGAATCAATCTAATCGATTTTATAAATTATTAAAATATTCAATTTAGAGGACTAACGGTACCAGATTTTTCTTAAACAATTCTTTCAAAAAAATTAAGAAAATTCACCACATATAATAAGAAGAAAAAAAATTAAAAAGAAAAACTAAAATTCACCACATATTTAAAAAAAATTAATACAAAACACACACACACACTGAAAAAACAAAAACATTTTTGTTCCTCCATTTTCCCTGCAAAGGTTTTCTGTTTTCCATTGAAATTTCAATCCAAACACAAACATGCAAACCCCATCTTTCTCTCTCACCAAAACCTTCCATCAAACTCTCTCTACTTCCCACAATTCCTTTTCATTTCTTTCTCTCCCCTCCACCCTCCCCAAACCATGTTCCAAAAGGTTCATAGTCCATGCCCAGAAACCCAAACCCAGTCCCAACAACAATGGGAGTTTGAGGTTGAAGGGAAACAAGAAGAACGTGTGGAGTATTGATAATGAACTTGCTAAGGTGGGTTCTTCTCAGAAAGAGAAGAAGGGGAAAGGGAAGAAGAAGACGGTTAAGAAGAATAAGAGTGGTAGTGTTGTTGTTACTGAGGCTATGCTGATGGAAGTTGAAACTGTTCTTCAGACTCAGGTACTGTTTTTCTCATTTGGGTATGGTTTGAATTGATGTATTTTGTGTAAAGTTTTTGTCTTTTGCTTTGTTGGGGTTGGTTGAGTGGTTTTTGTGGATGAAATTGAAAATGAAACCCTTTATTTTTTTGGTTCTGAAATTGTATATAATTTTGTGAGTTGAATGTGAATGTATATGAATGGTGAGAGTTTGTTAACAATGAGAGAATCAAAAGAGGAATTAGTAGGTAATTGGGAACAATGAAATCATGAATGCTTGGAAGGTCTTTACATAACAGTCGCGGTTGTGTTGCAGTTGCGTAAGGGCATTGACGATTTTGGTCGTTACAGGTGTTACGATTTTGATTGCGGTCATAGTGGTGTAAATATACCACAATTTCTTTTTCATAATAAGAGTGAATAACTGTATTGGTATTGACACCTTCCCATACTGTTGTGTCACGGTCGTTTTTTAAAACCTTATGAGCGAGCTTACTAGTTTAGAGTGGCGGATATTCATTGCCTCATTGGTCATATGTTCTTGTCGCCTAGGATAGGCCCGGTAGGCATGGTAGTTAAAATCTCGAATTGAATAGTGAAATCCCATGATTTTGCAACTATGCCTGCCCTCGGTGATTGAGAGGATACACTTAATCCTATTTTGGTGGAATCAAGTAGAATTCCTCTTTTAGTCGTTGAATCGTATAATCTTACTATCTTCGAAACATTTATACAATTATGCTTATGAATGAAGTTGAAGACATTGAAATTGATAAACGGTAGAAATGATTAGTCAAATCGCGATGAATATTATACTGATAGAACAGACACTCTTTCAGGAACCGGTAATCAAACCAGCATGGAACACATTTGCTAGCAGTCTCAACGGAATTTGGAAAGGTGTATGTGCTGTGTTTTCTCCCATCACAGCTGAAATGGAGCCAATGGACATAAGTGCCAGGAACGAAAACCTCTACGACTGTTATATTCTTTCCCGAATAGAGACAGTGCCATCGCTTTCGGATGAACGTACGTCACAAATCAAAAGAAAGGTTAATTGGGTGACTTTGAATCCTTATGGTGAGATGCCTCAACATGTTGAAGGCAGCAACGTGGCTAAGAATGGTTCCGGTGAAAAACTAACAAATCGTGTTTTGCCAACATTTGAATCCTTTGACTTTGAAAGAAGCGACGTGATGGAAGAAGATGTCATGGGCTGTGAACCAGGCCTCGTTTACTTTGAAGTAAGGATATGTTACAAGTCTTTCCTAACATATTTATCTTGTAGTTTTCTGTTAGGAACCGAAGAATTGAACTTTGATAAATTGCAGGATGGTTCGTATTCTAGGGTCCTGTCGATATTTCAGTGGATAAAGACGATGATTCAAAGTACTATGTCACACCAATTTTCAAGTTTGAACAAGTAAGTTGGGCAATGTCATGCTACTTATAAATTATCAGATTTATTCATCATTCTCTATAAGAGCACTAACACTGACACGGACACGATACTGACACATTGACACCCGTAATAAATATAACCACATGCGTCGGTGTCAAGTCAAACACCGAACAAGAGAAGGTGTATTTTTTTTGTAACGGATTCTCTTTTTCCAGTGCTTGGTTAAAGGCTGTCACAAAAGGATTCGCATTGTCCATACTATAGAATTCGTAAATGGTGGTTCGGAAATACAAATAATGAGAGTTGCTGTGTATGAAGAAGAATGGGTTAGTCCTATTTGTGTTGATGACCTGAGGTATTTGTGTTTTATTTACATTTCGTATTAAATCTACGATTACGAGATTTACGCCGATGAATTAGTTTAGGCTACGAAACTTGTCATGTTCTTCATTAAAATAACTAATGATTTTTGCATTGAAAGCGGCGATATGGAATTTGATTTGAAGCCATTTTCACAAAGAAAAAGAACCAAGCCGTCCGAGTTAACAGGGTCGTGGAAAGTCTTTGAAATCAGCGCGACTCCGGTTTATGCCGAGGAGACAAAGACAGAAGAAGAAGGCAACGCTGCTCCATATGTCTACTTTTGTACGGAAACTCTGAAGAAAAGAAGCCCGCGAGATAGTACGGATTACTTTGGCGAGGAGGAGAGACTTGACATGCAAGACATGACAGTGCTATGGCTTCCTGGAGGTGTGACATGCTATGTTGATATCAATAAGGATGGTATTCTTTGTATTGGAGTTGGTTGGTACTCTGATGAAGGAATCAATCTTGTGATGGAAAGAGATTATGGTTTGGATGGAAAACTTAAAGATGTTAGATGGAAATCAGAGGTGAAGAGAAGGTGGTCTAATCCACCTGTTGTATAAACTATTATGAGGATTAACAGATTGTAAATTGTTTAGTATGATCAATTTTACAAAGAATATTCAATACTATATATGTCATTCATTAGTACATGATGTTCAAAAGTAATGCTTGTGAAAAAGTTACATAATTTTGGGTAAAAGAAAAAAATTTGATTTGAATAGTTATTCTTAAAATGTTATTTTAGGTATTTTATTTTATTGGAAATTTTTTTTGGATATCAAAATTTTAAATAATTATTTAATTTTGAAGCTATTTCAAATAGATTTTCATAAAAATATTTTTGAAATATAATTTTTTGAAAAATTATGTTTTTTAGTATGTGTTGGTTATAGAATATCAAAATTAATGTTTTAATTTAGAAAAAAAATTAAAAAAATTTTCTTTTCAAAAATTAAAAGGAAAAATATATTTTTTTAAAGAATTTCTTAATGCACCTTAAACGTTTCTTAGACATGAGTATAAAATTCTAATGCGCACTATACACACGTTAATTTAATAGTTTTTGAGATACACCGTCCTAATTTTTTCACGGGAAAAAATATATTCCCAGTATCAGTTATTCATAACTAGCTGCTACTTTTGGGACTATCTTCTAATGCTGTATTTTAATGTTTTTATATTTTTCATTTTTTAAATTTAATTAGTTTAATATATCATAGTTGAAAAATGTAATAAAACTATAAATACTACTTAGTAATAGTGAAAAAACAATCTTGATAGTATTTCAAGCATACCAATCTAGAAGTTGAAAAATATTATAATAAAATTTATTTCAACAAAAAAAATTAGTTTTGATTTTTTCTTTTGCAAACAGATATTAAAAAGATTAGAGAATGTAATAAAAGGTGCAAAGGTATGTACTAGATAATTATGAACGACTATTATCAGAAATATTTTCGGTTTATATCTGTATTTTTGAAAAAACAATTAGTGTGATATAAGATAAATCTCAAAACTAATGAATATAATGTATATAAGATGTATATCAAAAATATATTTTTGAGAAATATTTTCATATTTTAATAGGTTTTTTTCTCCTATCTAGAGTGTCATAAAAAAATTCTTTTATTTTCAATCACTAGAGAGGAACTGAAGTGGTTTATCACCACCGGTATAGTCCGGTTCAGGGGTCAGTTCTGGAATCAAGTGGTTTCAGCCCCTTCCGATCACCGTTGCGATCGCCGTTGCGGAGGATTGAATCGTGATTCTCCCTACCAAATTCAGCATCAATCACCACTGAATCAACCAACAATTAGTTACAAACCTCCTTTTAGGATACTCAAGATATCTTATATTTTTTATGTTTCCACCCTCTAAGAAAATAGAAGCGTAAATGGAAATTACTACACAATGAGAAACTTTAAATTGACATGTTAGTGCAAATCCTATATCCAATAATTTTATTAGAATTTGTTATTGGTATTAAATTACTTATTAATAATAAAAGTCATTTTTTTGTTATGTTTGTTTTTGCAAAATAATGAATTCCATAGAATAGTTAGTCAGTTAAACGAAACATTAACTGTGATTTAATCATAAGATCTCATTGAACATAATGACGTTATTCTTAAACTATCCATAGTCAAGTTTTATTATGAAGTGTAAAAACATTAAACTATTGAGATTATTATGTGGATAGGCTAATGATCACGTCTAATGGATCATGAATAAAGAGTTATCAAGTCTTCACATATTTATGAATATTAAGTGTAATATTTATACTGGATTGACCCTCAATGAAATTACTACATAAACTTTTATGGAAGTATCATAAGTTATTGTCAAGGTGATAGTAGTGTATACCACTCTTCGACCTGAAACCACTATGGATCCTAGATGTGGAATAATGTACTTTATTTCTAATCAAATATTTTTTGTAATAGAATGACCATAAAGATGGTTGATGGATACTTCATAAATCATGTTGATGGCCATGAGTGACTTGGATGAAATTTATCCATCCTGCAAACGGAATATGTGTAAGAATCCAATTTTGAATTGGATAAGGCAGTATTACGTAAAGATCCTTTCGCCATGGTTGGAAAAGGGATATCATCACGATTGACCAACAGTGATAAGGTAGGGTGTGATTGTACGTATGCAGTTGTTGTACCCTAAAATTTGTCCTTCTGATTTCTCTTTTATCTGACTTATGTTTCTCATTTGATTTGCATCACTCCATTAGGTCATTTGCATACCATACATGTCATACCCCAATTTTGTCCGGATTTTTTATTGCTATATAGATTCTTGTTTCATTTTATTTTGAAGGAATGAGATAGCACAATTGGTAAAGGTTTGGAAGTATGAGCGAGAGGTATCAAGTTTAAATCTCACTTTTATTACCACTTTTTACATTTTGTTTTTATTTCTAACATTGCTTCCATTTCTTTTAAATTTATTCAAAATCATAAAATCACAAAAAATTAATTTATTTTTAATCAATAAAAAAATATATTAATTCAAAAAACTCAATATACACAAGGCGATCCCATGGATCTAGCCAGACAAAGCAACACACTAGGAAAGAATTAAGTCATAAGACTTGCTATATGCTCCCTAATATTCTTAGTAAATCACCTTCTATAAACAATCAAATCAATTATCCTATCTGCAATCGATACACCCTCAATAGAGGTACCAAAGCTGCTCCTATTCCTATGCATCCAAAATTCATACATAGTTTCTGTCAAGGCAAGCTTGAGAAGCATTTTTCTCCAATCTTTCATAAACGTTCTCTAGTGGATAATATATTGTGGCAAGCTATCCCCCAAGGTAAAGACGATCCTAGGCCTAGAAGCATTACCAAAAAGCAGGTGCCTCCACGAAACTATGCCAACGTCACTGATCAGGTGTGCATAAACCTTTCCCATTCGGAATTTCGGCTGAGCTAGCATTAAGTTCCAAGAATCTCTGCATAAACTAACATGCCGCCTCATATTTAACACCTTTTTTAGAATCCACGAGCTATCAGACTTAATATCCGTTTGCATCACATCCTTTCCTTTAAGATAATACACATGGGTCCACTTAACCCAAAGGCTATCCGCCTTCTTACAAATATTTCATAAAAGCTTTAGCATTGTCACTTGGTTCCAGATTTTTAAATCTATCATGCTAAGCCACCCATTGTGCCTTGGACGACACACCTGCTGCCAAGCCACTGGGCTTTTACTGCTCTTCTCAAGGCTACCAGTCCACAGGAACGTTCGGCAAATAGTATTAATTTTCTTAATAATAAACTGAGGCAGCGGAAAAACTCGAAGCCAATAGTTTGTTATCGCAAATGATATACTTTTCAACAACTGGATTTATGCAGGATTTTCTGCTTTACATCATCATCCACCCCTCCAAAGTATATCTTACTTTTGGTAGGGCTAATTTTCAGCCCTGTTGAATTAGTGAACCTGCCAAACGCATTGAGCATAATGTCAACAGAACAATAGTCACCTATTGAGAACAAAACAATGTCATTCGTGAACGAAATATGGGTAATGGATAGTTTTTCACATTTTACATGATGATTGTAGTCGGGAATCTACTGCTTTCTCCACATAATATGATTAAGGTATTCCATCACAATGAAAAAGAGGTAGGGAGATTTGATCCCCTTGCCTCAATCCCCTTCTAGCTCTCAAACTCCTACTAATCTTTCCATTTATGTTGAACTTATATGACACTGTAGTTACAACAAGCATAACCCAATGAAAAAATTGCGCATGCATACCTATTTCCTCATGAATTCTCCAACGTTTGCACCCACCATGTCATAAGCTTTCTGCAAGTCAATTTGGATCATCCACTTTGGAGCACCATGTTTCCTTCCATAGCCTTTGATGAGCTCATAGGCTAGTATAATATGAGATTGAATTTGCTGCCCTGGGACAAATACAGCTTGACTATTGCCAATAATGTTCCCAAGAATCTTGCTAAGTCTTCTAGTCAAAACCTTGTAGATGATCTTGTAAATGGTGGTGCTTCCTACAATTGGTCGAAAGTCCTTTATAGAATGTGCCTCATTACTTCTAGGGATAAGGGTGACCAAGGTACTATTAATTGCCATATACATTCTCTCCTCTTCAAAAAAACTCTTTCATAGTTGCCATCATGTCAAGTCTAATAGTCTGCCAGCTAGCCTTGAAAAATTTGGCACCATACCCATCTATACTAGGGGACTTTACATCATTGATACTTTTTAAGGCTTGGATGACCTCTGATTCCAAAATTGGGGTAAATAGCATAATACTTTGATCTCTACTCACCTGCATTCCCTCTCTCATGGATACCAAGTCCATAGCATCCAGGGTATTCTCATTCTTTCCCATGAGATTCTAATAGAATTTAAAAATTTCCTGCTCAATGGCTGCAGGGTCAGTGAGAACCATTCCATCATCTTGAGTAAGAGAGCTAATATGCTTAGCTTTGTTCCTAGCTCTGATGGAAGCATGGAAACATGAGTTGTTTCCATCTCCCATCTTTAACCACTCTATCTTGGATCGCTGCCTCAGTAAATCGATTTCAATTCCATTCCACTTAAGGACCTCATTAGAACACTTCTTGACCGCTTCAATGCACCTGATATTCACATGATCCTTCATTAAATCCTCTTGAGCTCTACCCAATTCACTTCTAGCTTTGGTCAGGTTTTGGAGCACATGAGTCATGGGTTTACTTAGCTTTTTGAGGTGAGGTTGTAACCTCCACATCTTCTTCCAGAGAATCTCCATAGGCCTGCCAGTGATAGGTTCATCCCAGCTCTACTTTACAACCTCCTGAAACTCCTGGAGATTAATTACACTATCAATGAACCTGAATTTAGCATTATGGTGACTAACTCTTTTGTGCCCTGCTACCAACAGGATGGCATGATCTGAAGTGTGAGCAGGGAGCACACTCAAATTGTAATCAAGTTGGAACCAAGAAATATTGCCCACCACTCTATCAATACGTGAATAAATGGGATCCACACCATGTCTGTTGAATAAGGTGTAGTAATCTACCCTAGAGTCCATTTCAGCCAATCCAGCCCTATCCATCATCCTAGCCAAGTATGCATACTCATTTTCCATCACTAGGCTCCCCCCAATCCTGAGTTTGCAGGTTTTCAATGTCATGCCATAATTTTTTCATCATCTCAAGCCTATTGTGAGCATACTCCGCTGTAAGCCAATACATAAACTGACCATGAACATTGGATACTTTGCAGTGCACAAGCTGATCAGTGCTGCTAACTTTACAAAGCTGAATTTTGGCAGGATTCCAATTCACCCAAATGTGCCCATTCTCATGTTGCAGGTAATTATCCACATACTCCCCATTGAGCTTGAGGTTATTTTTAATCTTCTCGGCATTGTATTTGTTAACTCTAGTTTCCAGCAGGATATTGGTATCAACTTTGAGCGATAGAAGGCGGGAATTAGCCTCCTTATGTTTTCCTGCCTTGTTTAGCCCCCTTGTGTTCCATGAGACAATCATGGACCAGAGTCGTGCGCCCTAGGGTCATCCAAAACACCCAAGGCACCAAATAAATTTGTGCACTTCAGCATGGTATCATCCACAGTCGCGCCCTTTCCACGATCTTTACCAACTTTTGTTGCCACGATCCAGTCATCACCCCCTTCTTAGGTGGTGTATATTTTCCTCCACCCTGACTGCTCATTGGCACCCTGCTCTGCACGACCTCATTCATGCTTGAAGTTCCAGCCACCTTTGTAGGCTTGACATGATTTTCTGTGGGTTGGCTATCAGTTTTTGGTTTTGGGTTCCACTGCTTCCCGTGTTTCTTGCCTTCTCCACACCTGTGGACCACTTTTTGACATTTTGTGCAAAACTGGGGCTTCCATTCATATTCGACCATCTTCTTTCGTCTATTTCCCTCCTTATCTCGAATTGAAATCTCTTCGGGTAATTCCTTCGTGACATATATCTCCAAAGCCTAACATACGAGACGCGGACCACTTTTTTATTTATTTATTTATTAATTTATTATTATTATTATTATTATTATTATTATTATTATTATTATTATTATTATTTATTTTTTTGTCTGTTTTTAATTACTTACCCTTGTATCTTGTTTTTAAGGTTTTTTAGATTTGATAATGTTTGTGGTTTGGTATGTGTTTGATTAGTCTATATCTTCCTTGCTTTTATATTATTGTTTTCATTACTTGTATGTGATTTAGAGGGGTGATTGGTCACGTTGCAACTTCGATTATTGGACCAGGAATAGCTGTTTCATGTTTGTTTAATTCACGAACCTAAATAGATGTTAAGGAGAGTTTCTGATTGATTTTTGCAAACAAATCAAAGTTGTGGTGCATATTAGATTTCATAAAATCAAAAATATTGAAATGAGTCCAAATGAATACTAGTACTATTTAAGATTAAAACTAATTTTCTGTTCTTTCAATTAAGTTTGGTTCATATTGACTAATAATATTCTTTCTAAATTTCGTAGAAAATTGAAGTTAATTAATGCAAAATTGTGACAATAACATAAATAGAAAATTAAGGTTATCTATCACAGTCGATCAAAAAATAGTTTTAATTTAGTTTTTCTTTAATTTAATTAGTTTATTTGATATTAGTTTTAGTTATTTATTTTTATTGGTTTGTGTTTAGTTAAGTTAATTTAATTAGTTTAACTGAATTCTATTTTATTTATTTATTAAAAAAATATATAATAATATAAATTTTTATTTTCTTAGTTTATTCAAAAATAAAAAAAATATGTTATTTTATTATTAAGTTTAGATTTACTTGTAAATAACTAAACTGACTAGTACATAAGCCCTTAACCAAAAATCATTAACATAACTTGTACATAATTTTAAATTTTCTATGGATTAATCTCTCACATATTTTGTACATAAATCACCGAATCAAAAATCTTAAAAATATTTTTACATTTTTTCCATCCCTTTTGTCATTTTGCAAGTAAATCATTTTTAGTCAAAAAAATACAGATATTATAAGAGGTTTTTGTACTACAAATGCTCACAAATACTCTTTGCATAATCAATCAATCCTCGTACTTTTATCTCTTTATTTTTGTGGGTTTTATTCGCTCTTTTCTCATTTCCTTGAAACAATAAAGTGTAGTGGCGACTCTACTTTCCACCACATGATTGTAGTGATAAATCGTGAGCGCTACCTATCATAAATAGATATCTTAAATATGTTGTTATATATATATATATATATATATATATATATATATATATATATATATATATATATATATATATATATATATATAGAGAGAGAGAGAGAGAATAAAAAATCACATTTAATTCGGATGTGCTTGGGTCTAATGGAAATCCACCTAAACATATGATGAATTTCTATCAATCTTAATGAACAAGATTGATATTACCACACAATAATAATGATATAATGAGAGAAAATTAAAGAAGAAAAGAAAGAATTATTTTATGCAGGGTCATCTTTTAATAAAATCGCACGGTTCGGTTTGGGGTTTGCATTTTGCAAATCGAATCAAAACTCATAATGTTACTACCTAAATTTTACTTAATTCACGTCCAACACAAACTTAAACTTATTATATGTTAGCCTTATAATTACAAACAATTTTCTCATCCTTACACTTATTGTTTAAGTTTCAGTCATCTCAAATTTCTCCTAGCATTATCGCATCTTTGTCACATATATCTCGTCTCTTCTTCTCTAATCTATATTCTCTTATATTCATTTTTTTACCTTCTCATTTTTATGCAAATATTCTCTCTTTCATTTTCGTTTTTATCGCACATATTCTTACCTAATCTCTCATCTCTTATGTTCTTTCTTTTTCTTTTTCACTAATCTCTCAAGTCTTCTTCTTCTTTTTTTTCATTATAATATTTTAGATATTGTTTTAAGCTATTGTTTTATGTTTATTAATCCACTTTTGTCTAATATAATTTTTACATATTGAATGAGAAGTTATTGTCTAAATATGATTAGTTCTGTTGTTATATGGTAGTGTATGAATGAGTATATACAAAGTTATGTTGTCATCTATATGTGTATGTATGACTCAATAAAATATTTTAAAAAAACCGAACCAAACCACATTGGTTTGGTTCAAATTTTTTTCTAAAAGTCAACCGAATCAAACCAAACTGCACATTTTTTCTCTTGCGGTTTGAATGATTTTTAGCGTCAAAATCGCCTAAACCGCACCATAAACACCCCTACACAGAGGTTAGCAATAGCTATTTAGTTAAAGCGTGAATAAAATTAACATTTGACCACAATTATATACTTCATTTTTAAACTAGTTGCTGCTATTATAAAACATCACTCCCCTATCTCAAAATATTTGTCATATTTGACACTTTCACATATATTAAGAAAATCTGATAAATGAAAGAGATAGAATGACAATTTTACCAAACTATCTTATTTGGTTGTTGGTGTATTCAAATTATAGGTGAGAGAAATAGTAAATTAGGAGGTATTAGTTAGAAATATAATTGAAAGATAAAAATTAAATTGCATTAAAAACTAAAAACGACACTTATTTTCGAACGATTTTTTTTATAAACGCGGCACTTATTTTGAAACGGAAGAACACAATCAAATTTATAAAATCAAGACAAGATAAATATGGAAGAAAAAAACCAAGTCTTTGTTAGGTTTTTTTTCATAAACCTTATAAATTCTATCAATATAGAATTCAAGAACAGAACCCTAAATAAAACCCTTATACCCATATCTGAATACAATTATGAGAATGAAAGCGCAAGCGTACCTGAATTTTCCATTGATAATTATCGAAGGTTTGCGGGTATGTGATCTTCCAATTTGTAGAGTTCTTTAGGGCTCCTTGATTCTCCTCTGATGGGGATGACGAGAGAATTCCTAATAAGTTGTTTTCTCGTTATCTACAAATAGAGACCATAACCCCTATAAATAACCTTAGGGCTATTTCTTTGTATTCAATATTCTAATTTGTCCTCTCATCAAATTAGATATTGACTTATGGTATCTACACAATAACCTGACCTTTCATGTTATTTATGCTTTTATCCACAAACTTAATATTATATTAATTAGACCACTTTAAGTCTTAACTAATTAAAATAATGACACTAACACCTTAAATATTACATTTGTGACCCAAAATTCTAACAATCCTCTAGTGGTCACATATGTAATCATATGCATGTGTTAGACTTTATGAGCTCAAAATTCGCCATTATATTCCTTAAGCATAATCAAATTATCTCGTCCATTAATCATGTCACTATTCAGAACCAAAGTGATTTTCATTATAGAAATCATAACTAAACCCATTAATGGTCAGCAATAATGACACAACTAAATGACATAGATCCATCATGAAATGTGTAGCATGAAAATCACATGAATTTGGTCTGTATATGTCGATTTTCAACTGGTCCTACTTTACTTTAGTGAGATCATTCAATAACTTTATTGTACAAAATGTAAACTACTGAATATCAAACTTTATTAATTTGAAAAACATCTAAAACCATTGTATGCAAACAAAATACCAAAATATAGAACATAAAATTCATAATTGACTAACTCCCACTAAACCAAAGACTCCTCTAAAAGTATAACACCTATGCGAGCAGTGTGCTCATGAAAGACCTTGGATGGAAGATCTTTTGTAAGAGGATTTGCTATCATGGAGTTTGTCCACAAGTGTTTTATAGAAATATGTCCACTTTGTACTCTTTATTTAATAACTAGGGAACTTAATGCCAATATGTTTTGACTTAGTCCAGCTCCTAATATTGTTACAGGACGACTGATTTATTCAATGTTTTAAAACCCGGATCGGTGATCGACTCGGTAAAGTTATTCCAGGTTAGGTCGGACTAAGGTCATGTGTCGCACCATTTTCTATAAAAAAATATATTCATTATATGAAATTTGTAACTATAATAATATAGAAAATTATAAATTCAAATAATTTAGAATAAACAAAAGTATTAGTAACAATCAAAATAAGTGATAGAAACTTAATGTAGCAAATTATAAATTCAAATAAGTGATAGAAACTTAACAATTCATAAGTTATAGTATTATAATAAGTCACAAAAATCCACACTCAACAATCCATAATTTTTTATGTCCATGAAGTCAAATTGTCATAATCTTGATATTCATATTCATCTTCAACTTCATTGTCTTCTCCACCAACTTTATCTTCTCAGGTGTTGCTTTTTTCTTGATTCACAATATTAACAATAGTATCTTGTGCATTATCCATGTCTCCATCTTCATCATCATCTAAATCTATTTGATCTATAACAATATTTTTAAAAATAATTAACAAAAAAAATAGTCAAACCCGTCGATTAAAACCGCGGTTCATGGTTTAACCATTCGGTTCACAGTTTCATCCGGTTTAAATGTAATTCGGTCTTATCCCTTAATCGGACCGCCTGGACCACCGGTTCTCGGTCAGACCGGTCCGACCGGCCGGGTCGGGCTGGGTTTTAAAACACTGGATTTATTATCACAATATCACTTAAGTGGTCTTTCAACTCTTTCCATAATTTGCAGCCTAGTGACAATATTCCTCATCCGAATCACATGGTTGGATGCCTCATAATATGCTATAAATTGTGCTGCCATGGCGGATGAAGCCTTAAAATTTTTCTTGGCTCTACGCCAAGAAATTGCACCACCAGCCAACATGTATATATAGCCTGAAGTGGATCTTTTGTTGTTTTGGCATCCAACAAAATTTGAGTCAGATTATCCAGTGATCTCTAACTGGTCCAACCTCCTATATCTGAGCATATAGTCTTTTGTTCTCTTTAAATACCTTATAACCTTTTGGCTGCTTTCCAATGATTTATTCCTGGATTGCTCAAATATCTGCCTAACATCCATTGAGGAATATCGTTTTGACATCCATTTGATATATTTTTAGATGTTAATGTGCAACAAGAGCCATGATTGTCTTAAAAGAGTCTTTCGATAAAACTAGAGTGAAAGTCTCTTTAAAGTCATTCTCTTCCTTTTGAGTATACCCCTTAACCATAATACGAGTTTTATACCTTTCCACATTGTCGTTAGAATCCCGTTTGATCTTAAAATTTTATTTGCAACTAATGGGTTTCACACCTTCTGGTAATGGGACAAGTTCCCAAAACTTTATCGTCTTGCATAGACTTTATACTCCTACTTTATTGCTTCAATCCACTTACCATTATTTTCCTCATGTTTTTGAAGAAATACTATATAATCATCCGGAATAGAATTTCTCATTTTCCTAATGGATCCCGACAAAGGCATTGGTTTTTGTAATACTTGTTCTTGAGGATTTTGAGTTTGTTCTTCATGAATTACCAAATCATATTGAGTAGGAGGAAAATCAACAATGTCTTGTGGAGGTTCCATACTTGCTTGATCAAAAGCAATTGTATGAATCGGTTCTTGAATTGTTACTGATTCTTTCTCTAAAACAAAGTCTTTAACCTTATTCTTCCCCTCAAACTCAATATTCTCATAAATGTGGTTGTTCCCGTCTCAAAAATTGAATTTATTTTGGGATCATAAAATTTATAGCCCCTAGATCTTTAAGAATAACCAATAAATTAGTTGTTCACTGTTTGAGAGTCCAATTTATTTTTATTGGCTTATAAGGTCTTGCCTCATCTTTCGTAGGAAGTTATTGTGTCAAGAAAATATAGATTATCATGACCCAGTTCCAATAATATCTAAATTGAAAGACAACTAGAACATATTATTTTCAAATGAACAAGAATAACCAGATTTGTCCAAATAAGAAACCCGAAATTAAATTTCGTATAAATGACGGAACCACATAAGTGTTTTTCATTTCCAAATAAAACTCGGTACACATTAATATTCTAAAATGACATATAACTTCCACCTCCACCGAATTGCCATCTCCCACATAGATGTATCTTTTAACATCATTTGGCTTTCAGTAGTTTAGGCAACCCTTCATTGAAACACTAATGTTAGTAGTTGTACCATAGTCTAACCACCAAGTATTTCCAAGAATTTGATCTAAATTGACCTTAGAACAAACCAAAATATGACTCATGCAATTGAAGCGATCCAATTTCTCATAATATTTCCTCTGTTTAGAGGAATCATATTCCGAAGGAGAAGGTGGTTGCTCCATTCTTAATGCAAGGTCAAAATTCACGCAGCCAAGAACAATTTACATGTTCTCATTCCATTCTTTAGAGTTTGTCCCATTAAGGACCTAAATCTTACTCTTATTTGCAGATATTAAAGCAATTGTAACTGAAAAATAAGAATAAAATTAAATATCTTAAATATACTCACATAAAAAACTGAATTATCAATTTGTTCAAATAAAGACATAACTCATATCAAGATACCCAGTGCACCATCAATATTGAGTCTTTGGACACTAATATTAACTGCTAGTGGTACTCTTGTTGTAACGATCAAACATTAAAAACATGTCGAATATAAACCCCTCTTTGGATTGATTTATTATTCACATGTAAGACCATATAATTATCACATATTTACCATCACAAGGACGTATGAAAACCGGTCAACCATCAACTGTTCTTTGGATCGATTGATACTCGCATGAACAAACATACACACAACCAAAAAAAATTATTTAACATTTTTCATAAGCAATTTCCATAAAAGATGTCACTTTGGCGACATTTTTGTTTATTTCAACTACTCACTTTAAAATGTTATATTACTATAAAAATATAATTTGTAGTCAAATTTGATCCAGCATTTGAGGATTCATGCTATTTTAGAATAATAGATTGTTATAATACTGTACTATAATCAATATTATATCAATATTATATCAATATTATTGTTGAATATAATTCCTTGTGTCAGAAAATAGCTCATGATACCACTGTTAGGGGGGAATATTCTGAGGAGGGAGTATGTTACAGGACACGAGACACACCACATATCCACCTAAAACCTTAAGGTGATAGGTGTGTGGGTTCTCCCACTTATAAAGTGTTTATTCTTTTCTTTTCTAACCAATGTGAGACTTCTTCCTCACACTTGATTCTCAACAATTATCAGCTACTACCCATAATATAAATGTATATCAACAAATGGTTTTCCAGACAACAATGACCACGACATAACCTTATCAACAAAAAACAATTGTTCACATATTGTAAAATTAACCTATTAAATTGATAACTTCACACAATTCACATATTAAATTAGTTTTACACAAATTAAAAGATAATTGTAAATCTCAATTTTAAAACCCTAATAAAAAATCTCAATTTTATAAAAACAAGGGTTAAAAGATAAATAAATTGAATTGGATATGGGAGGCTCTAATACCACTTGTTAAGTTTTGTTCATAAACTTTAGAAATTCTATTAATATAGAATTCAAGAACATAACCCTAAATAAAGTCCTTAAACACATATCTGAATACGAGCGAAAGCTTTGCAGGTAGGTGATTTTCCAATTTGTAGAGTGGGGACCATTACCCCTTATAAATAACCTAGAATTATTTTTTAGTATTCAATATTTTAATTTGGTCCTTCATCAAATTAGATATTGACTTATGGTATCTACACAATAACCTGACCTTTCATTATATTTATGTTTTTAACCACAAATTTAATATTATATTAATTAGACTCCTTTAAATCTTGACTAATTAAAATAATAGCACTAACACCTTAAATATTCCATTATCCAAAATTCTAACCATTGTTAATAATACACATACTAATAGTCTAGTAGTCTATCTTAATATTAAGGACCCAAAGACTATACTTCAATTATTAATTTTGTTATAATAACAATAATAAGAGTTTTACATAGTTAAATAAAATAAATTAATGAAAGAAATTGGAACCAGCACCATCTTCCATCGAAAAAATAAAAATGTAAATAAAAATGTTAATCTATTAATAGATCAATATAATTTTCACATACATTCAAACCACTTTTACTCCTAAGTGTGTCTCTACTAGTTTCTTTAGATTTTTGTATGTACTTCAATGATTTGTCCAGTCCAAGAATCTTAATTAACTACGAACTTGAGGCAAAACCATTATTTGCGTTAAAATTTTATTTTCTACTGTCATTAAAGTGGCAATTAAGGGCCATAAATTATTTTAATTCTTTTTAAAAAAACTTTGTAAGATTTAGCTTGGGTTTTTTACCTCCGCATACCTGCGGGCAATGTTTTAAAAATCGGATCGGAGATCAAACCGGTGAAAGTACTGGGTCACTGGTTTATTGGTTGAATCATTGGGTCATTGGTCGAACCGCATGACTAAACCGGATTAAATCGGATAACTCAGTTGATTAAACCGACCTTTATAACAAAACGATATAGGTATAAAACTTGTCGAACCAGATGATTCAATCTCTACAAAATATAATTAGAACTAATTTTTTTTTTAAATATCATTTCATAAATAAATTCACAATTTAATAATTTAAATTTAAATTTTAAATATTTTAAAAATATCATATCATAAATAAATTTACAATTTGATAATTTAAATTTAAATTTTAAATATAAGTATCATATATAATAAAATAGTACAAAATTACAAAGTATAATTGCAACATAATATAATTGAATAATTTATAACAAAATAATTTTATTATCTACTATTTAATTTCAAGGAGTAAAGATTATTTTAATATTAAGATATCCTTCTTCAATATCAAAATTATCTACAAAATCAACCGCATCAACAATATTTTCTTTGTCAATAATATAATTAATTAATTTTATTTTTTATTTAAATATAATATTTTAATAAAATAATCTAAATAAATAAAAAATTCAAATTGCATATTTTTAAAAAAATTTAAAAATTTTGAATAAAAAAATTTAAAAAATTAAAAAATACAGTTGAACTACCGGTTTTAGAAAACCGCCGGTTTTTCTGGTTTTTATCGGTTCTTGCCGATTCTTACCGATTCAACGATATTCCCGATCTAACTATTGAACGATTACGGCGGTTTGTTCGAGTCCGGCTGTCCGGTTTTTGAAACACTGCCTGCGGTTTATATATATAGATTTGCATTAATAGCGGTTAAAAAACTGTCAAAAACATAAACTATAAAAAAATAGTTAAAAATAGAGAAATTTAAAATATAAAAAAATTTGAGAAAACTTTTACTTTTTGTATATCAGGAAAAGCCGCTGGAATGCTTGAGAGTCTAAAAAGTCAAGAATATTTATTGAGAGAGAGACGTTAGGAGACACATTTTTTTAGTTTTTAAGTCTTATTTTTGTTGTTTTTATACTTAAACATACCTTCAACTATTCTTCATTTTCTTTCTTTTTCATGCATTGCTGTAAGTTGGTTAGAATTTAATGGTGAGAACGAAATTTATATGCAAATCCCTTTTCGTATGAGAGACCTACCCATCTATAAAAGAGACCTAAATATATGAAATTTAATATTAGTAGGTGGATGGAAAAACACAATAAGTTTTTAAAGGACTAATATAACTTTAAAATAAAATAAAAAAATTCTCATACTTATTCTATAGCTATAGCTAGCGGAGACTTTAGAGTTTCATTTATATAGTCATGATATTGATAGTATTTAAAGATTTAATGTACATACAACTTTAGTGTAAAAATTTGTACACGGTCGTTTAATCATTAAAGTCATTCTAAATTATCAAAATGATATAATTGAATGTAAATCATTCATTAGATAAAAGTATAAAACTTTTTTATATCTTATTACATCATTTATTTTTTTTAATATTTATATCTTACATTTACAATAATATAATTTAAAATAGGATTTAGACCCTCTCATGTCTACTCTCTCATGCTGCTTATCCTGCCATCATGTCATGTCAGCCATCCATTTATATTTTTTCTCTTTCTTAAAATCAATTTCATTTTATTTATTTAACTTTTATAAACTTTTAACTATTAGATGAAACATTGGCCATCATGTCAGCCATCCATTTATATTTTTTCTCTTTTTTAAAATCAATTTCATTTTACTTATTTAACTTTTATAAACTTTTAACTATTAGATGAAACATTGGAGGATAGCTGCAGACATGGCACTACGGCAACAGGTGATCCATTTCCTTTAAAATATTATTTGTATTAAATACTTGTATTTGAGACTATTATGCCCCTAATTAAATGAATCAGTAATTTGTCTCATGTTACTCTGATTAGTATTCATAACTGTTAGAAATTTAAATTTTTATAAATGTTATACTCCGAAATTTTCCCTCATATTTTTTCAAGTCAATATATATTTCTATATTCAAGAATTTCTCAAGGATTAACTAGATAAACTCACTCCTAAGCAATCAACCCATAATTAGGGTTTTGGTTATCTCTAGTCAAAGATGGTTTCTATTGCCTCAAGTGATTATCATGTCTCCTCATATGTCTTAAGGTATCACCATGCCAAATTTCAAGCCTCACATCTCAAGTTTGCTCAATCAATTGTTTAGATGGTTGAAAATCAATTATGTTGGACAAAAAGTCAACTGTGGTCAACATACAGTCAAACTTCATCATTTTTGGTCAACATCAAGATTTTTAAGTCACATTCATCATTTGATCAAGGTTTGATCATGATTCATCAAGAAAATTCAAGATTTGATCAAAAGTCAAAGTTTCTAAATTAGGGTTTTTTGATAAAAAGTCAACAGAACTTTGACCAGGCATAACTTTCACATACTTTATCAGAAATTTTTCCACCAAAGCTCATTTTGAAGAGAATTCAATTATCTACAACTTTGGATCTCAAAAGTTTTGGCTAAAAATGCTTCATTTGAGAGTTATGGATCAAGACATTATATGTCCTTCTAAAAGTCAACAAAAAGTCATCTTTTTCAAAAGAAGTATACATGAACATGGAAGCTTCAATGAAGATGAAAACAAAAGGAGTGTTTAGAGGACATCTTGAAATTTCTAAAAAGTCCAAGGACACTTCAAAATGATAAAAATTGAGCAAAATACAACTTGTGCAAGTTTGGCATTTTTGAAGAAGTGTGTGAAGGAAAATACTAAGCAAATTCAATTTTTTTTCCAAATGGGCCATGGCTTTTATATTTTGGGCTTATTTCTAAGATAGTCTATGACTTCTAAGCCCACTTGCATGCCTCTCTTTAATTTATTTTATTTATTTTGGAATTTATTCATTTAAATCCAATTTGAATTAAAATAAAATACCAAAAATCGAATTGATAAATGCAAGGCTGGATATTTATCATTCTTGAGGTCCAAGCAAGCCCAAATAGCTGGCCAATGTCGTACAAGGTTTGATTGAAGAAGATTGATGCAGAAAAAGGAAGTTTTTCATACAAAATTTCAATCAAATATTTTCTATTGAATACAATATATTT
This sequence comes from Vicia sativa, assembly GCA_021764765.1. Lineage (NCBI taxonomy): Eukaryota > Viridiplantae > Streptophyta > Magnoliopsida > Fabales > Fabaceae > Vicia > Vicia sativa. The sequence continues at coordinate 18,466,174 of CM038796.1, read as the reverse complement.
TCTCATTATTTCGGACCTAAGCACTCCTCACTATATATGCTACAAGACCAGATGAGAAACACAAGGTTGGATGCGCTCAAAAACCCTACACGAAATTCTCCAAATTTTGCAAACTTAGGGCAAACTCAAAGTCCATTCTCCAACCGTTTTCAATCGATTCCAAGCACACAAACGTATTCCTGAGGTATTATAGAGTAAGTACAAGTCCAAAGCCATGGCTAAACATCTCTAAAATGCATGCATCATGAACTTTGTTTGCCTTAAAATTTTGATATTCGTATTTTAGATTTTGTTGTGATTTTGCTTGAACTAACATTATTAATGCTTTCCTGAGATGTTATGGAATATTATAGAACGATAGCATGAAGCTCCTCATGGACGAAACACGATCTGCCATTGTTAGGGCTTTGGATCAGAGAAGCTTCGTATCACATGTTCCAGGTTGTTTTAGACCAAACTGATCCCACCATTGAACTCGCCGCCCTCGATTTAGGGGGTAGGGTTCCCTTTAACCATTTATTTGCTTTATTTTTGCAATTTTGATTTTTGGACAATCAGAGAAGACGGTCGGAATGCATTTTCAGCGTCTTTGACTTTCACTGACTCCGATGACCTAGACGTGGCATTGTGTGATTGGATCATTTGAGTCCATGGGTCCACGCGTGTTTGTGTTTGAAAAATCAGATTTTATGAACTTTGTTTCACATATATATTAATCCTTGTATCTAAATACATGGATGTATCACACTCTAGTGGTTCAACATGCGCGCACTAAGTCTCTTCCTCTCTCAAGGCGTGGGTTTGATCCCCGCCTTTTGCAATTTTTCATAATTTTTCTGATTTTCATGGGTTTTCACATACATACAATTGGAGGTGTAATATTTACAACACATGCAGGTGGTATAGTGGTGAACTTTTGGACCTTCAACCCTCGGGTCCTGGGTTCAACACCCTTCAAGGCCATCCCTAATTTTAGTCACTTATTTCTTCAATTATTTCTATTTCTTTTATTTTCTAACTAATTTATTTTCTTTTCAAATAATTTTTAAAACTATTTTCTAAAACCCTAAAAAGTATTTAATTTTAGATTTAGGTTAATAAAATGTTTAATTAATTTTAGACACAAATATTTTGTTTTTCCTTTCATTTAAAATTATTTTCTTAATTAATTGCTAATTAATTAGAAATAGGGTTTTTCACATTAAAATCACTCCAGAAAATTCACAAAAATAATCCTTTCTAGTAATTAGGTTTACTAATCTTAAATCTTTTTACTAACATCAAAAAACATTTTTCTTTTATTTATTTATTGCTTTATTCGCATTTTAAATTCTAGAAATCAATGTATAGGTCGCAAGGACATTTTTGTAATAGTGTAGATTTAAATTCTCGCATTTTACTTTCCGCACCTATATTATGTAACTGCCCCAAAGCCCTCTAATAGCTTAGGACTTTACTTTTCTGCACTTTTACTTTCCGCACCTTTATTTTCTGTACATATACACTGCTTAGATGTATGGCTAATAGGATTGTATGACAAGATCTTAAAATCAACGTTAGATCATCTTAAACAATCCAGATAAAATATCTGAATCAACACACTGCTTTCACACTTGCACCCCCTAGGGTATCCTCTCTCGTTGTCTTTCAAATACAAATGGGCATGTCCCTCGAACGTAGGGGTACCATTAGCAAAGCCCATAGATTCAAAATCATCATAAAGAGCATAGTCCCTCGATGACCCTCGATATTGCCTACGAACATATGATCTCGTCCCTCGGTTGTTTCCTACGAATAAGTGATGATCGTCCCTACGAATTTGCTAAGGTATCCTTACAATGTTGCCTTCAATGACCATACGATGATCCTACGATTGTCCCTTCACATCCAACGGATAAAGTTACCTACCAACTAATGGTATGGATAGCCTTATTCTAAAGGAGAAGGAAAATAACGAGAGCAACCTTCTAAGTAGGTAATAAGACTTGTAATTGCTTGCTCCAATCAAAAAAATACTTTTCACACTTCACACTCTTTCAAAAAATACTTTTCAAACAAACACTTTGTATACATTCCAACGAGAATCATTACAAAGTTAAACATTTTACAAACACTTCGTATACATTCTTGAGGACTGATACAAGAATCATTACGAAGTCAAAGCGAAATACTTTTCAAACCAAACACACACAGAAAGCAAATTTTCAAAAGTGAGCTAAAGCAATTAAGAGCCCGTAGATAACTATGGATGGAAAAGGTATTAACACCTTCCTTTTTCATAATTACCTCCCTTACTCAGAATCTATCGAAGGCCTTTCCTATTATTTTCACCTTTTCTTTATTGGATAAAAGAAAATTCGGTGGTGACTCTTGCTATCTGCAACATTTGTGATAAAACGCAAAACAAACAAGTCAATTATCCCACCATGTTACAGAACTGGCGACTCTGCTGGGGATGACACCCAAAGAGATGTTACCTTAGGGCTTTAGATCACTTTTACTTGTTTAAATTGTTTGACTTGCCTGCTTTACTTTTAAGGGTATGCTTGGGCATTATATTTGTGAGGGATCCTACACCCTGATCCAGGTTTCCTTAGGTAAGTAGCAATAGATCATCGCGACTGTCTGGTGTAGACCGAAAAGGTTAAAATGATGGCTACGGTTAGTGCGAAACTTTGGATGTCCTGATATTTCTCATGTTTAGTTGAGGAAATATTTGGTGTTTGTGTGGTGTCATCAAGCACTACCTAAACTTTTAGAATCCTAATTGACCCATCTTAGACATTAGAAGATAGTGAGATAGCCGACTTCGGTGCAGATTGAGGTTTGTTGATACTCGATGCTATGTTCATTGAGATTCGACTTTTGGGATGTTTCGGTCGACCATTTGGTAGCCGTACTGAAATAAAGCCTGCGAAAAAGATATGTGATATGAGATTCCTAGAACCGGCTACTATTGTAGGATAGGTTAAACCAACTTAAACTCTGATAGGATAAACACTTATACCTCATGCAAGCCTTAAACCTAGGGTTGTTGTGTGAATTGCTTGTGTGTGCTATTTAAACATGACATCATGACATCATAACATTTCTAACAATTTCAAGGACCTAGGGATTTATCTTTACTCTTTTTTGTAGGGTTATGGCTTCTAGGAAAACTATCTGAATCAACTTTATGGGTATACCTTCTCAACTCAAGGAGTTAGTCTCACAAGTTCCCAATCATGCTCAGTTCATCAAGAGGCATGGTTATCTACTCAACTTGGTTACCTCTAATTTTGAAGAAGATATGATGAGCGTCGTATTCCAGTTCTTTGATCTGAAACATCACTGCTTTACATTCCCAAACTATTAGTTGGTACCTACGATGAAATAGTTCTCTAAGCTACTTGGGATACCCATCCTTGATCAGATACCTTTCACCGGTTCAGAAAAAGTTCTGAGGTTTGAAGACATTGTCGCAGCTTTACATATAAAGTGGTCAGACATTGAAGCTAATTGGGAAACAATAAGTGCAGTTAAGGGTTTGCTTGCTAAGTTTCTGTTGAAAAGTATATTTCCGGCAAATATTTTATATCGTATCCACAGAGATTGGGTGATATTACCGCCGTTCTATAGTTAATCGCTTTAAATTTACAAATTGAAAATGGTTTGTTTATGTTTAGAGATTTATCAATCACTTGTGACATAAAATGAAAACACTAAAAATATGGTTTTTATCAATTAAAAAGACTTTGTCAAGATTTGGTTTCACTATTCCAATTCCATATATTTTCTCGTAACTAGTATGTGAACTCAATAAGTTTGAACATAATCTAATATCCTCTCAATAACATTTATGTCTAAATGATATTGTGATATTTATTAAATTAATCCTTTAGACAAGTTCTTCATCCAAAATATTAATCTGACAATCCTTAGTATTTGATATAAAAGAAACACAAGAATTAAATCTATTTCTACAATCTAATTCTTACTTGAGAAATTACTTTAAGAACATAAATTAAATTATCTTTTTCAACAATAATTTAATTTGACATGTTCAATAAACCACACAAGATTTCCTCTACATTCAACCTCAAATTGTTCACATATAAAGATTTACAAGAATTACATAATGGATTTAGAATAGTTACTATCTTAATCTTGACAAAATTGGAAAATTAGCTCCTCATCACCATTGTTGACATCAAAGAAACTTGAGTGTTCTTCCCCAAAGTTCTATATCTCTCTCCTTGATAAAAATCTGATTGTGTGGAATGAATGAACAACTAGCAAAAACTATATTTTCTTCTTTCCTTTTCTCTCTCTTTGTTTTGCTTTTTCCTAAGTCATGATTGCAAATGATGTGACCTTTTTCATGCAACCACTCATTTGTCTTGGCCTAAAAAGTAACTAAAAGGAAACTTTCACGCTACCCTAAGACGGCTGACCCAAAGATACTTCTAATCATTTCAAAACAGAAATACTGATTACGCACAGTTCGCGGCGCCAACCAAGGACGCGATGCGAACTAAGTCAAATAAGGTCCGCGGCGCCATAACAGGACGCAGCGCGAACTGAGCTGCTTTATGCTTCCTTTGCCTTTTTCTGGCCTCCCTTTGTCTTATCTTGATCTTGTTTTGACTTGGTTGCTTCTTCCAACTCCACATGAATCCAAGTAATTCTTTTTCTCTAAAAATGCTACAAAACTAACAATGGAGGTGAAATATCTATTCTACTAAAAATAAAATAAGAAAAATTGCATGTTTATGAATTGTGTGAATAAAAGAATAAAAATTAAATAAAACTTGGTTAAAAGGACCAATAAAAATGTATGAAAATTAGTACAATTTGGTCCTTAACAGTTTCTGATAAAGGCTCGAGAATTCTTAAAGGCTATGAGTTTCCACGCTTTTGAAGATATTTTGGCGTTACTAACCTATGGTTTAGTGTTATTTCCTAATCCGAATCAATTCATAGACGTGAATGCCATCAATATCTTTCTCACTCATAATCTTGTGCCTACTTTGCTCGGAGATATTCTGCATTCTCTTTACACTCGTACAAGGAAAAGACAAGGAAATCTCATGTGTTGCATACCGTTATTGTCCAAGTGGTTTATTTCTCACCTTCCTCGGTCAGTGATGAAGAATGAACAAGGTTTGAAATGGTCTCAAAGATTGATGTCACTCTTTCATTCAGATATTCATTGGTGTCTCTACTCTCAAAAGGACTTCACTTTCATTGGTCATTGTGGATAATTTCCTAATGTACCACTCCTTGATATAAGGGGAGGTGTCACTTACAATCCTTCTCTAGCGCTAAGACAGTTTGGTTATGCTCGAAGAGATGGTCCTCATGATATATTTATCCAAGGCATTGTGTTTGACTACGACAATGATCTTCAAGGTTACCGTCGAAGATTTGTGCATGCTTGGGGCATGGTAAAGAAAACAGATACCAAGACTTTGGGGCATAAAAATTTCATTCCTTGGGAACCTTACCTCAAATGGGTGCGGGATCGCGCTCAAAATCTCATGATGCCATATGCTGCTATTCTACCAATAATTCTGGAACATGTTATCGAAAACGATGAAACTTACACCATTCTTCATTCAGATATGCCTATTGATTTTGAGATCCTGATTCAACTTAAAGAAGAAAGGCATACATTCGAAACTCAATGTTATGCAAGCTAGAAAAGAGTATTGGAGCTCACGAAGCTACTTCACGAGGAACAGATCATTAACACCTATGTCAACACAAAGAGGAAGCGTCCAAGGGCGACCTAGGAATTTTACTTTTTTACTTGAACTATCTTTTGTACTTATTAATCAGACTAATAAAAAAGTTTGTTCTTGCTTGTTTACCAAATTTAAATCCCTAAGGTCCATGAGAATATTACATTGCATAACATTGCATATCATAGCATATCATTTCATAACAGGTACTCCGAAGATCGGTTTTCTTATTCTCTCGGTGTTTATTTCAGCAGAAAATGGCTCTTGAACAAACTGTCAATAATGGGTTCCAGGCTCAGAACACTGAGTTCCAAGAGATATTCACCAACTTGGCCCAAGGACATAAAGATCTGAAAGGTTCATCATCAAGAAGAAAAAGAAGAAGATCGTTGGTATTATCAACATTGGGAAAAGGTACAGAGGTCCGGTCAAAGTAGTTAGACAGCTTGAATTCTCAGACAAGAGCGGCGAAACTGAAGGAAGTAACAAGGCCAATGAAGAAAACCATCATGAGTCTCAAGAGGAAGAAGGATAAGACTATATGAGAAAGCAGTATCCTCCTGGCAACGAGAAGTATAAGCAACTCGAAGATCGTCTGAATGCTTTGATGATTTAAGTCTGGTTCCTGGAGTGGTCATTCCCCGCAAGTTCAAAGTTCCTACTTTTTCTAAGTACGATGGCATTTCTTGTCCGAAACTTCATCTGAGGTCCTTTGTTCAGAAGACCCAACCCCATATTGCTGACAAGAAATTGTGGATGCATTTCTTTCAAGAGAGTCTATCCAGAGCGCAGTTAGAATGGTACTATCAGCTAGAGAATACTCACATTCATACTTGGAATGAGTTAGCAGATGCTTTCTACAAACAGTACCAGTACAATATTGAATTGCCACCAACGTGTATGCAACTACAGAGTATGTCTATGGGGCGTGATGAGAAGTTCAAAGAGTACGCTCAGAAATTGAGAGATATAGCTTGCAGAGTCCAGCCACCCTTGTCTAATAGGGAGTTGGTTGACAAGTTCATGGGAACGCTGACAGGTCCTTCTTCAATCATCTTATTGGAAATTCCTCAGTTGGATTCACCAAGATGATACTGACAGGAGAATGTATTGAAGTTGGAATCAAGAGTGGAAAGATTCAAGTCGAAACATCTTCAAATGTTGCGAAGAGATCTTTTGGTGGGAAGAAAGAAGCAAATGATGTGTATGGTCAGAAGAACCGTGACAAAGGTGACCGCCATCAATCCGTGGGGGCAATTATAATCTCCAATCTCACACCAGTGCAACCTCAACAGGACAATACGTGTAGGCAGAACGCGCCAAGAAGACAGTTTATGAAGATCAACATGTCGTTGTCTCAAGCATTACAACACATGTTGAAAGTAGCGCTGATTACTTTGAGAGATCCTCCTCAGCATGTCAATACAACCTCTCTGAAGTACAATCCTAATGCAAGGTGTGCATATCATTCCAATAGCCCAGGGCACGACACCAACAATTGTTGGACCCTGAAGAACAAGATCCAAGACATGATTGAAGCTCAGGAAATCGAATTTAACCCTCATGTCCAGCGTTTTTCCGTGCGGCGATCGAATCGATGAAAAAATAACCTCAAACGTACGCACCTCAACTGTTTGGATATTTTAAACATGATGAATTCCTATTTTTCCAAAATGCGTAACTTTCGATCCGAGTCCCGAATGAATTCGATTCCTTCAACAAAGTTGTAGACTGTCGCGAGATGAACAACTTCGCAGTAGAACATTTTTAGTTCGGAGCCGATAACTAAGATAAAATCGAACCCGAAGTCGTCAGTCTGACCATATAAACAAACACACTAAAAAATTTCTAAGTGTTGAGTATAGTAAACATGACAAACTCAAAATTTCCAATCTTCGTAACTTCCGATACGAATCCCGAATGGATTTAATTTCTTCAGCAAAGTTATAGATTGTCGTGAGATGAACAACTTTCTTTTTAAGCGTTTTCTGAAACGGAGCCACGAACTACATGAAAATCGAACCCGAAGTCGTCGATTTGACCTTGTGAAAACTTCAGCGAAATTTCACTAAGTGTTGGACTTTGCAAACATGATGAATTTATAACTTCCGAGCTTCATAACTTTTAATCTGAGTTCCGAATGAATTCGATTTCTTTAGCAAAGTTGTGAATTGTCACAAGGTGAACAACTTTGATTTTGAACTCGACGCAAAATGATGCTTGGAAACACGCGTAAAATACCTCCGAAGTCGAGCACTTGACCATGTTGAAATTTATTCAAAATTTCACTAAGTGTGAAACAACGCAAGCATGGTGAATTTGAAACGTCTGGACTTCGTAACTTTTGATACGAGTCCCGTATTGACTCGATTTCTTAAGCAAAGTTATACGTTGCTGCAAAGTGAACAACTTTGATTTTGAACTCGACGCAAAATGACGCTTGGAAATACGTGTAAAATACCTCCGAAGTCTAGAATTTGACCATGTTAAAAAGTCTCCAAATTTTCATTAAGTACAAATTCCAAAAGTTGTGAACATCAAACTTCGGGGCTTCATAACTCGAAATCCAGGCATTTTTAGAGAAATCTTCACAAGGACAAATTCAGAGTACGAAATACGCTCTTTTCAATGATTACCAATTCACAAACTTTTGACCACAGACGAGTGAGATAGAGAGTCGACAATATGGATCCGGGAACATAAAGTTCTCAAAACTTAGAAAAAAATTCTAAGTCCAAAAGATTACTTAAATTGCGAAAAATATTGTTTTCACCCGATTCTTCCGTCTTTTCTCAACAAATGATCGCATTTTCTCAAATATTGACTTTTGACAATAATTTTGACTAGAAATTCCACTCGGTCAAACTTTGACTTTTGTTGACTTTTCAGTACGCATATACAAATCTCTTTTTATCTGATCGCTCTTGATTTTCTGATGAATCGTACTGATCGACAAGCCGTATAAAGGTACTTCAAGACTCACAGAATACCATAGAATCATCTCGGGCCCAAATATTTCGACCACAACTTGCTCTTGCTCGAAAACCTTAATCGATACCCACATGAGAGGAAATCAGAAACTCCAAACCTCGAAACCTTAATTCTCAATAGATAATCAGAAGCTTCTGGATGCACACATCTTGTATATTAAGATGACACTTAAAATAACAGAACTTCAGATATTCAGCTTTTGGGAATCAAACCTCTTCTTCAGAACGATGTATACTCTCATAATCGGAAAATCCTGATCCCATGATTAATGCACAAATGATATGCATGCAATGCATGTATTACTTAAGTATAAGCCAATTATTTATTAAAAAATGAAGAGGGCGAATTTTGGGGTGCAACAATCGATAGATTTTAATGTGATGTTATAATGATATAATTGATGTATATTGATGATATGAACGTGTGAGTATAATATGTGATATATGATAATGTATGAATTTCATGATGATGTTGTAACTACTATATCTTTTCCTTATATCTTTTATAATGATTATGATTTACTCACCCTTTCTACTTGAATGTTGCCTTCACGTGGATAACGCGCAAGTGATCAGGATTGTCCGTAGAAGCTTAGAAGATAGCTTTATGGAGTATTTTTTTTAGTTTCGTCGAATAGAAGGTGTCTTGCTCTGATACGTAACATCGGGTTGGGAAACGTTTGACTTGTATATTGTGTTCCTTTTCATGACGGAATAATATAAGTAGTTCTAGTTATTTTAAGTTATTGAAATAGAATGACTATGGATGCTGTAAATTGATGATGATTTTGAAATAAATTATAAATAAAGTTATGTTGTGATTACGATTTCCACTTCGTAGTATTTTGAAGAATATGTGTTAAATTTCTGAAAAAGGATAAATAAAATAATTGTTAGAAGCTCGTGCTATGGAGCAAGATGTTTTTGTTTAAGAAATTTTATGAATCATGTGACACCCTCGTTGGTGCTTTACTCTGATTTATTTATTAAATTATTCGTAGATTATTCGTTGGGTTTAGAAGGGTGTTACATACGTGAAGTGTGCATTCCTGAATTGACCCTTAGACGAAGAAGTTTATGTTAAACAACCAGTTGAGTTTGTGAAACATAACAAAGAGAGAAAGGTGTACGAGCTTCATAAAGTCCTGTATGGATTGAAACAAGCTCCAAAAGCTTGGAATAGGAAGATTGGTAGTTTCCTAAGGGAGAAGGAATTTGTGAAGTGCATAACTGAACATAGGGTATATGTAAGAAGAAGCAATAGTGAATTTCTTATACTATGTCTCTATGTCGATGACTTGTTAATCACAGGTAGCTGCAAAAAGGAGAAGACTTCAAAGGAGATCTCAGTAAGGAATTTGAAATGTATGATCTGGATGATATTTCATATTTCCTTGGCATCGAATTCTACAAGACTATTAAATATTTGATGATGCATTAAAGAAGATATGCAAGAGAAATTATCAAGAGACTTGAGATGGAAGAATGCAATTCAACTTCGACACCTGCAGAACCAAGACCGCAACTATCAAAAGACTCAAAACAAGATGATGTCGATCCAGTTCAATATAGAAGACTTATTGGATCCTTAAGATACCTTTGTCATAGGAGGTCTAACTTAGCATACACTTTGGGTATGGTAAGTATATTCATGCAGAAGCCAAATGTATCACACATAGCAGCAACAAAGAGGATATTGAGGTATCTAAAAGGAAATCTCGACTATGGCATTTTATTTGCAATAGTTGATAAAGGAAAAGAATGCAAGTTAGTGGGTTACACAAATTCGAGTTGGTGTAGTGATGTTGAGGATCGAAAATCCACAGCAAGATATATGTTTATGTTAAGTGGTGCACCAGTTGCTTGGAGTTTGAGAAAGGAACCAATTGTGGCATTATCATCATGCGAAGCAAAATACATAGTTGCTTCTCTTTGTGTTTGTCAAGCAACATGGATGGTGAACTTTGTCAAAGAGATTACAGGTAAAGATCATGGAGCAATTACCATGAAGATTGACACCATGTCAGTTATCAACCTGATGAAGAACTCGATAGCACACGGTTGAAGCAAGCACATCGAAATAAGGTTCCACTAGCTTCGTGAGCAGGTAGCAGATGGAAAGATGAACTTGGAACACTGCAGAACTGATAATCAGATTACAGGTATCATGACGAAGGGTGCAGGTAGAAGTATTTTGAAGACTAAGAGCTATGATGAATATAGATAGTTTAGACACAATGAATTAGGGGGTGTTAAATTGTAATTCCTAGCGTTGAAATTATGTTGTGTCAATGGGTTAGAGGTTGTCGAAGCAGGTTGCTCGAATGAAATCATTGCCCAATCGAAGAGCTTGTGTATCGAAGTAGGTTGCACATAGATTTGATTTTAGATTTAGATAGATTACATTTAGATCTAAAATAGAATAGATTTGGTTTAACTCCAAAATAGGTATGTTAGGCTTTTATAGTTTTGGACATTAGTTAACCTAAATCTATAAATAGGGGGAGTAACCCCTAATTTTTGTAATCAATTCATTCACAGTATTTTGCAATTGCAAAGTGAATAATAAAGTTTTCCACAGTTTGTGGATAGAGAGTTACTCTGTAAAAAATCATTGTTCTTCTTTCTTTTATATTGTTCATTGTCATTGCGTGATGATAGAAACTCATCATAGATAAAGGTGGATTTCCAACAATATAAAGCACAACCCAAACCAAAGAGACAGACAGTCAAACAGCAAGAGAGAAACATAGTCAGGCGAACGAATGAAAACCCACTTCAAGAAAGAGAAATTATCATAGTCCCTTTACGATTTATAGATAAGCTTTTCCTTCAAAAAAAATAATTTTATTATGCATACTTCAAATAGTGCAGACCACTGCATGCCAAATGAAAGTCAAACTAAAGTTCAATCAGTTACCCTCATGTAACCCTTGAAACACCTCAAATGCTTCAAAAATCGACAATGGAATAGTGTTAACCTACAATTTTCGACTAAGGGATTTGACTTTGAACTGAAGGTGATTATCAAGGGCAAGAGTATTGTCGACACAACCCATAGTGAGAAATGTGTTGACAGGTTACCAAGGAAAACTCCCTTTAAAGACTTAACGAAATTCATAATGAGTGTTGAAGCTAGATCGACATGATGGTTTGAGAGTACTCGACTAGGAAGTCCACGTCGAACACGAAAGCGATTAACGTGGAGGTTGTTCCATTAAACGTTAGCCACAAAGACGTGGGAAGTCCACAAAGGGCAGTTTTTCCAAACGTGATTAGAAAGTAACCGTCAAACGAGTAGGATAGTAGTAATCTTTGTGTGCTTATTTAAGGAAGTTTTTTCATTCATGTCAAGGGTTATATTTTATAACATTGTAAGAAAGCACTCAAAATATTTGTGTCAAGAGAGAAATGAATCACTTCTAAAAGATCTATGCATGCATGCACATTTAAATTCAAAGCAATTTACTTTTTTTTGTTTATCATCCTTGCAAATTAATCTTTATCTTGAGATGCTTCTACATAATCATGAATTCTCTAACTTTTTTTCCTGCACTTTACCGTTCATTCATTTTGGTTCGTCTGATAAATCAAACCACCCATGTGATGCCACGTGACCACTCTAATACCTCCTCGATAAATGAATGGAACCAAAAACCTATTTTGTGAAGTTGTCTCGTCGGTCACCATTACTCCTTTTGTATTCGGTGTTCGATGTTTTCGTCCCACATCTTCTTGCCACGCTGTCCTCCTACCATCAAAGCATCATCACAACCTACTGTCATGCCTATTTTTGCTAAAAAATAAATTATTTCAACTTTAACTTGTATTTTGGATTTTCGGAACCAGAAATACATTAGCTTTTTGGCTTGCATGGCTGTATAATGTATTTCTATTTATTTCACTAATGCATATGCTTTACTGGATCTTGTGGTTGTTTAGATGTTAATTATTTCAAATTTTAAAGGATCATCATTTTTTAAGTTACAAAAATGGGATACATAAAAATAGTCTTGACCATAAAATAAGAAATAAAATAAGAAAAAGAGATTAGTCGGGATTTGAATTGCAGAAAGGGGTTAGTGGGGATGGTGTTTGGTTGGGTATTGCAACGGGCGACGAAGAGTATATTTGATAAGACAAAATTTTAAATTTATATTTTATAGCTTATAATTTATAAGCTCATATGATATTTTAGACTTGTTTGATAATGGTAATTTGATCGTGAGTTTATAATTTATTTTGCTAATTTATAGTTTATTTTTCAGACGTTATTTCAAATAGTGTTTTAACTTATGACTTATTATTTTTCTTCCTTTTTTATCCTTATTATTTTAATAAAAATTCACTTTTATCCTCAATAATTTATTTTGATTTAAACTAAAATAGTTATATATTAAATATTTTTTATGTCATTACATTTATAAATTAGAAGAACGGCTAATATTATCAAATACTTCAATTAAGTTATCAGTCATCAATTTCAACCATAAATCATAAATTATAAGCTATCAGTCATCAGCTATAAATTATCAGTCAACTGTTATTTTTACCAAACAGATCCGAAGATGGGTGTTGAAGAACGATATTTTGCTTTTTTTTATTTCAAAATATCCCAAGTTGTCACATGGCTTTCTGTCAACCAATAGATTTATCCAATGGCCCAAAACATGTAAACAACATAGTGCCAGTTCGCGGAATCCAGTTTCCAAAATCACCCATAAAAAATCTTGGACTATTTTTTGACAAATATGGCTAGACATCATTTATGTAAAATCATTCAACCTCTAGAGAGGATCTGAATCTATGAGTTAGACTCTGAATATTGTTGTTTATTTAGTAGAACACCTTGAAAGTAGTAACAAACACCTACTAAAAGGCTGGAAAATGCAGTAAATTCTTGAATTTTATATAAAAAAAATATTTTGACAAATCATGGAGGAATTTTGAAATGATGAAAATTTGACTTTTTGTTTATCTTGCATTTCTTACTGTGGTTAAAATTGAAATATGGTGTTTATCTTGCATTTCTTACTGCAGTAAAAATTTAAATTTGAATTGAAACCGTATCTGAATGGATTTGGAGGCATTTATTCTCAAACCAGTTTCCGTGTTAAATTGTTTGGTTTAAACATAATATAGTGGTATGGTTCACATGATTTAATTAAAGATGCACACAACTATTTAGAGGTTTAAATTTTTTGAATTAAGTGTTAAATGAACGACTGCCGTGCAACCAAACAACACATACATCGATTTTTCAGGTTTTCAACCTAAATGAAATGTAACATGATAATTATTTACCCGTCCTACAAGCCATTTCATTTTGTTTCATTCTATATAATGAAGGAAAAGAGCGTGGAGATTGTTGAAGAATTTGTAAAGAGGGTGGGTGGGAAACATAACTTTCAGTCCCTTATTCATTTTTTTGTGCCAAAGTCAGTCACATACCTGCATACATTCAGTTCTACTCAATGTTCAGGTTTGAGATGGATGGGTGGGGATGGTAAAAACTAGAGATGTTGCAACTAGTTGGACTTCACAGCTTTTGCTGGTCCTGTAAGTTCGCCTTAAAAAAGGTTAGAGTTCTAAATTAACCACATTTAAAGAGTCGTATATACAGCAATCAATGTATGGAAAGACTTTTTTGTCAACCCACGTCAGGTCAAACAGTAATTTAATGCCTAATTAATCACCTACAATTCATGAAACTGGTCTCAGACTGCTGCTCTGGAAGTTGAAGTTTCTAAGCCAAGACCTCGCCGAAGGATCCTTGTCTTTCTCATGATATCATTACATTGGGTAAAATACTCATGCCTTAAAACTTCTTCAACACTAACTCTACTCCTTGGGTTTACTGTTAGACACTTGTCTATTAAATCAAACAGTGACTTTGGAACTTGATCGACAAACTCTGGTCTCTTTGTGTGAGTCTTGCACCAGCTTTCTATGTCGTATGATTGCAAGTATTGGTCATCAAATAACTCCTGTGATCCAATGAAGGCAAACATTATTAACCATTTTGATTCATTTACCTTGTTCAGAAATAAGGATTAATAGGAATGGCCAGAGTTGCCAGACAATTAGGAATTTACCAGTGGAAATGATGCTTCGCGGTCATGCAACTTGGCTACTTCCCAAAGCTCTTCACTGCCCCGCAATTTGGCAATTTCTTTTAAACTCCTGTAGAAAAACATAATGAACACAGAAAGTAAAGAAAGATAAAATCAAAAATGAATCTGTAGTTGATTTTTACTGTTCTGGTTCGCCAGGGAAAGAAGTTTTCCCGATCAGCAGGTATAGTAGAGTGACTCCAGCCGACCAAATATCAACCTTTGTTCCCTGAAACTGAGACCTGAACAAAACCTAAAGAAAAAGCAAACTGTGGATTAAATTATTGAAAACAAAATCATCCATTAGCTGTAGGAAGGTGAATCTGCATCTGTGTAATAAACTAAAAGTTATGCATTTTGAGGGTATGATATCCAGTTCGGCGATGAGCCTTTAGATTTCAGCAGTGTTTTTCTTTTAATGGCAATAAAGGAAGCCGCTAAAGACCAGATTTTCAAAAACTAATACTTACCTATCATTTATAATATTTCAAATTTTAAAATGAATATGAAATGGAAATACTTTGTAGATCGCCATTTTAGCTTTTATGATGACATCTTCAAATCGTGAGTGCTGTTATATAAGACCAATGAGTTAAATATTTGATCAGACAATGAATGTTCCCTTTCTTTCCCTCCCAAGATGAAGGACTATTTGAACTTTGAAAACAAATGCTCAAAAAAGGTGGAAACAATGAATCAGGTCAAGTATCTGGAATGATTAATCATGGATATCTAGTTGACTGTACATGTTTTGTTTGATAGGAAAGGGCATCTTGTGAAACTCAAACTCTCATAGTTAAGTGAAGCCCCCCGCCAGTCAAGCACAAAACTGATTTATTATATGTTTGTAGTGAATCATAGAAACATAGGTAAACGGAAAACACACTATCCCGATATTTAAATATTGACTTAATGTTTTGGTAAGGAAGTCCTTTACTCAGTAGTGTAAAATTCCAGCGGCTATTTCATTACATGTTTTTTAAAGTGTCTAAAAGTGACACTTCCTAAATCTAAGTGTAAAATTCCAGCGGCTATTTCATTACATGTTTTTTGAAGTGTCTAAAAGTGACACTTCCTAAATCTAAGCCAGTATTCAGTATTGAATCTACAGATAGTATTTGGGTCAACAAAATATAGTACCTATAATTGAGATAAAATTGCAAGTAAATAGAAATGACAGTAAGACCTTACCTCTGGGGCACGGAATCCCTTTGTTCCAACACATGGACCCTCTCTTTTATGTTTTCCATCCCCTGAATAACACATTATAAGTTAGTAAGTTACACTGTTAAAGGTAACAATAATTCTCCTTGGAACTTAGAAGCATTGAATTTAGAATCACACCTTTGCTTCTTAATAACCCCAAAGCAACAGTAGATGAATGTATAGGCATCGGGGTAAGATAAAGTGTCCTGCCATCTACCTTGCCGGAAGGAGCAGTAACCCTTTTCCTCTGAGAAGAAGGACTTTTCATTGAACTACTGGTTGCACATTGCATAGAATTCTGCACAAGGCTGATAAGCTCCTTTCTTCCTCGGAAAGGTAAGGGTTCTCGAAGCCTATCGGCAGAGGCTGTCTTAGTGCTAGTAACATCTTTGGCAGAGGTTATACCTGAGCCATCTGCTCCTTGTGCTCTTCGTAAACTCGCAACAGCCTTATCCGGACAATTTTTCAGTTGACTAGCATTAGCCTTGGGCTTCAAATGCCTATTAATGTCAGAATATTTCCTGTGATCTGCCAACTCCCTTCTATTGGATGTTAGAGACTTGATTCCTCCAAGATTCTTGTCTTGGACCACAGGGGAAGGACCAGAAGGGAGGGGAATATTATTGGATGCACCAAGACTTGGTTTTGATTTACCTGACCAGATGGACAGATTAGTAGAGGAAACTAGGCAAATTATATAATGAATTTAAATTATGATGATCACTTTACATAAAACATAGCAAAGTGAACTAAGGATTAATTGAAGGAAATTAATATGATGCATGTAAAAAAGCAAGAAAAATGTGTTTAGGTGGGCTTATTGCTTGAGATTAATATACAACTTTTTTTTAAATGACAGATTAATATACAACTGAATAGCCAAATAGGTTAGAATTATGAGGCTTACTTCCAAAGTTGTACTTCTGCTTTAAATCCTGAAAAATATACCACAAGACACCAGATTATATTTGGAAATAATCAGTCAAAACTTATATATAGGAAACAGCAGCGAGCGAAGCAGCCTAACCATGGCAAGGTTGAAGTCAATAAGATAGCCTTTCTTTAGCTTACGAGAGAAAAGGAAGTTTCCAGGTTTGACATCTCTATGGACAACTCCCTACATTGATTGAGATTGGACTTTTCAAACAATAAGTCAAAGTCGCAAAGAATGAGCAAGAGGGAAAATTACCTCTTTGTGCAAGCATGCGAGTGCCTTGAACATGCAATACGCGTACCACTGAAGCTCGTTGATATCAATTTCTCTTTTCAAAACCTGCAAATTGTGGTATTTTCATTACAAAATTACACAAAAATCAATAATGGTTAAGAGGTAAATCCATTTCACAGAAAAATCAATTTCTTTTTTCTAGAACCTAAGTTGTGAAGCTAAAATTAGGTCCATCAAAGATGAAGTTCTGAGAGATGGGGTGTTATGAGCAAATCAGCTTAATATTGAAAGATGCTGATAGGGAAATACATCTCATGAACTTGATTCATTGATTAAATCAAAATGTCGAAAGCTCTAAACCAAAAACAGTTATCTTTTCTCATAAAGTAAAATATAAATTACAGACAATTTCAACAATTACCTCAGGTCTCTCATGCTCAACATGTTCTAAAACAAAGCAGTCATTGTTGCCACTTTTGAAAGAACCTTCAAACTTTATAATAAAGTTTTTACCCCTGGAACATGATAAATTTAAGGACAATAGCAGCATGCATCATAGCTTAAATATAAAAAAAATATAGGAGCATGCCAAATACTTACCCAAAACGCTCAAGCATATTCCGCTCATTATTTACATGATTTTTATGAGCATTACTATGAGGGCCTGTAAAATTATATGTAGAAATTGTAGCATCAATATCAGTATTTTTAATAATCAATTACGCTGTCCATGTATCAAATTAGTAATATAAGAAGATTACATGTGAAAAATTGCTTCCATTTTTAGACTGTAAGTAGGAAACAGGTTACAAGTAACTCTGGATTCTTGATGACACAAATAGTTTCGCTTTCCAGTAGGCTACAAATAAGGGACCCATGTAGCAGAGACACTTTTGAGGTGTATGACACGACACTGACACTAGAGATTATGTTCATTGATTTATTATTTATTTTTTAAAAAATTTGGTGTCAAAGTGTGTGTCAATGTCATGTTTGTGGCGGTGCTTCATATTCTTTTCCATTTTCTTAGCACAACACTTCATGAACAGTACATACACATTTGACATAAAAGATAGGTGTACTTACATTTTATAGCAAGTCTTTTTCCATCAAAAGTTCTTTGAGCACGGTAAACAATGCCATAACCACCTAAAGAAATATCAGTGCAATTTTAGTATATAGATTTGTTTTATCAATTCGGAAGTTGATGAGAAACAGAGTCCTAATAATACCTGAACCTTCTTCTTCCTCTATTTTAAAAGATTCAAAAGATGGAAATGTTTTTTTCTCCACCTGATTCAACAAAGTAATCAAAATAGATAACATCACATGAATAATAAATCGGAAGCAGATAGTCAAAATGGCTTAGAGAACTTCATAAGTTATATCAAATCAAATCTCTTAACTGAAAGCCCTCACCTTAGAAGCCATGGAGTTATCTTCTGCCAAGTTTTCTTTACGATTTTGTTTTAGTTTGTTTTTTGCTACAATGTTCTGATCCTCTTTACATTGATCAATTGCTTTTGGAGCATCCTCGAGTTTGTGACGGGCTAGTGACTCTGCAAGAATTTGAGTCATTGAGTGTGGATCATATTTCAGTCCTCCCTTAGATATGCGAGAAGTTTTCAAAACTGGCTTTGGATTTGCAGAGGTATGTACAGCTTTAATGGTGGAGCGGGTCACCATGTTTCTCACTCTCTTGTTTTTATCCAAATCTTTTGCATGTGTACCCTTTTTAAATTCCAAAATTTTGGTTGGTTGTTCTCCACAAACAGGTTTACAACTCTGAGCAACGTCTTCCTTTCCTCTATCTTTGTCATAATTAATCACTTCTTCCTTTAACCCTTTTTCATATTCCTTACTTTTTTCATTAGAATCACTTTGTGGATCTTTGCCAGTATTATTTCTACAAACATCAACATCGTCCACATTATGGGTTATGTTTATTTCAGGATATTCATTCCCAAATGTGTCAAAGCAATCCACTTTCTTCCCTGACTCAGTACAAAGGACAATGCCCTCATTACAAAGTGATTGTTCTTGGACACTAGCCGGTAGAGCAAGAATATCAACAGGATTATGCTCCAGGAGTCTATCTAAATCCTCAAGCTTCTTCAAATCACTATCACTGACGAAAAAACACTCACTGGTTTTGATCAGAGAGTCAGAAATCACTCCTTGGGCTGTGTTTGTTGTGGCGTCATTATCTGCTTCCTTGTATTCAAAATTGGGTTCTGACCAACCCAAACGTTCCCCAATTGCATTAATACATATAGGAATCATATAATTCCCATCATGCATGATCCGAGACTCAAATTTCATTGTACAGAAGCTTTTTCTCATCATAGCCTCTGCAGAAGTATCAACAAAACTCTGCAAACAAATAATCCAAAATTTTACATCAAACATCAAATTCAACACAAAATACAAAAAAAATGACAAAAAAAAGATATATATGATATCACTGATACGAAGCATGTGAAGAAAAATGAATGAAATCAACTTATATACTACTATAATAAATTGCATTAAACAATAAGTGATCAGTCCAACTAAATGGCTGCTTTTTCTTTGCTTTTTTTCCATTATTCTAGATGCCAACAAAATATATAACCATGCTAAATCAAGTGAACTTAAATGCCACACTGTTAGTATCAAATACCAAAGGTACACAAGCCAATCAAGCATTCAGATTTTGCTGGTGCTGCTATAGTAGTTACTTGACAACACATTATATTAAATGGCGTATGTTTCGTTAAAATTAAGGCCACTTTATCTGCTACTTGAAATTCGTCAATCATGTTCAATAACATTCAAAATTAAAACCAAAATCCTATAATTCTATGCGCTTAATGCACAAAATACATACCTAAATCCTAATATTATCAACAAAAAAACTAGAACAAAATCAAGTTCATAATAGTTCAAATTAATACCAAAAACAGTGTGATTTCAGTTAGGGTTGAAGATTTAGGGTTTAGCGACGCACAAATTATTAACCTCAAAACAGTTAAGAATTAACAAATATGAATACCTTGACGAAAATTTCTGGAACTTTATCGCCAATAGCAAGCCGTTTCGAATCTCTTTCACCTGTTTTCACCAAAATCTCGAATCAACAAACCTCCAAAACACACACAAAATCAAAAATAACTAAATCAATAATTCAATAACAAAATCAGAAAAAACAGTATACCTTCAGTGAGTGATAAAACCGATTTGCGTTTTCGAGAGTGAAACGGAGATGAATCGGGGAGTTGAAACGAGAAAAACCTAGCGATGGCGAAAACGGCTTTAACGGAAGGAGTAAGGAGACCGTTACAGTTAACGGCGAGAGGAGAATTAGGGAGAGATGCTACGTAACGGACGAAATCGGCAGAAGCGTTGAAGAAGCCGCAACGGGAAGATAAATAGTCTGCATCGACTGGGCGACCGATCTGGAGGAGGAGTGATAGGAGGTGCCATGATTGTTCTTGGAGGAAGGGGTTTGGATCGAGGTTTGATTCCGGCGTCGCCATTTCAGATCTACGGTGTTTGTTTTCTCTCTCTACAAGTGTGAGAGTGAAGTTGTAGAGAGAGAGAGTGTGAACTGTTGAGAGAGAAAGAGAAGGGTTAGGAGCGGGAATTATTTGATGTGTTTTCCCGCTTCTCAATTTGTGTTGCTTTGGTTTGATTGGTGGCCCCTCTTCTAGAAACGGAACATTTATTGCCACCCCAAAATTTAACGTAGGCACCCCCATAAAAAAAATTATTCTAAAGTTATCTCTCTACAAATTTTCAATATTTCAACAAATTTTTGGTAGATTTTCGCGAAATTTTCGATAATATTTTTAAATAGAGATAAAAAAAAGTTTAACATCGAAATTTTTGATATATCGAAAATTTCACATAACTGAAATTTTCGATATTAAAAAAAATTCAAAAAAAATATGTATTTTTACTAGAAAATTAGTAAAACTTTGGTATTTAACTGAAATTTCGGGTACACCCCCTAAATTTTTTATTTTTTATTTTTTGAAAAAAATAAAAATTCTGAAAATTTTTAAAAATTTGATAAATTTCCGCTATATTTTCTAAATAAAAGATAAATATTTTTTTTTGTAAATTCTAAAATATATGAAATTTCCGATATACTCTCAAATTTTTGATAAAATTTTAAAAGAGTACGATGGTAAAATTATAAAAGTACGATGGTAAAATCATACCTTTAAAAATTACAAATACAATTTAGGGGATAATAAGATAAATCTTCTCTAGAAACTAGAAATTATATTAGGAATCATAGATTTAGAATAATCATGAGCATGATCATTCTATTAATGATCAAATGATTTTGAACAACAATATTTGTTTTTTATATGATTTAAAGTTTTGAATTTAATCAAACTCGGACATTGTTTTAAAAATCTTGTTTCGGAGTTCGGATAGATTGGACTGAGAATCAAAGGGTAGGACGATCGATAAAGATATAGTTGTCATTGATTCGGCGATAAATTAATGTGATGCGATTGGATCAACTAATGAAAAAAATTTGAAAATTATTGTATTGAATTGTTATAGCTTATATGAGTTTGGACTCTTGTTAATTATGTTTGTAACTTAGTTTATTTTATAATGTTGGATGTTGATTTTTAAATTATTTAGAAATTATTTTCAAAAGTTTGAATTTAACGCTAAGATTTTTATTTAACTTATTTACATAAATAATTGTATAAATTTTTTTACTTTATAAAACTTATGTAAAGAGTTTTATTTTATGCATTTTTTATTTAAATTTGTATAACTCAGTTTAGCAGGGTCGGGTCAATAAAATCAAAGACTCTGTATTAATTTAAAAAATTAGGTCTAAAAAAATATAAATATATAATAAATTTAAAAAAAAACCTATATAAAATATAAATTATAAAAATAAATAATTATTTTACATCTATTTTTAGAAAATACATGTAAAATGGATTTAGGAAACAAATTATTTTAACACCTATTTATTTAGAAAATAGGTGTAAAAGGTGTTGCTTTAATAATTATAAAAATAAGGTCCCAAAAATTTGTAGCCCTGAGCCATAGCACTTGCTGCACCGGAAAATAGTCGACCCTGCGGATTAATAGTCATGCAGTCCAACCAATAAATTATTAGTCCAAACAGTAATATATTGACTTAGTGGCTTGATCGAATCGATGATTGATATGAGTTTTAAAATATTATTCAGTTATTATTTTAATTGATATCTCAAATAGGTAAATATGTAGAAAATCCATTTTTTACGGAGTTGGATATGATCTTCTATGCACATGTGTAAAAATAATTCCTTTTACATTATTTAGTAAACAAATTAGAATTATTAATAGTCGAACTATAATAACTAGTACTCCTATTATTAGTTTCATGCATTTAAGATGAATATGGTTAGGCATGGTAACAGGCATAGACGGTTTTTACCTCCCTTGTGCCCAAATGTGAATCCCATAATAATATTTGTTCTCTGCCCCAATTCTAACAAAGATGGAGAATCAAAACTCAAACTTATTTCAAATGAATTCAAATTTAGTTTGGTACTTCCTCTCTGCCATCATCAATTTAATAAAATCAAAATTTTTAGTAAAGATATTTCATTTTCTTATTATTAAGTGCCAAAATGTTGAAGGTGTTGAAATATTTTAATTATTTAATTGAATATTAGCATTCCAATAATTATGTGGTCTAATATATTTATTTAATTATATTAGCTATTTTTATTAAATAAAGTGTCTTAAATATTTACGTGATCAAATAATGTTAAAAAGGCTATTTAGATTTTATTTAGGAATTATTTAGTTGATTAATTAAATAATTGGATATGGACTCAAATATGAGTGGATATCAGGATGACCCAAATTGAGAATAATGGGAACCCTAATTGGTCATCACACTATATATAGGCTATGGTCCCCAATATATCGTACACAAGCAAAATAATCTATTTTTCTCATCTGAAGAGTGTTCAAGGCATTAGGAGTACCGGAACAAAATAATCTATTTTTTCTCATCTGAAGAATGTTCAAGGTATTAGGAGTAATCTCTTTTCTCATCTGAAGAGTGTTCAAGGCATTAGGAATACCGGTTGAGAAAGATCCACAAGCCAACAAGTGTCAGTCACTTGTCTCTACACTTTTTTGTTTCAAGATTACAATTATCATTGGCAAAAGTTTTTTTCATCTTATGAATTCAGGTATTCCTGAAATATCATATCTCGTATACTAACATGTCGTAGATCTTATAGTTATATACATGTTCATAATTATTATTATATTACGCACTAAGGTATATGGTATAATATATAGAACATGTATGTGTGATTAACTGTTATTGGATTAATTCCAACAAGTGGTATCAGAGCATGATCTTCATATTAGTTTATTGAGATTTGTTCTATAAACACCAATTTTTATTTTTCGGATCATGAAAACATATATTTTAAACTCGTAATTTTTTTTTAATATTGATATATATGTTTTATGAGACATGAAGTTTTAATGATAGTTTTTTAGTTTTTTTTTTTTGTTACACTTACTATGGAGTTTATGTTTTATGTGTTATATTTATTTTCTAAAGATTTATATGGAATTAGGATCTTCCGTATCTTTTTTATGAATTCTTGAAAATAAATTTGATTACGGTATATATTTAAATAATATTTATTTTTGTGATCATATTTGGAATTATAATTGTGATTTAAAAAGTATGATATTATGATAAATCTATTTTTAAGTTATAATTCGTAGAATTATATTTGTGATAATGGAGACATAGAAACCATATGATAAGATTTGTTTGAAAATTAAAATTTGAATATTTTTAAGAGTATTTGTGAAAATTTTGATTTTCTTTGGGAGATTTTTCATTTAATATATATTATGCTAAATGTATTTAGAATCACATATATGATTATAATCGATGATTGAGAATCCTAAAATCTATTTTCTTTTAAAGAATTTGGATTCTCAATACTTTATTTATGGTTATAAATAATATATTTAGAAATATGCATCTATGTCAATTATTTGAGAAAGATAAATATTGAATTTAAATTTTATTTTGATGATTTGATTATTGGTTTTGAATTTAAAAAAAAGATTTTATTATCAGATCTTTTTATTTGATTTTTTAATTATTATTTTATCTTTCAATTTGATTCACCTAAAATCTACACATGAATTTCATTTTGAGAGACAAGACAAATACTAATTTGTTTAATATATATTTAGTTATTATATTCTATTTGTGGAAATTTTTTAATATTTTAAATATCTCTACAAATTATTAGATAAAACTAAAGATTTGATTCTTTAAATTTTGGATACTTTGGATTTTATAATTGATTTTGTTGATCCTAAAATAATTTATTTAAAGAATTATTTGCTGCATATGTGAATTTATTTGGCATTTATTTAATATTTATCTGATTTGAAATTATACATTTAGCATGATTATGTTATTTGAGGTTATTGTTATTTATTTTTACAATAATTTTTTTTAATCATGAAATTTGTATAAATTTATAAAATTTATGTTTTATTATGACTTGTTCACGCACTAAGGACTTTCAAGAAATCTTATTATTATCAAACGACATCCTAAATGAATACAACCTACATTTGTGAGTAGTGCCTTATAAATTTAAAACTCTTCTTATTAAATATATTAAAATGTCTAGTAATTTTGGTTGAGTTGGTTGAAACAACATGTTACAAAAGTAATCTCCGTTGTGTAAATTTGATTAAATCGAAATTATAAAAGATGTAGTGTGTAATTGTCCATGCGAATTGTTATAGTCGGCCAAAAGGAAGACACATTTTTGCCGAACAATTGCATATCTGTGATGGTAAATATGTAGTAGTTATTAATTTTCTCCATGTGGATAATGATTGATGTCAAAGACTTCCATTATCTGACTAGACTTATTACTAATGTTTGATCATTGTGTGAGAGTACCATTTACAGTTAATTTAATGGTGTGTTTGGTATCTCATTTGAATCTTTTAATTTACAAGTAACGATGGATGTTTATCTATAATAATTTATTATCATATCGGTAATGATATTGTATGAGTGTAAATCTTTCAGGTGTTTATTTGATTGCACTCAAATATATAAGGTAAATGAAACTACTCGGCTGAACATCGACTGATAGGGACATCAATGAAGTCGCTATCGAACGTTTTTTATCCTGCGAGAGGAAAGGAAAACATCGAGTAAACCTGGAAAGGGAGAAATCACGGTCTTACGATCGAGAGATCTAGGTAAGGGAGTCTATTACGTGAGGGAAAGGGGTTAACACCCCCACGCGCCTATAGTACTCTATGGTATCCACTTCTATTTTCTAGCTAAGGGGTGTGTTATATCTATCTATCACTTAATCACTGCAATGCATACAAAAGAAAAGGAAAATAAAGAAAACACGGGGAAAAGAAGGAAGTATTTACAAAGTTTTGCTCGATCGAGTCCCATGACAAGATGCATATGTATTCCCTCGTGCAATGGGAAAGTCAGAGCGTCATAGTTCGGTTCACTTGTTTTGGTGGGTTTTGTGTTTTTTACTTATGAAAAGAGTTTTAAACACAGAGGAAAACTCCTGTAGGCAAAAAAGGTTTGCATTTGTTGGTTGCTTTTACCTTTAAGAAAAGAGTTTTGGACCATTATTAAGTGTATTAGTTTTCATGTAACACCTCATACATATATGTCTAGAATAATATGTAGTGATGTTAAATATGGTACAAGAAATATACAAACTAAATGAGAAGACAAGAAATTAAAACTTAATACAGTACAAATCTCAAACAAAACGTATCCAATACATATTGTCTTCATCATCGCACAACGGAAAGATAAGATCTGATGAGGCCTTCCTGCCTCTGCTCATATGCAGTCTTTGAAATCGATCATCTAACAATTCTACCACTTATAACCTGTTCTTGAAAAATAATAAGAGGATTGGGGTGAGATTACTAAATCTCAGTGAGTCTCCCTATCTTAGGGGTTCACTCGGTTCTACAGGGTACATGCATCAAAACGAATCCATCGAGGATTCGGGTTTTGCCTCATGGTTAGGTGCAAGTTCAAACAAGGGACAACGCCACCATCGGAAGTCCCATGACTAACCAATGGGGTAACAACACAAAAGCAACAAAATACACAATATGCAAACTCACATCCATATGTGAGGAATCAAGGAGTTATACCCATCTAACTAGACTACCTCTGCCACGTACCCTCGGTGAGTATTCAAGTGCATATATGTCAAGAGACTTGCATAAGCACACCACTTGATGAAATCGGATCATTCCTACATGGAATTCCACCCGAGATGAGTTACTGTCGTGACATTGCCTAAGCGACGTCACAAACCCATCACCAAGCACGCCAATATGTTACGACAAGTGAGGAAAACGCCATGAAAGACCCTCACGAGCACATTGCAATGGCGTCCATCTTTATATGTCGGTGTGTTACGGCAAATGCAATACGCCTTCTTGACGTACAAGCTCATCGGGAAAAAGTCTAGTAATATTGTCTACTTAACGTTACTAGATGGCAAGTAATTCTTGTGACTTTGCCTACATGGCGTCACACACTTACCAATACCAATCACTCAGGTGAGGTACTAAGTGGGAAACGCCATAAAGACCCCGGTCTTACTTCCACCGTAATGGCAGCTCAGGTAACACAAATATACGGATAACACACGTATATACAATAGGCATAAAAGCCAAAACATTCATGGTATGAATATGTATCATAAATCGCCACACGGGATACCAATGGGCCTCTGCCTAGTGGGTAAACAGGATTTACTATTCGAGTAGTATGGTTCTACTCTGATTCACGCATATTCAATCAATTCAGGTTCACAAAAACCAATCATCCAAACGTCCTAATGGAACGACGGAACGACGGGAAAATAAGATTCACAAGCATCATATGCACATTCGTCTTAAACAAAAGTATTTATATAATTCCCATGCCATAACACATATTCATCACGTGTGATTTAATCATATGTCGAGCATCACATATATCTTAAACATAATCGACCAAACAATTACTTAAGGTGCACTTAGTCACACACTAGTCACCTAATTATATATGACATTGTTAGAGAATCAAAAGGGAAACAGTTCTAAAGTTTAGAACCATTATGCACTCGGGGAAATAATAATTTATTTATGCATAGGAGGGTGCGTTGAGCGGGATCACGCCGCTGAGTGAGATCCTGCAAATTCTGAACTTTCAACGTTCAGTGGGGTGCGTTGAGCGCGACCCTCGACCCCGACCGTTGAGCGCGGTACGCGTTCTGCAGAAAGAAAAAAAAGAACATAAACAGTTCTATTTTGGGGGTCCCAATCCCAAAACTCTACCTCTAATCAACTACCCACAGTACCAGAACATGAAAAACGGAATTATAAATAGTGTTTATCATCAAAAATCAACATGCATGCATCAATTTCACTCTAACCCCAAAATCCATAGACTTTCAAAAACCCAAATTGCCCAAGGTCTCTAAATAGAGACTCACCTTGATCAAATAGAAGTTAGGATGAGGTTCTTGCTGTCAACAAGCTCTTATCTTGGCCAAAGTTCATCCTCCAACATGAAGAAATTCGTAGCTCTTCCATTCTCATTTCCAGCAAAATTACCCAAACTTCAAATGCGTTTTTCTCCTTCAATATAAAAGCTATGAAGATGAATTAATATACCAAATTGAAGGTAATTTTGTAAGCTTTCTAAAAAGTCTGGAATCACCTTAATCAGAGTTGTGAGGTGGGAGTTATGACTTGTTTTGTGTAGGCTGCTCCTTGGTTGCAAAAATGGAAGTTTGTGAGTGAAAAAGATGACTTATTTCTTGCCTCTCTCTACTCTTTCACAGACTATCATCAACAATTATGTTGCAACATCATTTAGGACACCATCAACTTTACTATAGAACCTACCAACTTTGATTATGAGATTATAATAAAAATGCTTCTTCAAGACTTTATGTCACTTCAACACATAGCAGTATACAATCCCCATTCACATCAACTAATGAACAATATCCCCCTCAATAGAAGCTTGGCATACATATTAGCTTAAGGAAGAATAAATTTCTAAACATAAGATAGGACATTCACTGATGTACACATAATTAGCAGATGCTCCCCATTAACATTAGTACTTCTCCCTCTTAGCTTCCAGAATAAAGCTTACAATAAATTGTTACTCCCACTGAGTAATAAGGACATCTTGGATGTTGGTCCTCAAAATACTTGAAGTTTTCTTTATTTGGAATTTGCCATAATTTCCAAATTAGGAATCCTTAGTTTGCTTGCTACACAAGATTCAGATTGACACACTTTGTAACTTGTAATAAAAGAAACCATATAGTTAACCATGCGTATAACCAATGATACGTCTTCAAAAGATAAGTCTGAAACTTATCTACCTTCTTTAATCTCTGGTGTCTTCAACAGTTGTGATGTTGCATCGTAATGTATAACATTCTCTTTTATACATCACATACTTCATCTCTTCTTGATTTAGATTTTCACACAGTTATTACACAAATATCCAGCTCCCATCAAGATATTTGACAACATCTGTATGAATCTCCCAAATTGAATCAGCTCTTCAAATAATCACCAGACAATGTTGCCACACGTCCTAAACTTGTGAAGATCACAATGAACTTTAATATTGATATTCAGTTCACAATATACCTTGAATCCTTCAAACAAATACTCAACTCCCAAACGAGTATAAGTGGTTTGGTATTCAAGTTACATACTAATAAGTACTAAGTCTCCCGTCAAAGTACCTACCAGACTAGTCAATTAGAATTGTCTACTCACATTAGATCATCCTGACTGATTACATCTTCACACTCACATACTTCCTAGCAACAATACATACTTCTCATGATTGAAGACAATAAGATGATGTTTCAACATCTGATATGACATCATCCATTATGGTTATGGGCGTAACATCCATAACTTCTCATCCATAATACTTAGGGGGGAACATAGGAAGCACAATGAACATCAACTTTACATCCAAACAATTTACATGATCAAGGAATAATATGATCTACATCTCAATAAACTTTTCCTCAGACTTCCATTCTGATTTTGAGAGGATGGATGTCATAGTCTGTACCTACATAGGAGATTCCCTCTGTAACACCCCTTCTAATTACCCGCATTTTATAAATATTAATTACAGTTTTTATTCACAAATCAAGAGGCGTCACAATTTAAATAATTCAAATTAACCAAAAATAGTTATCATGCGTATCACTGAAGAAATCTTAAAATAAAACGGACCAAAAGTTATGTTTAACAGCGGAAATGAAACATAACAAATCCTGAATACATCATCCATAAATATTCCAGGACATAAATCAAAGCATCAACCAAAATCATTAACTAAAATCCATAAAGAACTCCTAATCGAACGTTTCCCAGTGTTACATCTACCAGAGCATGACACTGACATGCAGTTTGACTAAATAACACAACTTTAGGAGTTGTCCTCACCAATTCCAAGCAGCTAATCACTTCGAATCTGAAATCATTAAAGTAAGGGTGAGATCTCTATCCAATATAAAATGCATTGTACGTTTTTAAATACAACAGAGTAATTCAATGCGTTAGTCAATTATCAAAACACATTCATAGTTCAATTCACAAAATATTGTACACATTTCATTATGCAAGTAAACAATCAATGGAAATTGCAACACTGGAAACCATCCTAGCATGTTACAATCCCATATGCAATGCAGACTCTATGCATGTGGTACCAAACGTGAACCGAGTTCATCCTCTGTTCCATCACACTTGGAAAACAGCGGAAATCCATGATTCGCCCATAACCACTGGATCAAGAATCTAGCCTCACTACCTCTGAATCCTGGTAAGTTTATTGGCTCTGCAAGTTCACTTCCGCACAATGGGAAGGAACCATAAAAAATGCTTATGCAGGCATCATAAAAGCATGCAACATCAATTCACAGATTATGATCCCAACATAACTCCATATAATCCCAATCACCAATGTATCACATGGTATCAATTCAATCATAATGAATATCAAGCACAACATATAAGCATTATATTCAATTCACTAAATCAGACAATCCATCTACCATCGTCCTTAAACTATCAACGTTTCAAAAATCGGGAGCTCGACTCTTTTTAAAATAATTTTCACAAAATAATATTTTTCTATTTTTATAAGATAGTATTTTTAATTTAAGAAATACTGCCGAAAACGGCACTCGAATCGGAGTTACGGTTTAGAAAATATGAATTTTTAAAGTTTTAAGTGTTTTGAAATTCAACACAGTGGAACCCGGTTCCTCCCTGGGAGAACCCGGTTCCCACCTTTTCAAAAAGTCACGCTCCTGGAATTTTGTATGGGGAACCCGGTTCCTCCATACTGGGAACCGGTTCCCGCGTTGAAAATTGACCAGTTTTGAAAGTTTTGAGCTGGGAACCCGGTTCCTCCCTGGGAGTAACCGGTTTCCACGTCCTGCAGAATCAAAAACTGCTATTTTTGACAGCATTATGCATTCCAAATCACATCCAATCATTCCCATACGAATTGCAACATTAGGAACACCAAAATGCGTCCATTATACACCTATACAACATCATACATCTCTATTTCATCATTCCTATTAGTTGTTTGACACACTAATGGTTCCAAAATCTTATACACCGACACATTTAGGGACAAATCCTATAAACCTATATTATCTAATCTCAAGTTTCTAAACATACCCAATCATCCAGTTGATTCCCAAAACCTATAAGGCATTAAAATCGAATGAAATCACCCCTTACCTCGCGATGATCTTCGACTTCCCGGCGTTGGCTTTTTCCTCTCTCCTCTTCTCTTCTCCAATTCCACGTGAAATAGCTTTTCCAAAATAACCTTCTTTCCTTCTTTTCCTTTTTATAATCCTTGTTATATTCCTTTATTATTCCCAAATAAAATACATAAATTAGTTATTAGTAAGAGTAGAGTGATTTACTCCTCACACCCTCTAATTACTCTTCACACCACCAACTCTTCTTTTCTTTAATTAATCCAATTAAATCCAAAAATATTAATACTTAAGTCTTTAATTAAATAAATAATTAAATTCCTAATTATTTAATATTCGAATTAAATTGGGGTGTCACAACTCTCCCTTACTAAAAAGAGTTTTCATCCTCGAAAACATACCTTAGACAAAAAGTTCGGGATACGAGTCCCTCATCTGGCTCTCCAGCTCCCAAGTTACATTTCCTCCAGCTGGTCCTCCCCAAGCTACTCTCACCAGTGCTATCTCTTTACCACGCAATTGCTTCACTTTCCGATCCTCAATTCTCGCAGGTACTGCTTCAACAGTCAAATTATCCCGTACCTGTACATCATCTACCTGAATCTCATGAGACGGATCCGCAATGTACCTCCTCAACTGAGATACATGGAAGACATCATGCAAATTCGCAAGTGACGGCGGTAAAGCAATCTGATAAGCAACTTTCCCAACTTTCTTGGTAATTTGAAACGGACCAATAAAGCGCGGAGTCAACTTCCTTGACTTCAAAGCTCGACCAATACCAGTCATCGGAGTAACTCTCATAAACACGTGATCTCCTTCACTAAACTCAAGATCTTTCCTTCTCTTATCATGATAACCTTTCTGACGACTCTGATAAGCCCTCATCTTCTCCTGAATCATCTTAATCTTTTCTGAAGTTTGTTGAACAATCTCTGGTCCAATCACAACACTTTCTCCAGATTCGTACCAACACAACAGCGTCTGACATCTCCTACCATACAATGCCTCAAACGGAGCCATACCGATGCTCGAATGAAAACTATTGTTGTAGGTAAACTCGATCAATGGTAAGTAGCTATCCCAAGCTCCACCTTTTTCTAACACACAAGCTCTTAGCAAATCCTCTAACGACTGAATCGTTCTCTCCGTCTGACCATCTGTCTGTGGATGATAAGCGGAACTCAATCTCAACTTAGTACCCAAAGCTTCTTGCAACCCGTCCAGAACTTAGATGTAAACCTCGGATCTATATCCGACACAATACTAGAGGGAATGCCATGCAAACTCACAATCTTCTCAACATACAATTCTGCCAACATCTCCATCGGATAATCCATTCTTATCGGGATAAAGTGAGCAGATTTTGTCAACCGATCGACAATAACCCAAATAGAATCACAATTCTTTGATGTCCTAGGGAAACCAGACACAAAATCCATAGAAATGCCATCCCATTTCCATTCTGGAACAAACAATGGCTCCATCAATCCTGACGGCTTCTGATGTTCAATCTTTGATTTTTGACAAACCAAACATGCATACACAAACTCGGCAATTTCCTTTTTCATTCCAGGCCACCAAAATAACTTCTTCAAGTCATGATACATTTTAGTAGCACCGGAGTGAATACTCAACCCACTACGATGCCTTTCTTCTAAAATACTCTTTCTAATCTCGGCAACATCCGGAACACACACTCTATCTCCAAGTCTCATAACTCCATTTTCGTCAATTCGGAATTCACCTCCTTGACCTTGGTTGATCAACGTCAACTTATCGACCAAACCAACGTCAGACTTCTGTCCATTTCGAATTTCTCCCAAAATACCACTAGTCAGCTTCAACATGCCCAATTTCACACTATTCGGAGTAGTTTCACATACCAAACTCAAGTCTCTGAATTGCTCAACCAATTCCAATTCACGAACCATTAACATTGACATATGCAAGGACTTCCTGCTCAATGCGTCAACAACAACGTTTGCCTTACCAGAATGGTAATTCAAACTGAAATCATAATCCTTCAGGAATTCTAACCACCTTCTCTGCCTCATATTCAATTCCTTCTGATCAAAGAGATACTTCAGGCTCTTATGATCACTGAATACCTCAAACCGAGAACCGTACAAATAATGCCTCAACAATTTCAAAACAAACACAACAGCTGCCAATTCCAAATCATGAGTCGGATAATTCCTCTCATGAATCTTCAGCTGTCTGGAAGCATAAGCCACAACCTGCTTATCTTGCATCAAAACACCGCCTAAACCCATCAATGACGCATCACAATACACCACAAAAGATTCTGCCAGATTCGGCAAAATTAGAATCGGAGCACTAGTCAACCTCCTCTTCAACTCTTGGAATCCTCTCTCACAATCCGAATCCCAAACAAACGCTTGACCCTTTCTTGTCAACTTAGTCAACGGTAAAGCTAACTTCGAAAATCCTTCGATGAACTTCCTGTAATAACCTGCAAGACCAAGAAAACTACGGATCTCAGAAGCATTCTTCGGTGCTCTCCACTAAGATACCGCTTCTACCTTAGTAGGATCAACAATAATGCCATCCTTGGTAATCACGTGACCAAGAAAACTCACTTCACTTAACCAAAACTCACATTTAGACAGCTTCGCATAAAGCTTCTTCCCTTTCAATAATTCCAATACGATTCTAAGATGCTCTGCATGCTCTTCATCATTCTTTGAATATATCAAAATGTCGTCAATAAATACCACCACAA
This sequence comes from Vicia sativa, assembly GCA_021764765.1. NCBI lineage: Eukaryota > Viridiplantae > Streptophyta > Magnoliopsida > Fabales > Fabaceae > Vicia > Vicia sativa. The sequence continues at coordinate 18,432,381 of CM038796.1, read as the reverse complement.
ACTTGTCAAGATACGGATGAAATATCCTGTTCATATACTCCATAAAAACACCAGGTGCATTAGTAACTCCAAACGGCATAACAGAATATTCGTAATGCCCATACCTCGCTCTAAATGCGTCTTCAATATCTTCCGCCTTAACACGAATCGATGATATCCGCACCTCGATCAATTTTACTAAATACATAAGCTCCAACCAACTGATCCATCAAATCATCAATCCTCGGCAATGGATACCGATTCTTGATTGTCACTTTATTCAACTGCCAATAATCAACACATAGTCTCATCGTACCTTCCTTCTTCTTAACCAACAATACCGGCACCCACGCGAAACACTAGGACTAATAAATTTCTTCTCAAGTAACTCTTCCAACTGTTTCTTCAACTCAGACAATTCAGATGCCGACATGCGATAAGGTGCCATCGACACTGGACTAGTTCCAGGTATCAAATCTATAGCAAAATCCACCTCTCTCTCAGGTGGTAGCTCACTAACATCTTTCGGAAACACTTCTGGAAATTCATTCACCACGGTAATTCACCACTCTTAGCTTTTCCTTTCACCTCCGTCAAAGAATACAACATAAACACTACAACACCATCTTTAACAGCTGAATTCATCTGCTTAATTGACATAGTCACATCTTCAACTTTAGCTACCTCAGGAAATATGACCGTCTTCTCAAAACAGTTGATATGAACTCGTGAATACCAACCGCCTCATTCCAAGGATAATATCAAGTTGTTCTAAAGGTAGGCACACTAAATCCATACGAAACCTCTATCAAAATGACAATAGGACAATTCCTACAAACATGAAGTAGTCAAGAACCCGACGCAGAGTGTCAATAACCATACTTTCATCCATATTAGAAATTTCCAAATTCAATCTCTTAGCACAATCCAAAGCAATAAAAGAATGTGTCACTCCAGTATCAATAATCGCAATTAAAGGTATGCCATTAATAAAACATGTACCTTTAATCAACTGATCATCTGGCTTAACGTCTGATCCTGACAAAGCGAACACCTTCCCACCAGCTTGTTCTTTCTTTGGCTTAGTACATTGCAGACGAGTGTGTCCCTCTTCGCCACAGTTGTAACAAGTTATCCTTCTAAATCTGCACTCAGCAGCTACATGACCAAAGCTCTCATAGTTGTTGCACTTCTTCGCATCATTCTTGCATTCAGTAGCTCGGTGTCCCATGTCACCACATCTGTAGCACTTAGTGGAAGAACCAGAGTCTCCCCCTCTAGGCTTCCTCCAACCACCAAATTTCTGATTATTCCTATCATAGGGCTTACCACGATCCATCTGTCTCTTTCCCTTACGATCAGCATAACTCTGAGCATTCGACTTAGTACTAGCAAGATCCTCATCTAGAATCCTATTGCAGTCTACCAAATCAGGAAACCTCCTAATGCGCTGATACCTGATACCCTGCTTGATCTCATCACGAAGACCATTCTCAAACTTGATACATTTGGAAAATTCACCATCTGCATCGTTAGTGTAATGAGCATAATACTTCGCTAATTTAGTAAACTTCGTTGCATACTCACTCACAGACTTGTTGCCTTGCTTGAGTTCGAGAAACTCAATCTCCTTCTTACCCCGAATGTCTTCAGGAAAGTACCTTCTCAGAAAAGCTCTCCTGAACACAGCCCAAGTCAATGCAATGCCATCTTCTTCCATTTCAGTTCTGGTAGCAACCCATCAGTCATCAGCTTCTTCTGCCAGCATGTGAGTACCATACCTCACCTTCAGCTCCTCAGCATAATCAATCACTCTGAAGATCCTCTCGATCTCCTTCAACCACTTCTGAGCACCTTCGGGATCATGTGTGCCTTTGAACAATGGAGGATTATTCCTCTGAAAGTTCCCCAATTGTCTGTCAGCACCAATACCAGCTCCCTGCTGATTCCCTCTGAGCACTCCAGCTAACATTCCCAAGGCTTCAACAATAGCAGCATCGTCTCTTCCGTTACCTCTTCCAGCCATTGTTTTGTAACATTACAAAACAATCCACATCAGCACACAAGTATCGACAGTGTTACCTTGCACTGGTCGCATACTAAAGGGATAACGACACTAAGACAAGACTGACTATGCTCTGATACCACTATTGTAACACCCCTTCTAATTACCCGCGTTTTATAAATATTAATCAGAGTTTTTATTCACAAATCAAGAGGCATCGCAATTTAAATAATTCAAATTAACCAAAAATAGTTATCACGCGTATCACTGAAGAAATCATAAAATAAAACGGACCAAAAGTTATGTTTAACAGCGGAAATGAAACATAACGAATCCTGAATACATCATCCATAAATATTCCAAGATATAAATCAAAGCATCAACCAAAATCATTAACTAAAATCCATAAAGAACTCCTAATCGAACGTTTCCTAGTGTTACATCTACCAGAGCATGACACTGACACGCGGTTTGACTAAATAACACAACTCTAGGAGCTGTCCTCACCAATTTCAAGCAGCTAATCACTTCGAATCTGAAATCATTAAAGTAAGAGTGAGATCTCTATCCAATATAAAATGCATTATACGTTTTTAAATACAACAGAGTAATTCGATGCGTTAGTCCATTATCAAAACACATTCATAGTTCAATTCACAAAATATTGTACACATTTCATTATGCAAGTAAACAATCAATGGAAATTGCAACACTGGAAACCATCCTAGCATGTTACAATCCCATATGCAATGCAGACTCTATGCATGTGGTACCAAACGTGAACCGAGTTCATCCTCTGTTCCATCACACTTGGAAAACAGCAGAAATCCATGATTCGCCCATAACCACTGGGTCAAGAATCTAGCCTCACTACCTCTGAATCCTGGTAAGTTTATTGGCTCTGCAAGTTCACTTCCGCACAATGGGAAGGAACCATAAAAAATGCTTATGCAGGCATCATAAAAGCATGCAACATCAATTCACAGATTATGATCCCAACATAACTCCATATAATCCCAATCACCAATGTATCACATGGTATCAATTCAATCATAATGAATATAAAGCACAACATATAAGCATTATATTCAATTCAATAAATCAGCCAATCCATCTACCATCGTCCTTAAACTATCAACGTTTCAAAAATCGGGAGCTCGACTCTTTTTAAAATAATTTTCACAAAATAATATTTTTCTATTTTTATAAGATAGTATTTTTAATTTAAGAAATACTGCCGAAAACGGCACTCGAATCGGAGTTACGGTTTAGAAAATATGAATTTTTAAAGTTTTAAGTGTTTTGAAATTCAACACAGTGGAACCCGGTTCCTCCCTGGGAGAACCCGGTTCCCACCTTTTCAAAAAGTCACGCTCCTGGAATTTTGTATGGGGAACCCGGTTCCTCCATACTGGGAACCGGTTCCCGCGTTGAAAATTGACCAGTTTTGAAAGTTTTGAGCTGGGAACCCGGTTCCTCCCTGGGAGTAACCGGTTTCCACGTCCTGCAGAATCAAAAACTGCTATTTTTGACAGCATTATGCATTCCAAATCACATCCAATCATTCCCATACGAATTGCAACATTAGGAACACCAAAATGCGTCAATTATACACCAATACAACATCATACATCTCTATTTCATCATTCCTATTAGTTGTTTGACACACTAATGGTTCCAAAATCTTATACACCGACACATTTAGGGACAAATCCTATAAACCTATATTATCTAATCTCAAGTTTCCAAACATACCCAATCATCTAGTTGATTCCCAAAACCTATAAGGCATTAAAATCGAATGAAATTACCCCTTACCTCGCGATGATCTTCGACTTCCCGGCGTTGGCTTTTTCCTCTCTCCTCTTCTCTTCTCCAATTCCACGTGAAATAGCTTTTCCAAAATAACCTTCTTTCCTTCTTTTCCTTTTTATAATCCTTGTTATATTCCTTTATTATTCCCAAATAAAATACATAAATTAGTTATTAGTAAGAGTAGAGTGATTTACTCCTCACACCCTCTAATTACTCTTCACACCACCAACTCTTCTTTTCTTTAATTAATCCGATTAATTCCAAAAATATTAATACTTAAGTCTATAATTAAATAAATAATTAAATTCCTAATTATTTAATATACGAATTAAATTGGGGTGTCACACCCTCAACTAGGTTTCTCGAACAGACTTAATTATGGCATGACACAGAATTATTCAGATTCTTCATAGCAATCTGACTTCCTTGATTCTTCTTGACAATACCCTTCTAGGATAATATTTAGGGTAGTCAGCATTCACGACCATGATTCACTATGGTTGAGACACAATATTCAGCTCCAAAAAAAATTGTTCTATGGTTATGAATGAAATTCCACATATCTGGTTCCTTTGATCAGAAGAATATACCAGATATAAGCTCATTTTGATTTCACATAAAGGCACTGAGGGGTATATCTTTATGAGTCTTTTACTTTTACTGAGCTTAACTTCTATACTCCGAAAAGCTTAGGTTAAAAATAAACTGACATCTGGAGTATAACAACTTGTTAATCGTGTCCTGAGCAACTAATACAGATGTCTCCTCTTCCAGATCAGGAGCAGACTCCAAACATATGTATTCACACTACATTTGTTTAGCACCCAAAACATTTGTTCTTCAACTGGTAGTTGCATACCAGTAATAATATTCTAACATCCTGTAGAACATCAGTTCCATCTTCTTGGAACACATCATCCTTGATAATCTTCAAGGTCTTCAAACAACTTGCAGATGAATATGAGAATCATTGATCAATTGATGCTCATCAACTCTATTAATAAAAGCCTTTATGAGTAGACTTAGGGAAATCTCAAGTATCTTTGACACTTTTTAATAAAGTTGTAAAATCTTCTAAACATTTTGTTGAATAAAAGTAACCATATGATCCTTCTTTCACTATAGGGGTTGCATCAGAGGCTATGCAACGGAATATAGCCATACTTTAACAAAATGTACACAATGCTTACTACATAATTCACTTGTAAGCATAACACATAAGGATTGAAAATAATTCAACCCTACAATAAACTTGTCTCTCCACCAAGCAACAAACTAGACCCAACCAATATCCTGACCAATATAGAAACACATAGGCACAGAAGTTACCTTATCAATAGCTTCACTCTCGCATGAAGGTTTTGACAATCTTTTCTCTATGCTGATTATAGGCTGAACGATACAATTCAAAATCCTCACTCCCGCATGAAGTCTTTGAATTTAACTTTCTTGTTACAACATCTTTATCTTCTTTCTTCAAGAATGTACAGGTTCTGGTTAGGTTGGTCTAGTTCTCCACAAATTGGCCCATCCTCCACTTCTAGGGACCATAAAATATGAACACTCCTTGTTCAAACAATCTACAAATAGGTCCATCCTCCACTTCAAAGGACCGTACAATATGAACACTCCTTGTTCAAACAATCTTCTACTTTGTGCATAACCAGAAAGTATCCCCCATGGATCTCATCCAGAAACAGACAGGATGCCCACTCTCATACCAATTAAAAGATAAAAATAGTTTTATAAAATAGGAACAAGAGAATATACCAAATAATTATTAAATTCTAGACCTTTATAATATATAACTTTTTCGCCGATACAAAATTAGGATTTTTTAAATTTAAGTTTTAATAATTTTTTGTCTTTGACAAAATTAAATTTAGGTAATTTATGTTTAAATCTTAAATTTTGTAATGATCTTATTTAGGTGTGCTTATAAAATTATAAAAAGTTCAAGTACTCAAATTAAAATTTTTGATATAAATTAATTAAATATGAATTTGAATTGCCAAAAATTTAAGATAAAATTCACACAGTGTAGACTATAAAATAAAATTTAAAATTATGTTTTTTCTAGAATTTATTTACAATATTATAAACATGTTTGCAAAAAATTTATTCAATAATATATTTATTTAACAATAAATACAAAAATAATGTGAAGTAAAATTTTGTAAGAATTTAAAAAAAACTACAAAAAATAAATCCAAACTAAATTCAGAAGCTCTAGTAACAAAAGAATTATTTGAATCCTTATATTTTTATATGTAACAATAAGAAATAGTATATTATTTATGTTTAGCAAGAATAAGAATTGGGAGGCGAACTAGCAAAATTTCAACCTCATCATTCATGAAACCTCTTTAGAACACTCCAATAAAAGTAGTGTAGTTTATTTTAATAGGAGAGATTTTGAATTTAGAGTAATTTTGAAAAGAAAAAATGCATGCTTCTATTTAGCTTTATGATTATGATTGATGAATGATTACATATATCATATAACTCACGTGTATTAATTCTTGCTGCTTTTGGATAGAATCCAATCAATCCCATGCCTACTTTCCCCCCTCTTTTACTGAATTTAGGCAGGTGTTGTGTGCCTGTGGTTAGTTATATGGTGGGCATGGGCCACTATCAAACTTGCTACTAATTGACTACATATCACGCGGAACACTACTGTAGGGTTGCTTTGATACATAAGGTTCAGTGTCATACAAAAATGTCTTATAAACTTTACAAGTATGCCTGTATTAAATGGCTTATCAATCACAAGATTTTTACTTCTTACTGCATTTCAAAGTGACTATGGTTTATGGATTAATATATCAATCACAAATTAAAAAATACAATAACATTGTCATAAGACATTACACTATCAAACCGTTACCCAAATTACACCCTCTCTCTTCTTCTTGACAATTTTTTAATCAAGGCCTCCACCATCTTTAGAAAATGACCGCAACAGGTGGGCTCAATATGGAGGGATTCTGGAGAGTGTTCGAGAGGAGCGGTGCTAACTGGTATCGAGTTGGTAATCTCTAGTGGACCAACCTCCAAGCAAAATGATTACCTTAGAAGGGATTCACGCCTTCCATACACTACAAAATAAATTGTATTTTGCCACGAGAAAGTCACGCCGCAACTAGCAAAATTATGTCACAAACCAGTTTTTTGCCACGTGAGTAAACACGTCGCTGGAGAGCGCGTGGCAATGTTGTTGCGGCGTGGAAAACATGTCACAATGTTGCCACGTGAAAATCACGCCGCAACATTAAATTAAATGACATTATAAAGCCTGCTCTGATGTCTGCTCTGCAATAACTGCGTTTGACCCATAGATTAAGTTGTGACGTGGAAAACACGCCGCAACCTATTTTTTTTTAAATTCTTTTCTATTTTAAATATAGTAGTTGTTATTTAATAATTTATATATTTTTTCTGATTTAATAATTTTGATTAAAAATTATAATTTAATTATTAAATTCAATATTATAAATCAAATTATAAAAAATAAAACTAAATGTATTCAAAAAATATAAATTAATATATTTAATATAATAAAATTAATAAACTAAAATTTATATTTAAAATGTAAAATATGATTATAAATTTATATTAATACAGAAATAAAAAAGTAAATAAATAATAAAAATAAAACTAAGTAGAAGGATCAATCGAGTCGTCGGAAAACTCGTTAAAGAAGTCATCATTATTTTGGGGGTTATTATTTTGACCACCAATCTTGGGATTTCACCGAATGATTGCATGTCGCATTTGTTCCTCCATATCAGCCCTCCGCCATTGCCTCCATTTCTCTACTATGTTCACCTCATTGCATCCATTTGGGCCTTCATGGCCGCCTCCATTTAGGCCTTCAATGCGGCCTCACGTTCTTGGGACTGCGTCTAGCCAATTGTCGACCGTTTCTAGCGATCCGTGTGTCAAATTTGTTTGGCGTGACCTCCTTCACCGTCCGGACTCTTTGATCTGAGTTCTATCCCTCCTCAAGGTGCCCCTAATTTCCACCCAAAAAGCATCCGTTAGGCCCTTTCCCCAACAACTTGACTCCAAATATAGAAATCCACATACGGATGAACCGGTCTTCCGGAGGAGGAGTATCTTGAGGATTATGGGTCGAAATTCTACAAGCAAGGCCGATAATCCTCCTATATATACATACAATAAATAAATCAAGTTAAATATATAAGTAAAATTAATGAAATGAAAGAAAAAAATAATAATAAAACATTTAGCCACGTGATTGTAGCATACAACTTATCGGTTGCCACATAATTTTCACGCCACAACATCTCACTTGCCACGTGAAAATCACGTCCACTTAAAATATATATATATATATATATATATATATATATATATATATATATATATATATATATATATATATATATATATATATATATATATATATATATAACTACTTACGGGGCCTTTTTTGTACGCTCGTCAACAAATTCCCCCGATTTCTTTGTTCGGGTTTCGGTAACCAGCTCAGTCATCAATGGTTGCCTCCCCAAACGCTTCGCCTAAATAAAAAAATTAACGTAAATTAATTATCAATATATGTTATAAAACAAAATATGACTTTAAAAGTGGTAATAATTACCATGCGACGAGCATGCTCAGCAGTACTAATGCTTCCAACAGCATTAAGGCAACCCCCTTTTTCTGATGCCCTCATCTTCTTGGCAGTTTCAGATTTAGCCTTAAATTCATCCGATTCCCAATACTTAAGAAGTTCTTCAAAAACTTCTTTGCCTATCCATTTGGGACGGATGCCCAAAAGTTGTCAATTTTCTCTAACACGTCGTAGCATGTCAGAAAGTCGTCGTGAAGTCCTGCCAAAATAATTTTTTTTCACTTTGTTATGGTTCAGAGGATCCCAAACACATTTTGCCTGCAATGTTGAATGACATTAAAATAAATAGTTAGATAAATTATAATAATACTCAAAAGGTCATTTAAATAAAAATAACATAAGAAATAAATTAATTATACCTGAAATTGCTTGAACCATTCGTCTCTATCTGAAACTTCTCTAAAACTCTTCAAAATTTTTGTATAATTACGCTTATATAATTTATAACCACAGGTATGATCCGACTCGGCCGAAACTAATACAACAATAATTGAATTAGCATAATTAAGTATATAAAGTTATATTAAAAATAAATGTGTACTTATAAATAAAAATCAATAAATAAGAAACTTACGAGTTCCTTGAATGAAACAAAATCTCCCATCAATGGTATGAATCTCACTAGGATCATCATCCCCTCGAAGATCTCTCTCATCTATCTGATCACTGTCACCGTCCACACCAAGATCGTCATCAACCGTCTCTACATGATCATCGGATGCAGGTACATGTGTGGGATGTGGGGTGCGGCGATGCGTGTGGGTCGAGAAGAGGTGGATCCTCCGGGATGCTGGACGGATAGGGGCACCTGTGTAGGAAGTGGGGTGCTGGATCCTCCAGGCTGCTGCATGAATGGGGGCATCTGTGTAGGAAGTGGGGTGTTGGATCCTCCAGGCTGCATGAATGAGGGTATCGGTGTGGGAAATGGAAAATGTCTTTGGAAGGATGAAGGCACGTATGCGCTAGAATGGTAAACGGTGGACTAACAAAGGATGGGGCCCCGGATGGATGATAAAGACGGACTCCCGGATGAGAACTGTAGAGAGTGCGAGAGGATAGTAATGGCGTAAATGGCATAGTCATCCATGGACATATGATGAACGACTGCGGGGAGGACATGTGGCGGTGGTGGTGGCATACTACTACCCTTGGACGCTGGGCTTCCTACCACTATCACTAGGACCCTTACCCTTATTATCCTTGGGTGGCATTTTTACCTATTTATAGAAAATACAAGTTAACATATAATATATTTGAAAAGCGCAATTCTCATGAATACATATTCATTAACTCATTCAATAGATGGTTCGTTAAGTAAAATTACAAGACACAATTCTAATTAATACATATTCATTAACTCATTCAATGAGGTTGACTATTCTAAATCGTCAAGCTCGTCATCCATATCATCCTCGTATCCGATGTGATATTGTCCTCGGATCCAGAATCTTCATGATCTTCATGATCCTCATCAACTTGATTCCCCTCAACCATTGTATCAGACAAACTTGTAGTGTGTTCATCTGGAATCACATCATTAACTTCAACTTCATCAACTTGGTAAGCAACATCTTCCACTAGATCGTTAGTTTCAATATGACCCAATGGTTTTGTTTTTATTACAACACAACACCCTCGTTTACATGGCACAAATGAAGGATAAGGAACATAATAAACTTGCCTAACAATATTTGACATTATGAAAGGTCGTACTCTTTGTACCTCCGGTCCATTTGAATCTCAACGATTACCATATGTCTTATCTATTTTGTGCCTCTAGTTGGATCATACCATTCACAATAAAAGACAACTTTATTTTCCAGTCTAAGTAATTGTATACTAACTCGTAGATATGTTTAACAAAACCATAAGTCATCTTCCTCGCCATCCGTAACTCCTTTCACAAAACACCACTGTTTAGGTCTTTTCCTTCATCCATTCATGAGTGTGAAATTTATATCCGTTCAGTATGTGTGTGCCATGTATTCACGCTTTGACGAGGGCCATTAGACAAGTTTTTCAAATGGAGTATTTCCGAGTCGGTGCAACAACTCTATACAATTTCTCCTTGAACCATGGTGGAAATTGGGCATGAATGACACGGATGTTGATTGTATACGGTACTATCAAAATAGGCGTTGTTAAATTCCTAAAAAACACACTATAAGTTTCAAGGTAATCAATTTAATATTCACCTTTGTAAAGAAAATTAAAAGTTGGATTATACTTACTCAAGATATGGTTTAACTTCAATGCAGTTGATCAAGACATGAACATGTGCAGATTGCATTTCTTGTTGGGTCAACCAATGCTCACCCTTCTTTCCAGATGGACGACCTAGAACCCCGAAGACTGATAAGGTGTAATGACTTCTTTCGATAACATTTACAGGATTCCTTATGACTCTTGGAGTTAACATCAAGTGCTTGAAATAGTGACTGCAAACATGTGAAGTTTCTCGATGCAAGTAATGTGCACATATTGATCCTTCAACTCTAGCTTTATTTTTCACTGATCGCTTTGAATCACCCATGAACCTTTCAAACAGATACATCCACCTATATTGAACAGGTCCCCCTAGATAAGCCTCATATGCAAGATGCACAGGTAGATGTTCCATGGAGTCAAAAAACCCAGGCGGAAATACTTGTTCCAACTTACAGAGTATGACTGGAATATTTTGGTCCAACTTAATGATGTCATCCACTCTTAAAGATGATGCACAAATATCTCTAAAAAATTGACTAATTTCAGTGAGTGGATTAAACACATGTTTGGGTAGAGAACCGAACGCAATTGGTAGCAATTGCTCCATAAAGACATGGCAATCATGACTTTTCATACCATGCAACTTCCCAGTGTTAGCATCGACACATCTTGCTAAATTTGAAGAATACCCGTCAGGCATTCTCAACCATTTTAACCATCCACAAACCGCTTTAGCTTATTGGGGGGTCAGACTGAAACAAGATTTGGGTTTAAAATTTTTTCCATTTGGTTGAGGCTTCAATTCCAACTCTTTACGATTACACCAAATTTCCATGTCTTGTCTAGCCTTCACATTATCTTTTGTTCTGTCTTTAACATCCATCACGGTGTTAAGCGTTATCAAAAATTCTTCTCAATATGCATAACATCAAGATTATGGCACAACAAATTATCTTTCGAATATGGGAGTCCCAAATATACTTCTTTTGTCCAATTATGTGTGACCTCATATCCTTCAATTCTACATGCTCTTCGATGTCATAAACTTTGGAAGTTCACAAACTTGGTTCCATATAGCAACGGTGACAATAATCGAGGCGGATCTACATTACCGTTCGCCTTTTGAAATTTGTCTTGTTTTTCTAAAGGGATGATTTGATGGTAGGAATCTACGGTGACGGTCAAACCACGAGCTTTCCCCTTTATCCAATGTAAACACTTTAGTGAATTCCATGCAATGCGACAACCCATTCTACCATGCGTACTAACAGGACAACATGCCATATGCTAGAAAGTCGTTAATGGTCCACATCAAGACAGCTCGCATAGAAAAGTTATGTTCTGGGATATCATAAGTCCATTCTCCATTGTTCCATAACCTCTTCAAATCATCAATTAAAGGTTGTAGTACACATCAATTCGGTTTTGGACTCGACGGTCCGGAATGACCTTGCGTCAAAACATGTATGGTTTCATCATGCATCTCGGAGGAGATTGTAAGGGGTTACAATCGGCCAACAAGAACGCACTTCGGATGCTTGGACATGGAGCAAAACCATCGAGAGCATAATCCAAGCGACATTTCTAGGTTCAGCAGCAAAATCAGGATGGACCTCATCAAAGTGCTTCCATGCATGGCCGTCAGATGGGTGTTGCATATTGCCTGAGCTTGTTTTATTTGTATGATGCCATGTCATTTGAATTGCACTGTGCATTGAAGAAAATATTCTTTTTAACCTTGGTATTATCGAAGATAAAACATGGACTTTTCACGCTACGTTTTTGCTTCTTGTTAATGGCTCTACTGCGAACTTTATATCTTGGACTCTGACAAAACTTACATTCCTCCAACGATCCATCTTGAGTACCAAACTCATTGTCATAAAATAACATGCAACCATTAAAGCAACAATCAATCTTTCTTACTGTTAAACCCAACTTCGACACCAACTTCTTTGCATCATAGAAACTCGCCGGCAAGTTGTCCTTTGTTGCAGTTGAGTCCAACATCATTGATCGCGACTTTATCGTCTATATTAATCGGGAGACTGCAAGTGCACAGTCCTATCGCGTAGTTTTAAAAGATATCGAACCCACAGAGACTATAAATCGATCTATCGTTATCCTAAGTTACGGTACTCTGACTAAATGAATAATTCTTTAAGATTTTTAGTTATGGAAAATATAATAAATAAACAGATATTAGTATGTAATTCGTCTAACCTAAGGGGATCCAAATTTCCACTGACTTATTACTCAAGTTGATAAAAATCCTATTTCAGCAAACAATATTCATCTAAAAATCCTATCTCAAACTATCGCTCTGTTGAATCGGATCATGCAATTAAATCCTAACGTATGCTCTCGCTATCCCTTGAATTTAAAAACACTTTTTGAAAATAAATAAAGTTTAATCTCTTTTAAAACGCTGTCGCAGTCTTTAAAATTAATACCTAGTATCCACTATCTGGTTCTAAACCTCAAACTCTCGCTCTGTTGGTTTCTAACCTTAGTCTAGTTTATTAACCTCAAACTTTCGCTCTGTTGGTTTCTAAACCTTTTAATAAATTAAATTAGATATCTAAGTCAGAAAGAATATTTTTAACAACGTAACATTATGCCAGTTTATTTTGGATTCCTTTCGATCGATTAATTTACATACCAATATCAGAACGATTTAGCCAGACATATTAATTAATTCAAACATGCATAAATAATATGGTTTAATATATTTAAACATTTCCGAAATCAAATAAATAATATCGGGCAACAATATATTAATTAAAATAAAATAATTAAATTAAACCTGAAAATGACAATAACTGGAAATAATCTTGTTCTTCAGAGACTTCTTGAATTGAAAGAAAAATGCGACAAGAAATAAAAAGCACTAGATCTAACGTAAGGTTAGATAAGTGGAAATAAAATCTAAACAAAGAAAACTGAAATGGAAAATAAATTCAAAGTACAAACTAAAATAAAATTGCGAAATAAGAAATAACGGTTGTTCGGTAAAAAATGCCGACCCTCATTCTGAGACTTGAACTTGTATTTATAGATGATTTGGTAACTGCCCTTTTCCTCAACTTTGTACGCAAGCAAAACGTGGAGAAAAAATGGCCTTGAGAGTAGGAGGCGGACGCCTCCACATGGAGAGAGAGGAGCGAGACGGACGCCTCCAATAGTCCAACAAAATGAGACGTGCGCCTCAGATTTTGGGAAGTGAGTGGGGTCCACCTGAGGCGGGCGCCTCCTATCTAAGTGGGGGTGTGAGACGGTCGCCTCAACTACGTGGCACGTGGATTGCTTGCTTGTTTGCTGGGCCACGCATGCTGGGCTTACTGATTGGGCCTTCGTTCACATAATTTGCTTTCTCCTTCTATACCTCCTCCCTTTTGCTATATATCACTCTTTGCTTCATTTCTTTTGCTTTTTAATCCGATTTTTCCTCAATTTTACTTCTTTGCTCGATTTATCTTTATTTAATACAAATACCTGAAACATAGAAAATACCAACGTAATACAAAAATAAAGTAATATAATTAAATAAAAATAGTAACATTGTTTATGAAAATCACGTCAAATATGTTATATAAATTCGTGTTATCAATCATTTTTGCGAAGTGCTCCAAACACTGATCAGGAACATTCCAATTTGACTTGGCGGCCAATAATCTCACACACATTGATAGCTTTGAGTCTGACGACCCATCAAACAACGGCGTATTCATCTCATTCAACAACTGATAAAATCTCTGTGCTTCCTCATTCGGTAACTCTTCCCCGTCAAAATCTTCGGGTTGATCATAGGTCACGTTAACACAAAAAGCGTCCTCAACCATGTCACCTATCAGATTAAAATTTTCCTGAAATTCCATAGGCGGTTGCTTAGGCGGTTGACTACTTGAAGCATCTGTGTTACTAGTCTCTGGTACAATATTACTCGGCAGTGTTTCACCATTATACGTCCAAACCCAATAATTTTCAATGAAACCTTTTCTATGCAAATGACGTGTTATTTCCCCTGGGTTACTAATTATATATCTACATCCACATTTAAGACAATGACACCTAACTCCTCCTTCACTTCGACAACGTTCCTGAGCAAACGCCCGTGATAAAACCATTAACTCGTCTATAAAATTGGGTTTAAGTGCCGTCTTCCGGATATAGTCTATCGTACATCCAACGATAATACCTATAATATTCCATTTTTGCAAATTTATATAATCAAAATCTTTTTAATTAGAAATATTAAATAATCAACTTACTAATAATCCTAAACATATTGTTATTGTTCTTATTACTACTAAAAATATACTATGTATACTATTAATTAAACATAAACATATTCTTTTATTTAAAGTATTTTAATATATAATTTTTTTATTATATACTATTAAATATACTATTAATATAGTCTATTAAATTCATTATTAAATTTATTAACATTCTATATGCTATTTAAATATTTTGTATTAACATATAATACAATTTTATTATAATTGTTTTAAAAATATAGTATTATATTTGTTTTAAAAATATATTAACATCAAATATATAATGTTTTTTACCATATTATACTATTTTTGATTATATTATACTATTTTTTATATATACATAATTATAATAGACTTTTAACATAATAAGATTAAATATATATATTTTTAATTAGAATACAGATTAAAACAGTTTTCAAAATATATTAAAACATTATACTTTTATTAAAATTGTTTTTATTAAATATATACATATTAAAATAGTTTTTTAAATATGTTTTTATATATTCAATACAAAAAATTAAATTCAAAAATTATATCATCTATTCTTCAAAAATCCTAATATAAAAAATCCTACTAATTAATATTTATAAAAAATCCTATTCTTCAGAAATTATATTTTTACATAATATTTATACTACTAATTAATAGCAAATATAAAAAATTCTAATATATCTTCTATTCTTCAAAAATCCTAAAAAATCCTAATAAATTCAGAAATTATACCAAATATAAAATAAAAAAATAGCAACAAATACCTCTATTCTTCAAAACTCCTTCAACTTCTAGTCCAATATATCTTCTTCTCCAACCTTCTATTCAAATCAAACAAAAATTAAAATACATTACAACCAAATAATACAAAAAATAAAACCATATCAACAAAATAGAAACAAAATTAAATTAAATTTACCGGAGATGTTGTAATAGAGATAGAGAGAATTTGAACAATGGATGCTGTGGGTAGAGGAAGTAGAATGGAGGAAGAAGAAAGGAAAGGGGTGGTTTGGAGGAGGATTTGAACAATGGTGTGGGTAGAGGAAGAAGAAAGAGTTCAGTTTTGAAAATTAAACAAAGACCCACTGACTTTGTGAAACGTGGTTTTTAATTAAACTTATAAACATAGCAGCGACGTGAAATTCACGCCGCAACTTTGCCACGTGTATTTCACGCCGCAACAATCCCAACGAATATAATCTCCCTCTTCACGTGCCAACACATTCTGACTTTCAAAGGGAGAAATTAATGCTTAAATGTTGCGACGTGAATACCACGTCGCAACATACTTTTCCCAAATTTTAAATTTCCCACCATCTGAACGTTAGACAACTTTATTTATTTTAAATTATATTTTTGCTTGCCACATGGCTTCCACGCCGCAACTGTTTTTACTTTATCTGAACAAACTGACTGTCATCAACATTATTTAGTTAATTAATAAAATATGTTGCCACGTGATTATCACGTCGCAACTGGCTTTTTTTAGCCACATGATAATCACGTGGCAAAATCACGTGGCAAAATCACGTGGCTGGATATCATTTTTCTTGTAGTGATATAACACCCAATGCTTTCTTGGACCTATCATCTACCACACCTTCAATAAAAACCTGTAACATTGCTGCATAGCACAACCAAACAGAGAAATTTTCTGCAAACCAAGGGGCCAAACAAAATCATCAGGAGCAGTTGGCCTTGGTTCAATATCTGCCAGTTGTCCTTGGCCTTGATTTTACAACGACACTAAAAATCAATGTCATAACTAATATTTTTACAACAACAAACTTTGTTGCCTAATATTATGATAGAACACAATCACTATAGTTATTACAAGAATAGATTTCAGTTTATTTTGGATTAATTACTTCTCTTTTGTTCAATCCTTACTTACATGTAAGAATTATTTTTGAAAAAATTGTATCACATCAACATAACCTTTAACATAACACATCACATTTTTTAACATTATAAAATCTGATTTATTTTTGCTTCTTTTTGTTTTAAATTTAACTTGATTTATGTGATTGAAGAATAATGGATATGATTTGTGTTATGTATGAATATCATTAGTATATTGTACTCGCATGATTATAAAGAGTGATTTTCATATATATATTCTTTATACGTGAACAATTTTTAAAAAATAAAATAGATGATTTTGGGTTGGCGTTAATTTATTTCTTATTCCGTTGGAACATGAAAACACCAGGTGTATTAGTAACTTCAAACGGCATAACAGAATACTTATAATGTCCATACCTCGTTCTAAATGCAGTTTTCTGAATATCCTCCATCTTCACACGAATCTGATGATATCCAGACCTCAAATCAATCTTGCTGAACACACAAGCTCGAACTAACTGATCCATCAAATCATCAATCCTCGGCAATGGATACCGATTCTTGATTGTCACTTTATTCAACTGCCTGTAATCAACACACAGTCTTATTGTACCTTCCTTCTTCTTAACCAACAACACTAGAGCACCCCACGGCGAAACACTGACGAATAAACTTCTTTTCCAGTAACTCTTCCAACTGCTTCTTCAATTTAGATAATTTAGATGTCGACATGCGATAAGGCGCCATGGACACCGGACTAGTTCCGGAAATCAAATCTATAGCAAACTCCACTTCTCTCTCAGGTGGAAGCTCACTAACATCTTCCAGAAACACTTATGGAAATTCATTCACAATAGGTAATTCACCACTCCTAGCTTTTCCTTTCACCTCCATCGAAGAATACAACATAAACACCACATCACCATCTTTAACAGCTAAATTCATCTGCTTAACAAACATAGTTACATCTTCAACTTTAGCTTCTTCAGGAAATATAACCGTCTTCTCAAAACAATTGATATGAACCTGGTTGGATACCAACCAGTTCATTTCCAGGATGATATCAAGTTGTTCTAATGGTAGGCACACTAAATCCATACCGAAACCTCTACCAAAAATTACAATAGGACAATTCCTACAAACATATGAAATAGTCACTGAACCTGACGCAAGAGTGTCAATAACCATACTTCCATCCATATTAGAAATATTCAAGTTCAATCTTTTATCACAATCCAAAGCAATAAAAGAATGTGTCACTCCAGTATCAATAATCACAATTAAAGATATGCCATTAATAAAACATGTACCTTTAATCAACCAATCATCTGGCTTAGTCTCTGACCCTGACAAAGCGAACACTTTCCCACAAGCTTGCTCTTTCTTTGGCTTAGTGCACTGCGAACAAGTATGACCTTCTTCACCACAGTTGTAACAAGTCACCTTTCTGGCTCTACATTCAGCAGCTACATGACCAAACCTTCCACAGTTGTTGCATTTCTTTGCATCATTCTTGCATTCATTTGCTCGATACCCTATCTCACCACACCTGTAGCACTTAATGGAAGAACCAGAATCTCCCCCACTAGGCTTCTTCCAACCACCGGATTTCTGATTATTCTTATCATAGGGTTTACCATGATCCATCTGTTTCTTTCCTTTACGATCAACATATCCTTGAGCATTCGTCTTAGTACTAGCAAGATCCTCTTCTAGAATCCTACTACAGTCTACTAAATCAAAAACCTCGATCTGCGATACGATACCTGCTTGATCTCATCACGAAGACCATTCTCAAACTTGATACATTTGGAAAATTCTCCATCTGCATCGTTAGTGTAATGAGCATAGTACTTCGCCAACTCAGTAAACTTCGAAGCATACTCACTCACAGACTTGTTGCCTTGCTTGAGTTCCAGGAACTCAATATCCTTCTTGCCCCGAATATCTTCAGGAAAGTATCTCCTCAGAAAAGCTCTCGTGAACACAACCCAAGTCAATGCAATGCCATCTTCTTCCATTTCAGTCCTGGTAGCAACCCACCAGTCATCAGCTTCCTTTGCCAGCATGTGAGTACCATACCTCACCTTCAGCTCCTCAGCACAATCAATTACCCTGAAGATCCTTTCAATCTCCTTCAACCACCTCTGAGCATCTTCAGGATCATGAAAGTTCCTCTGAAAGTTTCCCAATTGCCTATCAGCACTAATACCTCCTCCTAGCTGATTCCCTCCAAGCACACCAGCTAGCATTCCCAAGGCTTCAGCAATAGCAGCATTGTCTCTTCCGTTACCTCTTCCGGCCATTGTTCTGTATCATTACAAAACAATCACATCAGCACCAGTATCGACAGTGTTACCTTGCACTAGTCGCATACAAAAGGGATTAAGACTCTAAGACACGACCGACTATGCTCTGATACCACTATTGTAACACCCCTTCTAATTTACCCGCAATTTAAATAATTTTAATCAGAGTTTTATTCATAACATCAAGGGCGTCACAATTTAATTAATTCAAATAACCAAAAACAGTGAACACGCCTTTACTGAAGAACTTATCAAATAAAACGAAAACACGGATTATGTTTAAACAGCGGAAATATAACATAAAATCCGGAATACTTCAATCAATAATTGTTCCAAAACATAAACCAAAATAGCCAGTTTTAAATCCATAAAATCCCAATCATTCGTTCCCCAGTGTTACAACTACCAGAGCATGACACTAACACGTGGATTAACTAAGTAGCACAACTCTAGAAGCTGTCCTCACTAATTCTTGAGTAGCTATACTCCTCAATCTGAAATCATCAAAGTAAGGGTGAGATTTCATCAAGATTAAAATGCATTATACATTTCTCAAAACGATAAAATAATCAATTCATTATTCACCCTTGTTAACAGCATTAGCATACGATTCACAAACACAATTCACACATTCATTATGCATACAACAACAATCAAATGCAATTGAACACTGGAATTCATCCTAACATGTTACAATTTCATATGCAATGCAGACTCGAATGCATGTGGTACCAAACGTGAACCAAGTCCATACCCTGTTCCGCTTACACCTCGGAAAACAACGTCAATTCAATGATTCACTCATACATCACTGGGTCAAGAATCTAGCCTCACCACCTCTATCCATTAGGTAAGTTTATTGGCCCTGCAAGTTCAATTCTGCACAATGGGAATGAACCATCAACAATGCTTATGCATGCACATCAGAAGCATGCAACAATTCAAAAACACAAAATATGAACATACAGCATTATTGTAATACCCGGAAATTATTTAATTATTTAAATAAAATTATTAAGGATTAAATTATTGAAATTTAGTCGAAGTTGAATTTATCAGTAGAATTATAAGGAGCACTAATTAATTTATAAGTTGATTTAAGATGATTAAGTGAATTATCGGAAGTTGAGATTAATTAATGATGAATTAATATTATTATAGAATATTATTGGAAATAATATTAGAAATAAGCGTGGATTAATAGAAATATTATTATTATTATTATAATAAGTTGGATTTAATTATAAGAGATATAAAAGGAGAATTATAAGGGATTAAGTGAATAATCAGTTTAGTCGGAGAATTATTATTATTATTATGAGTAGAAATTAATTAATTAAAGTATTTAGTGAGTTTTATTATAATGTGAGAAATAAAATGAGAAACATTATTTAATTGGCCAATAAAATATATGATAGAATAATACTTGAATTATTAAAGGAGTAGAATAATTAATTTAATTAATAATAGAGTATGAAATAAAGGAGTATATAAAGGAAGTAATAATAAAAAAAATAGGGTTTGTACGGGAGAAAAGGAAAAACAAAGAGAAAGTGGAGGCACAAAGGATATGAGAGGATACCGGAAGTGCACAATCGGAATCGGAAAGTAGAAATTCGATCGGAGTTATAACCACCGTCAAATTTAAGGTAAGAGGTGGGATTCTAACTTTCTAAACGGGATTATGATAAATCGTATGTGAGGATGAATTTACATGAAATTATCGGTGTTTGTGTAGACCGTATGTGAATTAAATGGTTAAACTTTATATTAGTTTGCTAGTATTAATAATGAATTATGAAAAATTGTGGCGCGGTTGAAGATAGTGTTGTAGGAATCGATCGATTGAAGAATGGAATTGGGGACGGTAGCTATAGGGTGGGGCGAGCGCCCCTTGCACCGTAATGGAAGGAGATGGACGTCTCTGGGGTAAGAATAATGGGGACGGGGTCCTCAGAGAGTGAGGCGGGCGCCCTAGGTGGAATGGAGACAGGAGGCGGACACCTCCCTTTGGGGAAGAAGAAGGGGGCGATCGTCCTAGGCTAGAGTGGGACCACTACTTGTCCTTTTTGCTGTGCTATTCGTGTAGTTTCTGTGAATTCATATTTAGCCACTTGATTAATAGGTAGTACATGTTTGATGAATCATAGTATGTTACCTAAACCAATTAAATGTGTTAGTAATTAAATGATAGTTTTGCAAGAAGTAGCAGTTGGAATAATAAGAATACTATCATTAGCAAAGACAGTTGGTTGTAGTAACAGTACTGATGAGGATTAATAGCAGCAAGGATAAAATATAGTAACAACAATAATGTTAGATAATGGAAAAATGTTAATTAGTAGTAGGGAATGGAAATTTAATTCTGAGTAGTAATAATAATGTGTTAAACTAAATTGGCAGCATGATAATTAATTAATATTGGAAGCATGGTTGATAGTAAGTTAGCAGATTCATAATAATTAATAGTAACAATAGTACCTAAAAATCAGTACTGAATTAACCGAGTTAATGATTTAAGCGATGTAATTAGTTGTCCGAAATTAATTAAAAATGGTCGGAATGATTTGTATATTTTAGTAGATGATTGTGATTGTTTATTTTGTTGGATTTGTGTGAAAGTATTGTGTTGTTGATTTGTTTGCGAATAGTTTGATTTGTGTGGAAGTATTGTGTTGTTGATTTGTTTGCGAACTATTAGCGATGAATTGGTTGTTGTATATGGTTGTTTATGTGAAGTTGCAGGATATTTTCAGTGACGATAATTACCTCTGATTATTGGTAATGATAGTGAGATAGGCGTATGCCTTGTGAAGTGAATTTATGTTGTTATTTGCATATTGTAGCATCGCATTTCATTTTGCATTTGTGAATGCCTATATTGGCGGATTTGTGAAGAAGGCTTATGCCTTGTGCCTCTGATAACTGGCAATTTAGTGAAGGGAGTTTACTCCACCGGTACCACATGCATGTGCATTGTTGAGTCTCATTGGGAGTCTTGTCGTTGTTAATTGCGAAATAATTATATGTTGTTGCTAACGATTAAGTGGTGGTGCATTATTGTTGATTTAGGAATTAATCGTGACGTGTTAATTGTGTTGTGATAATTATGTATGATTTAATCCTAATATATTATATATCATACACCTGTTTATATTGGTAGATATCTCACCCTTTCTTTTGTTGGCCGTTACCTTTATATTGGTAACGTGCAGGTAACGAGGAGTAAAGCATTTAGTAACTTATGGTGTCGTCGCTCTGATACGTAGCACTCGGGGGGAATAAACACATATTTGATTTTAGATTACTTTCCGTTGCAATTGTTGCATGTTAATACTTGAGAATTGTTCCTTGAATTAAGTTGTTATGAAAGATGCTATATTCCGTTTGGAGTTTTGAAATATTATAAATCCGCTGCGTAGTTTTTGAATAAATATGAAGTAATTTTGAAGACTAATTAATTGTTATAATTTCTTTGGATTAAAATGTGCTATGTATCCATTATGACGTGCTTTTATGATGACAGTTTTGAATGATGAATGTAACGCCTCATTTGTTGTAATTTCCACACTCTGATTTTATTAAATAAACGTTGGGTAGAATTGGGGTGTTACAATTATTCCATTCATGATCAATAATAGCAACAACACATGCTAACAGAGAAATCATGAATATAACATTAATCATAATACATGGAATCAACATACAACATTTACGCGCAATGAATAACCACGAAATTACAATGTATTCGTATTACGGAACCATATTAATCCCTCAGATATCAATTACTTGTTTGGAAAATATTGTCATTAGGTAGTACTCGTTCTAAGCTTTCCAACGATACCAACTATGCCTAAATCAGAGTTACGGTTAAAAAGATATGACCGAAATCGTTTCAGAAAAATTCTGTTCAGCCCAACACAGTATGCATCGATGCATAAGGCTATGCATCAATGCATAAACAACTTGCATCGACTCAAAATTGGTATGCATCGATGCATAACATAAAATTTTTTTCATTTTTAAAATTTTCTTCAGTATGTGTCGACACATATGCATGACGTGTCGATGCATAACTCCCTTGTGTCGATCCATAACTCATTTGCATCGATACATGGCCCTGTTCTTCTTTTTATGAATCGATGCATGACTCTATGAGTCGATGCATAGCTTTCCAAAGCTTCTGGTTTTCTAAAATTTCATAGCATGCATCGGTTCATATTGTCTTGTGTCGATTCATACAGTTTGTTTTCACCCAGAATCCAATTTTTCTTCACTGTTATGAATCACCATCACATCCAATCATCACCAAACCTCATATCATCATAAAACAGAATTTATTCATGCAATTTTACATACTTTTGATCACAGAAATATGTTTTCTAATCGTCCTAGAATCATATTACACAAATTCACCATTCATACCAATCCCAATCAAGGTTTTACGTCGGATTATAACATTAGGGCACATATTCAATTATTCTAATTCGAGATTCCTAACGGATTGAATTAGTCTATCGATTCTCAAAACCTATAAGGCATAATAATTAGATTCAATCCCCCTTACCTCGCGATGAATCTTCGAATTCTCAGCGTTTGGCTTTTTCTCCTCTTTCTCTTCTCTTTTCCAATCTCACGTAGAATGCAAATCCTTATTTCCTTTCCTCACTTGTTCCTCTTTATTCCTTTATTTATTCCTTTTTATTTGCCAAATAATAGAAATAACTAATTAGGATTAAGTAGAGCTTTTTACTCCATACACCTCCAATTCAACTTTACACCCCCAACCTTCCTTTATTTAATTAAATAATTAAACCCATTAATCCAAAAATATTAATAATTAAACTTTTAATTAAATTAATAATTAAATTAATAATTAAATTTCTAATTATTTAATAATTGAATTAATTTGGGGTGTCACATATTGCGCTTCTTACTTTTCTGGCAGAATAGAACGTATACCTATCGGTAGAAAATGTTCCATTATAACATGGCAATCATGCGTCTTTAAACTCTTTAACTTGAGGTCTTTCATAGACGCAAGTCTTCTAATATCTGATGAGTAGTCTTCTGGAACTTTAACTTCACTCAGAAACTTACACAATATTTTTTTCTCCTTTCTAGATAGAGTGTAAACAATAGGTGGTAGATATGTCCGTCTTCCTTTCTTCACGGGTCCCAATTCAATTCTTATTCCCATCTCTACCATGTCTTCCCTTGCTTTAAGGCCATCCATAGACTTTCATTTTATATTGAGTAACGTACCAATAACACTGTCAAATACATTTTTTTCAATATGGATCACATCAAGAAAATGTCTTACGTACAAAGATTTCCAATATGACAATTCAAAAAAAATCGACCTCTTCTTCCACCCACCTGTGACAACTTTATATGCAAAAGGCTTGCCAAACTAAATACTCACATCTTTCACCTTTTCAAAAATTTGATCACCTGTCAATCCAGGCGGAGCTCTACGTTGTTCGGTATCTCCATTGAACGCTTTTCTCCATCCACGATACTGATGTTTAGAAGTTAAAAATCTACGATGACCGAGAAAGACATTCTTCTGACAAAGTTTCAATCGCATCGTATCGATTCCATCTTCACAGAAAGGACACGCTTTTTCATCTTTAATGCTATACCCAGATAGATTTTCGTATGCTGGAAAATCATTAATTGTTCCAAACAACATCGCCCTCAAGCTGAAACTTTCTTTCCTATAACCATCATAAACCTCCACACTGTTCTCCCACAAAATCTTCAAATCTTCGATTAATGGTTCCAACTATACGTCTATGTCATTTCCTAGTTGTTTAGGCCCAGAAATTAACATAAATAACATCATGTACTTATGCTTCATACACAGCCACATAAATAGGTTATAAATCACAAGAATCACAAGCCATGTGCTATGCGAGATACTTTGAATACCGTGTGGGTTCATTCCATCAGTAGGCAATGCCAAGCGAAGGTTTCTTGCTTCTTTTCCAAATTTAGGATAATCATTATCAATTTTCATCCACTGTGGAGAATCTGCCGGATGTCGAAATTTTCCATCAATAATTCTTTCATCTGAATGCCAAGTCAAGTGTCTTGAATCGGTTTCACTATGATACATCTGTTTAAATCTCAGGATTATAGGAAAATACCATAAGACTTTTGCCGGAGACAACTTTTTCTTATATCGAGGGGCACCGCATTTAGGACACTCATTTATCATAGCTCATGCCAATAGAGTATAACATCTTTTTGGCCTCATACGTACGATTGGGAAGAACATTATCCTCTGGTAGCATTTCTTTCATAAGGGCTAATAACTCTGTGAAACTTTTATACGACCATCCATTATCGGCCTTTAAGTTGTACAACTTTAACACCGCAGACAATCTTGTGAATTTTGTACAACCATTATACAACGGTTTCTCTGCATCGCTTACCAAACTCTCGAACATTTTGGGACAATCATTAAGATCTTTTTCAAGCGCTTCTGCAATCTCTTCGACTCGATCATAATCGTATGTATCTGTGCAATTGTCATTTGAAGCATAGGTCCTCTTATCCCCCGATTCAACATTCCCGTTACTTTTCTCACCATGCATATTCCAACATGTATAACTACTATCAATTCCATACTGTGTTAAATGCAATGCCAACTGAACTGCGTCAACCCGGTTCCCATAACAACAATACAAACAAGGACATGTCATTCGACTGGGGTCTTTGGCGTGCGCAACAACAAACTTAACAAACTTCGAAACCCCATTCTCGTAGTCTTTCGATAATCGATTGGAGTACATCCATGTCTTATCCATATCAACTAATTAGTGCGCAAAACAGTATACTGCATTTCTGTCAAAACGCAAAGTATACACGGAATGGATCCGTATCAAGAAAATGCAACATACGAAAGGCAATTTAAGACAAATTCATCACAATACCAGTAATTTGAGGAAGAAATTTATCTCGGATTTATTGGACTCAAAAAAACGCGGAGAATGAGCGTCGTACGTCGAACTAGGTTGGAAAACGCTGCTAATTCAAAGAAAAGAAAACTTCTATTATAAAAAATAGAATGAATGTACATGAACATTTAACTAAACAACATGAATGAATGTAAGTGAAACTAACATGATAAGCCAAATTTAATGCAAGCTATAAATCAAATGTAACAAAATCCGTGTAGCCATGAACAAACTTAGTAACGCGCATTAAAGTTCTATTAAAAAAATAGGATGAATGTACATGAACATTTAACTAAACGACATGAATGGATGACCTTTTTCTTAAGCAAAAGTCAACATAGTATTATTGTTCATAACATGGTTTTTCAATCACAAATGAAACAAAAGGCGAAAAATAGTATTATAACATGAAAATGAAGTTCTAAATAGGCTTCGAACCTTCAAACAAAATTGCTATTTGGGATTGTGATAATTTTAAGAGACTTAGTCATAGACAGTGTTAATTTTGACATCATTGAAGATTTCTGAAATAACTTCAAAGGTAATTTTGTGTTTTCTTATGGAATTTCAATTGCATGGCCCTAATTCATAAAATTGCTAGTCTATAGAAGTTGTTTGATTTTTGGTAAATTTCGTAATTGCGTTTAGTATGTAAAATAAAGTCTTTGGCTAAAGTACGTCAAATTATGGATGAAAGTTTTATTACTAACAAATAGTGTAAGTTTTTTTATAGTTAAATATGCAAAATTACACTACCAAAAAAATTCTCTTGATAGTGTATTTCCTGTCAAGATCCTCTGAAAAATTATTTTCCGTAAACTTTGCAAATCTTAAGGGTTAGTTGAAAAACTCCTTTCATTGTAACATATTAAGAAACTGTCAAAATAGTTTTCCTTAGCTGTAAATGCACCTTATACATCACTATATCGAACTCAACTCTAGTGCAAATTAAGATAGAACCAGACAACGCAGGGCGATGACAAACAGGCTAGGTGGTTGCTAAGAAGGGTTATTATGCATTCGAGAAAAAGCAGAGACAGCAGCAACACCGATTTAAAGGAACAACAACAACAACTTAGCCAAGAAGACAAAAATCACTACATTTACACAAAACTGTCACAAACAGAAGCTCCATTTACACCTAGCCATGGAAGACATGCATAGAATCGAAGGACAATAATAAAACAAACACCTAGCCATGGCGGATGCATGCAGAGAGAAGACGAAACTTACCAAGAAAGACGATGATGGCAGACGCACGAAGAAGACTAAAAGCTGAAGAACAGTGAACGGCGGCGAGTGCGGAAGAACGGAGGTTAAGAATGCCAGGAACAGAGGTTTCACGCTGGAGGTTGAGAAGGAAGGCGATGAGCAGGTCTGGGGAATAATGAGGGCCAAATGTATTTCACATTTTCAATTATAAAATAATCTATGATTTAAGGCGTATAGGCGTTTTCCTTCAAAAGCGCTTTCGTATCATAGGCCTATAGCAGCGCTTTCTTAAGGCCACCTATCAGAGCGCTTTTTAAAAGCGCTTTCTTAAGGCCATCTATAAGAGCGCTTTCTTAGGTTAGATATTTCTAATGTCTTTAGCAGCGCTTTTTGAAAAGTGCTTTCTTAAAGAATCATATAAAACGCTTTTTTAAGCGAAATTTTTTTAAGACCTATAAAAGCGCTTTCTCTTAAAAGCGCTTTCGTAGAGACGCTGCCAAAAATTATTTTTGTTGTAGTGTCTCTAAATGCATGATTCTTATTTTCTATAGCTTGTATAATAATTATAATAGTCATTGTCTTTTGTTATGTAAGGATTTAACATAAATATATCGACAGTAGTTTTACATAGTAATATCATAACTATTAATTTTTGTAGAAGTTTAACTCTTTCTTTAAATCACATATAAAACATATTTTTTTTAAAAATTGTGATACACTATGCATGTAAATATTTTAAATTGACGGTACACTACTTTTAAGCTCTTTCTCCTATATTTGTCTCTAATTTTTTGTTCACATACTCTAACATGATAATATGATATTATGATTTGATTAATATGAAAATCATGAAATATTAATTAACTTCCTTGACGGTAAATGCTTTGATTAATATGAAAATCATGAAATATTAATTAACGTCCATATTAAGAAGCGTATAGAAAATATCTGTAATAATTGTTTTGATTTTCTTTGTAGGGTAACAAATAATGTCTTACAATTTGGGTTTACAGATTACAACATTGTGTAATATTTCAATTATAATTACCTTATATTTGTATTATTTTTAATTCTTTTAATTGTTTTAAATATTATTTCTCTTTGGACCATTAAAGTAAGCTAGTTCACATTTCTTCGCAAATGTTTTAACATGTATTGACTACATTGAACATAATTTATTGATAAAACACAAAAGAGCCAATTAAACAACGAAACACACGATACACACTTTAATAATTTATTGATATGCTTAAGTTACATCATGCTCATGCACACATAATTTTTTTATCAAACAAGCCTATAAACTTGTCTAATAATCCATAAACTAGAGTTTATGTTAATGCAAGCATATGAACTTTGCATTTATTCCATTACACACTCCTCATGCCTAGTTTGCAGGAGCAAGAGGGTTTGGGATATTTTTAAGAATTGGTCGTCCCATAAACTTCTCCATCGTGTTCTTCCTCTGACGATACTGCTTGATTTTGTATAAAGTCTCAGCAAACTTTTCAAGAGCCTCAGCATTTGTACCTCGGTTTGTTTTTTCCTCTGGCTCATAGGTATCCGCATTCATCTCCAAAACTGGTTTTTTCAGAAGGCTCTCTCCTACCTTTGCAAGGTTTTCAATGTTAGCTATTGTAGCATTATCCATGGCTTCCATCGATGGATCCAACTTATATTCCTGCATGTTAAAATCCATTAGAACGTTTTGTATTGACATATATAAACCCTATACTATAATATACTATCAGGGTCGTCTCAAGTTTTTGCAGTTTAACGGAGAAAAAACAAATATACTAATTGTGCAGTAACTCATCTTGCATGCCCTCAAAGACAGTCTTGTATACTATACCTGAATTCTAAGATAGTTGCGAGAAGAGTGGATGTTTGGGAGGACATTGGCAAGATAATATTCACTTATATCTCTGGAAGCAGTATCATAAGCTCCAACAGCAAGACCAGATGTTGCCCAAAATGCAGCTGAGAAATGAGTTACAACATCAGCATCAAAACCTGTAAACTCTTTAATTCCACATCCTATAGATAACAACAAGATTTTTGTACGCTTCCCTCCCTTCTGTTTCATCACTTCACTCACAGCAGCCATAGCCTGCATATGAAAAATAAGGACGTATTTGCAAAATCAGAAAATATAAGGACTGACTTGTAAATTTTATAGGGACTAATTGCGAAAAACAATTTTTTTTTTTTACCGGATTACATGCAGCTACTCCTCCATCAACCAAATTGAATTCAGCACCATCACTTTCAAAGTAATGTGGAGGTAGATAAGTTGGTGCAGCTGAAGTTCCAATGCATATATCTGACAGTTTTGCATCTAAGCTTGAAACTGCATTCAACTTCATACAAATATATAACCAAAGTTGTCAATAATAATGATTTAATAATACAAAAAAGATTATAATATATGCTAAGTACCTTAAAACTTGAGAATGTAACAGGATGAAATTTCTTGATGTCAAAAGTTGGGATAACAACATTGGTTAAAGTCTCACTGAGTCTTGTATCTTTCAATAATTCTCTTGTTAAATTATGTAAGAACTTTCCATCATACTTTGTACCAGGGTATGTAGCATCCCAACCACTGTATATATATAATTTATAATAATGTTATAATATGGTCAATCATATATAAACTCAATAATTTGATTCTTGTTACTATTGGTAAAGTGCATGTAATAATTATTAATCACTTTAAATATATATTGGTCCCTGAAAATCAACTACTGTATCATGGATTGGACCATCTTAAAATTGATTTCTGCATAAAGCAAAGAAAAGTCCCCGTCTCGTATTTAATGTGTGTAGTATTGCTTGTCCGGAAATGAGTGCCTTAAAATGGTATTGAAAGGTGTTGATAGTGATACTATTATTTACTGTTTTTATAATATAAAGTTTTTAGTCAAATCCTCTTAGATAGAATTGTAAAAGGTTGATTATATATATGTATATATATAAATTATACCTAGTTTTGTTGAATATTGAAGGGCCATATTGATGGTAGAAGTTGATAACTTGTTCAGCAGTGAATAGAGGACGAGTAGGGTCATCTGGGCGAGGAGTAGCGAGCATGGCAGTTACAAGTCCTCCAGTACTAGTCCCTGATATCACATCAAAATATTTTGCAAGTGATGCTTCTTTATCCTTAACCTGCATGCAAAAATTATATAAAACTCAAAAACTATATATCCGTCAAAAATATGTGTTTGAAAAATATTTCGATTAAAATATATTAGTGAGTGATTTTTTCTTTCAACGAAGATATAGTGATTGTAATATTTAAAAAGAAGAAAGAAAAAGAGAGTCGTAGCATGAATAGTAGCATGCAAAAGATGATAGTATAAAATTGGTGTCATGAAGTTAGTATCATTTGTATTTCATTATTTCATTTTGCTTATGATAATACTAATAATATATATGTATTATATTATTGACCTGAAGAGCCTTTTCCAAGTGGTTAAGAATAACTGCTGGAATAATTCCTCTAATACCACCACCATCAATACTCAGAATGGTGATAGTATTTTCATAGTTAGAAGGTGGTAGCTCAGTGTTAAATCCAGCAATAAACTGACTAGCAAAAAAGAACACAAACAAAAGGAAGTTAACAGCCATATTATATTTGTTTCTAGAAAACACAATTTGAAGGACTTGAATTTTATGTGACCATTGTGAAGGGTATTTATAGGCACAATGTAAGGGTGGAAATATAAAAATATAGTAAGCATTGGCCACGTGTATAATATTACATTGTAGGTGCAATATTACTTTCTATTTGTGACATTGTATTTGCATGGATTTTAATGATTTTATCTTTTTTAAGAGATATGGTTGGACTAATTCAACTCTATAAAATCAGCTTGAAGGACGAGGATTGTATCTCTTTATAAGCATTTGTTTAGGTCATATATTATATGATGTGTGACTATTAACACACTCTTTCACGCATAGGACTACATATAGACCATGGAATTAAATAGGGGGTGACTCTATAGCAAAAATCTGATAGCAGTTGGCCCATCAGATCATAAACGATGCTCTTGATACCATGCTAACAAATGTGGTTGGGTCTAACTCAAACCTACAAAATCGAATTGTAGGGTGAGGATTAACCAATTGATACACATATATATTTGATCTTATTATGGTGACAGTTTTTCTTTGATAGCCAACATTAGTTTTGTCCACCTCTTTCTCGCAATGGCTGTCATTCATCATTGACCGCTTTATCAGTTGGAAATTAAAAATTCCCCGTTTAATTGGAAAATTGGAGGAGGAAGTTTATATGGATCAGTCTCCAGGTTTTACTGTTTTTGACAATTCTAAACTTGTTTTTTGAATTTGCTGTTCTTTTTATGGGCTGAAACAAACCCCGCGTGCTTGGTTTGGTCGCTTCAGCTCTGCCTTTTAACAGTTTGGTATGACTAGATGTGAATCAAATCACTCTATTTTCTTCCTTCATCCATCTACTAGTAGGCACATCTTTCTTGCGGTATATATGTTGATGACATTGTTATCACTTGAGATGATAAAAAGGGTATCCAACGTCTCAAAACTCATCTTTTCAAAAAAATTCAGGCAAAAGACCGTGGTCTACTTAGATACTTCTTATGTATTAAAGTTGCTCAACCCTCATCAAACATTATAATCAACCAACGATATACATTAGATATCCTCTATGAAAGTGGTATGCATAATTGTTCCAATAATTTTCCTCAGAGGACAGATGTTAGACACGATGTTTGAGATATATTGTCCAACTTGTTAAACCGATTTTAACAAAATATGGCAACATCAAAGATACAAAGTAAAAACAATAAAGGAACCAAAAGTTGTTAAATTAGTTCAGTGAAAACCACACTTATATTTGGAAGCCATCCAACCCAAGAAAGAAAATTCAGTCTTTATGGAATTAGTACAAAGTGTCTTAGAAGATTAACTCCTAGTTTAATATTCATCTTCTTAATTCTACCCTAGTGTCTTTTTATTTAGGAATCCCTCTAAATATGAGAATCTTTATCACTTTCTCTAAATCACTAATCCTAGTGATCAATACAATAATCAGTTTCAAGAATGTTGAATTACAACTCAACTAAAAAAGTCAACATCTATTCGTTATGATCTGAATGTAGGCGCTAGCAAGGAGTACAAGTAACAACACAAATAAAGGACTCAATTAAAACCTTAACACAAATAAACTTCAATTAAGATCCATGTCATCAATGTTAGAATGGGTTTCTTGAAGTAGCAATTCATAGTTGGGCTTTTATCCAGTAGGAATTTGAATTACAATCATCAGATATGGTGGAGATTTCGTTAAGATTTGTTTTTTCAAAATAACTCAACTAAAATATTTGATTTAATTTGAATTCATATTTAAATCTCCATAATTTAAATTTGATCTTATTAAATTATCAACAACTTTAACTCATCATATTGTTGAATAGTATCCACAAACCAATCAATAACGAATTTAGAAGTGCACTCAAAAATCACAACCAACGACAATGCTTGAACTGTATAGGGGCCAGATGCGCCACGCATGTTGAAACATTATGTCTCACATGTTTCATTTATTCACCAAAACATCTTTTACACTCAATTGTCATTTTTCATGGGAAAATATTCTCTGGAACTCGTACTTCCAATTTTGTACACTTCTTTTGAGTGG
This sequence comes from Vicia sativa, assembly GCA_021764765.1. Lineage (NCBI taxonomy): Eukaryota > Viridiplantae > Streptophyta > Magnoliopsida > Fabales > Fabaceae > Vicia > Vicia sativa. Next base: position 18,399,411 of record CM038796.1, on the reverse strand, counting down.
AATGACACATTGTGCAAGGGGGCAGCTGGAATATTAACTTGAACTCATTTTCCTCCAATCTTTGTTTTGGAAGAAGGCATGATGTCTAGGACATCTACTTTAACATGAGTCTCTTAGTCACTTGATGGCACATGTTTTCTCTTAAGATAATTCTTCTTAATAAACATTTTTTCTACTCCCTTCTTTTTTTTAAAGGACTTATCATAGGAGATCTTGAAGTATCAACTTATTGCCTCATTTTATCTTCAGACCTACCTTTCTACCATACTAGAGTTCGATCCAATATCTTATAATTAAGATTATAAAAATATAAATAAATAAATAATAGATTTGATATAATATATAGCATGCAGTATATATAAAATTAATATTAAAAAAATAAAAATGATCGATTATTGTTGAAACAAATGAAATAATAAACATAAATAGATTAAATTAAATTAATAAAAAACTTTTAAAAAATAAGTATCGTCGAATAAAAAATTAATAGAACATATCATATTAACAAAAAATATTAAATATGTATTAAAATATTGAGATTCTGGAAGTTTAAAATAGATGTTCATATTGATGTCCCAACACCAAAACACAATGTAAGGACAAATGTTAAGACATCATCTGCTGATAGAGAACTTTAACCAAAACAAGAAATTATGCAGAAGTAAATTGTATAAGGTAAGAGAACACAATTAATTGTTAACCTAGTTCAGTGCAACATCACATACACTGGGTACATATAAGTCAGAGAAGGAGATCCACTGTTATAGTAGTAGTTTAAAGCTAAACAACCACAGTTTACAACTTATCACCTAATCAATACCTTATATAACTTCTACATAGGAACCTCCTAGATATGAGATCCCCCTGTCAATTTCCACAATCACGTAAATGACAAAACCAAATGATCCCAAATAGAAGATTATGCTTCCAATAAACATAATCAAATCTATGCTTAAAATCTCATGAGCGATTTACAATGAACAATCAATTTACCTCATTGTATTAAAAGATACATGAGTGACATACACTAATAGAAATACACTTGAGAACTCTCAAACCATAAGATTCTTGAAAAACAAACTTCCCCTTAATTTTGATAAAGTTATTAATGAAATGAGGTCTAAGTATTTATTTAAATGCTCCTCAGTAGTTCATGGGCTTCGAAATCTTTACCCAAATATTTCTTGATTCACAAGTTGAGAGATGCACCAATTATGCAGGAAAAATCTCCTTGAATATTAGAACAAAACATCATAAGTTTCTTAAATTGTCTCAACATCCAATTTTATAAACTTATGTAAAGTTTGAGATCAAATCAATTGTTCCAAATTAAATCTTATTTACATGCATACATAAGTGAGATAAATCCATAGGGAATCTCAAAAAATCAAATCAAATCAGTCAAGAAAGCAACAACAGAATTCTATTGTATAGTTGGTCAAGATGTCATGTCTTCTCGATCAACATTTGCCTGTGATACATGTTTTTCTAAATTAAACATGTTTTATCAAAGTTGTTGTCAATCATAAAATCATAGACCTAACAATCTCCCCTGTTGGAAAATTTTGACTAAAAAAACTTTTGCACAATAATTCTGGAGGAGAGGAATAAAACCACAAACACAAAACACAAGTTACATGAAAAACATGTAAAGTTTGTAAAAACTGCAACATAATATATAAGAGATAACATGCAAATACATAGTGACTCAGTCTCACACACATAACCAGAAATTATAACTCATTCAAACTCCATAATTTTCCAAAGATCAGATGTCAAGACATGTGGTCTGATATCATATCAACACAGCCTAATAACTCAGCATTTGCATCATGCTAAATTCAACAATCCAACTTCAAAGCACCATCTACCAAAGGCCCATGTCCAGCAACTTCAAACAGGGCCATTACTCCCCCTATCACACATAACCAATGCTCACCCTCAAAGGAACATCCAAATAATCATGAACTGTCCAAGTTCATACATTAGAGGCATATGCAGAAGAAGAAAATATAATAAGCCTTATAAATACTAAGAGAACCAGAGTAACCATGGTTCTCCATAAAACACAACATGCAAGATGTCAGGACATCTGGTATAACATCATGCACACTCCATATCAACACTTTTATTCCTGTCAAATATCCTTATGTACTTCTCGGTGCTATGTTTTAGGAGTGCTGACACTGAACTCCCTTTACACAACCTTAGAACATGTCTTCTTTACACCAAGCATTTTATCTTGCAGAGATCTTTTGTTCCATCCTTTAACAATAACAACTTGCTTAGACTTATCATGCCTCAGAGATTAGAGAAAAGGTACAGTGTTTGTTACATTCCTCCATACCTGTAATTGCTATAACTCCATAATAGTGTAAGTTCCTAGCCCATTACTTATGTTCTCAAATTGGTGTGCATATAAGGCTTTAGTAAAGATAACAATCATTTATTCCTTGGTTTCTACATGTACCAAAGTAACAACCTCGCCTTCCACAAGATTTTTGATTAATTAGTTGATTATGACTATCAAGGTTCTTGTTCCAGCCATGTTGAATGAGATATCTTATAACATTGAGATCTTCACAATATAATGTCATGACATTCTTCTTGACATTATGTTCCTGCAACATATGTTTCATCTACACTAGTTAAGAGTAACCTCTTCTTGTTTCACCATATTCAGCTTCATTGGTACACCATGGAGCACATGTTTGTTTCTTATTGAACCATGAAATCATATTTTTTTCTCAAATAAAAACATCTGTTAGCATTACTAACCCATTTTTTCTTGCATAACTCTTTCAGCATGAAATTTGTGCTCTAAGAGTAAGGCACGACATAAAAACTTGTTTCGGTGATGCATTTTAAGATCTTATTTTATCGAATAATATGAGTCATCTTTGGCTTAAGCTTAGAGATAAGACCTAAATTTGATATTTCCCTATTGAATTCAATGATGTCCCCGTCATTAAGGTGTCTTGTAATCAGTTCCTTGGATTGTTCTATCTGACCTCTAGTAGAGATAACTGAGTTGACATGAGAGTTATCATACTCAATACTAGTAAACTCACAAACTCTCTTCATTCATGTCTCATTAGTCTGCATAGAAGATTTTCCAACATTGTCTTTGACATCTATCTCTTCTTCGGTGATTGGACCATCAATTATCACACTTATGGATTCCATTGTAACTCCAGTTCTAGAGTTATTTACTTTATAAGCTCTGCTACTTGAAGAGTATTCCAAAAATATCCTTCCGTCACTTATGGGATTCATCTTACCCTTTTGATATTTGTCAGTCAAGACATAACATTTACTTCCAAATATATGAAAGTATTTTACTGTAGGCTTCATTCTTTTCCATGGCTCATATAGAGTGGCTGAAGTTTCTTCCCTTAAAGTGACCCTGTTATGAATATACTATGCAATATTCTTAGCTTCAGTCCAAAACTACAATGAATTACTTTGTGAAATTCAGGCATTGCAATAAAAATGTCAAGACCGATGTCTTAACACTAAAACACAATGCCAGGACATATGTTATGACATTAACTGTCGACAAAAACTTTTACCAAAATAAAAACTATCTAGAAATAAATTGTAGAAGGTAAAATAACACAATAAATTGTTAACCCAATTCGGTGCAACTCACCTACTTTGGGGGCTACTAAGTCAGGAAGGAAGTCCACTATAATAGGATTAGTTCAAAGTCTAAATAATCCGAGTTTACAACTTATCACCTAATCACTACTCTTTGCAACTTCTATCTGGGAACCTCTTAGATATGAGAATCCCCTCTCACTTCCAATCACCTCAACGATAAAATCTGTTACAAACCAATGACTAAAACCAAAACAGAATATCACACTTCAAATACAATACTCAAACTCTTTGCTTAAAAAGATTTAAGAGTGAAAACAATAATTTGATATAAAATCAAGTAACAATACTCAAGCTCAATGTATCAAAAGATACATGAGGACAACAAAGAAAACAAAAACTCCCTTGAAACACCCTTAAACCCAATAACTCTAGAAAAAACAAGTTTCCTTTAATACTCCTGAGTAGTCCATGCGCCTTGAATCTCCGCCCATATACTCTTTCATCCACAAGCTGAGGACTGCACCAATTATGCAGAAAAATCTCCTTCGATCTTAGAATAAAACATCAAGTTTTCTAAATTGTCTCAACATTTAATTTTAGAAACTTATGTACATCTAGAGATAAAATCAAATAGATTAAATTTTTTTGACCGACATAAATCAGTGACACAAATAATCTAAAAGAAATCTTTCATAATCAAATTAAATCAGAAAAAAAAATGTATTTACAAATAGTATTTTAGGTTCATCCATATAAAAATAGTGACGTTAATGATATTGGCAAATTTTCCTAATAACAATAAAATCTGAAACAAATTTTAATACTTTGGGAAACACAACCTGAAAATAAAGAAAACAAAAAAAAAGAAGAAGAGAAAAAATATATTTTTTAAATAACTTTATCAAGTATTGATGCATTCGTTTCCACATAAGTTTAAAGTAGAAGATGTTAAATTACAAGTGATGTAAATAATATTAATTAAATGATATAAATAAAAAAGAGAGTAATTGATGTTTTATTAAAAATGAAATGGAGTAATTCATTTTGAAGCCTAATTATATATCCATTTTAGAACGAAGATAATAAATGATTTATTTAACAAATTTATCCCTCAAGCAATAGAGTTAATTCACCCCATCTTTACAATATTTTGTTTATTGAGCATACTAATATATAATTTTTTTTAATATAGCAAGAAGAAGATATTCTAAGGAATTGTTATATTTGGACGTATGTAATTTTTTGTGGCCCCTACAAACGGAAAACTTGTTAAATTTAATTTATAATAATTTTTTTTGGCTTTGCTAAAATTAAATTAGATCATTTTGAAACTCTTAGATCTTTGAATGATTTTATTTAGGTGTGCTTATAAACTTATAAAAAGTTAACCTACTCAAATTTAAAATTTTCTAAATATGAAATTAATCAAATACAGACTTTTAAACGCCAAAATTAAAGATAAACTTAACACAATATAGACTTAACTTTTTTTTTTTGTAAATTTTTTTATTATCGTATAAGCTTGCTTGATAAAAATTATTCAATAACATAGTTATTTAACAATGAATAGAAAAACAATGTGCAGTAAAATTTTGTAAAGAGCTAAAAGTACAATAAAATTTAAGTCTAGACTAAATTCTGAAGATTCAAATTTTGTAGTAACAAATTTTTTATTTCAATCCATATATCTCTATATGTGCAAATGAGAAATAGTATATTATTTATGATTATCTAGAATTAGAATTTAGAGGTAAATGAGTTTTTTATTTTAAAATAAAATCTTTTACAAATAAAAATAATAATATCTTTAATTACAAAATTCCATACTTTTTGAGTCTAATCAAATATATTAGTGTAGTTTATTTTAATATGTGATATTTTGAATAAAAATAATTATTTTGAAATGAAAAAAAATAAAACTTTGGCATTGAAAAATGCATGCTTCTATTAGCTTTATGATTATGATTGAAGAATGAATACATATAAACATATAACTCACGTGTTTTAATTCTAGCTGTTTTTGGATAGAATCTAATATATCCCATGCCTACTTTTTCTCTATTTTCCTGTATTTAGGTAGGTGTACTTTCCTTTCTCTTAGTGGTTCTTCTTTTTGCTGGTCCAAAGAAAAATAAGGGCCTGCAAAATTTATCTAAAATAAAGCTTTTTAAATAATTGAGTTTTGAAGTTTGCCTTTAATTCTTGTGTGCATAATTCACCTAAATTTTTTCAATAAATAAATTTAGGGAGTTTTGTTGCAAGCTTGAGTGTTGTCGATCTTCTATTGGTGTGTTTTTTCAATAAATATATTTAGGGAGTTTTGTTGCAAAACATTGTAACTTAAGAGAGAGATAAAAATGAAGAAAAAAAATTAAAATGAAACTTAAAATGAAAAATGTAATTTAGGTGTATATCAAACATTTAAAAAAGTATAAGACGACAAAGAAAAGTGTTGTGTGCCTGTGGTTTATCAATCTGGGGATTATGTCGTGTGGTTTTCAATCAAGGTATAGTGGGCAATGGCCACTATCTAACTTTCTAGTACTAATTGACTACATATCACGCGGAGCACTATTGCATGCAGGATTGCGGTGATACATAAGTTTCAGTGTCATAAAAAAAAGTGTTACTATAAACTTTACGTGCATGCTTTTATTAAAGGGTTTATCAATTACAGGCTTTATTAAAAGATTTTTACAATTAAGTACTAGTACTATTTTTTTTCAAATGGTTGTAGGGGTGGACAAGATCCGCCCAACCGGTCCAATCCGGATAAACCGAAAAATATATGTGTATTTGGGCGGGTTGGTTCGGTGAAATGGGTGAAGCGGGTTAAACAATTGGGTTATAAGGGTTAATTTGGGCGGATCTGGGTACCAAAAACTGACCCTTGGGTACCCAAATCCGCCCGAACAAAAACGCATCGTTTAGCAGAATTGAGAATTTGGGGATACGGTGCCACTGTGCCAGTTGCTTGCCAGTTGCCACTTTGGAAGGTTGGAAGGTTGGAAGGTTCGAAGGGTCTCACTCAGAAATCAAATGCCCTCATTCTATCTCTCAGGTTTGTTAGTTAGGGTTTTGGTATTTAAGATTTTTAATTACGGTTTCTGAGTTTCAACACTTTAATTTAGGGTTTCTAAGTTTCAACACTTTATGTTGGTTCTTGTTTTTTTACAGGTGATTAAAGGCTAGTTCTCTCAGTCTCAGGTGTTGATTCTTGTTTTTTTACAGGTTAAGACTTTAACTTTGTCATTATTTGTCCATATTACTTTGAATGTGTATGTGGTTATGACATTTTGTTTTGAATTGGTTGTGGTACTGGTAGTGGTAGTAACTTGCAGACGTAGTGGTAGTTTCAGGCTTAAAGTTTTAATCTTTCATGTGTTTTTGACAACCCAAATCTGTGTTTAGTTTAATGGTGTTTGTTTCAGATAAAGGGTATTTTCTTTGAGTGATTTTTTTTTTAAGTCCTCAAGAAATTGTTGAAGCATTTTTCTCTGTGTTTCTTTATATCTCTGAAATTTCCATTACAAATTAAACTTAAAACAAAGAGCAATTAAAAAATATGTAAAACAAAAATTGTTGCAATGTTTTCTTTTGAAATCATAAGTTGCAAATGAAACAAGAAGATTTGATTTCATCCTACTTAGCCTTTTATCATTCTCTGGTGTTGAGCAGTAAAACCTCTTTATCTCTAGGTTAAAAGAGATATTTGTTGTGTTATCACAGCTTGCATATTTATAAATGTCAAAACTTCTTATATCATCATTTTGTATTGGATTATGTATTTCATTCATTCAAGCGAAACAATAAAAGTGTTCAGTGATTATTGCATGATTCAAGATCATAAAATGAACTCTTGTTATGTTGTATTTTTGCCTGAAAAATGATAAATTTTCTCATTGATTGTTTGGTGGAAACATTAAACCTATTTTCATTTTTGGAAATAAAATTTGGCTTGGAGAATGGTAGGGACACCAACCGATTTTAGAAGATATAATGATAGAATGTAAATATGCATTAGTCTGTTCTATGTCATTTAGTTATGTTGTATACTCCAGCTAGTTATATATTTGGTTGGGCCATTATGGCTATTTAATATTTGCTGAGAATAGTTAATCTGAATGTCTTATATGCCTTCTCCACTAGTGTCACTTTTTACTAGTCATCTTCATATTCTATTCTTTAAAAGGCCCTTCTT
>CM038796.1:18321388-18391507 GCA_021764765.1 Vicia sativa | reverse complement strand
TTTAGTCCTCTAAAATTTCTTCAAAGAATGATCCTCCTAAAATTTAAATTTTAATTTTTGGTCCTCCTACAATTTAGCTTAATTTATTCTTACAACTTAGCTTAATTATTATACCGACGTTCTTACAATTTAGCTTACTTTTAGCGATTGCTTTTAGCCATGATTTTAGCGACAATATTTTATTTATCGACGACATTAGATATTGCTTATCTACGATTTTGTCATGAACCAAAATTAAAATTCAAACTTTTAGGACGGGCCATTCTTTGAAGAAAATATTTAGAGAGATTTAAAACGAAATTTGAGATATTTAGAGGACCAAAACATACTTAACCCTATATTAAAAATAATAAATAAATATTTGTTTTATCTTTTCATCACACACGTGAGCAGTGAATGACTTGCATGTAGTGGAAATATTTACATGTTCTTTGGGCCTCCATGAAATCTTTGAGATGTGGCATGAGCTAGCAGGTCCGATTGGAGCATGTGCGGAAGAAGGTACTTCAAAGGCCGAACTCGAGGTTCAATGGAAACTTCACTATTCTAAACCCTAAAATACTCCATTGTTAAATAATCCCTCTTACGTTGTGTCTGCAAACTTTTCTCCGCCGAACTACTAACAATGGAAGCATCACCTGTCTTCAACATTAACTTTTGCAACCTTTTGGTTAATTGAAAATTTTGAAAAAGTCAAGATTTAACGAATTTTGGAATAGTGAGCAATTTTACGGATTTTTTTCTTGTTTCTATACTTTTTTTCTCCCCATCCCTTCATTTTTTTTTCTGTTTCACTCTTTTCTCTTCTTAAAAAAAATATTAGACTTTTACTTTTATTCACTTCTCTACTCACTTTTTTCTTTTCAACATTTTTCTCTATTATTTAAAAAATAATAATTTAATAATTAATTCTCAATAACTAATAATAATAATAATAATAATAATAATAATAATAATAATAATGCTTAAATATGTTTTTGTCACACTAAATATCTCAAACTTCATTTTTAGTTCCTCTAAATATCTCAAATTCTTTTTTAACCCCTCTTAAATTTTCTTTAAAGAATGCTCCTTATAAAAATTTAAAATTTAATTTTTAGTCCTTCATGACAAAATCGTAGCTAAAATAATTGTTAATTTATTCTAAATAAAACCGCCGCTAAATTGATGGAGGAACAAAATAAATTTAACCTTATTAATAATAATAATAATAATAATAATAATAATATAATAATAATAATAATAATAATAATAATAATAATGTTAATAATAATATAAAAAATAAAATCATAAAATACAATAAAATTGAAATAATAATATGAATACTAATATTTTATTTATTTTGGGGTGATGGTATGTACCTTGCTTGTTGACTTGGACTCCCAAATTTAGATTGAAACAGTGTAGTACTACCGTCGAAATTTAGATTGAAACAATAATGTACTAGTATTACATTAAGATATGTAGATGTTTTTGCACATTCTCTAATTTTGTTTGGGAATACTATATTAGATGTTATTCCCTCGGCTCATAATAGGTGTTTTTTTAAATTTTCAGGCAATGTTAATTTCAATGTTTAAATGAGTTTCATTCATTAAAATAATATAATTAAAAATAAGTAGTTGAATTGTTATATGAATTAAAATATACTAATAAATAAGAGTAAGTTAATCAAAAGAAATAATAAAAGGAAGTTAACCGAAAGAAATAATAAATATTCTCCATTCGCTTTTTAAGTAGTTTTTAGAAATTCTTTTAAGTATCATTTTAAAGTTTAAGATAGTATTAATTGTTGTATTCACATAACTATTTCTAGTGTAAAATGTCAAAAGGAATAGAGAGAGTATCACATTAGTATTCTAAAAAATAAATAATTTGAGATAAAAAAAAAAAAAAGTAATATTGTAACACTGGAATAGCTATATGGTCATTATAGAAAGATGTTAATTATAGTTATTTTTAAAGTGGGCGGGTGGGTAAGCCAAACTACTAGATATATTATATTATTATTAATTATTAATATAGGTTGTTTTTAAGGATGATATCATCGTCCAATAATACACACACACATTAAAAATACTTGTATTTAAAATTATTTAGATATTGTGATGATGGACCTATTAATACCCTTCACATTTGGATGGAAAATGCAAGATCTTCAAATTGTAGTGTTCTCTTTGAAGCAATATATAATGGCTAATAATTATTTCCTTTTACTTGTATTTGTTTTTGCTAGTCTTGTGACTGGCGGATTGAATACAAAGCTACCACCTCCTGCCTATGGAAATACAGTAAGCATTCTTAGTATTGATGGAGGTGGCATTAAGGGAATTCTTCCAACCGTTATTCTTGAGAACTTGGAAAATGCTCTTCAGGTCTATCATTAAACTTTTGGTGTAATTAAAACTCAATACTATTAAACTGATTCATGAACTATAATGAATAATTTTGATTTGGTTGATCAGACTGTGTCAAAAGATGAAAAGGCAGCACTAGCAGACTATTTTGATGTGATAGCAGGATCAAGTACAGGAGGAATCATTACTGGATTGCTCACTGCTCCTAACCCTAATGACACTTCACGTCCTTTATTTACAACTAAACAAATCTTAGAATTCTACTTGGATTTTGGTCCTTCTATATTCAACCAAACTGCTGCTGCGTAATTATTCATCTTAAAACACAAAATGATATTTAGATTTAGTAACATTATTTTGATATATTTTCTTTTCTACTTAAAATGCATGCAGCGGTTGGGATCATGATACTCACATGCCAAGTTTGACGGCAAGTTCTTCCATGAAAAAGCACGTGAGCTTTTGCATGAAACACGTCTGCATGATACATTGACCAATGTTGTAATTCCAACTTTTGATACCTATGATTTACACCCAGTTATCTTCTCAAGCTTTAAGGTCGGTATTTTTGCATAACCATATTTAAATATTTTGGGACTTTTTGTATGTAAAACTTTGTTTCTGCATGCAGCTAAAGACTGTTCCTAGCCTAGATGCAAAACTTTCTGATATATGTATTGGGACTTCATCTTTCCCATCTCAACTACCACCATATCACTTTACAAATGGTGATAAGGAATTCAATCTAGTTGATGGGGCTCTCACTGCAGGCACCCCGGTAAATTCTAACACTTATGTTTCTCAATTCATGTTGATCATTGCATACATGCACATTCGATGACATGTTAAAAATTTGTTTATTCAGGCTTTGCTTGCAGTAAGTGAAGTGATACAACAATTGAATGAGAAGAATTCTGATTTCATTCCAATAAAAGCAAACGAGCCTATCAAAATCGTCTTGCTGTCACTAGGAACAGGAAGTAGTCCATCGGATTTAAGGCTTCCTGCTATTTTGGCACAATTCCTTTCCTTTAATCAATGGGTACCCATATTAGCTCTGGGTTATGCTATATCTGCTGGACAAGTGAATGATTATCATCTTGAATCTGTGTTTCCAAGCGATTCATCTTCTTCCGACAATTACTACCTTCGAATTCAGGTACATGCATCCACCAGTAGGGATTAGGGTTTATGATTTCGTTTTCAAATCTAAATTAGAAATTTAAGAGATTGAAATTCTTTATAATTATATGCAGGAGTATAATTTGGATACATCCATAGCTGCTGATGATACTAGTAAAGAAAACATGGAAAAACTTGTAAAGGCAGGAAATGATTTGCTCCCACAGTCTGTTAAGGTTTTGAATGTAACTTCTTTTCTTCCATTCGAGAAACTAGTGAGGGTACAAATGCTCAAGCTCTTCAAAGGTTTGTGCATTTTTAATATTGCCTTATTGTGATGAAATTTGATAGTGTATTTGTTGCAAAATGTTTAGGTGATGAAGCTTTGTTGTTTTGTGCTAAAAAGAATATTAACATGTACTATGTCAAGCAAGGAGGGATGGGAAAAAACCTGCATGATATCTACGGATAAAACCCGTCATGGATATGGATATGATGGCTTAATGGATATCCACGAGTAAAATAAACGGATATTTGATTATCCGATTATTTACGGCCACGAATATGGATTTGATAATACCATATCCGTGGATATCCGTGATCCGTTAATAATTAGAAAAATACTTAAATATTAATTTATTTGATTAAAATTATTATTACTATTATTATTACTATTATTATTATTATTATTATTATTATTATTTGATAAAAGAAGAAATAAAATGAAAGTGATTTATTTTTATTAATATTTATTATGTATTAACTTTGAAAATATTTTTTTGACTTTAAAAGAGATTAAAATAATTATTTAAATATACTTTTTTTAAATATATTTAAATAATAGATTCATGGATATCCGTTAATACCCATGATATCTCAAAATTAACTGATACTCATCTAACTGTAATTTCACGATATGGGAGAGTATGATATCATATTTACTAAACGCATGTAGCGAGACCTGTACCGTGTTCATGGATACTCATTGTCATCCCTAATGTCAAGTGATCTTTCGTGAAGATGTTTTTTCTTTAAAAAATCTTAACATGATTTTTTTCTTTTGAAGGTTGGCTGAAATTCTCTACAATGAGAGGCAAGGGCGTTTGAGGAGAAAATCAATGGAAAACAAGGACGACCATTCTTTGCTTCTGCTCTCCAGATGACTTGAATGGAATGAATGCCAAGAAGATGCATTGTACAATATTGCAAGTTTTCTATCCATGGTGTGAAATAAATAAAACAAAGGATGTGTTTTAATGTGTGTTTCTAGTTTGTTGTTTTTCTTTCGAATGTATCAACCATAAGGGTGTGGCTTTGGTTTACTAGAATAAGAGTAAGGATTTGACAGCACTTTGAATTCCTTGTAATACTTATGCTTAAAAAAGAAATTTGGTCTTTTCCTTTATCATGTATGCCTTCTATTTAATTTTTCTAATTTTTTATGTTAATGTTTACACCAAAGACAACTACCAAAAAACACATGTTATCTTGGACAAAAGAAGATTTTACTTTGGTGATATAAGCAAAGTAACGATTAATGTCGTGGAAATTTGTCACTTTACTCTTTTAATTTCTTATTAAGCATATATTTCTCAACTTATGATCAAAATCAGAGAAAAATTAAATTTTTTAAATAAATAATATAATGTTTACACAAAATATTAAATTAAATTGTTTGTAAATGAGGTTGTTTGCACAAAATATGATGTTGTTTATACAAAAATTTATGTAAAAATATATAACAAATTTTGAATATGTTTCATCATCATCATTGCTAGTAAAATCGATACAACATCTTCGTTTATTGAATCTTGAGAAGATCAAATATTAGATGTAAGTATATTCTCAAGATATTTTGCATTTATTTGTATTAGATATAAAACAAAAAAATTGTTTGATAAATAAAATAAATATTCATTTTATGATTATTAAAGAACACAAACAATGAACCCAAATGTTTTTCTTCTTTTGTAATCTATCATAGATAATTTTTTCGAACTTGTTTAAGTTTTAATGTTTTCGTGACAAACGCTTTCTTTATTAATTTTTAATATTTACAATACTTTTATAATGTGACAGTAGTCTTCTAAATATATGTCTATTAGGTTTCATATATATGTCTCAAACATTGATATTCACAAAATGGACCACAAAATAATTCTGTAAGGACTAAAAAAAAAACTCAAGAACAAGTTTATAATTCCCCAAAAAAATATGACTGTAAAATATTTTTCATATTAAATAAAAATACAATAAAATAAGTGCATTTCTCTACAACATTTTTGGGCTTAGGCCACAATGCAAAAAATGTGGCCAAAATAAAGAATATTGTGGTATAAATCTTAGACCACGGTTTGATTGATTTTTCAATATGGTCACAGTTATTTGCTTTAACCCACAAAGTTCAAAAATCTGCTCCTTAAAATATATTGTTGTTGTTACCCCTGTTGTTGCTACAACTTCAACTACTATCTCTTATAACAAGGTGTCTCAGCAAGGGCAAGACCCAAAAGAGAACCGCTTGATCCGATTCCAATGACTTATGCGGAAGTGATCCAACATTGATTCTGAGGCACTGCAACCAAGTGCACCTCCAAACTGCTCCAAACCCTTTGCCATGGTATTACAAAGTCGACAGCATCAGGCATACCACTAAGGAGCTCCAGGCATGTGATTGAAAACTATTATTCAAGTCGAGGTACAAAAGATGGTCGTCATGTCTTTTGTCTTTCAAAGACATGGGTCCTAATGTAAGGGAATTTGCTACCCAAACATGGAAGTGTTGTGAATATGATTGATGAAGAAATTGTGGTTTATGATGTGAATTGATCATTGTAGATCTCGTGAAGATGCACGTAGCTCTCTCAGAAAGTTGGTTATTGCACCCATGATCATGCTACTTGTAATGTGTGTAGCGAATACCGTGATTGTGATAAGATAAAAGTGATATTCAAGATATGATGAACATGAACTTTATTCAAAGCATCGTCAAGGATGAGCCCTAAGTGAAGCAAGTGTTGTTTATGTTCCTCCGTAGAAGTTCAAACCGTGATGTGAACGAGACTAATGCTAATTTGGTTAATTTGCACGCCGAGTTCAATTTCATTGAAGGGCAAGAGGTGCACCAATATAGTACATGCTCGTATTATCACAAATCATCGTGGTTGTGATGTTGTAAAAGAGACATCTAGCCGCCTTGCATGCAGAGACATTATTCGTATCAGTAAGGAGGGTTGGTTTCAACAACGGTGTCAATATGATCAAGGATCGCTTGTTGAACTCGAGGATTAATATGTTTCTCGCAGATGAGTATTTCTCCTACCGATGAGTCCGGTGAAGAAGCGTATGTAAATGTCATCGCCATATTTTGATATTCCACCCGTGAGGTGACCTATTATAGTAAGCCTTCATTGCTCCTTTGGTTATTAGCCACCGGATCTCGTCCCATATAGTTCCAACAAGGTCAGGCCATACAAGTATAATGCCACCATTCTAGAAGGAAATGTTGAGGTTCCGATTCAACCGTTATCTCAAGTAGGAAATATTGTTGATGTTAATGAATGACCAAAAGTGGTCATGTTTTTGCTCCTATGTTTCAAGGATGGGTGATGATGGAGAAGATTGTGGAGAATAAGGTCGAACCGAAGGTCAAGGGCATACTAGTGGGTAACCTAAGAGAAAGAAATGGATGATTTATTTAAGATTATCAAGATGAATGATTATAAGATTGTTGAGAAGTTACATACACCATCAAAGATTTCAATTCGCTTTGTTGATGAATTCTTCAATTCACGAGAGTCTCTAATGAAGGTTTTAGATCGACGCTTATTGATTATGATGTGCCTTTCGACACTTTTAATAGTGTGGTTGGAAATATCACAGCCTTGCAATAATCCGAGTTTTAGTGATGAAGAGATGCCCCGTGGGGAGGAATCACAACATGGCTTTCATATTTCCATGAATGCAAGGATGATGCATTGTCCAACGTGCTTATTGATAATGGCTTGCGTTAAATGTTATTCCCAAGAGTACCCTTTCAAAGCTTATCTATCAAGGTTGTTGGATGCGTCCTAGTGGTATCATTGTGAAAGCATTTGATGGCTCTTGTAAATCATATCGGAAAGTGGATCTTCCATCCACATTGGCCCACATCTGCTTCAAATTACCTTCTAGGTGATGGATATGTTCCTTGCTTATAGTTTTATGATTGGATGACCCTGGATTCATGAGGGTCATCGTGGACTTCTACTCCATCGGTTAAAGTTTATTCGTGAAGGTGTGTGATTATGTGGAAGGAGAGCAAGCAATGTTGGTTTCTCATTTATCCTCGCTTTCCATAGTATGAGATGACGGTCACCGAGGATTCCATTACTTCATTAAAAGATGCCCGTAATGTAGTTCAAAATGTTCAAGCAATGTGGGACAAGTTATTACCAAAAGTGAATAAGAATAGATTTGGTTTAGGTTTTTCTACTAAGATTAGAGAGAGATGTCAAATCAGACCTATTGCTACTAGGTATCTAGATGTTTTCCGAGTGCCGTTATCTTGATCCTATTGTTCCAGAGTCAATGCCATTGTCAAAGATGGACCAGAAAAGAATGCCCAATTTTGTGACGATGGGGTCGAGTTTGTAATTGATCTATTGACATCCCATTTGCATTCCCTCGTCAAGTAATTCACTTTAGCTTGTTAAAATTTTCTAATAATAATCCTTTCACCGCCCAAGGTGAAAGTGATGACGTATGCAAAAACTGCTTGTTTTGAAATTTAAGATCATTAATAAAAGTTTGTTTTTCATTCCAAATTGTGTCTTTTATGTTTCGCTTTTCCGAAAAATGGTAATAAAAACCCTTTCACATAATAATAATTGAATTAAATCAGATAATCACTTGTCACATGTGTCATTTCTAAAATTAATCATAATCATATGTGCAGATTAATTCGTGAAACCATTGAAAACAATGACTCACGCCTCTTCCAACTTTGAACATCTTGTATATAGTCAAGAAGTGGAATTTGATGAGATCCATGAAGAGGTTTCTCTGTTTCGAGCACGAGGAAAACACCATTCACCCATACAAAGAGTCATTGAAGTCATTAATTTGGGTTTTATGAAGATGTGAAAGAAGTCAAGATTTGAGCATCACATATCCCGAGGTGAAGAGTCGTTGGTTGAAATATCGAAAGACTATGCGATATCTTTGCTTGGTTGTATCAAGATATGTCGTGGTTAGACACTCGATATATGTGGATCATCATTTACCGTTAAAGCTCGAGTGCCCACCAATCAAGTAGGTTAAGAAGAACTCATCCCGATATGGCGATAAAGATTAAAGAAGCGGTTCAAGAAGATCGACGCAGTTTTCTTGTAACATCGCTTTATCCTCAATGGCTTGCCAATATCGTGCTGCCTAAGAAAGATGGAAAATTTCGCATGTGTATTGATTATCGAGATCTCGAACAAGGCTAGTCCGAAAGATGTTTTCCTTTGCCACACATTGATATGTTGATAGATAGAACCGCAAAGTGCAAAGTGTTCTCATTCATGGATGGATTTTTCGGACAATAAAATTAAGATGGCTCTCGAGGACATGGAAAAACAATGTTTATCACACCGGTATCAAGGCCTATTTATAGGCAAGCATGCGTCTTTAAGTCGGTTGGTGAGATATTCTCGCCCTTTTTCTCCTCCGTAGTGGTCGCCACGGACTTGCTAGTGAAGCGAACGGTCGTTATGCATGGCTCGGTGAGGAAGATTCGCCTCACTCCGTAGCGATTGTTATGGCTTTAGGGTTTATGTTTGTACTGGCCGTTACACCTCAGGTGGTTATGTGCGTGTGGAAGTGGTCACCTACTTCCTTAATTCATTTTTCACTCTTTTTACACCTCACTTCTTTCTATACACCACATACGCCAATAAATGCTATTCTTTTGTGGATTTTGAGTAGATTTATCCGACTTTTTCGACTTTCTTCGCATGTGCCTTATAATTGGTAAAACCTAAAAACATAGAAAATACCAAGATAATACTAATATGAGTAATTTAATTAATGAAATGCGATAAAAATCATATAAATTGATCCAAATAATTGATACATTTACGTGTTATCAAACTCCCTTACACTTGAACCTTTGCTTGTCCTCAAGCAAATGATAGAATAAAAATTGTTTAGCGAAAGTTCCTAACATAATCGGACGATGCAACTTGAATCGACGTGGTCGAGGGCGCGAACATTTAGAAAAATAGAACCGGGTTCGACACTAATGATACAAAGATGACACGAAACCATGGATCATGGTCAAAATATTCCTTCCTATGCAAACCAATTTGAATTATGTTATCATAGCTCAACCTAATTCTTCTCGCTCAAATCAACCGCTTTCATTATCGCCATAATCACATTAAGCCCTTTATCTCGACGCATACAGAGTAGCTTGTTAGTGATTCCGGTCATTTATGCATGGGTTCTCGTTCACAAGTTGTTAACCCTTTTCTTTTCCAAATTATAAGTCTCGAGGATCGAACCGTAGTCCTTTCTACCAAGTTCCGCACTGCATACCACCAATGTGCTTACAACCGGTTTTCATATTAGTTATCTAGGTTCCGCGATCGTTGGATTAAATGACCTGAGGGTCACCTAACTTAATTAGCGATTCCCTATTATATCTTGATGCTTAAATTTTTTTAATTAAGACCACCATTTATATTCACCTACCACGTAGTTCAGTGGATAAGAAGTGTCAACTTCTTGTATAAACTACTAGGGATTGATCGAAAACTTAAAACTTAAGGTCTTGGTACCATAACTACACAAACCGATCTACATGACCGAAAATTTAGGTGCCAAGTATTATTTTGTCGAATCTTGTTCAAAAATTCTAACTAGGCCTAATTGAGAAAGCTATATACTTTTCAAATGTATCGAGCTAATGTGTCTAATTTTTTAAAATTTTGTATGGTTCAAGAAAGTTATGGAAGCAAGAATAACTTACGAAAATGAATGCTTAAATGAAATCAATTTGACACGAAAACTTTTTATTGAAGGAAATAACTTAAATTCAAAACTAACTTATCGAAATTGAAGACAAAGGTTTACCCCTACATTTAAACCGAGCATTGTCCTCAATGCGACAACTAAAGTGAGGAAAGAAAACAAATGAAGAAAATAAAATACAAGGAAAACAAGAAAAAAGACCACTCCTCATTGATGTCTCCGACATTTATGTGCTTGATGCTTCCTCGTGTCTTCCTCCACCACGTGTCCTCACTCACACCGTGTGTGTAACAATCCGTAATTAAATAAGTAATTTAATTTAAGATTATGAAGTATGTTCGATTTATTTAGTAATCAAGTAAATTGCTCAGAGAATCAATATAATAATCGTAAAAATAGTTAGAATAAAAATAATATTAGAATTATTCTATTATTTGGAATTACTAAATTAAATGAAGTATATTGATTATAAGAGAAAAATAGTATTTTGGGGAGAATTATTTAATAATCAATTTACACTAGGAGCCAATATATATTGAGTAACCTAGTGAAATAAGAAGAAAAATATTGCTTGCAAAACAAAAAGAAGACCTAGCCATATTCGTAGGAGAAAACAAGAGAAAAAGAAGAAGAGTTGGAATCAAGGGTCAGGAGGGATCATCATTGTCCGAGAGTTTCGTTATTCCGATCGAATTTCCGAGTTCTGCTAATCCACAAAAGGAGGGTTCGATTTTATAATTGATTGTAGGATAATTTTTATGGGGTTTAGAGCACGTAATTATACCGCTAATCATATTTTCGTGATGAATTTTATGTGCCGGAATGAATTATATTGCCAATGTGTGTTATCCGTAATTAATATCATGAGTAATCGCTATGATATTGTAATGAACCGACATCGTGGCTCGGAAAAAGAAGAAGTTTTGGCATTGTGAAGACTAGGAGGTGACCGCCTCGTGGTATGAGGGAAGAGGCGACCGCCAGGAGAAGAGAGGAGACGATCGCCTCCTCCGTGTGGGAGCCGAGGCGACCACTGCAGGTGGAAGGGAAGGCTCTACTCAAAAGATGTCAGTGTTCTGCTTCGCTGTTGTCGGCTTAGGATGAGAAATAATACACTTAGTAGGGTAAGAATAATAATAGTGAATGAAGAGATGAGATAATGTAGCGTGAATTATGCTAGCAAGAAAAGATAAATATGCCGTATGATAGTATTAGCAGATTAAAATTGGAATGACAATGTAATAAATCAAGAATTAATCCATTTAATACATAAAAATACTAGTAGTGGTCGAGTTAAATAGCTGGAAAGTATTTAGTTAATAATACTATGTGGAATTAAAAACAAAGTAGTAACTAGCAAGACAAAGTGTAGCCAAAGTAGTAGATTAATTAGTAAGGCGAGCCACAATAATGCGTAATTAATAGTGGAACCGCTGTAATTATTTAGTAGAATAATTAGGACTAATTAGTAACGCTATGGAAAACTAAAAACATTGCGTAAAATAATACCGCCAAATAATTAAGCGAGAATTTAGTTTATTAGAATCGGACGAAACTTTACGGGATAGTTCTGTATACTAGTAGTTAATTAAAACAATGTTATTTCGCCACAATTAGTTTCTTGATTGTCAATACAATTTAACGTGTTGTTTATGTACGAATTAGATGATCTAAGAACCGTAGAATTATGTGGCAAAAGTCGAAAATAAAATTGTTGAATAAAAATTACCGTTGCATCGTGTTGAAGTTGTATTTGGTTGTTGACGTGGATGTTGTTAATTGTTGATGCCGAATCGCATGATTTTAAGTTGCCGTTATTTAAGTTGTCATTGGATTTCATCCGTTGTATGATACATAGCATGTGCATTTTCAAGTCCTCGGATTGGCACCATAAGTTGAAGGCTTATGCCTTGTTGAATGCCTCAATAACCCGCATATTTTACGTTGAGTTTTGCTCCAATGGATCCACATGCATCCATTTGTCGAGTCGCATTTTTAGGTTGTTATTGATTTTCTTATGTTGTTTGTGGATATCGATGTTGTTGATTAAAGTAGTAATTATTGTATGTTTCTTTACTTAAGCATATGAATTATCGTGACTTTCGCTATATTATTCGATATCTCACCCTTTCTTTTGTTGGTCGTTACCTTTATATTGGTAACGCAAGTGTGTAATGAAGAGTAGGAGCATTTAGTAGCTTATGGGCGCTACCCGACACGTAGCACCTGGGGAAATGAACGCTTTGATTATTTATGTTTATGCATTTGATTCCGTTGAACCTCTTGTGGTTTTGATTAATACTCATGATTTTCTCGTTGTTTCAAAAGATGCTATGCCGAATTTAATTAATTATGTTGAGATTTCCGCCGCTGATTATTCAAAGTCAATTGTTGAAGTTTAATTATGGTGAAATTATTCTTATTCCTTATGTGTTACGATCCGCCAAGAAGTAAATCATTTTAATGTTGTTTTTGAGTTGAACAAGTGTAATGCCTCAAGTTTTAGTTTAAAAATTTGGCACTGATTTTAAAATAACGATGGGTAGATTGGGGTGTTATGCAGGGTCTAGGAGGCTCCTCACTAGTGTTGTAAACATAGCGCCCGGACCTTCAACGCAATTATAAGTAGCGATTTTGTCAATCAAGTCGAAATGTAGTGATGGTTCCAGAGGGTCGTTGCATTGATCGCTGCATCTCTTGCATCATCTCAGATTCGCCTCGCTAACACCGATTGAAGAAAAGCAATTCATATAGCATCGTGCGGATGGTCGAGGATCATTTCCTAGTTATGCTTGTGGTGGGCATCCGTTGTGGTGGTTGATGATTTACTTCCCAGATAGTTATCCACACCGCCGATTATTCTCGCATGTTCGCCTAATGGTTGGTGTCAAGATCGTAAATCCAATTCAAGCAACATCAATTTTTGTGACATATGGATTTGGAAGAATAAAGCCTAACGACTCTATTGTTCACCACCAGTTGTATCTCCGTCCCTTCTTGCTTTGACAATGTGACCAAATTGGCGTGAATCGATATCTTGAAACTTGGCTTAAAAGGGTAGGTCATCCAACCTCGTCTTATAAATCCGATATTGGGCAATAGCTTGACTATGCCCCTATAAATAGGTGATGTTTGCATTTTGATAACAATGATCGGATATGGTTAGGAACAAGATTTATACTCAATCCGGATAAAAACATAGTGCGTAAAGTACATCACCCTAGCTTACCTTGTTGTTGTTTGCTCGCCGAACACCGTATCCAGACACGTGGAAATAACGGACATGGATCAGGGATGAGTTGACTGTGTTCCTCCCAATTATCAACTCGAGTGCCAAACGCCCCACATTTCAAACGACCTTGCCATCCAATCTTCATCATGCGAAATTAGGTATTCCACACCCTCTCCATGGTGGAAATGAAGTAATTGACTTAGAGTCTCCTTGTTCATGACATATTCCATGTTGAATAATCAATGTTGTCGCACCGATCGTAATCGGCCGGCTTCTGTAGTAGGTGGTGTTTGGTATGCAAAAGAACTCAAAATCCAACGTAAGGGGTTCATAAGTAAGGCAGTATCTATAGTGGCAATGTAGTGTAGACCATATGCATGAAGCATGGATTGCACACAATCAAGAAACCCCAAATCACGTAGGCAATCTTCATCAATGTACCTTGATGGAAGTATACCTCCGTGAAATCTCCTAGAGTTGCTTTTGTCGGACCCTCGGCTTCTATCTCCGAGCATCATATATGTGAGGTCCGTTCCTCTTTGTCTTCGAGCTCTTCCGCCATTTTTGTGAAAGGTTTTGGAAATGAAATTGTTTAAATGTTAGAATGTTGAAGAAAGTTGGTGAAATGGTGGATTTCTCTCAAAGGTTTATATAAGAAGGTTTTAATGGTGAAGAGAAGATGAATGGAGGTATTGAATGGTATTTAGAGTGGTGTTTATTGTGTGGAATAGAATTGAAAGATGGGAATATTTTGAAATGGTTTGAATTGATACGAGTGAAGTGAATGGGAATGAATGATGCTAGTCGGTTTATAAAGTTTGCATGGCTAAGGGGGTGTGTAACGGTCGTTACACATGGCTCTCTTTTGCAAGCCTAGTCTGTCACCCTTGTAACGGACGTTACAAGGTGTAGACTCAAGAATCTAACGTGCTCGCAAATCTGACGAGGCAAGGCAACATGCATGAGATTCCTTCTTGATGACCGTGGCATGGCAGTTGTGTCACTTCAATGTCTTAAAATAAATTGAGCTTGGGAGACAATGAATGACTTATTAGGTATGTTATTCAATGATAGTTGCATACTAGGACCGCTAGGTTAATATTTATGCATTTTATTTTTAGATGAACACAATAATAACACAATAGCATCATATTATAATATTAACAAATCATAATGAGAGATATAACACAAATAGATAGAAAAATAAAGTGATGAAATAAATAAAATAACTAAAACAAATAAACCCGAAAAATGAATAACAAAAATAAATTTAGAGTGATGCTAATGAAAACTAAAATATGAAATAGAAATCTAAATAGACACCTCCCTATAATAAGAATGAATAAAGGCCTCAATGTTCTAAAATAAATCAAAAGTCGCCACCTCAGAATTCAAGTATCAAAATGTGATCTAGATTCGCTTGTAACAAGATCCATGAAACCATAAAAGTTAGTGCGGTTAAGTAAGATCTCGAGCGAATAGAAACGAGCTTCGTCGTGAGTGCATCAATGGCAGAACATAGTTGCTATGGAATCTGACATCAGCAATAGGGCTATGGGTGGATTTCAAGCCGGATGGAAATCAAGTAGAGGTGGTGTAATGTAATCACCTCAATCATCTCGACCGACCATCTCTAGGTCGGGTCGCCCAATCCCGATGGAGCGTAATAGTGGGATGGTGTCAAAGGATCATCTTCTTCCTCAATGTCATTCTCGACACGCCTTCATAAATCCAATTCTTCTTATCATGTACACTGATCGCGAATGTCGAAGTGTAAAGTGGTAGATCGGCCGTGATGAATCAACAATGAAACCGATTCGGCTCTAAATATCCGATCATCCCAACATTAAAGCAAAGAGACAAGTCTAGCGGATGAAGTCAACAACAGGGTCAAACGGACAATGGCTCCCTCAAAACAGTCAAGAGAAATCATAGTCACTAAGCCTCCGACATATCGAGCCATAACGAGCCTCGGCTATAGTTAGCGCATTTGCAAGCATAAAAGAAACACAACCATCGGGTCTAGATCGACGACAAAACATAATAAACAACTCTTCCTTAGACACCGAGGTATCGCTCGAGGTTTTTCAAATAAGGTAAACGCCGTAATCATATGGAAATATCTAATAGTCAAGTTATGAATCCGGATGAGTGCCTAGAAATAGAGCTCTCTCGTCAGAATTCATATATCTCCCCAAAAGTAGTCAAGTGGTTGTCCAAATACTCCATCGTGAATCTCAATAGCAGATCAACATCAACCGAGAACCATATGCAGAAGTTCACGGTGGTGAACCCGAGTGAAACCAAATAATATGAACGAGACCACTTCTAGCCAACCCTAAATCAATGTCATGGTCAGAGTGCAAAGAACCGAAACTCCAATGTCAAGTTGTGGTAGGTAGAATGCTTGTGATGAATAAAGTAGTCCCACCTAATCTGTTAAACATGGCGTACACTCTCCTTAATGCCCAAAGCGGACAATGTGGGATCATGCACATAAATTATGGGTCACATATCTCTCTCGAGCAATCATCTCATAACGTCTCTGTCGAGCATCGCTCACGAATGTGACAAGCATAGTGTTAGAAAAATCCATAGCAAAAATCAATGAAGAAGAAGAAATGTGAATCATGTAAGTAATCAAAAATAATTTTAAATTAGTATCGGCCTAATGCCTAAAAATAGAAAAGAAGAACAAAAAATTTTATAAAAACTTTTAAGAAAAACATTTAACAAAAATAAATTAAAAACTTTTAATAAAACAAATTTTTTATAAAATGGTGGGTTGCCTCCCACAAAGCGTTTTGTTTAACGTCAAGCTCGACCTATTTTGAAAATCGAAAACTATTTTGGTGACTCATCCAAGAGTGATAAGTCTCGCACTAGCCAAGTACTTTTATTCTCGATACAATGGTAAGTGCTTCAAACTGCCCGCTTACAATGAACGGATCACTAGCTTTTCCTTTAATTTCAACAATACCACTCGGGAGTACTTTAATAACTTCAAAAGATATCAATTATCGGAATAGAGTTTTCCGGAAATAGTTTACGCCCTGAGTTAAATAAGAGTATTGCATCGCTTTCTTTGAATTTTTCCTAGAGATGTGTGTTATGCCACCTCTTAGTTCGCTCCTTATAGATCTTGACATTTTCGTATGCATATTGCCTAAGTTCTTCCAATTCATGGATGTCTAGAATTCTCTTTTCTCCAACAACTTTGTAATTTAGATTCGTGGTTTTAATAGCCCAATAGGCTTTATGTTCGAGTTCCACATGTAAATGGAATGACATACAAGAGATTAGTTTGAAAATTGTGGTTCCAATGGGTGTCTTGTACGTACTGCTATATACCCATGTTGCTTCATGTAGCTTAGATGACCAATCTTTCCGGACGAGCAACAATTTTCTCAAGTATTTGCTTAATCTCCCCGTTAGAGACTTCCACTGCCCGCTTGTTCGGGTGGTAAGGTGTCTACGTGTGTTGACCATATTTCGCTAAAAGTTTATCAAAAATTCGAAATGAAAGGAGCCACCATCGCCGATGACTAGTCTCGACATCTAATCTCAAAAATTATATTTTGAATAATCTAATCACTACTGAGCATCGTTGTTGGAGAGGTTACTTATCCATTTAGATACATAACCCACCGCAACTAGTATGTTATTATTTCCAAAAGAAGATGGGAAAGGTCCCATGAAGTCAATTCCTCATACGTCAAAGACCTCTTCTAGGATCTTTTGAGGCATCTCATCGCGAGATATGTTACCAGCAAATGATTAATCGGTCGCATTTTATGATTACTGGCGTGAACATTTTTCCATAAACTAGGCCAATAAAGGCCAGCTTGTAAAATATTTGTGCATGTCTTTGAAGTTCTAGCATGGCCACCACAAGGGGCTTCATGATAATGAGTAATTTCATTTTCTATTTCGCTCGAACACACCGATGGAAGATATTCCGACCTCGCTTTAATAGTAAGGGCTCGTCCCAATAATAATGTTTAAGATCATGAAAGAACTTCTTCTTTGTTGGTAAGTTAAATCCGGTGAAACAACTCGCCGCTAAGTAGTTGACATATAGTCGTATCAAGGCAAAGTGATATTTGAGTATACATTGCTTCCACTTCTTCAATTGTATCGCATCGTTGCAAATTTCGTGGCATTTCTTAGTTGGTTTTCTGATTCCATTTGGGCCACCAAGTGTTCATATGGAAAATCATCATTAATAGGTATATCTTGAGGTTTAAGGTTCTCCATTCGATAAGTGGTCGACTACAAGGTTCTCGGATCTCGGTTTATCTTTAATCTCCGTATTGAATTCTTGTAGAAGTAAGATCCATCTTAATAACCTTGGTTTGGCATCCCGCTTAGCTAATAGGTATCTCGATAGTTGTATGGTTAGTGTAAATAATAATCTGCCCACTAGATAGAACGAAATTTGTCTAATGCAAAACTACTAAAAGTTCCTTTTCTCAGAGTGGCATAATTTATTTGTGCAACATTCAAAGTTCTACTTGTATAGTATATGGCATGAGCTTGTCTCTCCTTTGTCCTAGGACCCACCTACCGCATAATGCTTACGCCGCATATTATCTCAAATGGCGATCTCGATCGTGTGGTTGATGATAAGTGAAACGAGAGATGTTTTTAACTGCTCAAACGCTTTTAAGAAATCATCATCAAAGATGAATTGAGCTTCTTTGATTAAGAGGTTGGTGAGTGGTTTATAAATCTTCGAGAAATCTTTAATAAAACGCGGTAGAAACTAGCATGGCCTAAGAACCTTAATATTTATCTTACTATCTTAGGGGTGGAGATTTTCTATTACTTTGATCTTTCCCTTGTCTACTTCGATCCCTTTCTCGTAAACTATGTGTCCAAGCACGATTCCTTGTTTCACCATAAAATGGCATTTTCCTAGTTCAATACCGTGTTTACTTGTACACATCTCTCCGACTTTCTCCGTGTTTGACAAACATCATTCAAAGCTTTTCCACATACAGAGAAGACATCCATAAAGACTTCCATGATATCATCTATGAAATCGACAAAGATGGACATCATACATCTCTAGAATGTTGCAGGCGCATTACATAATCCAAACAGCATTCGCCGGTAAGCAAACGTTCCATAAGGACACGAACGTTGTTTCTCTTGGTCATCGTAGATAGGAATTTGAAAGAATCCCAAGTAACCATTCAAATAATAGTAGTAAGAATGCTTAGCCAATCTTTCAAGCATTTTGTCAATGAAGGGTAGAGGGAAATGGTCTTTCGAGTGGCTTTGTTTAGCTTTCTATAGTCAATGCACATTCTGGCTCCACTCACGACTCTCTCTGCTATATATTCTCCAACTTTGTTTGTCGTGACCGTGATTCCTCCCTTTGGGTACGTAGGGGACCGACTAACCCATTGACTCTCGTGAGAACAGTATATGATTCCCGCATTAAAATTTTAGTTACTTCGTATTTTACCATGTGTGCTCATGACCGTTAATCCTTCTCTAATGTTCTCTAGATGATTTACAATCATCTTTCAAAGATGATACGACGATGCAAATGGAAGGACTTATTCCCTTTAAATCAAATGATGTTGTATCCTAAGGCGTATGGGTATTTTCACAAAACATGCAACAATTTCTCCGTCTCGAGCAAGGCTACTATTATCGGTTTTCTAAGTTCAAAATCTAGGAATTGTATCTTTGGGTTTCGTAAAACCTTGAGTTCCAAAATGCATTTCTTCTGGACAGGCATATGATTTTGTGTCGGTGCTGACATTCACTTAGGTTATCATCTCGATAGTCGTGACACCAACATCCTCGAAAATCGGGGCATCGAGATCTTCATGGTTTCATAATGAGGTTTTCTCCCGATTCTATCTCTTGACATTCATCAATTTCGCCTAAAAGATAGACGTATCATCGATAGCCATGCCTTGTAGGAATTGTGTCGTGGATAAATTGACTTTCTCTTATGGCTTCGCATAGAATCGAACTATTCGCACCGGAACATTTTCAAGAATTCCTACCGATATTTGATTGAACGATCCACAAGTCAGTACATCTATTGGCGGTCTTAATTATCCCATATCGAGCTTCTAGATATTGACAGGGCATAACATTGATACTAGCGCCCAAGTCGACAGAGCCTTGTATATGACAAACTTACCTATATTACATAGTATTGAGAAGCTTCTAGGATCCTTCAACTTTTGCGGCATCGTTTCGAATGATCATATACATTTCTATGAGTGTAACTGCCTCATTATCCTCTATCTTTTTCTTGTTAGATAGTATTTCTTTAACGAACTTAGCGTACGAGGGCATAATGAGTGATAGCTTTTATTAATGGAATGGTGATATTGAGTTGTTTCAAGTTCAACAAATTTTTGAATTTCTCGCGCTTTTAGATCGAGCCATTTTGAGGATAAAGGATCAATGGTTTGTAATGTATGAGGAACATAGGGTTTTTCCTTTTCTACTATTTCTCCATCACCTACTTTATCTTTCTTTCTCTTCGATTCATCTTCCTTCTTATATGTTTTTCCGTGAGCTTTGGGACATGGCTAGATTCTTAAGTCAAGGATCATTGGTCCATCATATTCTTCCGCTGCAATATAATAGCATGAGCTTGTCCTTGGATTAGGTTGAGGTTGCCTCGAAAAGTGTCATAAAAGTAGTAGGTGCTTGTTGTTGGGCCACTTGTGAAATTTGAGTTTCTAGCATTTTGTTATGGGTGGCTAAAGCATCTACTTTATTCACTAACTGGTTAATTTGTTCAAGAATGTGAATGTTTTGATTTAGGAAATCCTTGTTGGTTCGAGCTTGTGAAGCTATAAAATTTTCCATCAATAGTTCGAGGTTAGATTTCCTAGGAATATTGGGAGCAGCTGCGGGTGCTTTTTGATATCCAGGTGGCACAGTAGGTGCTTGTCCTAGCACATACAACGCATTGGTGTTTTTATATGAGAAATTGGGATGATTCTTCCATCCAGGGTTGTATGTTTTTGAATAAGGGTTTCCTTGAGCATAATGCACTTGGTCGATGGGAGTTCCTGCTAAGAGTTGACATTAAGGAGCAACGTGTCCAGTATTCCGCATATCTCGCAGCTTGGTGTTATCATATTTGAGGTATCATGCTAAGCTTTATTTTCTTGGTGAGAGCGCCTACCTTAGCATGGACATCGCCGAGACCGCTAATATCGTGTATCCCACTTTTCGTTGGTGCTTTCTCCGTAAGCCTTCTATACTTAACCTCTCTCACTTCTCCATTGATAGTGGTTCTAGACCATACTCTACGAGTGCATAGGCTACGTCATAGGATTTATTCATAAGTGCTACCCGCAAGGCTGCCTATGTTAATCTCATATACAGAGACCATTGTAGAAATGGATAATTAACCATTCTTTCGTGCCATGATGCGCATAAAGTCTCACATGTATTTAAATCTTTCCAAGCCGTAGAAAAGAGACTCGCTTGACTTTTTGTCAAAAATCGCTTATTTGGTTTTAGCATAAATGTCTTTACTTGGTGGAAAATATCGCGCAAGAAAGACTTTCTTCAACTTGTTCCAAGAGGTAACCGAGTCAGTGTAGATACCGAGCCAAGTCGCTCTATCTTTTAATGAAAAGGGAAAAGACGTAAGTCTTATCGCCTTGACTAACCCCATTGGCTTTGATTGTATCTTCATATTGCGTAAACATGGATAGATGTAGATTAGTCGCCCACCGAACCACCGAAAACTATTTCTATTGTACAATGGACAACAGAAGGTTCGAGTTCAAGTTGTTAGCCTTTACGGTCAAAGAAGAATGTTATGTGAGGTTCTTCTTGCGAAGGAATAGCATAAGATTTGAAAGCGGACGTGGTGGTCACCCGTTCGGTCCTTCACCGTTCAAGAAATAGAAGATCGAGAAAGAGATGGATCAGACGAGGTACTCGACGTGGCGCCTTCTATTAATAGCGCCACGGGAATTGGTAACACTAAGTCTTCTATAATGCGAGTACTTGAATACAATTGAACGATGCATTAGTCTCACAAAGAACTTTAAGAGTTACGATATCGATTGTTAGTCCTCGCAACGGCGCCAAACACTTGATCGCGACTTTATACGTCTTATAGAATCTAGACCGCAAGTATACAGTCCTATCGCGTGTAGCTTTAAAGATTATCGAATCCCAAGGGAATAAATGTCGACCTATCGTTATCTAAGGTTACTACATAAATCTAAGGCTAATGATGTAAATAGTTGGGGTTTTAGGAACCTAACTCGATTGTAATCTAGTTTAGATTCAAGGAAAATTATCGGATGCAATGGTCTGACTCGGGATTTTAGCAACTCATTGACTCAAACTCGTAGTATCAAAAATGTGTTTCAGAGGAAATATTTATTTGAAAACCTCTACTCACACTCTCGTTTATTGATTCATCCTATAATCAAACCCATGAATGCTCTCACTGCTTCAATAAGAGTTTAAAAATAGTTTTGAAAATAAATAAAAGCTAATCAACTTCAAAGCATTCTCAGTATTTTAAGTTGATGCTCAATTACTAATTTCAGCTATTATCTCAAACTCTCGCTTATTGATCCTAACTTAGTCCTATTTTACTCGAACAAAGTAGTTGCATTAAGAACTAATAATCGAACCGTAGTTAATCTTTTAAACGGATAACTCGAATGGCGTTGTTAAACCCCGTCATCTATATGACCTACATACCGATAACTAAGTTTAGCCTAGCATGTTAAACGATTCATTATATAGCTACATGGATAAATGTATAATTCAGATAAAGCATGCATTTCAGATAAATCAAGCATAAAATAAATAAATAATTAAATAAGCCCATAAATAAATAAATAAACAAAATTAAATAAGCCAATAAATAAATTAATTAAAATAAACTCAAAATAAAAGGCGAATATTTGACAAGTTCCGTGAGTCTCCCACAAGTTTGGTGAGATCCGACCTTCGTTGTCCGAAAATCAAATGCGATGAAAGAAATTAAAAGGTGCAATTCTAACGTAAGGAAATTTCTACGAGAAAAGAAAGTGAGAACTAAAATAAATCGAACAAAATAAAGTCAATATTGAAAATAAAAATTTTAGAATCAGAAAAAATGCGTAAAAGAAGCGTGTTTGATCGAGATCAAGGCGATTTACAGAGGTAGTGGCGTGTGGAAGTTGGGTTGGTTGAGATATTCTCGCCTTTTTCTCCTCCGTAGTGGTCGCTACGGACTTGTTAGTGAAGCTAATCATTGCTACACATTCTTGGTGAGGAAGATTCGCTTCACTCCGTAGCGATCGTTATGGCTTTAGGTTTAGTGTGTAACGTTACACCCTTGTAATGCCAGGCGCTGCTGGAAGTAATGGGTCTTTCAATTCATTTTCATTTGCTTTTTACACCCCACTTCTTGCTATACACCCCATATCCAATAAATGCAATTTTTGTGATTTTGAGTAGATTTATCCGACTTTTCTCGACTTTCGCCGCACATGCCTTATAATTGGTAAAAACCTGAAAACATAGAAAATATCGACATAATACTAATATAGAGTAATTTAATCAATTAAAATGTGGATAAAATCATATAAATTGATTCAAATAATCGATACATTTACGTGTTATCAATTACATTTAGACATAATGTGAAGGATAGGTGGAGCTGGAACAAGAGTGATTACTCAGTTAAATGCGCCTATCAAACAATCATCGAAGGGGTGACAAATTCAATTGATGAAAACAAAGAATCGAAGTCGCTGTGAATAACAATGTTCGCTAAAAGTGACGATTTTGATTTGGAGAATATGGAAAACAAAATTCATGTAGAGATAATTTAGTGAGGAGGGGATCTTAGTTGCACCTCAAAATTCATGCCCTTATGGTCATGGAGAGAGGAAAATGAATCACATTTTCTTCGAATGTCCTAGAATGGCTGCATGGAGGAGGTCCTCAAATGGGTGGATTTGATTATGTCTCCCATAATTCGCATATCATAATTTTGTTCATTTTGTGCCTAAGAAATGGTGGTAGAGTTCTTGAAGAGAAATTGATGTCATTGGTTCATGAGCATGTGGATTATATGAAAGAGGAGGAACGTAGAGTTCTTGAAGAGAAATTCAACGCCATTTGGTTCGCGAAAGCATGTGGATTATATGAAAGAGGAGGAACGAGAAGATCTTCAGACTTATATACGCCAAAGACTATCATGTATCAAGATATCCAAATATCGCGGAGGTGGCTCAAGGCTAAAGTTATCGATTTTCATACACATTAGGCCAATGGATCACTAATCCGGGAATGCTTAGGTTGGTTAGTGTCATTAGTGGTATGCTTGAAGAGTCGGATCCCGATTGTGGAGCAAGAATTTACAATTTTGCCGGCTCGCGAAGTTTTCGTAAGTAGGTCAAGAGGATGCAAAGTGACATTGCTATGCTCGCTTCCTCGTCACAACTCTTCGGCCCTTGTTGTCAAAATCTCAAATGTCGATATAGTAGCGACAACCAGTATTCGGCCCAAATAGTTTTTCCTGCTTTTCCGTAACCTTTATGAGAATCAAGCGGTGGTCGCTGATAGTTGTCGCCACGGTAATAATGGTGAAATCTCACGGCTATTCTCTACCGTTGAGTTTGTTTGCACCACAACCGCTTTTAACTTGTTCTTAATTGCTTGCCGGGAGTGTCATTGCTACTGGGATATCATGGTGTTTTTTGACTAGCTTATCATCTTGTACTGCTTTGATTAGGAATGAACGGGAGGTACTTCATAATAGAAAAGGCTTGGTGTTAAGAATGTATTCATGGCATGGCTTATGCCATCGCTCGGGTTTAGTAATGAAATATACTTCCTTCCCGAAAATCAGACCGACAAAGTGTATGAGCCATGTTTATTTTCTTTCATATGCTACCAATGATACACTTTTTCTTTGAAGTTGATGGAGAATTCAGAGTGCATGTATAATACACTTGTCAAATGAACTAAATAATACACATGATCACAAGAAACTTTTAATTTTATAAAACAATAATCACTACCTATAACAATTAACAATATACCGCATAAAATGTGATTGAGTTCAATTTGAAAATGAAACTACCTTTAGAACACATGCTCGAGAACCCAAGACCCACCATTCTTCCAACCATGCTTCTTCAATAGTCAGAGAACATAAACATCATCTTAAAAACACATACAATTACAAGAACCTAGAAAAAGGTGGGGAAAATCACAAACCATAATGAAATGAAGGAAAAGAACAAAGAGCCCGAAATCCTATATTAAAAGAGTTGATTGTTGTTGTTGAACTTAATTCATAATATCGATATAAATAAACCACTTAAAGGTTGATGTTAAAAGATGAATATGGCATGTTGTTCCCAAGAAGGAGGCCAAGTTTGTTGTACCTTCCCACAATAATTTGTCTCTTCCAGAAATAATGATCATAATGTCATTGAATTGTAAAGATAACCGATCAAAAGATCCTTGCACCCCAAATTGTTGCAAGTCATTAACCCTCTAGTAAACATAATAAATCACATATATTGTTGTTCAAATATACATATTTGTTGGAATTTCACTTTAATTATGTCCGCCTTAGTCGCTTTAATTGCGCCATTTGACTTAATCAATTGGCCCTCAACACCTTCATTGTGTTGGATTTGAAGGATGGATTAGTCGCAAATTACTTAGAGATTTGACTTATGTTGTATTAATAAGTGGCAATTCTCAACTTACAAATTAGTTTTGTAGGGTGAGTTAGGCCTAACTCACACATTGGCATTGATATTCACACTAGCCATCAAATTGTCGAAATTTGTTTTCAAATTGGTATGTCAAAATACACATATATTTGTTTCACAATTAGAAGAGCAATTGAAAAGGTTACAAACCTCGATCACAAGTAGATCGACCATCACAAATGGATTCGTTTCCAACTCCTCGTTAATGGTAGAGGAATTGTTATTGACCATTCGAGCCCAGTTCATTTTTGTTGTATCCTTAAATTGTCTCGCTCAACTGCCGAGTGAATAGCAAGTTCTTTGTGAATGTTTTAAAAATCGGTTGAATCGGAATCACCGGATAATCGTCTGATTTAATTGTTAGATCGAATGTGGTTCGAACCAAGAGTGAACGTCAAAATCGTAATAAATTGAAAATCATCGCTTTTTCAAAATCTGGTTCAATTGTATTTTTTTTTTAATTTTAAAAATCATAATGACTAGTCTTTTAATTAATTAATAAAATTTTAAATAAAATAAAATAAAATAATAATTTTATTGATTTAATAACATGTTGCGTATGTAATTGATTTTGTTAAGGATGGTTTTGATATTGAAGAAAGAGATCTCAACATTTAAATAATTTATCCTCCTTAAAACTAAATATAATAGACAATGAAATTATTTTGTTATAAACTATTTTTATTAGATTATATTGCAATTAGACTTTGTTTATGATTAGATTTTGTAATTGTACTATTTTATTATGTGTGATACTTATGTTTAAAATTTAAATTTAAATTATGAACTTGTGAATTTATTTATGATATGATATTTGTAAAAAATTTAATTGCTAATTATATTTTATAGAGACGAAATCATCTAATTTGACAAGTTTTATACCTATATAATCGTGTTGTAATGACCGGTCTATTCAATCGAGTTATCCGGTCAATCCGATTTTGTCATGCGCGGTTCGATCAATGATTCAATAGTTCACCAATAAATTAGTAACTCAAGACTTACACCAATTTGATGGTCGGCCTATATTTTTAGTTAAAAGACAAAGTGTGATTAATGATATAAGTCTCTAATGAATTATGAATATAAGCCTTTATAGCAAAAGTTAAACTATTGAACAACAAAGTAGAATTTCCTTTCTCTCAAAGATGCAATATTGATTTAAACAGTGATAAACTTTGTAACTTAAGCAAAAGTACACAACCAATTTTGCACAAATGAGTCTCTTGTGAACAGACACCAAGGAGTACCTATTGCAATACACTTCTGAATCAGAATTTTAGATCTGTAAAATGGTAGATAGCTCTTAAATATCTAAAACCAAATACATATATTTTCAGCAAACAAAAGAAGTACTAGTATAATATATAAAGAAGACTTAAATATGATTTTAGTCCCCAAAATAAGGCAAATTATTGCTTTCAGTCCCTCACAAAATTGTGTAAGCTTTTGGTCTCATTCACGAAATTATTAGCAAAATGGTCTCTCCTCTATGTACTATTTTGGTCAGCTGTTGGTTCTTCTTTTATGATTGAGATGGACCAATTGTAATCATTTCCAAAAATGAGAGATCAAAAGCTAGGGTTTAAGAGAAATAATTTTCCTATTTTGAGGTACTAAAATTACTCCTCTGTCATAAAAGTGTCTCTTTACACTTTTATTTTATTTCAAATAATTTTAACATACAAATGCATTTATTAATAGTTTTCTACAACTATACACCTATTTATTATCTTTCATTTTATCATTAAAATTGATACATTTAGTCATTTTCGTAAGAACCGTGCATTGTTTAATTATGATACTTTTATGAGACGGAGGGAGTAGCTATTTAAGTCAATGAAGAATGATGAATTTTGGATTTTCTTGATCAGGGTTGCTGTAACGGAATCTCAGTTCTGATAACCATAAACTATTACTTGAAAGTCTAGGCACATTGAAAGACAAACTCCACAAAAGATAAGGAAATAATATTCAAAAACACATAAAGGCCCCCGACTTCAGCAGTCAATTTCTTTACAGGAATTGAGTGTCAATTGTTTCCAACTTCTCGAACGTTATATTCATATCAAACTGACCAGTGACTTCTCAATGCAACAGGAATTAGAAAATGAAAACCTCACATTTCTAAGTTTTCACATAAATGTTGGATTCGTGGATTGGCCCAAGATGTTTATTGTAGATTGTTTACCACTTAACAGCCAACAATTCCTCGTGTAGAATAATTGCACTGCGAACATCTCAAGAAGTTCTCAATACTTTATAGATAGACCCAAGATAAGAATTGGGAGTAAATATCTTTGCAATCAAACTACATATTATCATCCTCACCAACTATTGAATGAATGTGAACTAAAATAAATTGTTGTCATTTTCCAATCATTCGAATTTGTACCAATGACACTTGATAAAGTAAAATCATGCAACAATGAAACTTGATAAAGTAAAATCATGCATGAATAGTTGAAAACAGTTTTCTGATCAAAAATATATGTAAACACTAGTAAAATGGAAAATGAAAATCAAAGACTGTGAAAGTCTTGTGTAATCAACTATATACATACCTTGTATGAGCAACCCACCACCACCATAAGAGGGACAACCCTCTCTTTGATCCATTGTCATGTGTGACTCACATTGTGGAGATCAAAAGCAGAGGTCACCATTGTGAGCAATATAAATTGTGGCCACAGGTACCACTAGAATCAACAACAGCACAATGCAACATTTTGTCAAACTGTGCAGAACTGGAATGGAAATATAGCAACACCAAGTTCAAAAATATGTATGTCAACATCTATGTCATATCTAGTATCGGTATCCAATATTGGTGACATATAGTAATTAGGCCAACTCAGATACAGGATTGGCTTTTTTGCAGATTCAATTGATTCTTTCTGCTTAGATATATACTATACTTGAGCTTTATTCTATAAGTTGTATAGTTATAATAGTAATCAATAGACATATAATGAAGGCTGACATCCGAAGAATCACGAGTATTTTGAACACTGACTCAAACTCTGAATGGCCTTGTTTTTATTTAAATTAATTTGCATTTGTATGAATGAAAATTTTTTGATTAAAGTTATGAATAAATTAGTTTAATAATTGAAAGACTTCTTGTGTCCTCTCTAGTTAGTAGTTTTGTTTTTTTGTTGGGTTTTAGAGAAGGCATTGAAGGCATTGAAGAAAATAAAGTTGCCACCATGTGAATGGAGTGATGGAAATAGTTCAGAGAGAAAGCATTGATTTTTCTAGATGAAGAAGAAAGGAAGAGGTGATACATAAATTGTGTATATGAATCATGAAGGGATTAGGGTTTATGGAAAGAAATATAATGTTTTAGATTTTTAGCCTTTGTTTGGATTGATGGAATCGATAGCGGAGCAGAATGGATGAAATAAAATGATATTCCATTGTTGGATAATTTAAAATGGATGGAGCGGAGCATAATGGAGTTGTATGGATTCCATTTCATTCCATCACTACCATTATTTTCCATCGCCTCCAATTTGTGCGAATGAACAATTTATCTTGTTCCGTTCTAAAATTTCCAAACAATGGAATGGTATCTTCTTTCCGCCTCCGCCTATTCTGCTTCATCCATTTCGCCTCCGCCCATTTCGCCTGCTCATTTCATGATATCCACACATAACCTTAGGTTTTGTTTCTTGATAGAACTGGATGGAGCGTAAAAGGATGGAATAAAATGACATTTCATTGTTTGGATAATTTAAAAATGTATGGAGCGAAGGTAATGGAGTGGTATGAACTTCATTTCATTCCACCACTTACCACCATATTTCTTTCCATTCGATTTGATGGAATAAAGAACTTACCTTATTCCGTTTAAAATTTTCAAATAATGGAATGGTATCTTCGCTCGCCTGCTCCATTCTACTATATTTTACTCCATTTTGCTCCATTTTTCTTAGTTCATTTCATGATAACCAAACATAGCCTTAGAGTGATTGTTTTAAGAGAAGTTAAAGAGATAGAGTAAGAGAAAGAGAAATGGAAAATAAATAGCAAACCTCTCTTACTTGGTTAGAAGATAAGTTGAGAAGAGTTTAATAAAAGTGGTGGGCAATGTATCGTCATTATCGTTCACTTATATAATTAGGAACAAAACTTATTGCAAATTATCTAAATGTTCTTTCCATCTTAGGGGTTCTTCTATGTAACACCTCGATTTAATTTTGATTATTTTATTTAAAATAATTTAATGATGCGATGTATTTGTTTGTGTTGAGGAGTCTTAAGAATGTTTTATGATGCAAATAGTGGAAATTAGAGCTTGATGTGTTGTGAGAATGCTAATGATATTAGTATTATTATTATCATTGTTATTAATATTGCTATTTTATTATTATAGATAAAATAGTATTTATAATATTTGTAGTTAATTATTTAAATAGAGATAAGCAATATGGTAAAGTTGAATGGTATTAGTGAGGATGTGATGGGATAACCATATTAGACCTAGGGGTAAATAAGACTTAAGAGACAAAGTCGACTTCGAGTATTATCATCATACGATCGTGAAAATTAAGAGAAGTGAGAACAAGAGGAAAAGCATCGAGAACCAGAGAAGAAAATGAAGATGCAGAGCAAGAGAAAATTGCACAACCTTGGAAGATCAAAGCTTAGAATCAAGGTAAAGGGTGAATGGATTCCTTAATTGGTGATTATATCATGAGAGGGTAGTGAGGATTCTTTTCCTCTTAAGTTTTGTGTTGTTGTATGATTTTCCTTGTTAGATTGAATTGTGTGAAATTATGATGTTATGTTGTTGTGAAGACTCTTTGTTGTAATGATTGGTGTATGAAACCCCAATCTAGAAATCATAGGTGATGAAGGTTGAGAATCAAGGGTTTGATGATAGATTATGACCCGAATGATGCATAGGTAGTAGTATTATAATGTATTGATAGGTGATGAAATATGTGTTTAGACCATGTTTTAGGACCCGTAATATAATACAAATCACGTAAAATTGGACCGGTGTAGTCGAATCGCACTCAGAAAATCCCGATCGTCAGGATCGTCCGGCGATGTAGGGAGCGTTTGGCGGTGAGACTTTCTCCAAGTGAGTTAAGAGTGAGAGAAGAAGCAGATTTGGTGAGTTATTGAAATGGTCTCATTTAGCATCCTCCTCGTGCCGCGAAGGATGACGAATGCGTGATTTACTTGAAGATCCATTTAGAAATGTATGCGCCTATTACCATGAACCTGAATTGAAGTAGGAAAATGTAGGAAAGATTATGATTCTAAGGTCTAGATTAAGGATAGGATTAATTACCTTAACGGAATCTAATTGAATTGTTAATAATAATTGTTTTTATGATGTATATGTCGTCGATGAATATGATGATGATGATGTGGTTTGCCAAAATTGGCATAGTGACGAAGGCTCATACCTTGTGTGTTATGTAATTTTGTTGTTGCACGATCATATGGCATGCATTGAGTGATGAGAGCTTGAGCTCGGATGGTGACGAGCTTAATGCTCGGATCGTGA
The DNA here is from genome assembly GCA_021764765.1 of Vicia sativa. Lineage (NCBI taxonomy): Eukaryota > Viridiplantae > Streptophyta > Magnoliopsida > Fabales > Fabaceae > Vicia > Vicia sativa. The sequence goes on along the minus strand of CM038796.1, from coordinate 18,360,541 downwards.
CGAGAGCTTTATCTCTAGAATGCCCAATTGGCTTTGTGACGAAGGCTTATGCCTTCGATGGTACCACATGCATTACATTGCACTAAATTTCCAGGTTGCATAAATGTTGAATTATTGTTGTGAAATATGGGTGTCTAATGTGATGTGATGTGTTATGATGTGTTGTGATGTTTCGTGATGTGTCGTGAGTTAACTACTCCTTAGCCTCGTATATTTAACCATATAATTATTGAATAAAGTTCTCACCCTTTGTGTTTTTTGCATGTACTTCCTTGGGAGCTGTATAACCGTACAAGAGTAGTGGTTGGAGAGAGTGTTACTTGACCGATCCTAGGAGTCGCCCGACACGTAATATGGGATTTTGGGAATTTGCTATATTCTATTTGTTTTATTGTTACGTATATTAATCTATGAGTTACGATGGACCACGATTGTGGAGTTTGATTTTATGTTGAGGCTAGAATGCCATAAGAGACCGAATTAAATAGTTATTTTTTCATCGAATAATTATTTTGAAATAAAGTATTTTGGAACATTATGAGAATTTAAACGTATGTGACATCCCATTTCTAGATTACTGATATTTTGCTGTGTATTTTACTATAATTATTAGTATTAGGAAATGCGGTGTTACAATTGGTATTAGAAATGGTCGGCCCGTCCGATTGATCACGAGTCCTTAGATTAACAGTGAATGCAGCTAATGTATCTTTATAATTATGTGATGGTGTATGGCGGAGAACAATGGTAGTTGGGGACTACATTTATCATTGCCGATGGCGATTCGGTGATGCAACATCACCTCCTATTGTGGTAACGATGGGACTCGATTTTAGAAACATTTCGTGAGGAACCATTCACCAGTGTTCAAGGGTAAGCACGATCCGTATGAAGCAAAAGTTGGCTCAAGGAGATCGAGAGGATCTTTAGAGTCATGGATTGCCCTTGATGCAAAAAGGTGTGTTTTGCACGATCAATTGACAAAGGAAGTCGATGACCGTGGGTGAGACTCGTCCGAGATCGACACGTACGTGAGGCTATCACTTGGGATGTTTTTCGCAGGGAGTTCCTGATCGTATTACCTCAAGATGTCCGCGGAAGAAAGAAATTATTGGAATTCGCAGTGGAGACTTGTTGTGAATCGAATATGTCGCTAAGTTCGTGGAGCTACAAGTTCTATGCACATGGATGGGAAACGGTCATGCCTGCTCTGCTTAGGGCCCCACAAAATCCCACAAAATCGGGGCGTGTAGTTGAGCATGAGGGCCTAAATCTTAGGCCCACCCCACAAAAGTGAGCGCAGGGAAAGCCTCGGACATCGCACCTTTTAGGTCTAAAATGCAAAATTTATGTTAATCCTCATGCCCGCAAAAGCCGCAAAGAAATGGGCGGGGAGATGGTCGTTTAGAGGATGAGGGCCTACATTCTTCGACCTACTCGCACTAGTGCGCGAAAATGGCATGCCCAATGGGCCGGACCGTGACCCTTCTACATCTACATCTTTGAAAATCCAAAATGATTTTTAAATGTTGGAGATATGCCTTCAATGCTCCCAAAATCACATTAGCTTTCACGCTCGAGACTCACCATAGTTTAAAAAATGTGCTTCAAAGATCCATCTCCAGATACGCTTTGGGTGAATCCATATATGTATCTCTAAAATACTACTTGCACTTATTTATGGGGTTTTGTTATTCAACGAATTGATTTAATTAACAAATTAGTGATATTTTGAAGACCCATCAGAAATGCCTAGCAAAATTTTTGATAAAACACCACCTTGCATGATCTTCTTCTTCTTCATGCTAAAAACATACACCATTTCAAAATCTTTAAAAAATTCTCTCATTCTCAATCAACTTTTCAACACCAAAACATCTTTCTTGTAGTTCATCACTCAATAGGAGTATAATGTGGAATTGCATGTAAACTCATTTCTTTTGTCTCTTATTCCTTGCATCAATCTTGTTTTTGAGTTTAAATGAACGGAATTCGAATATGCATTTCCAAACAAAGTTTGTGTGGTCTAGATGCATATATAGATTGTCCCGATAGTTTGAGTTTCATATTGTTTTATTGTTGTTGTTGGTATTAGATATGGTGCACACAAATATGTTTTCCAAAGCTATTGTGAGTGTGGATGTTAAACCGGTCGAAGTGAAACACGATGTTAAATCGAATAAATGAATAGTGGTATAAAATTGGATGAAGTGAATGATGATGTTAAATGGGGTGCTCGACTAGTTGTTGTCAAGGTAGATGTTCATGCATAATTTATAAATAAAGAAGTGTTTATTGTTTACGAATATGTGCAACAGTTCATTTGTAAGGAGGCCAAAAATTGGGGTTTGGTGTTGCAATTAGAAGGTCCAATAATGGTCAGATAAAAGACAAGCATTTGTAACAATGACATGCGAAAGAAATGGCAATTATCAACCAAGAATTATGAAGTTGAAACGTGATGACATCGAATTGAGGAAATGTGAGTGTCCGTTAACTTGCATATATATATATATATATATATATATATATATATATATATATATATATTGTAAGGAGGATGAGACATGGAAATTCAATGATTTGATATACATAATCATGCCTCGATCGACAATCTAGTTGGTCATCCCATTGTATGTCGCCTTATTTCGGACAAGACGGGCTTGTTTTAGACATGACATTAAACATGGTGGTTATGAAAAATACTCGCGATTTTGAAATCTAACATACCTCTAAATGTTTCAAATATTAAGATAATATAAATGTGTGTACTCGAGACAACAAGGTACGATAACCAAGATCCGAGATGCAACAATGGTTAAAGATTTTGAGAATGACAACTATGTTTCTAGGTACAAAGTTTTCGAGGATAAACTCATTGTTTGAGATATATTTTGAGTCATCCTGATTCCATCAAGTTGTTCAACATATTTCCCACCGAGCTCATTATTGATTCGACATACAAAACAAACAATTGTAGACTTCCACTCTTAAAAATTGTTGGTGTAACTTATATAGAGATGACTTACTCAATCGACTTTTCATTTTGTAATCCAAAAAGAAGACAATGTTACACGGGCTTTGAAATATGCAATACTATGTTGAGGAACCAAGAAAACATGCCACGAGTCATAATCACTTATCACGACACCTCACAGATGAGTTCAATTGCAAAGGTGTTTCTTACATTGTGCATTACTCGTAAGTATCACATAACCAAAAAGTGAGAACTCGAGTAAAATTTGTGGTTGGAACGAACAAGTCAAAGGTGAAGATGGGAAAATTGTCAACCTGGTGTGGTGGTGGAAAATATAATGGATGCATGGAATTTATAATAAATTCTTTCACATAAGAATTATATGTTGAATATGTTCTACATTTCAGAGTGTTTGTGTGATATATCCATATTTGTCAAATATGTTAAGGGCACTATTCTTGATCCGTTAAAGAGAAGATTGCTTATGCATGGATCAATCTGTTCGACACTTTGGAAACACAACAAGTAACATAGTTGAATTTGCATGCTAGATTGAATAATTAGTTAGAAACGGTAAAGGTGATTTTTATCGAGATTGAGACGTTGTTAACCAAATGCTCTAAAAACAACATAATGTCATACAAATATCTTTTGGTCTGAGAATTATTGTGTTAAAACACCGTTAACAAATTTCCTTTATCTATAGTTGGTTGGCGACGATCTCAAGAGGAATTAAATTTTATTTTCACGAAGCAAAGCGAAAGCAGATAAATCAGTTCAGAAAGCTCAAAGTGTAGATACACTTAGGAAGACTAACAGTCTTCCACATGCTTGTTTAATTTCAAAGAAGATGGAACTATAAAAACCAATACGTGTTGATGAAGTTTGCACTCGAGAAAGGTTACGCTTTGATGATGATGGCATGATGAAGGATGAAAAATAAAACATATCTATCATGACCGAATGAGAAGTGATCAAAGAGAGATTCATTAAAGTAGATGACATAATGAAATTCATCAAAATCAAAAGAGAATATATATATATATATATATATATATATATATATATATATATATATATATATATATATATATATATATATATATATATATATATATATATATAATGGATTGAAACCAATGTCAGAACCAGTTAAAATAAAGGGTGTTTCAAAAAAGGTCAAATCGACACAACGTGACAACTCCATAGGCAGTCTCCTTCATACTTTGAGTTTTTCATGGGTGCTCGCATTAGCAAACCATCTTTATCACCACCATTACCAAAATTATCCACATTGAAGAGATGTTGTTTTTATTCACAAATACATTGAGTGGATTTCGGAGGTGATGATAAATGTGCTTTTCAAGCTATTTAAGGATTTCTCCATAAGGGAGAGGATGACTTCCAATTTATCTCTCATCATCTTATACAAGATATGGAGACGCATAAGGAATTATGCACAATGTTATACGGGAATAAAGTAAATTATGATGAAATTCTTGATGCTCTAGTTCCTTGTCTTATGGTCCTGCTCTGTTTGACAAATAGACGTGCTTCACGGAAATGGAACACCTTATAGAAAATGCTTCTAATATGTGTGTATTACTTTAACATGATATGGTTTTCTAAACATTTTTCACCTAGAAGTAAGCCACCTCAAAATCCATCCCAACACAACATATTGAAACTTGGTTTGATCACTTTCTAAAAGAAATAAAAGATTTCACCAAGTTGAGCAACATTAAAAGACGAGAAAAAAAGGAAATATCTAAGAATGAACCACCAATTAATTTAGGCAAGGACATATGCTTTGATACATTTTGTTGTAATCTAACAATGTAACACGCTTTTTGTATGTAACATAACGAACGACGTTATATAAATGGATGGTATTTATTGGACAATTTTTGTGTTTAGAAATTTTGCTCTGCATAATAATTTGGTTTTGTTCTGCTTAATTTTTGGATGGATCCGGAGATGCACCTCTAGATACACCTTTTAATTATTTTAAAAAATAAAGCAGTGGAGCATATAGATATGCATCTCTGAATAAATTCTTATCTTTTGGAGAAAAAAACGGTTCTAGAAATGTACCTCCAAGTCTTTCCCTGTGGATATGATAGGGTTTGTAAGGTCCTTAATGATCTATAATTTCTATAAATAGGTCATTTTCTTTACAAAACCGAATGAATCTTATTTTCATCTTACTTTTGTGTATTTTTCAATGATTCAACCCCGCTCCAGTTTAGTGTTTTAGGACATACTTTCGTCGATCTAAACCCAAACCGAATACTCTCCTACGATATCCAAAAATCGGAGAGTTGTCAAGTTCGAAAACCGCTCACCCGATGACAATAAAGGGAAGATACAAATCATTATGCTTGAACGAGAGACATGGATGATTTAAAGGTTATCTCGAGTATTTTTTACCATTACTCAACAAAGGGTATGATTGAAGTGGATTCGACGTTCAAAAATCAACCGAATTATAAATATGTTGCAACATTCTTAATCGTCCGCTTGTAATGACATGTAATGTTAAATTTATGTAATGTTTATCTACGCAATATTTATTTTGATGCAAAATTATATTTTTTTCTTTCTATTCTTCCATTATTTATAGTTTGAACAAATATAACAAATTCGAGATGCATTAATGGAACGCTTCATACAATATTGAACTGGGTGTCATGGAGATACATCTCCGAGTAATATTTAAAGCTAATACTGAGATACATCTCGAACTAAATTTTAATAGAATAAGAATATCTCAACATTTTTCTTCCGAGGCAGGTGGAAAAAGATGCGTCCAAGATACATATTCAGCGCTGAAAACATTTGAGTCTTTTCAATGGAAGGAAAACATATAAGGTGAAAAGAGTAACCTCTTAAATTATCCTTCACTATTCTGTTAGAATTTTGGGTCACAAATGTAATATTTATGGTGTTGGACTATTATTTTAATTAGTCAAGACTTAAAATGGTCTAATTAATATAATATTAAATTTATAGCTAAAAATATAAATGTCATGAAAAATATGGTTATTGTCTAGATATTATAAGTCAATATTTAATTTGATAAAGGACAAATTAAAATAGTAAATACTACAAATAACTTTAAGATTATTTATAAGAGTTATGCTACTAAATTATAGACAATAAAAATGACTTTTTAATAATTCTTCTTCTCAATCAGAAGAATAACATAAATAAAAGGAGTATAATCTTTGGAATTAACACAATCAACGATACAATTAAACACAAAACTATAAATTTAAATTCAAATAGAATCTATTATAAAAGATGAACCAATTCTAATTTAAAAGAATTAAACATCATAAAATCATACCATAATCAAATCAGCGAATCTAAAATTGCTTTTGCCTCTTTTTAAAATCAAAACAAACATGTCATATGCCTATCTCCAATTCAAACACATTCTAAATATCACTTAACTTGTGTGGGTCTCAAACATATTTAAATTAATTATAAAAAAAAAGGTGCTGAATAGTATGCTGATAGATAAATTATCTTTTAACATTTTCTTATAATCATTTTATTTTATAAAGTATTGAATTTATTTCACAAGATTACTAGAAACATTCCTTTAAATAACCAATAATATTGGTCTTTAAATTAGATATTCCATCCGTCCTAAAATAAATGTCACGTTTAGAAAAAAATTCGTTCTAAAATGCTTGTTACTTTACATTACAAATGCAATTTTATTTTTATTTTTTCAATTGTGTATTATTTAATAAATATTTTTAATTTATTTTTTTTCACTTGATATTAATACTAATTTGAATAAATCAATGATTAAACAGAATAATTTAATAAATTTATCATTCTTTTTATTTATTGTCTTTTTAATTTGTGTAAAATGACCTTGACAAATAATATGAAATGGAGGAGTATTAAATATAGATAGTTTTGTACTAATTAAACTTGAGAGGAGGATATTAACTTTTTATATAGAAAGAGAGCCATCTTTAAATAAATTCAGAAATTATAATGCACTCTTGAAAACTTTCTTTTAATTGGTTGAAATTTAATATAGATCTCACTTAATTTATGTGAAGTCTACATAAGTTATACTAGTTACAACAAGCTTTGACTCCTAAATAAATAGTGACTTTTTATTTTGTTTTGTATTTTTGAAATTTCAGTACTATTAACTATCAACATCACTCTCTGATGATAAAACTCCTTTATTAAGATAATGTTTGGATTCCTTGTTACAGCCTCTTGTATGAGTTGTACTTCTCATTAAATTATTTTATTAATTTTAAAACTATGATATGATATGAAGTGGTGTATGACATGCCGCATGCGAATATGAAGACTACATTAAATTAATTTGTACTATAGTCCAAATGTTACCCATACTTTGAGCCTTTATTTGATTAGAATGGCATGAGTTCATAATCCGATAGCAACCTTATACTATCTCTTAAAATAAATTTCGTTTAAAATTGTTACACAGAGATTAAATAAAATAATGATTAAGTTAATAATAATAATGTATTTATAAAATTATTATTAATATTATTAATTGTTATATATGTTATATTTAAAAAATATAGATAAAAATAAAATTGATAAAATTATATTAAAAAATAAAAAATTATTATTTTAAAATATATTTTATAGTTAAAAAACACTTATTTTGAGACTGATAAATCGTAGTAGAAAGTATGTATTTGTTATATACTATAACACAAATAATTAACACAAGCCAGCGTATTGGCCCAGTGGTAAGTTTTAGTGTACTAATTGAAAGAGTGTGGGTTGAAACTCTCTCGATAACAAAACAATAATTAACATACTCTAAGAGAGTGTTGCACATTATTTTTAATCTTTTTGTCTCATAATAAGGTTTTATTTAATTAATATAGTTTTTAATAAAATAATTAAATATATTGAATTTAAGAAAAAATTAATATAGTTTATTAGAATATTCTTATTAATTATAATTGATAAAGTATTGAATAAATTAAAATAATAAATAGAAATATAATAGTGAAAAATAATAATAATTGATGCATTGAATTGTCAATAAATAATTATTTTTAAAAAATACAAATGAAACTCTTATATAAAATAAAGAGAATAATAATTTTCTTTTATTATATATTTTTCAAATAAAAAATTATATGATGATCAATAAGAGAAGGTGGCTGCATGTGGGTTGCATGTGGGTAATAGTAAAGTCTTTGGTCAAATTTGTGGCAATTTGAAATACTAATGATTATAATGATTTGATTTGATGACAGTTGTATTGTGACCCAATAACATATGCATCAGATCATTCTTTATAAATTTGCTCAATTATAGCTGATGAAAGAGATACAATGATTTATAATATTATGTCTCGTATACATTGATAATCAAATGTACTTAAAAAGAAAAGTTGTTTATAATAGTGTCCGAAAATATACATATTAAAAAGAGGTTATAAATAATTATTATAGTTGAAACTTTCAAATTATTAAAATGAAGTAGACTATCCCTTATAAAGTTAAGAGTAATTATCTTTAATGATTTATATCAATGAATTTTATCACATAACGTTAATTTTTATAATTATATATTAATCAAAAATCTTAAGATATTTGGTCTATGCATTTTCTCATTTACAAAAAGTTTAATATTCTCTTTTCATCGAATTTGAGAATTATTAGTCACATTCGACATATCAACATTTTACTAAAAATCAAATTATATAATATTTTCTTGATTTCATTTTGATTTCTAAGATTTTAATCTTAGATTAATATGTAATTTTAAAATCTTACTTTATAAAATAACATTTGATTGATACACATCATAAGGGGTAAATTACCCCTAAATTTATGAAGGGTAACCTAGAATTTACCAATTATTAATTAAAAAATTAACAATTTTTATTTAATTATATTTTTTTTATGTGTAATAGTTAAATAATAATATATTTTTCAAATTGATAGACATACATGATTATAGATATTAAAATATATCGACAAAAATTAGATATGAGACACGTATTAAAATATTTAAGTGTATTTTAAATATCATAGCGAAATAATATATTATATCAAAAACTTTAATACAAGAATATCCATTAAAGAGAAAGAACACTAGAGTGTTCAAGAAAAATATCCTAGCTAAAGTCGAGAAAGAAAAAAAGCTATAATAGAAACCCAAACTACAACTAATATAATGCAAATCAACCAAACCACCTATCCGAAAGACAACCTAAAGTTGGAGAAAACGACTCTAGAGAGACCAAGAAAAGCAATATCGACCACTTGCACACAAACACAATAAAGAAGGGTGATTGGCCATCCAAACACACTCCTAAATGTTAATCAACTTGAGCGGATCACATCTCAGTCTCCCGAAAAACCCAAAACTCGAACATGGGCTTAAACTTTCACGTCAAGCTAATAATCACGACATCCCATGATTCACTAAAGAGCTTTCTGGTTAAAAATATTTATTCCTCCTTTTCAAATTATCAGACCACCAATTTGATAGAACGAAGCATAAATGCGTCTATTTTCCATGACCTGAAATAGCACAAACACCTTAAAATCATGGGTATAGAACCCAACCCACCTAAAACTAACAAAGTAAATTGTCTCTCACGAGATAAATATCACCGACTCTACCGACCACACACACCGCATACCTTGTTTCCCTAGAATCAACACATTTGCACCTTAGAGATTATGCCTAATCGCTAGTAGTTTTGGATCATATGTCAAGAAAAGACATCCATTTGAATGCGCTAGATCTTAAAGATACTCAAACAGGTCATAAAACCCTTTCACACCTACTTTCCTAACCCCAAACAAAGCCTAAATGATACCATAAATTGAATTGTCGAGAAACCCTCACGATATATGGATTTCACCCAAGCGTCTTCTCGATCATGATTAACAATCCTCAAAATAGAATAAGAATAATATCAAAAGCACTTCCTTCTAAACTCAAAAAACTTCCTCCACACATAACTCCAAACCTAAACTTCCCCAACCCAAGAACCCAAACAACCCACCATATGAAACTTTTCCTTGAGAATAGAATTAAACTTATAAAATAAACTTAAGGGGTATACCCATAGATCATTCAAAACTAGTTTTACGTCATCCTAAATCCTCTTAACACATGATGAGGAAAATCGGTCTTAAAACTGGAGGAATCCAAGAAAAAATATCTTCTCCACTAATACGGCATCATCGTAAGGCCTCCAACCCGACCGTCCAATGGGGACCAAAATAATGGGACCTATACATAGCCTTCATAATTTACCCTAGAACGACGACTAATATTGGAGAATTCTCAACCTTTACTTACTTAATAAATAAAAATGCCTTTTAGGCCTTACACCTCTTCCACTTAACCCTAAGCAACCTTACCTCCTCCTATGAAACCTCCCCAAAGTTTTTTTTTTGCATACTAACCAACTTCTTCTAAACCAAGACAATAATGTTCAAGAAAGATAAAAATATTGGAATAACATTCACCCGAATTTAGGATAACCACCCTACCATAAACTATATATATATATATATATATATATATATATATATATATATATATATATATATATATATATATATATATATATATATATATATATATATATATATATATATATATTCCTCCAATAGGATAATATATTAGAGATAAGTTGACAAATGGCACCTAAGTGCCTTTCTTCTTGGATTTGCACCCAACGGAGCCCTATAAATACTGAAAGGGAGACATTCACCTTACTATACATATATCCTTCCAACCAACCAAAAGGACCTTTTGACACTAACTCTAGTTAGATGTCTCTTAGCAAAGTTCATTTAAGCCTTGAAGGAAGCTCAAAGCTTCTAAGAATCCTTAATAATCAATAGATTCACAAAAGATGAACACCAACCAGCCTCATACCATCTTATTAAAGATAAGTCACCTCAAATCTACCCATTCCCACCTTAAAACCTTCTAAAACTTCAATCGAGATAGATTTCTTCAAAGAATCACTAAGCCCTTGCATCACAAGAAGATAAATAGAGGGGGTAGATGGTCTCGTTGCTTCAACCCTTAATGAATATTGATCTCCTCTGAAGGGTACCCTTTACCAAGATAGAAAGGCTACAAGAAAAACACAACTCTTAATCATAGTCTTCCACCCATTAAACTCGAATCTCCTAAACATATAATCCAAGAAAGACAAACTAACCGAGTCATAAGCTTTCTCCAAATGAACTGTGAACAAAAAAACCTCACACTTATACACCTTAGTCAAATCTAAAACCTCATTAAGAGCAACCACTTAATCCACTAAAAGGCTCCCCCAGAGAAAGGATGATTTATGGGGAAATCAACTTCCCCATGACCTCATGAGCATAACTACCAAACACTTTCACGCTAGCTTATACAAGAAACCAAGAAAAGAAATACCTAAAATCACTTGAATTCAAAGGACACTTGAGCCTGTATAAGAGCAACAAATGAAAACTAGATTATATAGAAGTCTAGTACATGAACAAGTTAATTGGAAAGTGTAATCGGGGAGAATGGCTTAGTTGTTTTGCATTTTATTGCAAATGTTAAGTTAGCAAGAATCGCCACCGACTTTTCTTTTATCCAACAAGGAAAGAAAAGAAAGGAAAGACCTTTATCGATTTTGAGTTCGGGGTAAGTTATGAAAAGGAAGGTGTTAGCACCCTTTTCATCCGTAGTTATCTACCGGCTCTTAATTTCTTAGCTCACTTTTGAAAACTTGCTTTGTGTATGATTTGTTTGAAAATATTTTGACTTCAACTTTGTAATGATTCTCGATTTATCCTCAAGAATTTATCTGAAATGTTTTGAAAATATTTGTTCAAAATGTATGGTTTAAAATATATTATGTTTTGAAATGTTATAGAGCAAGAAATTAAGAATTATTTACCCACTAAAAGGTAGTTCGTCACTCTTTTTCCTTCTCCGTTAAGGAGCGCTATCCATACCATTAGTTATACGTAGCCCCATCCTTTGGATGTGCAGAACAAGATAGTCATCGATGGTCATTGAAGGAAACATGTAAGGATACCTTAGCAATTGTATCAAAGGACTCATCATTTATTGCTAGCAACAATCGAGGGACAAGATGATGTATTTGTAGACAACAATCAAGGGAAAAGAGGGATTATGATCTTTGAAGGGACTATGATGACTTTAACCGAGGATCTTTGCTAATGGTATCCCCACGTTCGAGGACATGACCATATTTATGAGGCAACAGAGAGGATAATTTATGCCAAGCGTGTGAAAGTGTGTTAATTCGGTTATATTATCTTTGAAATTAGGTTATCTAGCGTTTATTTTAGTCTTACCATACACGCCTATTTACTAACAGTTAATATACACGGCATAATAGTATAGGTTGGAAAGTAAAATGCGGAAAATTAAATTCTAAGCTATTACATCCCATGAAAGCTACATAATTAAAAAATGCGAGAAAATAAACTAGACTTATAAAATAATGTGGACCTATACATTCGTTCTAGAATTTAAAGGTAAAAGAGATAGAAAATAATAAGAAGAAAAATATTTAAACAAAAATCAAAATGTCCTAATATTCTAAGTATAAAAAACATATTTTTGCATTTTATGATTGATTTTAATAAGAAAAACTAAATTTAATTAATTACAAATTAATTATGAAAATAGTATTAAACTAACTTAAAATAAAAATAATTTTATGTCAAAAATTAAATAATTAATTAACTGACCTAAAACTAGAATACAAATATTTTTTATGTTACATAAACTAATTTAAAGAAATATTGAAAATAAATTAAAATAAAAAAGAAAAGAGAAGAAAAATAGAAAAGAGAAGAAAAACAAGTGATAAAAATATGGATGGGCGCAGCTTCAACTCACGCCTTGAGGTTGCAGGCTCAAAATCCTACTACCGGCCATGTGCCTATGGTGTTATTATGTTGATCCTGGAAAAATATATATGAAACCTGCGTTAATCTGGAAAATATGAAAAAAGTTACAAAATGTCGATTCGAACCCACTCGTATGTCAAAGCCTTTACGATGCATGTCTTACCACTGGGTGGCGATACATCCATTAATCTACATGCATTCATAAATATAACATAAAGCAAATTCCGAAATTCAATTTAAATAAAATGCACCGAGTGGGACCCGTATTTGAATGAATAATCAAGACCAAGCCACGCCTTGTCAAAGTCGACCGGAGAAGGCCGAGCCCTAACTCCGGTCGTTTCTTCATGAGTCATTTTCTCAACCTACAAAATAGACAAAATCAATTCAAAAGAATGACCCAACCTCCTAATTCGACCTCGCAAATCCAATGGTGGTGTTATTTTAATTGAACGGCCTATAAAATGTAGATGCTTCCCGCTCATGATGCCCTAACAATGGAAAGATCGATTCCTACATCAAACCATTCAAACGATGGTTCTCAAACATTCTAAACATCAATGTAAACAAGTATCTCGCACATAGAATAGATTAACAATGCATGAATTATAAGTTTGAATTTCAAGATCATACCCAACCTGCAACTTGAAGGAGGTGTTTTGGCGTGCTTTAAGCTTGAGTACAAATATGGAATGACTCGGGACCTCCAGGAGTGTGATGGAGTGCTTGAATGGAGTGATAAAGGCTGGAGACAAGGATTTGCGTCGCTCTAGTTCATGAAATTTTGAGAATTTCTTAGGGTTTGTGAGAGGCGCTGTCGTGTCTAGCTTGTGAGTGTTGTTTTTACTTATAGAGGAGAGATTTCGGTCAACAAACATTGATCAAATCTTTGGCATTGAGTGTGAAAATATTGGATTGGAAATTTGTCTTGAAACTTGATTTTTTGCTCAATCATGTACCAATTTTCCATTCATTTTTCCATCTCATGTAGGGATTGTTTGGACCTCAAGTAATCGGATTTAAAGCCTTACATGCCTTATACATTAATCTTGTATTTTATTTAATTTACGTTGAACTTAAATGAATAAAATCAAAATAAATATAATGAAAGCTAAGATAATGCATGGATGGGTTTAGAGGTCCTTGATGATGTTATAAACATATCACAAATCTTAAAGTATAGGCCCATTAGTCAAAAATTCAATATTGCTCAAATTTCACTTCATGCATTTTCTCAAAATTGCCAATTTGCACCAATCATATCTTGCTCAATTCTCAACATATGAGGGTGATTTTTGTCTTTTAGAAAGCTTAAGATGTCCTCTAAAACCTATATTTGGTTTTCTTTGAGAAAAGATGACTTTTAGTTGACTTTTAAAAGGACCTATAATGTCTTGGCCCATATCTCTCAAATGAGGCATTTTAGGCTTGAGCTAAGAGAGACAAAGTTGTAGAGAATTTAATTTCCTTCAAGCTAGGCTTTGGGTTAGGAATGTTTGATAAAGTATGTAAATTTTATGCCGGTCAAAGTTTAGTTGACTTCTCCTAAGAGAAAGGTCAAAACCCTAATTTAGCAACTTTTGGAATTTTGAGCATTTCTTGATGAATCATGATCAACCCTTGATCAAATGATGAATATTACCTCAAAATATTAATGTTGACAAAAAATCTTGAAGTTTGACTGTATGTTGACCACAGTTGACTTTTGGTCCAATACAACTGATTTTCAGCTATTTGAGCAATTGACTGAGCAAACTTGTGATACAAGGCTTGATTCTTGACATGTGGGTAGCCTGAGACATATGGGGAAGCATGAAGTCCACTTGAAGCCTTATAAGTATTATTAATCTTGAGAAAAACAAAACCCTAGTAATAGGTCAATTGCTTAGGAGCGCAATTTTCTCTGATCAACTCTTGAGTAACCTTGAGCCTGAGGATGTATCTTGAATAAATTGACATAAAAAATGGGAGGGAAAATTTTGGGGTACACTAGAAAGCATAAGAGAAAAATAATTGTTTAACTATCTCTAGAAACTAGGTAACTTGCATAGCAAGTACTCACATTCCCTTTACATAGTAACATGATGAGTAAGTTAATTACTTTCACCGTCATTTATTGTTATCCCTCACAAACTAGAGGGTGCAAGATATCCACAAGTCCAAACATGACAACAAGAGCATAAAATGTATGTATTGGGAATAAGTATACCACTTGGAAATTAGAAGTAATAAGTAGCAATCTCACGAGTCCTTTTTCATTTTGATCCTAACAATGTAACAATCAATGTCTATGTGTGCTTTACACCATGAAATAACATATTTAACTATGTGCATAAAACTTTGATTGTAACAATTTAGAACATCTTTTCTAACATAGGATTGATCATGATCCTAAGAAGATAGGTAAGCAATTGTAGTTCTCTAATGGTTGTTGCAATCGCACTCTATATTCAACTTTAGCTTATAAGTAAGATAGTGTGGTTATTGATTTCCAAGAAATAAGATAATTCCCAAGAAAGAAACATTATCTTGAAATGTATCTTCTATTCTCCAAGCATCTTCATGAATATGCATCAAGAAAAGTATTTGTAGGTAAGAGTTTCTAGGAAATAGGAGGCCATAACTTGGAGTATTTTTCAAGTATCTTAGAACTTTGAAAATACCTTTATGATAGTTTACAGTTAGAGATGATAGAATCTGGATTAATTTCTATATAGCATAAGAAATATTTGGCCTAGTAGTACTATGATAGAGTAATCGACCAATTAACCTTCTATAAGCACCAACGTCATCCAAAGGAATACTATCATCATTTTATAACTTGAGTGTAGGAAAAAGAGGTTTTCTAGTAGGTTTACAATGAGTTGTTCTTGAATCTTCAAGCAAATCTAGACAATTTTTCTTTGATACATGGAAATGCATCTTGAAAAAAATTTCTTAGTTCTAATTCTAGGAATAATTTCAATTCCCCGTATTCTTAATGCAAAATGTGTAGTCAAAGGTCTCCTTGATAATTTTAAACTCGTCAAGTAAGGTCTAGCCAATAGTATGTCGTCCACACACACAAGTATAAAAAATGCTTCTAGTGGACTTCATAAAAATAATATATTTTTCTTGAACATTAGTGAAACTATGATTCAGGAGGAAATAAGTTAGCTTGTCAAACCATTTCCTACTTTCTTATTCGAAGCCATATAATGATTTTGTGATAATGAAAACTTATCATGGTTTATGTGAGTCAACTCCTTGTGGCACCTTCATATAGACAAATTCATTGAAATCACTTGAAAAAGTCGTTGCTTACATCGAATTCGGTATATTATGAAATCTTGGCACTACAATAACATAATTCAAGACTGATGTCTCAACAACACACAATATCACGACGAATATTATTATATCTATTGACAACAAATAAATTTATAAAAACAAAAGATTGCAGAAAGTAAATTGTAGAAACTTAAAGAACACAATCAATTGTTAACCAGTTCGTAACTTTACCTACTCCGAGGCTACCATGCTGGAAGAAAGTCTATTATCGGTAGTATTAATTTTGCGAAACAATCCTAGTTTACAACTTCTCACTTAATCCTTACCTGCAACTTCTACCTAGGAACCTCCTAGATATTAGAACCTCTCTCACTCCCAATCATCGTAGTGATATCTACAACCACAATCCTAGTGACTAGAAATACATCCACAACCCAATGACTAGAAATATAGCCACAATCTCGGTGACTAGAAAATAAACCAAATAGAAGATAACACTTTCAATAAACAATATTTAGTTTTGCTTAAAAGCTTAACTAAGAAAAATACTCAACTCTTTGCTTAGAAGTTTTGAGTGAGAAAATAACTTGATAAACAAGTAACAATCAATCAACTCAAATTCATTATAAGATACATGACGCATAAAACACACGTAAAAACTAAGGAACTCTCAAACCCTAAACCCTTATTTTCACATGGTTTTACAATAAAACAATGCTTAAAAAACTAGGTCTAGTAAGACTCCTTATATAGATCAGGTTGGGCTTTAATCGGTTTCGAGGCTTCAATCAGATAAGATGGTCAAGATGTTATGACATCTTGCTCAACATTAGATGCAATACATGTTGTCCAAAGGAAACATGTTTTGATAAAGTAGTTGCTAACTCTTTGTTTTACCAAAATTGTGCCAAACATAAAATCACGGACCTAACATATTCTATTATTTAATTGAAGCTAATGTAAGGAGAATGTAATTGTATACATTTTTGCTACTTGGTGAAAGGTATCAAAATAGTCAAGCCCTTAAGTTTTTTAAAACCTCAAAAACAAGTTTAACTTTATATTTTCTACTATGCCATATTCATGTCTTTTGATTTTAAATACCCATTTGCTTCTTAAAGATGTGGCTCCTTTAGATAGAATTGTGAATTCCTAAGTTTAATTGAAATTTAAAGCATTACACTCATCTTGCATAACAGCTATCCAATTTATATTTTTTAGGTGTGAAATATGATGAAGTTAATAGCCATTGTTAAGGGATAAGGTATTTGTGTGGTGTAAAGGTGAAACAATAGTGTAGCTTATGTAAGACGGATAAAGTAGTGAAATGGTGATATAATGGCAATGATAATCATTCAAATAACAAGGTTTGAAATTTATCCTAATGGATTGTTGAATTGAGTAACATGTTTAATTGATGTAATGGTGTTGGAAATGCCATTTGCCTCAAAAGTTGTTCAATTATGAGAACTTCATCATGAGTCTCAAGGCTAGGTTTTTTTAGTTTAATAGGAAGTGTTTTGAGGAAGTGAGGTTATTTGTGGCTTAATGGCTATGTGTTTTCAAATGAAATATTAGTGGAAAGGTATGGAAATTCAATTTCATAAAATTTCACATTTCAAGAAATTAAAAGACTTATATTATAAAGGTAATGAATAATGTAACCCTTCATACCTTGCTTGTATAGGAAAAACTACTATGTTGGCTCTTGGATCAAATTTATGTCTTAGGGAGGTGAATTAAAGAGTAACACAAACATCCAAAAAAACATTTATCATCTTGATGTTTGGGTCAACACCTTATAAAAATTCACGTGGTGATCTGTCTCTCAGTAACTTAGTAGGAATTCTATTAATTACAAAAAATGCCTATTGAACCACATATGACCTGTAAATCTTGTGAATTTTAGATTGAAACACCAATTATCTAATGATGTTCAATTTATGTTGATGTCTCCCCCCAACTATTGCATGCTGCTGAGGAGTACAAAAAAAAATTTTGTGATACATTATTCCATTATCTCCATAAAAGGCTTTTAACATAAACCCAAGTCCATTATCACTTCTAATTACCTCAATAACTTTGTCAAATTAAGTTTTAATCGTGTTTATGAATAATTAAATACAATTAGAAACTTCTAGTCTATTATTGACTGTAATCACCCAGAGATTTCTACTATGAGCATCAAATGTAGTTAGAAAATACTTAAATCAATGAAATGGAAAAAGGACCAAAAATATAAACATCAATCAAATCAAACACAAATTTTGCATTGGAATTATTTGCAGGAAAATTTAATCAAGATGATAAAAACTATTTCCATTATGTAAGCTAACAAATATAAGACAAACAACTTCATTGTATGAAAGGAACCAGACTATAGTATTGCAAATGTGATATGCTTCTCTTCTATCTAAGATCCAATTGAAATTATCTTTTTTGGATTTGAAATCATGGTCAAATTTTTTACCTACTACTCGTGCATAATAGAAGTTGTTAATTTCTTCTTTAACCATGTTGGTTGCATGCTCTACTCCATTAAAATTATTCTTCTTGGGAAAGGAAAACAATTTATTATTTTAATCTTTAGTCAAAGACATATTGCCCTTATATGCAACTTTCATCCTCACATATACACCATATTCTTGGATGTACGTTCTAACATTGTTAGCATAAGCACTCCATTTAGCAAATATCCAACATGGTGGATAGTCGTGCTTCCTTTAGCACTCATAAAATGTATGACCATTTTTGCACTGTGTGTAAAGACCTTTTCTCTTATATAACTACCTCCACCTCCTCCACCTCCTTGATAGCCACCATGTCTCTACCTCTACCAAAACAATGATTTTTTCCATTATTCTCAACAACATTTGATAATATATTTGTTTCTCCACTTTTCACCTTTGATAGGACCCTATTAATGTTGGAAGAGGCTCCATAATTGTGTTTCCTTTCTTCTTGCAAACAAATGATAACACCTTATTGATGGTTAGAATAGGCTCCATCAACAAGACTTGAGGCATTGTTTTCCTATATACATTGAGGCATTATTTTGAACTAATCGAGCCCTCCCACATATCACACATTTTAGTGAATTATTAAAAACATTCAAGTATCCTTGTTTGAAATTTGAGATATCCTCGACAAAGCAGCAACATAAACTTCGTCTCCTTGCATCTTTCCTTAAGATCAATTCATATCTACAATATTTTCATATATACCTTTCAAAGAACTTGTTGTTTCATCGAATTGATCAACCCTGAATAAACAATGTTATTACATCTCTATTATGCAATAAATTTTAGATCGTCTTCTTTTGGAACTGAAATCAAATCATTTACAAATTTAAATTTGTCCTTGGTGGCAATAACATTATATCTCCTTTGAAGAAAAGCTAGAACATGGCTATATGATATCATAACACGCTTTCTAACTATAAGAAAAACATAGAAGTGATGGAAAATGGTGGAGAAGAGATGAATAGAAACCACAAAATAATAAAAATAGTTTTAGAGGAAAAGGTTATGTTGTTTCCATTTCATAAAGCTGAAAAGTACTACAAAATATATAGAGTCAATCAATAAGCTTGCTTGTTGGAGTGGAAATATAATCCAAAGCAACACTGTTCTAAATAGTAGACATAATTAGCTTTGGTCTACTTTTACTATCTTGACAAGTAAGAATCTAATTATTATAGGAAAATAACAAGCAAAGTAATACCAACAAGTAAATTAATTTATATGTTAGAATACTCCATGCATGATCTCAATTCTTCAAACTTTCCTTGAAAGACCTTTGGTCATTATATTTGCAATCTAATTTTACGAATTGGAATACTCCAAACTGATTTCCTTTGTCTACAGGATGCCATATTTTATTTCTCTCTATCATCTTCATCTCCTCCTGCATGACAACTTTCCATCCCTCAACATTAGCATTTTAGCATACTCAGTAGCTCTAATGTAGCTAGATGGGATGGCGGGTCTGGGACGGGTTTAAGCACACCTGCACTCCACACCTCCCAAACCTGATCCACTCGCACCTGCGGGCTAAAATTTGTTCACCCGCCCTATCCCCAACAAGAAACGGGTCTACCCGTACCTGCCCGAATAAAATTTTTATTTTATTTTTAAATTTATATTTTTTTCAATAAAATTAAAAATAAATAATAAAACTAAATACTTAATTATTTTAAAAGTATTTTTCAAGTTTGATAGTTTTATTTAAATTTTAATTTAAAAATAAATAATAATTTAATAAACATAATATTATAACATTAAAAAGTATAAAAGTGTAAATAAGTAATAAAACTATTAAAATAAATAAAATAAAATAAATTTAGTTAAGGGATGGGGTGCGGAAAGTAAGGTGTATAACCTTCACCGCTTCGCACTCACTCAGAATAAAAGGTTTTACCTGCATCAAACCTCCCCGTTAGAACCGTTTTCCGCTTAATTTCGGTTGGATTTAGGTTTTCAAAGGCCGGTTTATTTGCCATGCCTAAATGTAGCTATATTTTACTCGCATAAATATCATCCAAGATTCTAGCACCTCGGGTTGAAAATCAACATTACTATCATAAATTTCTCCTTTATCTTCTCGAATTTTGATCTTCCAAACTATCTTCCATGAAGCAAACTTGGAACTTTGGCTGACTTTTCTCCCAATTCAATTTATAGAACTCATCAAACTTCATTAACAAAATTTTTTGGTCTCAAAATTATAAATTGATACTCTTGGAGTTATCAGACCAAAATATACCAACCACATACTTTGTTTCCAATTTATCTCTTTTCACATTTGAAACATGCATATAGCACACATCCAAAAACTTTAAATGTTGAACATACGACTTTCTTTTTATACCATGCCAAAGGGTGTTTTACCCTTCAAGGCTTTGGTAGGAAACATATTCATAAGTACACCGAGGTGTTGATACCCAAAATTGGTTTTTGGAATATCTTTCTAAAAGAAAACATCGAGCCATCTCCAAGATTGTCTGTTTTTCCTTTCACCTCACTCCATTTTGTTGAGGAGTGTAAGGAACAAAAAATGATGTTGGATTCCAACTTGTTCACAAAAGTCTTAAATTTTCCGTTGTATACTCGGCCCATTATCGATATTTGCTTTTTAATTTGACAATCAGCCTTTTTCCCGCTTGTATACTTGTTTCCATTTAAAGATGTTGGTATCATACCACACACGTACGTGTGTATAGCTATAACTTTTAGAAGCTCTCCGTGTTGACACAATAGGAATAATAATCTACTTTGTTTTCTCGAATGACATACATCAAATATGTCAACAACATCATCAATGACCGTAATTTTTCAACCAAATTCATGAACCCGTTTATTTTAAGGTTGAGTAACTAAAGTGACCCAACATTTATGCCACAATAAGGAATCAGAACAATACATGGAAATGCATGCATGGTTGTTTGCTTCCATTCTACTAAAAAACTTTTAAATCTCATTTCAAGCGTCGTTAAATTAGACCCATAAGGATCTAGAATAGTACATCTCATGTCTTTGAAATGCAATGATTAGTTCTTTTCCACCATTTTTCCCACACTTAAGACTTTGATTTATTTCAGGTACAACTAAAACATCTTAAATATATTTGACACCTGAGGGAGTTTTAACAGCTACAACACTTTTTCCTTTGACATTGACATGTTCTCCATTCCCTATAGTAACTTTAATGTAGAAGGACTTATCAAGTTCCTTAAAAATGCCAACATTGTGAGTCATGTCATTAGTGCATCCACTATGTAAGTTCCTTGTTTTTAAGGATTAAAATTAATTTTAATAAAACAAATAATAGCATCAACAATGTAATGTACACTAGGATGTTTAACTTAAATATGTAATCCTATTGGAATTCCTGAACATGTTGTGTTGAATTAAATCGACAACTGGAACAACATGTCCAAGAAGATGTCGTGACATCAGACATCTTATATCACGCCATCGAACCGATAAATTAGTTACAATTGTTTTAAATTATGCGAATATTCGTGGAATATTATGCAATATATATGGCGATTTTGAAGGCATGTGTGAAGGTCCATAAGATTCAATAAGCTAAGGAGAAAAATCAGAAACTTAGGATTGAAGACCTTGATTGTAGTATAAGTTTTCTGCATTTTGTTTGTTACAGCTGATATGTTGTTGTTTGAAGGCCCAAGTCTAGTTTGGGATGAGGTTATAAATAAGGAGTTTGTAACCTATTTTAGTAAGATATCCAAATTTAAGTAAGGATTTAATCATTGGGTTAGCCGTGTGAACCAATTGGATTGTGGGATGGTCACTAAGTTGTACCTCAAAGCCCATAGGCAAGAGAAAGTTATTTCACCTGAAGCCGTGAAGCAATGAGTTGAGTTATTATTTGGAGGAAGTCTGGAAGCAACTCCAAGGTGTGTTCTAAGTTAGAAGCATATTGCTTTTATTCTTGTGGTTTGTGATAGAAGTGTATCTTTGTTCATGTGTATTTGAAGGGTATCTTCAAAGTTTGTGTTTTTGTTATAATCATCGTGTGTGATTGAGGGGGAGTGAGAGGGGTTTCTCATATCTAAGTGGTTCTTATGTAGACATTGCATTGGGTAGTGATTAAGTGAGGAGTTGTAAATGGGATTGTTTAACTCTGAACTAATACTGATAAGGATTTTATCATTAGCTTGCCTCTAGATGTAGTGTACCAAACTAGTGAACAATTCTCTGTGTTCTTTATGTTTTTCCACACTATTATTTTTACCTTGTTTGTTTGTTTAATGTCACACCAGATGTCTCGACATCCTTAAGACATTTGGGACTGCTGCACCAGAATTTCAATTGGTATTAGAGCAAGCATCCTATCTGTTTCTGGATGAGATCCTAGGGGGATACTTTTTGGTTATATTCAAGGTAGAAAGTTTGTTCTGAAGAATTGTTTAAACAAGGCTGGTTCATATTGTATGGTCCCTAGAAGTAGATGATGGACCTATCTATGGAAGACTAGTGCATCAAGATAAACTCCCACTGAACTCGTGAACCTTCTCGATGAAAGAAGATGGCTAGAAAGGGAGTGTAAATTTCAAATCCTTCATAGGAGTGAAGACCTTAGATTGATATAAATATCATTGTTCATCTTATATTTAGTAAAAGAGCAAATTTTCAAAACCTTCACGGGAGTGAATATATTTATAAGGTAACTCTTGCTTATCTGTGGTAAAGCATCTTTCCGCTATGATATTGTTTCTATCGGTTGTTTTGGGCTTGTAGCTTGGTGGAAAGCTACTATATGGTATGATCAGACATGATCAATGGTTATCTACTCCATATGTTAGTTTATTTTGACCTAGGCTTATGGGAGTATAGAAGTTGAGCTCCATGATTTGAAAAGAACTCATAAAGGTTTATCCTCCATACCCTTTATAGTTATGAGATGATCTTGTATATGGAATATCCTTCTAATCAAAGGAACCAGAGTGATGGAATCTCGTTAGTAGCCATATAATGATTCTATTGAACTAGAGTACCGTGATCCAACCACAATGTTTAATTGTCCTAAGTATTATTGTGGATCTCTCGTATGATGTCGATTTGATGTTGTGATATAGTGTCTTGGATGAGTATTGTTTTGAAGAATCAAGGGAGACAAACTTTAGTGAAAATCATATATATTTTTGTCATGCCTAGGTAAGTCCGTTTAGAAACCTAGTAGTGAATCTCCTATGTAGGTACATACAATGACATTCATCATCTCAAAGTCGACAGAGGTCCGAAGAAAACATTGAGATGTGCTTACGTTATTCCCTACATATGTTGGTTGTCTAATCCTAAAGGTTGATAAGTTGGTGTTAGTTGTGCTTCCTTATGTTTCCCCACAAGTGTCGAGTATGAGTTAGTATGGTTGTTTCCTCAAAACTACACTAAGAATGGATGATGTCGTATCGTATGTTGGAACATCATCCTTGTCTTCAACCATTAAAGTGTGTATTTTTGTGTGGAAGTGAGTTTAAGGTCAAATCAACGACTTAATCTAGAATGTTTTGTTGTCATGATTGGATGTTCTTGTAAAAGATTCAAAGCATCAAGTGTGAAGAAGAAAGTCACGCTTTATCTAGTGTGAGTATAATCCTATC
Source organism: Vicia sativa (assembly GCA_021764765.1). Taxonomy (NCBI): domain Eukaryota; kingdom Viridiplantae; phylum Streptophyta; class Magnoliopsida; order Fabales; family Fabaceae; genus Vicia; species Vicia sativa. Next base: position 18,336,249 of record CM038796.1, on the reverse strand, counting down.
TCGACTAACTAGTAAGTACTTTGACGGAGACTAAGTACTTATTTGAGTATAGCTTGAATGCTAAATACGTATACTCATTTGGTAATTATGGATGTATTCATGATGTCATTCACGAAATAAATGGGTCTATATTAATCTTAACAAGTTTAGGAATTGTGACAACATCATCCGGTGGTTGTATGAAGTATTGATTCTTTTAGAAGAGGTATACAAATGATGAAAAATATCTTGATGGAGCTGGATATTTATGTGATAGTAGTATGCAAGTCTGAATTATGAATTCCTTATTCAGAATCAGGAGTGATGAAGTATGTGATGTGGAGAAAAGGATGTTCTATATGTTAAAGACACCAGATATTGAGAAAAGGCAGATAAGATTCAGACTTATCTTATGAAGACGTATCTCTGGTCATACGCATGGTTGAAATTGTGGTTTCTTCTATTACAAGTAACAAAGTGTGGCAATTTGAACCTTGTGTAGCAAGAAAACTAAGGATTCTTATTTTGGAACCTGTGGAAAATTCCAAATCAAAAGTTATATGTTGAGAGGACCTTAACAAATGTGTACCCATTATGTAACCTGTGGAGTTTTTGTAAGAGGCACAAAGTGGTCAGTAAGATGAAGAAGTTTTGGATAACTTCACTTTTGGAGATTAAGAGGAGAACATCTAAAAGTCAAGTTGTTACTGATGGGGAGAAATTATTCTTAGCAAGTGTGAAGGGAAGTTTATACTGCTATGGATTGAAGTGTCTTGGAGATGAGAGTCTATTTGATGTTTTGATGGAGAAGTTGAGAGATAATTATGACCTCAGAACGAAGAATGATATGTTTTGTAGTAGTGTTGTGGATGTCCCATGTGATGTTGGAACATCAATGTTCTTGTGAATCTCAATTCTATTGAGTTGAATAAAGAGATGTTGAAGAAAGACTGAATATTAATAAAGTAGTATTTTACACTAAGATAAAGTTAGTGATTAAATTCAGACTACTATCTCATGACCACTTAAGAAGAGTCATGACAATGTATGGACATTTAGGAGTAGAAGTGAGAAGTGTCTTTGCAAGTTTATCTCCCTGAAGGAGTTATGTGGACATCTCTAGAGTTATGTGGCAATGGTACATATTTCATTAAACCTGTATATTGTTCCTCATTACTGAAGGTCTGGGAACAATATCTAATTGATTGGAGAAGAAATGTTGGTCACATGAAATAAGAAGACAATGTCTGACTGAGTGTCAAGACAATATACAGGATATGTCTCTGCATGGACATCATAAGTGAAGTGATCGATGCATGCATTGGAACTAACTTTCTCAAAAGAAACAGTCAAGAGCTATTAAAGGTATTCAAAGATAGGTTGAATGGTGCACAGTAAGTTATGTGACAGATTCTTAGCCTAAATTAACGCACTTTGACCAAGAATAAATAAGTCGTTAATTCCTAAGAACCTGATGTGATATTTATAAAAGATCTCTGTTATCCACTAGTCACAAGTGAGCATCCAGTATTTTCATAACCATCATCATGAGTTTTGTTAGAGATTGGGCAAATTAGGCTCGATCCGTTCGGTGAGGGGTTCCGTTACCAAATTTTAGCTAAAAAGGGGGAGATAAGTTATGTTACTCAAATATTAAAATAGGAGAAAGAGAGAATATTTCTAAGTCAAGGCAGACCATACCAAAATATCTATCAGGTCCCTGCTTGGAGTTTCTTTTGTGACTTGTGATCTGAGTTATGAACACAATTGTGACTTGTGTTCTGAGTTACCGGGAGAGATTGCTGGATAGTTGTTGATTTTCCTCTTATGCTACAAGTTGAGTAGTGGTTCCTACTTAAGGGGTAGTTTATCTCCAACGGTCCTCTTTCTCCATCTCTAGTGACAAGAATTGGTTCCTATCTTAAGAGGGTGGAAGCAATATTCTTCCTTGTGTACATAAGGACTTTTCTTCCTTTTACCATTGTTGGTTCAATGAAGGAATTCAAAAACACGAGAAGATGTCGAACTAAATGTTGAGACATTGTCTTCAACTTACATGCCATCGGTAAGCCCCGAAGCATCATTGTTTGTTTTGCTCTCAATATCTGAAGCTACTGAAGAACATTTTAATTGTAAATTGTTAATTGTAAATTGTTGTTGCTGTTTCAATGTAATGTTTGATTATAATTTTTTGTTTTAGCCAAAATTTTCCAAAGGGGGAGATTGTAAGTTCCTTATTTTTAAGAATTGGCATTAATTTTAATAAAACAAATAATATCACCAACAATGTAATGTACAATAGGATGTTTAACTTAAATATGTAATCCTATTGGAATGCCTGAACATATTGTGTTGAAATAAATCAACAACTGGAACAATATGTCGAAGAATATGTCATGACATCAGACATCTTACATCATGCTACTGGACTGATAAATTAGTTACAGCTCTGTTTTAAGTTGTGTAATATCGAGAATATTATGCAATCTATGTATGTATTCTTGAAGGCATATGAAGGTCCAAGATTCAATCAGAAGCTAAGGAGAAAAATCAGGAAACTTAGGATTAAAGACCTTGATTGTAGCATAAGTTTTCTGCAGTTTATTTGTTACAGTTGATATGTTGTTATTTGAAGGCCCAAGTCCATTTTGGGATGAGGTTATAAATAAAGAGTTTGTAACTTAGTTTAGTAAGCTGGCTAAATTTGAGTAAGGATGTAATTATTAGGGTTAGCCGTGTGTGATAACTCGGATTTTGGGATGGTCACTAAGTTATTCCTCAAAGCCCGTAGGCAAGAGGAAAGTTGTTCTCACTCAGAAGTTGTGAAGCAATGAGTTGAGTTATTGTTCTTGGAGGAAACTGTGAAGCAACTCGAAGGTATGTTCTAAGTTAGAAGCTTATTGCTTTTAGTCTTAGGTGGTTTGTGACAGAAGTGTATCTTTTGTTCATGTGTGTTTGAAGGGTATCTTCAAAGTTTGTCATATATAAGTGGTTCTTAGGTAGAAATTGCATTGGGTAGTAATTACGTGAGGAGTTGTAAATGGGGTTGTTTAGCCAATTAATAATGGCCGTGAATTTCATCCCCTGGCTCGAAGCCTCAGATGTAGGTGTATAGCACCGAATCAAAGTGAACAATTGTCCTTTATGTTTTGTTGCATTGTAATTTTTAACTTGTCTGTTTGTTTAATGTCATACCATATGCCTCAACATCCTTAAGACATATGAGACTGCTGCACCAGAATTTCACACTATCTATTAGTCATGTTTCTTTGTTACTATTGATTGAATAGCAAGAATCCATGAATAATCTTTCTCTTGTGGTATGCTCAATAGCTCGAGCTTGTTGTCCTAATTTGTTTACTTTATGTTTGCAAAACTTCTCCACATGACCAAGTTTATTATAGGCTCTACATTTAAGTTATGGTATGTACCATACTTTTCTAAATGAGTATCCTTTTGTAATGTTGACAAAGTGGAAACTTCCTTTTCACACTCTTTTTGTTGAATTTCTCCTTTTCCTTTTCCATTCTTCTCACAAAATACTTTTCTCAAATACGTAGCTTTGATTTTTGTTTTTGGTATTGACCACAAAAGCACCTTCAATATTTTCTTCCATCCTTAAAGATCTTCTTTGCTCAGTAGCTTGCAAAGCATTAATATGCTCTGCAAGTGTGATTTGAGAAAAATACTTAATTTCTTCAAGAAAGGATATTTTTGCTTCAAACTCTATGGAAGACACACCACATATTTTTTCCACAACTTTGATCAGAGTTTCTCTCCCAATAATTTGATTTGTGAAACAACCTTCAAAATTATGTCAGAAAATTCTCTAACAGTTTCAGTTTCTTTAATTTTTAGTGCTTCAAAATCTCTTCTCAAGTACAAAACTTGCATCTTCTTTGTTCTTTCACTCTCTTGGAACTCCTCCTTCAGGTTGTCTCAAGCTTCTTTTGCAATCTCAAGATTTAAGATCTTGATAAATATATCATCATGTAGTGTTGCATGTATCATGACAAGTGCTCTTCCTTCTTTAGACACTTTCTCATTGTGATTTTTTATTTGAGTTACTGCTGGATTATTTGGAAGAGGTGGTGGATTGCTTCCATTTTCCACAACATCCCATAAACTTTGAGCTCTCAAATAAGCTTTCATTTTTACAGCCCACAAATAATAGTTTTCTCCTGCAAACACGGGAGATGGAAGTAAAGAACTACTGTTGGAAGCCATTTATGGTATTTAAAGGTTTTTTGTGAATTTTTTTCACCGAGATCAATGAAGCTCTGATACCATGTAACAAAAATATAGATGTGATGAAAAATGGTGGAGAAGAGATGAATAGAAACCACAAAATAATAAAAATAGTTTTTAGAGGAAAATATTATGTTGTTTCCATTTCATAAAGCTGAAAAGTACTACAAAATATATAGAGTCAAACAATAAATTTGCTTATTAGAGTGCAAATATAATTCAAAGCAACATTATTCTAAATAGTAGACATCATTAGTTTTAATCTACTTTTACTATCTTGATAAACAAAAATCTAATTATTATAATAACAATAACAAGCAAATAACACCAGTAAATAAAATAATTGATATGACGGAAAAATATCAACTTCTATCATTGACATTGTGCTTAAATTGTTAGAAAATATGAATGGGTGAATGAAAAGATTATTCTCATTTACCTTGTTTACATAAACTAGTTAGTTGTATAGCATAACAGAAAAATAACTACCAAACAAATTGTTTAACTAACTCTAGAAACTATAGTTAACTTGCATAAAAAAATTACTTACATTGCTTTCATCTATTTACATTGTTTAAAGTGTAACTTGCTAAGCAAGTAACTTATTTGGTCTTCATATATTGCTAATCATTATAAATCGTTTAAAAGGATAAATGAAGAGCTTTCTCAATTCTACTAGCATAAATTACTAATATAATGCGACATGATTGGTACACAACTAGATCACAGATCACGTAAGTTAAGCATATATGGAGTAGGTAGAGATACAATGTCAAAAATCTTTGTTAGGGGAAAGTCGACTTTTAGTATTTTAAGTGTTTAGTCTTTAAGTATTGAACAAGTGGTCATAAAATAAAGATTCTTTTTTCACTTACACATCAAGATGAAGATAAGATATACATCTCAAATCATTAAATAAAAGTAAACCAAATTCAACAAAAAACCAATAACACATAGAATTAAAATGATCAATAACAATAATTGCACTGTCTCTTCCCTAGCCCATGAAACCCAAAACCACAAACAAAGAACCCATCAAAATACCAACACCATTTGAAACACTAACAGCTGCACTATCTTTTGATGGTGATGGAGAAGTTGAATTAGTCTCAGAAGATGGAGTTGATGGAGTTGATGGAGTGGTTGATGGAGTGGTTGATGGTGTTGTTGATGGAGTAGGAGTTTTTGTTGTTGGAGGGGTGCCACTTGGAGTTGGGGTGGTGCTAGCAGCCACAACATTGACTTCAAGCTTCATTCCAGCGCTACAATGATTTGGTGTTGGACATATGAAATAAATCTTTCCTGCTTTTGTTAATGGAACCTTTGAATCTCCATCATTGTAATTCTTTATGGTGTTGCTTGAACTGCAACTTTTGTAATCACTCTCATCAACTTCATTCACTTGGTGAGTTCCTCCATATTTGAACACTGATTTTTCATCACAACAAAATTTTCAGTTAAGTAATATTGCATATTCATATATAAAAATGGAGTGTTAAGTAGAAAATGCATACCTAAATTATCACCAACTTTGAAAGTTTTTCCAGAAGTCCATGTAGTATAATCAATCCCTTGAGTCCATTGATTAGCATCACCAACAGTGTAATCAGTTGCAAACACACAAGGAAAAGCCAACAACAAAACCAGAAAAGAAGCCACCATTGATGTGTTCATGTTTATAAACTCTCTTTGTTCTCAAGATACAAAATATATGTAAGAAAATGTTCTTGTGCCAATGACAAATGAAGTTATGGATACATATATATACTAATTCATTTGTTTACTATATCACCAACTCCACTAGATGAGTTTTAATTTTAATAATATAGTGAAGTAGTTATTGACATTTTCAATAAAGCCACCTTAGTTCCACCTAATACAGAGATTCTTTTCTTATAAAGCAAGATATAAATAAAAACATTGAACGAATTGGTGCATGTGGCATTAGTATGCCAGGAACCGCGGGTGTATAATAGTGGATATTATGATATCACATTAGGTCTGAACCATATTAATGAGATATCATTAGTAATTAAACTATTAATGATTCAATTCAGCTTATTAAAATCCATTTTGTAGTTAATCATAAACCAGTTATTATTCAATTTATAACTAGTTCAAACTAATTTATAGTAAAAAATTAGTTTAATATTATTTAACTAGTTTTATTGAAAAATTAATTAACTATATTTTGAACACCCCTAATCCAATCCATCCACCATATTTTAATGATCCAATAGATTATTTTTTAAATTAAATAAATACTGATTTTGTATTTTTTTTTTAAACTGAAACATTTTTTTTTTAAGAAACTGAAAAATTTGTTTTTTTTAAAAAAAAACTGAACGTCTTTTTTTAAATACTGAATATTTTTTTAAAAAACTGAACAACAATTTTTTTGAAAATAAAAATTGAATTTAGTTTTTTTTTTTTAAATACTACAACGTTTTTTTATTTATTTTAAAACCGAAAAAAATTCTAAAAAGAAAAACTAAATTTTTTTTTTCTGAAAAGAAAACTGAATTTTTTTTTAAATACTAAAATTTTTTATACTTTTCTAAAAACTGGAAAAAAAATTTTATTTACGGAAAATAACTGAATTTTGTTTTTTTAAATACTGCAACTTTTTTTTTATATTTTTAAAAACTGAAAAGAAATTGGGAATTTTTTTTTTTATTTTTTTTAAAAACTGAATTTTGTTTTTTTGAAAACTGCAACTTTTTTTTTATTATTTTTAAAAACTAAAAAAAATTGGGATTTTTTTTTTGAATAAAATTACTGATTTTTTTTTTCAAATACTGAAATTTTTTTTTTTCTAGAAAAACCGAAAAAAAGTTTTTTTTTTCAAAAAAAACTGAGAATTTTTTTTTATTTTTAAATAAAACCAATTTATGATAAAAACTGGTTTTGAACTAGTTTAAATCTGCATTAAAATTGTTTTGATTAAATGGTTCAGTTTAATAATCATTTAAATGGTTCAGTTTTTTTAAGGTTCAATCCAATTTAATGCAGAAATACAATTCAATTAACCATATTTTGAACACCCCTATATCACATGACCCACGATCAAAGAGAATAAAGTAAATATCAAAATTATGATACTTAATTATGATATAATACACTACAAAATATTTTGAAATTTCTTCTTGGATTGTTCGAAACACTTACGATAAAAAGTTTAAGAGTGAATCTCGAGTTAAGAGACATGTGGTGCACATAAACCTTTGTTTAACTATGAAGGAATTGAACAAACTCATCTGATAGAATATTAATGAAATCGTCATTGAACGTCTTTTTTCTCACGAAGAGAAAGGTAAATATCAAGAAAATCTCAGAGAATGAAATTGTGGTCTTTCGATCAAGAGATCGGTAAGAGAAGTTTGACACGCGAGGGAATGTGTTAGCACCCCTCACGTTCATGGTACTCCATGGTATCCACTCTTGCTTGTTACTTCTAAGGGTGTGTTAATCTATAGCCTACATCTAAGGTAAAATGAATGAGTGTAAAGAGTTATGTACAAAAAGAAAGGTTTTTTTAGTGTGCTTGTCGCAGTTGTGATCCTTTAGTTCCTACGTATCTTATTCGTGTAATTAGGAATCAAAGCACTGCGTAGTTCTTGTTATTTTCCCTCATATTTCTCAAGTCAATACACATCTCCATACTCAAGAGTTCCTCAAGAGTTGACCAGATGAACCCTCTCCTAAGCAATCAACTCACAACTAGTGTTTTGATTCTCTCAAGTCAAAAACGGTTTCTATTGCCTCAAGTAAGCATCATGCCTCCTCATATATCTCAAGGTATCACCATGTCAAGCTTCGAGCCTCATAGCTCAAGTTTGCCCAATCAATTGCTCAAATGGTTGAAAATCAGTTGTATTGGACAAAAAGTCAACTGGGGTCAACATACAGTTAAACTTCATCATTTTTAGTCAACACCAAGATTTTGAAGTCACATTCATCATTTGATCAAGGGTTGATCATGATTCATGAAGAAAATCAAAGAATTGATCAAAAGTCAAAGTTATTTATTATATGAGCTTAGGTATGGGATGGATCTAGTCCATTGGTTATTCTATCTTTCAATTATGTTGTATAAACATTTAATTTTAGATTGAACAACCATTTGATATAAATCAATTTTGAGCTATGCGTGAAATTTGATTTATGATCATTATTGTATTGCATGTCAAAGCAACTTAATTTATCTTGTTTTTGTTGATTTCTAATTGTTTATAGTAATTGTGTTGCACGTTGAAACATGTATTTTCCAAACCATCATATATTTTGCTTCCGCTACTATATGTGCATCATTTTATTAAACTCTGATTTTGTAAAAGAAAACATTTTTTATATTTATTTGGGGAACAGTATATTCACCCCCTCCCCTTTAGACCATTCAATCCCCATACTCCACCAAAAATTAATCGTAGATATGGTCTTCTGATCACGTCCTAATACTTCAAAAGTTAAGTATATGGATAGAATGATATTAAAGGTGTTCAATAGAATTCATATTTTAAGTGGACTCTATACATTTCAAAGTTATAATGTTACTTATTTATTGTCATTATCTAAATGACCTAGAATCATTTGAAGCAATCTAATCTTATAATGATAACAATTTTATAATCATAAATTAGAATTTAAAACAAACTATATATAACTGGATTATGTTGACAAACTTTGAGTTATGTGTGTATAATCAAAATATTGATGTATAGCTTGAAGAATCTTGTTATCTCATGGTTATTTACAAAGAATTTGACTTGTCTTATCATGTAACATCTATGTTTAAATCAAAAATGATTTCTACATTGATATGTGTTGTGATGATATATGTCTCATGAGACATTTAGTTCAATAATCCTCTCAACGTTGATGTTTTACATTGATATAGGCACCTTTTGACCATAAGGTATTTTATGAGGAGGATGCATGTGGGTTTTATAAGAGAAAGTGATTTTCGGGTCTAAATTGTTCTCCTGATCTGCTTGGACTTAATGGGCAAATATTCTACAACCATGACTGGATGACATATCTTCTATGGGAGGATCCGGACTCTTCACCCATAAAAATCTTCCCACTTTGGTATTTAGAGTATGGTTGACCTACCAGACATTTTCTATTCTCTCTAACTCTTTGTATTTTTAATACTTGGGGTTCTTGGTTTATCTAGACAAAATATACAAGATGCAATACAATAGTCAATCAAGAAGGGACGACTTACTCAATACACCAAGGATGGTGACTGAATGGAAGCAAGGACAATAAAAGGGGCGTAGGAGTTGAGAAGATTCCCCAAAGAAAAATCAATCCCATTGTAAAGAAAAATTATCTCCCAAAAATAATTGAAGTTGTCATTGGGGCCAATGGTGGGAAAGGTAGAAGTAGTGAAGAAGAGGAAGACCAAAAAGAGAAACACTGGTACATTGCATCCATTATTAGGGGTTTCAAGGGAAAATAACCCCTTCCATAGAACGGTGAAAAGGAAAAGTGTCGAGCAAAGAAATGGAAATGCTTCATTCGATGAACTAGAGAGACATGTCCTCGAATTCTAGGATGATTAAAATTCAGGCGAGACCCCGAATGGGGTCTTTACTATTATCATAACGTGTACCATATCCAATTTTGATGTATTTAGGATCTTCGTTGAGGGTTGAAGCTTTTGTAACGTCATATACGCTTTTTCACTACAGTGAATCATGTGATATACTACATTGGGAAGTTGGAAAAGCAATACCAACGATTCATATCTCATCGTAAATTTTTCAAGAGTACTCAAGTATCCTAAGGCAATTAGTGAATCATTATTGTCAGATATAGTGACACGTGTTAGAACCTCTTTGTAAAATCTTGATAATCAAGAGAAATACATTTAATGAATTTGTTTTCAATACTAGTGACATTAGATCAAGACTCTCACTTATTCTTGATATAAGTCACCCTAAAGGTGGACACGATAAACCCCTCACTCTAGTGCATATGAATAAGGGCTTAGGGAAGTTGTTATGGATTGTTCGCAAGCCCCAGAGAAAGCACCAAGATAGAATCATGAGGGAGGCACACATGGCAAGTAGACACTCGTTTAGTTAGAAGCAGACAATTTTGCACCTCAATACAACAACCATTGGTTGATCCAATTAAACAAATATTCCCACAACATGTTGCATCACATGTGAACAATTTCAATCACTATTGGTATATTAGGGTGAAGTGCATCATTTCAGGTATGCAAATTCATTCTCACTTACACATTTCTTTTGATTTCTTTCACTGACTTAATTGTTGGAGTACTAACTTTGTAAGTTAGTACCCTCTCTACTGCATCGAAAGTGTTGGTCTAATGTAGACACAACTTTTTTATCCCACCCAATGTCTTAATAATGATCGGTTACCACCAAAATAGTTGTGACAAAACAATATCTTGATATTTTCCCACATGTTTTACATGACAATAAATGAAATAAAGAAAATGCTAACAAATGACCCAATGACACTCTTTTAAGGGCTTAAAAAGATTTTATTTTTTTTAAATACGTCTATACAATACACATTGAAATTAAAACAATTAAATTTTTTAAAAATTATTTATTTAGAACTCTTAAACAATGACCATAAATACTCGTCAATGAGATTCATAAAATAAAAAGAAACATCTCTTAAATATCAATATAGTATACCCTAACTCGACTTAATAAGGAGGATCTATCATAAATTTTAATGATTGATAAATAACAATAACTGTTGTATAAATTCAACAAAAACCAATAGCACAAAAAATCAAAATGACTATTAATAACAAAAATTGCACTGTCTCTTCCCTAGCCCATGAAACCCAAAACCAAAAACAAAGATCCCATCAAAATACCAACACCATTAGAAACAGTGACAGCTCCACTATCCTTTGGTGGTGCTGGAGAAGTTGATGGAGTAGGAGTGGTTGATGGTGTTGGAGGGGTGCCACTTGGAGTTGGGGTGGTGCTAGCAGCAACAACATTGACTTCAAGCTTCATTCCAGCGCTACAATGATTTGGTGTTGGACATATGAAATAAATCTTTCCTGCTTTTGCTAATGGAACCTTTGAATCTCCATCATTGTAATTCTTTATGGTGTTGCTTGAACTGCAACTTTTGTAATCACTCTCATCAACTTCATTCACTTGGTGAGTTCCTCCATATTTGAACACTGATTTTTCATCACAACAAAATTTTCAGTTAAGTAATATTGCACATTCATTATAAAATTGGAGTGTTAATTAAGTAGAAGATGCATACCTAAATTATCACCAACTTTGAAAGTTTTTCCAGAAGTCCATGTAGTGTAATCAATCCCTTGAGTCCATTGATTAGCATCACCAACAGTGTAATCAGTTGCAAACACACAAGGAAAAGCCAACAACAAAACCAGAAAAGAAGCCACCATTGATGTGTTCATGTTTATTCTTTGTTCTCAAGATACAAAATATTTGTAAGAAAATGTTTTATTGCCAATGATAAATGAGGTTATGGATATATATAGAGTACAATTTCATGTGTTTACTATGTCACCAACTACTCCATATGGATTGAAATTTTATTAATATAGTGAAGTGGTTATTGACAATTTCTATAAAGTCATCTTACTTCTACCTAAAGCATTTGATTCTTTTCATAAATTATGACTTGGCAAGTTATAGAAACATTAAACAAATTGGCATGTGGCATTAGCACATCTGCCCGCGTATGGTATATAATGGATATTTTGACATCACGTAACCCACAAGCAATGGAGAAGTATATTTAAAAAAAGTTTAATAATATAGATGAATTTTGATTTAGTCCTTTTAAAAAAATTGATTACCTCCTGTAATTTTGATTTACTTCTTTTAAAAAAAATTGATTAGCTCCTATAATTTTTGAAACTTCTTAAGCTATAATTTTTGAAACTTCTTAAGCGTGTAAAAATCAGGGTAGTAAGTCAAAATATATATTTTATAAAAAATAATTTTATATTTAGAGGACAAAAAATTTAAAATTTTAATATTTAAAGGGGTGATAAAACTTTTTTTTTAAAAGAAGAGTAAATTAAAATTCATCTATATTACAGGATAGCTATTAACTCATTTTAAAATTATAACCCTTGATACAATATTTATTAAAGTATACTTTTAAAATTATTATTGAGATTTTGTGTATATTGTAATATTATTTCTATAGAAATTGAAAGCAACTGGATAATAAGTTGCGTCAGTTTTTTTATTACGAAATCAGTTAATCTTTTTAAAAGATATGTCAATTGTTCTAGGAATAACACCATTAAAATGCATGAGTTTATAGATTTATTGGAAAAAAAATTAAGTCTCACATTAGTTAGTTAAAGATAAAGTTTAATAAGACTTTATATAGAGTAACATTTACAGGCCTATTTTGTAACAATAAGTTAGATCAAACTTTAATTTTTAATTTGATATTAAAGTCTATCAATCGGACTAATGAGCCATTCATCATTTATAAAAGAGAATGCCCTTAATGCTAGAAAATTAAAAATGTCAAATGATATGAAAATATTAATTGACTGAACACGTTTTTTCATATTTGACCACATCAGTCAAATTCATGCATACATACATGTTTTCTTCTTACTCACTCGTACAAGAAAATCAATTAGGTTATGTGTCGATCTTTTGTTTGGGTCAATAAAAAAAATCAACGTCTTTCTTTAGAGATGTTTTTGCTCTCTAAAATATATCAAAGAAGATATTATTTACAAAGTCATGTCGATAATTGTATTTTGAAATCTTTCTACAGTAAAATGTGTGTTCACCAAAAGTATCTAAGCACGCCTTACAATAAAAAGGACAAATTTCATCAACGAAAAATAAAGAAATCATAAGCTGATATCTAATAATAGTACAATAGTACAGTACTCTATCGATAATATGTAGCTTAACTCATCGATCAATAAGAATCGTTAAGAGAAAATCATGAAAATATATTGCTTGAATTTGGTATCTCTTTTATTTTAGAAATTTGAGAGAAATATCCTTAATATAAGATAATATGCATAGTTGAAGTAATTATTAGCTTGTTAGACCATTTTGTCTAAAATAAGATAATAAAAATATTTTATTGTGTAGTATTTCGTTATTTGTCATTAGTTTATTATTTGATATTATATACAAAAATATACTACTAAAGTATATAGATACCATAAAAAATGATTACATAATATATCATCTTTTAAATAACTTTAAAGTGATTTATAATTAAAAATTAGATAAGAACTACTTTAAAATAAAAAATATTTATTTCGAATGTTACATTTATTACTACTATTTAAGAAGAAGAAAAATTATTGTATTTGAATTTCCACATCTCTTTTATATTTTAAATATTTTTTTGCACTTATCTTTTAGTTAGATATTTTACTTTAATTTGTTACATATGCTTGTTTACAATTATTTTAAATAAAATAAAAATTTCAATAATTTTATAAAATTTATGTCTATTTTGTCGAACTTTATAAGATTATTACATACTATATTATTTTTTAAGAAGAACTTAAAATGATTTATATTTAAAAATTGTGTAAGTACTACTTTACAATTAAAAACATTTATTTCAAGTGTTATTTTTATTGTTATAATTTTAGAAAAATAAAATATTTTATTGTGCTTGAATTTTGATATCTCTTTTAGTTTTGAAATTTGACAAAAATATTTTTAAAATAAAATAATATATATAGTTGGATTTATAATTGATTTGTCAAACTATTTTGTCCAAAATAAAATAAAAATAATTTACTATTGTGTTTGAATTTTTTTATTTTTTTGTGTAATATTTTGTTATTTTTTATTAGTTTATTTTTTGATATTATATAAAAAAAATATAGTAGTAAAGTATATAAACATCGTAAAAAATTATAACATACTATATTATATTTTAAATAAGTTTAAAGTGACTTTTGCTTGAAAATTATGTAACAACTATTATAAAATTAAAAATATTTATTTCAAATGTTATTTTTATTATTTTAATTTCAAAAAAATAAAAAATATTTTATTGTATTTGAATTTTCACATCTCTTTTTTATTTAAAATATAAGAGAATATTTTTTATTTAAGAAAATATGCATACTTTGATTGGTTTTTGTTAGATTAATTTGTTCAAAATGATATATTAATCCGTTTTAGTGAGAATTCGAATATATAACCTTCAATTTATATAGGTATAAGATGATGTGCTAAATTTAAAAATATATTTGATGATGTGTTAAAGTTATAATGGATTATATATTGTTATAATATTTGATTTATTAAATTTAATATATTATATAGATATAGATTTTAAATTTTAAATTAAGTTAAAAGAGATATTATCATCTCAAATATTTGCGTTAATTAATTAAGTCTTAAACATGTTAGGTGATAAGACTCTGTCAAAGAACATATCTCCACCTCTAATTAGAAATGGTGCAAGAATACATAGTTATTTCAAAATATTCAGGCGTTTCAATTATGAAATGAATTGTTTATTTGTGTTTGTTTGTGGAGAAGGGAATATCTAGAACAAAACTACTTTATGAAGTTTCCCATCTCTTTTCTTTGTTTGAATGATAAAAATGGAGTCAAATAGACGTGGCCAAAAGTGGCTGC
>CM038796.1:18069557-18321288 GCA_021764765.1 Vicia sativa | reverse complement strand
AAACATTTCTAAGAAAAGGCGTTGAGTTTTTTTTATTGACCCAAACAAAGATGACATAACCCTGAACAGATTTCTTGTCTTGTGGTGGAAAGAAAAACATATATGTATATGATTTGATGATGTGGTCAAATGAAAACGTGTTCAATCAATTAATATTTCTATCATTGACATTTTTAATTTTCTAGCATTAAGGGCATTCTCTTTTATAAATGATGAATGGCTCATTAGTCCGATTGATAGACTTTAATATCAAATTAAAAATTAAAGTTTGATCTAACTTATTGTTACAAAATAGGCCTGTAAATGTTACTCTATAAAGTCTTATTAAACTTTATCTTTAACTAACTAACGTGAGACTTAATTTTTCCAATAAATCTATAAACTCATGCATTTTAATGGTGTTATTCCTAGAACAATTGACATATCTTTTAAAAAGATTAACTGATTTCGTAATAAAAAAACTGACGCAACTTATTATCCAGTTGCTTTCAATTTCTATAGAAATAATATTACAATATACACAAAATCTCAATAATAATTTTAAAAGTATACTTTAATAAATATTGTATCAAGGGTTATAATTTTAAAATAGTTAATAGCTATCTGTAATATAGATGAATTTTAATTTACTCTTCTAGTTTTATCACTAAATATTAAAATTTTAAATTTTTCTCTAAATATAAAATTATTTTTATAAAATATATATTAATTTACTACTAATTTTTACCGCTAAGTTTTAAAAATTATAGCTGAAGTTTCAAAATTATAGGAGCTAATCAATTTTTTTTTAAAAGTAAATCAAAATTACAGGAGGTAATCAATTTTTAAAAGGACTAAATCAAAATTCATCTATATTATTAAACTTTTTAAATATACTTCTCCATTGCTTGTGGGTTACGTGATGTCAAAATATCCATTATATACCATACGCGGGCAGATGTGCTAATGCCACATGCCAATTTGTTTAATGTTTCTATAACTTGCCAAGTCATAATTTATGAAAAGAATCAAATGCTTTAGGTAGAAGTAAGATGACTTTATAGAAATTGTCAATAACCACTTCACTATATTAATAAAATTTCAATCCATATGGAGTAGTTGGTGACATAGTAAACACATGAAATTGTACTCTATATATATCCATAACCTCATTTATCATTGGCAATAAAACATTTTCTTACAAATATTTTGTATCTTGAGAACAAAGAATAAACATGAACACATCAATGGTGGCTTCTTTTCTGGTTTTGTTGTTGGCTTTTCCTTGTGTGTTTGCAACTGATTACACTGTTGGTGATGCTAATCAATGGACTCAAGGGATTGATTACACTACATGGACTTCTGGAAAAACTTTCAAAGTTGGTGATAATTTAGGTATGCATCTTCTACTTAATTAACACTCAATTTTATAATGAATGTGCAATATTACTTAACTGAAAATTTTGTTGTGATGAAAATCAGTGTTCAAATATGGAGGAACTCACCAAGTGAATGAAGTTGATGAGAGTGATTACAAAAGTTGCAGTTCAAGCAACACCATAAAAATTACAATGATGGAGATTCAGTTCCATTAGCAAAAGCAGGAAAGATTTATTTCATATGTCCAACACCAAATCATTGTAGCGCTGGAATGAAGCTTGAAGTCAATGTTGTTGCTGCTAGCACCACCTCCAAGTGGCACCCCTCCAACACCATCAACCACTCCTACTCCATCAACTTCTCCAGCACCACCAAAGGATAGTGGAGCTGTCACTGTTTCTAATGGTGTTGGTATTTTGATGGGATCTTTGTTTTGGTTTTGGGTTTCATGGGCTAGGAAGAGACAGTGCAATTTTTGTTATTAATAGTCATTTTGATTTTTGTGCTATTGGTTTTGTTGAATTTATACAACAGTTATTATTTATCAATCATTAAAATTTATGATAGATCCTCCTTATTAAGTCGAGTTAGGGTATACTATATTGATATTTAAGAGATGTTTCTTTTTATTTTATGAATCTCATTGACGAGTATTTATGGTCATTGTTTAAGAGTTCTAAATAAATAATTTTAAAAATTTAATTGTTTTAATTTCAATGTGTATTATAGACGTATTTAAAAAATAAAATCTTTTAAGCCCTTAAAAGAGTGTCATTGGGTCATTTGTTAGCATTTTCTTTATTTCATTTATTGTCATGTAAAACATGTGGGAAAATATCAAGATATTGTTTTGTCACAACTATTTTGGTGGTAACCGATCATTATTAAGACATTGGGTGGGATAAAAGTTGTGTCTACATTAGACCAACACTTTCGATGCAGAGAGGTACTAACTTACAAAGTTAGTACTCAACAATTAAGTCGATGAAAAAATCAAAA
The DNA here is from genome assembly GCA_021764765.1 of Vicia sativa. Classification (NCBI taxonomy): domain Eukaryota; kingdom Viridiplantae; phylum Streptophyta; class Magnoliopsida; order Fabales; family Fabaceae; genus Vicia; species Vicia sativa. The sequence continues at coordinate 18,318,930 of CM038796.1, read as the reverse complement.
GAAATGTGTAAGTGAGAATGAATTTGCATACACGAAATGATGCACTTCACCCTAATATACCAATAGTGATTGAAATTGTTCACATGTGATGCACATGTTGTGGGAATATTTGTTTAATTGGATCAACCAATGGTTGTTGTATTGAGGTGCAAAATTATGCTTCTAACTAAGCGAGTGTCTACTTGCCATGTGTGCCTTCCTATCATGATTCTATCTTGGGTCTTTCTCTATGGGCTTGCGAACAATCCATAACAACTTCCCTAAGCCCTTATTCATATGCACTAGAGTGAGGTTTATCGTGTCCACCTTTAGGGTGACTTATATCAAGAATAAGTGAGAGTCTTGATCTATGTCACTAGTATTGAAAACAAATTCATTAAATGTATTTCTCTTGATTATCAAGATTTTACAAGAGGTTCTAACACGTGTCACTATATCGACAATAATGATTCACTAATTGCCTTAGGATACTTGAGTACTCTTGAAAATTTACGATGAGATATGAATCGTTGGTATTGCTTTTCAACTTCCCAATGTAGTATATCACATGATTCCTTTGTAGTGAAAAGCGTATATGACGTTACAAAAGCTTCAACCCTCAACGAAGATCCTAAATACATCAAAATTGGATATGGTACGTTATGATAATAGTAAAGACCCCATTCGGGTCTACGCACAATTTTAATCATCCTAGAATTAGGGACATGTCTACTAGTTCATCGAATGAAGCATTTCCATTTCTTTGCTCGACACTTTTCCTTTTCACCGTTCTATGGAAGGGGTTATTTTCCTTGAAACCCCAATAATGGATGCAATGTACCGTGTTTCTCTTTTGGTCTTCCTCTTCTTCACTACTTCTACCTTTCCCACCATTGGCCCCATTAATTATTTTGGGAGATAATTTTTCTTTACAATGGGATTGATTTTTCTTTGGGAATCTTCTCAACTCCTGCCTTTTGTCCTTGCATTCAGTCACCATCCTTGGTGTATTGAGTAAATCGTCCTTCTTGATTGACTATTGTATTGCATCTTGTATATTTTGTCTAGATAAACCAAGAACCCCAAGTATTAAAAATACAAAGAGTTAGAGAATAGAAAATGTCGGTAGGTCAACCATACTCTAAATACCAAAGTGGGAAGATTTTTATGGGTGAAGAGTCTAGATCCTCCCATAGAAGATATCATCAAGTCATGGTTGTAGAATATTTGCCCATTAAGTCCAAGGCGAGATCGGAGGAACAATTTAGACCCGAAAATCACTTTCTCTTATAAAACCCCACATGCATCCTCCCTCATAAAATACCTTATGGTCATAAAGGTGCCTATATCAATGTAAAACATCAACGTTGAGAGGATTATTGAACTAAATGTCTCATGAGACATATCATCACAACACATATCAATGTAGAAATCATTTTTGATTTAAACATAGATGTTACATGATAAGACAAGTCAAATTCTTTGTAAATAACCATGAGATAACAAGATTCTTCAAGCTATACATCAATATTTTGATTATCACACATAACTCAAAAGTTTGTCAGCATAATCCTGGTTATATATAGTTTGTTTTAAATTCTAATTTATGATTATAAAATTGTTATCATTATAAGATTAGATTGCTTCAAATGATTCTAGGTCATTTAGATAATGACAATAAATAAGTAACATTATAACTTTGAAATGTATAGAGTCCACTTAAAATATGAGAATTCTATTGAACACACCTTTAATATCATTCTATCCATATACTTAACTTTTGAAGTATTAGGACGTGATCAGAAGACCATATCTACGATTAATTTTTGGTGGAGTATGGGGATTGAATGGTCTAAAGGGGAGGGGGTGAATATACTGTTCCCCAAATAAATATAAAAAATGTTTTCTTTTACAAAATCAGAGTTTAATAAAATGATGCACATATAGTAAGCGGAAGCAAAATATAGCAGATGGTTTGGAAAATACATGTTTCAACGTGCAACACAATTACTATAAACAATTAGAAATCAACAAAAACAAGATAAATTAAGTTGCTTTGACATGCAATACAATAATGATCATAAATCAAATTTCACGCATAGCTCAAAATTGATTTATATCAAATGGTTGTTCAATCTAAAATTAAATGTTTATACAACATAATTGAAAGATAGAATAACCAATGGACTAGATCCAATACCTAAGCTCATATAATAAATAACTTTGACTTTTGATCAATTCTTTGATTTTCTTCATGAATCATGATCAACCCTTGATCAAATGATGAATGTGACTTCAAAATCTTGGTGTTGACTAAAAATGATGAAGTTTAACTGTATGTTGACCCCAGTTGACTTTTTGTCCAATACAACTGATTTTCAACCATTTGAGCAATTGATTGGGCAAACTTGAGCTATGAGGCTCGAAGCTTGACATGGTGATACCTTGAGATATATGAGGAGGCATGATGCTTACTTGAGGCAATAGAAACCGTTTTTGACTTGAGAGAATCAAAACACTAGTTGTGAGTTGATTGCTTAGGAGAGGGTTCATCTGGTCAACTCTTGAGGAACTCTTGAGTATGGAGATGTGTATTGACTTGAGAAATATGAGGGAAAATAACAAGAACTACGCAGTGCTTTGATTCCTAATTACACGAATAAGATACGTAGGAACTAAAGGATCACAACTGCGACAAGCACACTAAAAAAACCTTTCTTTTTGTACATAACTCTTTACACTCATTCATTTTACCTTAGATGTAGGCTATAGATTAACACACCCTTAGAGTAACAAGCAAGGTGGATACCGTTACCATGAGCGTGAGGGGTGCTAACACATTTCCCTCAGCGTGTCAGGCTTACCCGATCTCTTGATCGAAGACCGAATTTCATTCTCTACGAGATTTTCTTGATATTTACCTTTCTCTTGTGAGAAAAAGAGGCGTTCATGCGATTTCATTAATATTCTATCGGATGAGTTTGTTCAATTCCTTCATAGTTAAACAAAGGTTTATGTACCACATGTCTCTAACTTTCAGATTCACTCTTAAACTTTTTATCGTAAGTGTTTGAACAATCCAAGAAGAAATTTAAAATATTTTGTAGTGTATTATATCATAATTAAGTATCATAATTTTGATATTTACTTTATTCTCTTTGATCGTGGGTCATGTGATATAGGTTGTTCAAATATGGTTAATTAGTTGTATTTGCATTAAATGGATTGAACCTTAAAAAAAGAACCATTTAAATGATTATTAAATGAACCATTTAATCAAAACAATTTTAATGCAGATTTAAACTAGTTCAAAACCAGCTTTTATCATAAATTGGTTTTATTTAAAATAAAAAAAATTCTCAGTTTTTGAAAAAAAACTTTTTTCGGTTTTCTAGAAAAAAAAATTTCAGTATTTGAAAAAAAATCAGTAATTTTATTCAAAAAATCCCAATTTTTTAGTTTTTAAAATAATAAAAAAAAGTTGCAGTTTTCAAAAAACAAAATTCAGTTTTTAAAAAATAAAAAAAATTCCAATTTCTTTTCAGTTTTTAAAATATAAAAAAAAGTTGCAGTATTTAAAAAACAAAATTCAGTTATTTTCCGTAAATAAAATTTTTTTTCCAGTTTTTAGAAAAGTATAAAAAATTTTAGTATTTAAAAAAAAATTCAGTTTTCTTTTCAGAAAAAAAAAATTTAGTTTTTCTTTTTAGAATTTTTTTCGGTTTTAAAATAAATAAAAAAACGTTGTAGTATTTAAAAAAAAAAAACTAAATTCAATTTTTATTTTCAAAAAAATTGTTGTTCAGTTTTTTAAAAAAATATTCAGTATTTAAAAAAAGACGTTCAGTTTTTTTTTAAAAAAAACAAATTTTTCAGTTTCTTAAAAAAAAAATGTTTCAGTTTAAAAAAAAAATACAAAATCAGTATTTATTTAATTTAAAAAATAATCTATTGGATCATTAAAATATGGTGGATGGATTGGATTAGGGGTGTTCAAAATATAGTTAATTAATTTTTCAATAAAACTAGTTAAATAATATTAAACTAATTTTTTACTATAAATTAGTTTGAACTAGTTATAAATTGAATAATAACTGGTTTAACAGATTAACTACTTTTTTTTAAAATGGATTTTAATAACTGAATTGAATCATTAATATGGTTTAGACCCTAATGATATCTCATTAATATGGTTCAGACCCTAATGTGATATCATAATATCCACTATTATACACCCGCGGTTCCTGGCAAATATGCTAATGCCACATGCACCAATTCGTTCAATGTTTTTATTTATATCTTGCTTTATAAGAAAAGAATCTCTGTATTAGGTGGAACTAAGGTGGCTTTATTGAAAATGTCAATAACTACTTCACTATATTATTAAAATTAAAACTCATCTAGTGGAGTTGGTGATATAGTAAACAAATGAATTAGTATATATATGTATCCATAACTTCATTTGTCATTGGCACAAGAACATTTTCTTACATATATTTTGTATCTTGAGAACAAAGAGAGTTTATAAACATGAACACATCAATGGTGGCTTCTTTTCTGGTTTTGTTGTTGGCTTTTCCTTGTGTGTTTGCAACTGATTACACTGTTGGTGATGCTAATCAATGGACTCAAGGGATTGATTATACTACATGGACTTCTGGAAAAACTTTCAAAGTTGGTGATAATTTAGGTATGCATTTTCTACTTAACACTCCATTTTTATATATGAATATGCAATATTACTTAACTGAAAATTTTGTTGTGATGAAAAATCAGTGTTCAAATATGGAGGAACTCACCAAGTGAATGAAGTTGATGAGAGTGATTACAAAAGTTGCAGTTCAAGCAACACCATAAAGAATTACAATGATGGAGATTCAAAGGTTCCATTAACAAAAGCAGGAAAGATTTATTTCATATGTCCAACACCAAATCATTGTAGCGCTGGAATGAAGCTTGAAGTCAATGTTGTGGCTGCTAGCACCACCCCAACTCCAAGTGGCACCCCTCCAACAACAAAACACTCCTACTCCATCAACAACACCATCAACCACTCCATCAACCACTCCATCAACTCCATCAACTCCATCTTCTGAGACTAATTCAACTTCTCCATCACCATCAAAAGATAGTGCAGCTGTTAGTGTTTCAAATGGTGTTGGTATTTTGATGGGTTCTTTGTTTGTGGTTTTGGGTTTCATGGGCTAGGGAAGAGACAGTGCAATTATTGTTATTGATCATTTTAATTCTATGTGTTATTGGTTTTTTGTTGAATTTGGTTTACTTTTATTTAATGATTTGAGATGTATATCTTATCTTCATCTTGATGTGTAAGTGAAAAAAGAATCTTTATTTTATGACCACTTGTTCAATACTTAAAGACTAAACACTTAAAATACTAAAAAGTCGACTTTCCCCTAACAAAGATTTTTGACATTGTATCTCTACCTACTCCATATATGCTTAACTTACGTGATCTGTGATCTAGTTGTGTACCAATCATGTCGCATTATATTAGTAATTTATGCTAGTGAGAATTGAGAAAGCTCTTCATTTATCCTTTTTAAACGATTTATAATGATTAGCAATATATGAAGACCAAAATAAGTTACTTGCTTAGCAAGTTACACTTTGAAAGCAATGTAAATAGATGAAAGCAATGTAAGTAATTTTTTTATGCAAGTTAACTATAGTTTCTAGAGTTAGTTAAACAATTTGTTTGGTAGTTATTTTTCTGTTATGCTATACAACTAACTAGTTTATGTAAACAAGGTAAATGAGAATAATCTTTTCATTCACCCATTCATATTTTCTAACAATTTAAGCACAATGTCAATGATAGAAGTTGATATTTTTCCGTCATATCAATTATTTTATTTACTGGTGTTATTTGCTTGTTATTGTTATTATAATAATTAGATTTTTGTTTATCAAGATAGTAAAAGTAGATTAAAACTAATGATGTCTACTATTTAGAATAATGTTGCTTTGAATTATATTTGCTCTAATAAGCAAATTTGTTATTCTATATATTTTGTAGTACTTTTCAGCTTTATGAAATGGAAACAACATAATATTTTCCTCTAAAAACTATTTTTATTATTTTGTGGTTTCTATTCATCTCTTCTCCACCATTTTTCATCACATCTATATTTTTGTTACATGGTATCAGAGCTTCATTGATCTCGGTGAAAAAAATTCACAAAAAACCTTTAAATACCATAAATGGCTTCCAACAGTAGTTCTTTACTTCCATCTCCCGTGTTTGCAGGAGAAAACTATTATTTGTGGGCTGTAAAAATGAAAGCTTATTTGAGAGCTCAAAGTTTATGGGATGTTGTGGAAAATGGAAGCAATCCACCACCTCTTCCAAATAATCCAGCAGTAACTCAAATAAAAAATCACAATGAGAAAGTGTCTAAAGAAGGAAGAGCACTTGTCATGATACATGCAACACTACATGATGATATATTTATCAAGATCTTAAATCTTGAGATTGCAAAAGAAGCTTGAGACAACCTGAAGGAGGAGTTCCAAGAGAGTGAAAGAACAAAGAAGATGCAAGTTTTGTACTTGAGAAGAGATTTTGAAGCACTAAAAATTAAAGAGAAACTGAAACTGTTAGAGAATTTTCTGACATAATTTTGAAGGTTGTTTCACAAATCAAATTATTGGGAGAGAAACTCAGTGATCAAAGAGTTGTGGAAAAAATATGGGTGTGTCTTCCATAGAGGTTTGAAGCAAAAATATCCTTTCTTGAAGAAATTAAGTATTTTTCTCAAATCACACTTGCAGAGCATATTAATGCTTTGCAAGCTACTGAGCAAAGAAGATCTTTAAGGATGGAAGAAAATATTGAAGGTGCTTTTGTGGTCAATACCAAAAACAAAAATCAAAGCTACGACAGTTTTGAGAAAAGTATTTTTGTGAGAAGAATGGAAAAGGAAAAGGGAGAAATTCAACAAAAAAGAAGAGAGTGTGAAAAGGAAGTTTCCACTTTGTCAACATTACAAAAAGGATACTCATTTAGAAAAGTATTCTTGGTACATACCATAACTTAAATGTAGAGCCTATAATAAACTTGGTCATGTGGAGAAGTTTTGCAAACATAAAGTAAACAAATTAGGACAACAAGCTCAAGCTATTGAACGCCACCAACAAGAGAAGCAATTATTCATGGATTCTTGCTATTCAATCAATAGTAACAAAGAAACATGACTAATAGATAGTGTGAAATTCTGGTGCAGCAGTCTCATATGTCTTAAGGATGTTGAGGCATATGGTATGACATTAAACAAACAGACAAGTTAAAAATTACAATGCAACAAAACATAAAGGACACAGAGAATTGTTCACCCAGTTCGGTGCTATACACCTACATCTGGAGGCTTCCAAGCCAGGGATGAAATTCACTATCAGCAGTATTAATTCAAAGCTAAACAACCCCATTTACAACTCCTCACGTAATTACTACCCAATGCAATTTCTACCTAAGAACCACTTATATATGACAAACTTTGAAGATACCCTTCAAACACACATGAACAAAAGATACACTTCTGTCACAAACCACCTAAGACTAAAAGCAATAAGCTTCTAACTTAGAACATACCTTCGAGTTGCTTCACAGTTTCCTCCAAGAACAATAACTCAACTCATTGCTTCACAACTTCTGAGTGAGAACAACTTTCCTCTTGCCTACGGGCTTTGAGGAATAACTTAGTGACCATCCCAAAATCCGAGTTATCACACACTATACAATAATTACATCCTTACTCAAATTTAGCCAGCTTACTAAACTAAGTTACAAACTCTTTATTTATAACCTCATCCCAAAATGGACTTGGGCCTTCAAATAACAACATATCAACTGTAACAAATAAACTGCAGAAAACTTATGCTACAATCAAGGTCTTTAATCCTAAGTTTCCTGATTTTTCTCCTTAGCTTCTGATTGAATCTTCTGGACCTTCACATATGCCTTCAAGAATACGCCACATAGATTGCATAATATTCCCTGAATATTCTACACAACTTAAAACAGAGCTGTAACTAATTTATCAGTCCAGTAGCATGATGTAAGATGTCTGATGTCATGACATATTCTTCGACATATTGTTCCAGTTGTTGATTTATTTCAACACAATATGTTCAGGCATTCCAATAGGATTACATATTTAAGTTAAACATCCTATTGTACATTACATTGTTGGTGATATTATTTGTTTTATTAAAATTAATGCCAATTCTTAAAAATAAGGAACTTACAATCTCCCCCTTTGGAAAATTTTGGCTAAAACAAAAAATTATAATCAAACATTACATTGAAACAGCAACAACAATTTACAATTAACAATTTACAATTAAAATGTTCTTCAAGAGCTTGGATATTGAGAGCGAGCAAACAGTGATGCTTCGGGGCTTACGATGGCATGTAAGTTGAAGACAATGTCTCAACATTTAGTTCGACATCTTCTCGTGTTTTTGAATTCCTTCATTGAACCAACAATGGTAAAAGGAAGAAAAGTCCTTATGTACACAAGGAAGAATATTGCTTCCACCCTCTTAAGATAGGAACCAATTCTTGTCACTAGAGATGGAGAAAGAGGACCGTTGGAGATAAACTACCCCTTAAGTAGGAACCACTACTCAACTTGTAGCATAAGAGGAAAATCAACAACTATCCAGCAATCTCTGAACTCGTAACCAAGTCACAATTGTGTTCATAACTCGAATCACAAGTCACAAAAGAAACTCCAAGCAGGGACCGATAGATATTTTGGTATGGTCTGCCTTGACTTAGAAATATTCTCTCTTTCTCCTATTTTAATATTTGAGTAACATAACTTATCTCCCCCTTTTTAGCTAAAATTTGGTAACGGAACCCCTCACCGAACCAGATCCAGGCACAATTTGCCCAATCTCTAACAAAACTCATGATGATGGTTATGAAAATACTGGATGCTCACTTGTGACTAGTGGATAACAGAGATCTTTTATAAATATCACATCAGGTTCTTAGGAATTAACGACTTATTTATTCTTGGTCAAAGTGCGTTAATTTAGGCTAAGAATCTGTCACATAACTTACTGTGCACCATTCAACCTATCTTTGAATACCTTTAATAGCTCTTGACTGTTTCTTTTGAGAAAGTTAGTTCCAATGCATGCATCGATCACTTCACTTATGATGTCCATGCAGAGACATATCCTGTATATTGTCTTGACACTCAGTCAGACATTGTCTTCTTATTTCATGTGACCAACATTTCTTCTCCAATCAATTAGATATTGTTCCCAGACCTTCAGTAATGAGGAACAATATACAGGTTTAATGAAATATGTACCATTGCCACATAACTCTACAGATGTCCACATAACTCCTTCAGGGAGATAAACTTGCAAAGACACTTCTCACTTCTACTCCTAAATGTCCATACATTGTCATGACTCTTCTTAAGTGGTCATGAGATAGTAGTCTGAATTTAATCACTAACTTTATCTTAGTGTAAAATACTACTTTATTAATATTCAGTCTTTCTTCAACATCTCTTTATTCAACTCAATAGAATTGAGATTCACAAGAACATTGATGTTCCAACATCACATGGGACATCCACAACACTACTACAAAACATATCATTCTTCGTTCTGAGGTCATAATTATCTCTCAACTTCTCCATCAAAACATCAAATAGACTCTCATCTCCAAGACACTTCAATCCATAGCAGTATAAACTTCCCTTCACACTTGCTAAGAATAATTTCTCCCCATCAGTAACAACTTGACTTTTAGATGTTCTCCTCTTAATCTCCAAAAGTGAAGTTATCCAAAACACTCTCTTCATGCACAACCCTGTTGTGCCCTTCACTTAAAACTCCCTGAGTTACACATAATGGGTACACATTTGTTAAGGTCCTCTCAACACTATACGCACTTTTGATTTGGAATTTTCCACAGGTTCCAAAATAAGAATCCTTAGTTTTCTTGCTACACAAGGTTCAAATTGCCACACTTTGTTACTTGTAATAGAAGAAACCACAATTTCAACCATGCGTATGACCAGAGATACGTCTTCATAAGATAAGTCTGAATCTTATCTGCCTTTTCTCAATATCTGGTGTCTTTAACATATAGAACATCCTTTTCTCCACATCACATACTTCATCACTCCTGATTCTGAATAAGGAATTCATAATTCAGACTTGCATACAACTATCACATAAATATCCAGCTCCCATCAAGATATTTTTCATCATTTGTATGCACCTCTTCTAAAAAGAATCAATACTTCATACAACCACCAGATGATGTTGTCACAATTCCTAAACTTGTTAAGATTAATATAGACCCAATTATTTCTGAGTCATGACATCATGAATACATCTGATAATTACTCATCCCCCGACAGAGTATCTGTATTTAGCATTCAAGCTATACTCAAATAAGTACTTAGTCTCCCGTCAAAGTACTTACTAGTTAGTCAGATAGGATTATACTCACACTAGATAAAACTGACAGCTTTCTTCTTCACACTTGTGATGCTTGCTGAATCTTTTACAAGAACATCCAATCATGACAACCAAAACATTCTAGATTAAGTCAGTGATTTGACCTTAAACTCACTTCCACACAAAAATACACACTTTAATGGTTGAAGACACTGAGATGATGTTCCAACATCTGATACGACATCATCCATTCTTAGTGTAGTTTTGAGGGAAACAACCATACTAACTCATACTCAACACTTGTGGGGGAAACATAAGGAAGCACAACTAACACCAACTTATCAACCTTTAGGATTAGACAACCAACATATGTAGGGAATAACGTAAGCCACATCTCAACAATGTTTTCTTCAGACCTCCTGTCTGACTTTGAGATGATGAATGTCATTGTATGTACCTACATAGGAGATTCACTCTACTAGGTTTCTAGAACAGACTTACCTAGGCATGACAAAAATATATACAGACTTTTCACTAAAGTTTGTCTCCCTTTATTCTTCAAAACAATACTCATCCAAGACACTATATCACAACATCAAATCTGACATCATACAGAGAGCAGTCACAACAATACTTAGGACAATTAAACATTGTGGTTGGATCACAGTACTCTAGTTCAAATAGAATCTGTTATATGGCTACTAACAGGATTCCATCACTCTGGTTCCTTTGATTAGAAGGATATTCCATATACAAGATCATCTCATAACTATAAAGGGTATGGAGGATAAACCTTTATGAGTTCTTTTCAAATCATGGAGCTCAACTTCTATACTCCCATAAGCCTAGGTCAAAAATAAACTAACATATGGAGTAGATAACCTGTTGATCATGTCCTGATCAACCCTACATACAGTAGCTTTCCACCAAGCTACAAGCCTGAAAACAACCGATAGAAACAATATCATAGCCAGAAAGATGCTTTACCACAGATAAGCTTAAGAGTTACCTTATAAATATATTCACTCCCGCATGAAGGTTTTGAAAATTTGCTCTTTTACTAAATATAAGATGAACAATGATATTTATATCAATCTAAGGTCTTCACTCCCTATGAAGGATTTGAAATTTACACTCCCCTTTCCTAGCTTCATCTTCTTCTTTCATCAAGAAGGTTCACGAGTTCTGGTCAGGTTTATCTTCAGTACACACTAGTCTTCCATAGATAGGTCCATCATCTACTTCAAGGGACCATACAATATGAACCAGCCTTGTTTAAACAATTCTTCAGAACAAACTTTCTACCTTGAATATAACCAAAAAGTATCCCCCTAGGATCTCATCCAGAAACAGATAGGATGCTTGCTCTAATACCAATTGAAATTCTGGTGCAGCAGTCCCAAATGTCTTAAGGATGTCGAGACATCTGGTGTGACATTAAACAAACAAACAAGGTAAAAATAATAGTGTGGAAAAACATAAAGAACACAGAGAATTGTTCACCTAGTTTGGTGCTACACACCTACATCTAGAGGCTTCTAAGCTAATGATAAAATCCACTATCAGCAGTATTAGTTCAGAGTTAAACAATCCCATTTACAACTCCTCACTTAATCACTACCCAATGCAATGTCTACATAAGAACCACTTAGATATGAGAAACCCCTCTCACTCCCCCTCAATCACACACGATGATTATAACAAAAACACAAACTTTGAAGATACCCTTCAAATACACATGAACAAAAGATACACTTCTATCACAAACCACCTAAGAATAAAAGCAATATGCTTCTAACTTAGAACACACCTTGGAGTTGCTTCACAACTTCCTCCAAGAATAATAACTCAACTCATTGCTTCACGGCTTCTGAGTGAAATAACTTTTCTCTTGCCTATGGGCTTTGAGGTACAACTTAGTGACCATCCCACAATCCAGGTGGTTCACACATGGCTAACCCTAATGATTAAATCCTTACTTAAATTTGGATATCTTACTAAAATAGGTTACAAACTCCTTATTTATAACCTCATCCCAAACTAGACTTGGGCCTTCAAACAACAACATATCAGCTGTAACAAACAAAATGCAGAAAACTTATACTACAATCAAGGTCTTCAATCCTAAGTTTCCTGATTTTTCTCCTTAGCTTATTATTGAATCTTATGGACCTTCACACATGCCTTCAAGAATACGCCATATATATTGCATAATATTCCCTGAATATTCTGCATAATTTAAAACAGAACTGTAACTAATTTATCAGTTCAGTAGCGTGATATAAGATGTCTGATGTCACGACATCTTCTTGGACATGTTGTTCCAGTTGTCGATTTAATTCAACACAACATGTTCAGGAATTCCAATAGGATTACATATTTAAGTTAAACATCCTAGTGTACATTACATTGTTGATGCTATTATTTGTTTTATTAAAATTAATTTTAATCCTTAAAAACAAGGAACTTACATAGTGGATGCACTAATGACATGACTCACAATGTTGGCATTTTTAAGGAACTTGATAAGTCCTTCTACATTAAAGTTACTATAGGGAATGGAGAACATGTCAATGTCAAAGGAAAAAGTGTTGTAGCTGTTAAAACTCCCTCAGGTGTCAAATATATTTAAGATGTTTTAGTTGTACCTGAAATAAATCAAAGTCTTAAGTGTGGGAAAAATGGTGGAAAAGAACTAATCATTGCATTTCAAAGACATGAGATGTACTATTCTAGATCCTTATGGGTCTAATTTAACGACGCTTGAAATGAGATTTAAAAGTTTTTTAGTAGAATGGAAGCAAACAACCATGCATGCATTTCCATGTATTGTTCCTGATTCCTTATTGTGGCATAAATGTTGGGTCACTTTAGTTACTCAACCTTAAAATAAACGGGTTCTCATAATTTGGTTGAAAAATTACCAGTCATTGATGATGTTGTTGACATATTTGATGTATGTCAATTCAGAAAACAAAGTAGATTATTATTCCCTATTGTGTCAACCTGGAGAGCTTCTAAAAAGTTATAGCTCATACACACAGACGTGTGTGGTATGATACCAATGACATCTTTAAATGGAAACAAGTATACAACGGGAAAAGAGGCTGATTGTCAAATTAAAAAGCTCATATCTGATAATGGAACTGAGTATACAACGGGAAAATTTAAGACTTTTTGTGAACAAGTTGGAATCCAACATCAATTTTTTGTTCCTTACACTCCTCAACAAAATGGAGTGAGTGAAAGGAAGAACAGGACAATCTTGGAGATGGCTCGATGTTTTCTTTTAGAAAGATATTCCAAAAACCTTTTGGGCTGAGACTGTCAACACCTCGGTGTACTTACTGAATATGTTTCCTACCAAAGCCTTGAAGGGTAAAACACCCTTTGAAGCATGGTATAAAAGAAAGTCGTATGTTCAACATTTAAAGTTTTTGGATGTGTGTGCTATATGCATGTTTCAAATGTGAAAAGAGATAAATTGGAAACAAAGTATGTGGTTGGTATATTTTTGGGGTACAGTAGTAACTCCAAAGAGTATCGAATTTATAATTTTGAGACCAAAAAAATTTTTGTTAGCAGAAATGTGAAGTTTGATGAGTTCTATAAATTGAATTGGGAGAAAAGTCAAGCCAAAGTTCCAAGTAACGTATTGCCCATGGAAGATAGTTTGGAAGATCAAAATTCAGAAGATAAAGGAGAAATTTATGATAGTAATGTTGATTTTCCAACCCGAGGTGCTAGAATCTTGGATGATATTTATGCCAGGTAAAATATAGCTACATTTAGGCATGGCAAATAAACCCGGCCCCGCTGGGGCCCGCCCGTCCCCGCCCCGAAATTAGCGGGGAAAACCCGGTTTAACCGGGGACGGGTGCGGGTGCGGGTAAAACCCGTTTTTTATTTACGGGTGCGGGTGCGGGGGCGGGTGAAGGTTATACCTGCCCCGCACCCGCACCCGCCCCGTACCCGCCAACTAAATTTATTTTATTTTATTTATTTTTAATAGTTTTATTACTTATTTACACTTTTTATACTTTTTAATGTTATAATATTATGTTTATTAGAATTATTATTTATTTTTTTGAAATTAAAATTTAAATAAAACTATCAAACTTGAAAAATACTTTTAAAATAATTAAGTATTTAGTTTTATTATTTATTTTTAATTTTATTGAAAAAAATATAAATTTAAAAATAAAATAAAAATTTTATTCGGGCAGGTACGGGTAGACCCGTTTCTTGTTGGGGATGGGGGCGGGTGAACAAATTTTAGCCCCGAACGGGTGCGGGTGCGGGTCTGGGTTTGGGAGGCAGGTGTGGGTCTGGGTGTGCTTAAACCCGTCCCCGACCCGCCCCGTTGCCATCCCTAGCTACATTAGAGCCTACACAGTATGCTAAAGCTGCTAATGTTGAGGGATGGAAAGTTGTCATGCAGGAGGAGATGAAGATGATAGAGAGAAATAAAATATGGCATCCTGTAGACAAAGGAAATCAGTTTGGAGTATTCCAATTCGTAAAATTAGATTGCAAATATAATGACCAAAGGTCTTTCCAAGGGAAAGTTTGAAGAATTGAGATCAATGCATGGAGTATTCTAACATATAAATTAATTTACTTGTTGGTATTACTTTGCTTGTTATTTTTCCTATAATAATTAGATTCTTACTTGTCAAGATAGTAAAAGTAGACCAAAGCTAATTATGTCTACTATTTAGAACAGTGTTGCTTTGGATTATATTTCCACTCCAACAAGCAAGCTTATTGATTGACTCTATATATTTTGTAGTACTTTTCAGCTTTATGAAATGGAAACAACATAACCTTTTCCTCTAAAACTATTTTTATTATTTTGTGGTTTCTATTCATCTCTTCTCCACCATTTTCCATCACTTCTATGTTTTTCTTATAGTTAGAAAGCGTGTTATGATATCATATAGCCATGTTCTAGCTTTTCTTCAAAGGAGATATAATGTTATTGCCACCAAGGACAAATTTAAATTTGTAAATGATTTGATTTCAGTTCCAAAAGAAGACGATCTAAAATTTATTGCATAATAGAGATGTAATAACATTGTTTATTCAGGGTTGATCAATTCGATGAAACAACAAGTTGCTGAAATTTTGGTATACATGAAAATATTGTAGATGTATGAATTGATCTTAAGGAAAGATGCAAGGAGACGAAGTTTATGTTGCTGCTTTGTATCAGGATATCTCAAATTTCAAACAAGGATACTTGAATGTTTTTTAATAATTCACTAAAATGTGTGATATGTGGGAGGAGCTCGATTAGTTCAAAATAATGCCTCAATGTATATAGGAAAACAATGCCTCAAGTCTTGTTGATGGAGCCTATTCTAACCATCAATAAGGTGTTATCATTTGTTTTGCAAGAAGAAAGGAAACACAATTATGGAGCCTCTTCCAACAGTTAATAGGGTCCTATCAAAGGTGAAAAGTGGAGAAACAAATATATTATCAAATGTTGTTGAGAATAATGGAGAAAATCATTGTTTTGGTAGAGGTAGAGGACATGGTGGCTATCAAGGAGGTGGAGGAGGTGGAGGTAGTTATATAAGAGAAAAGGTCTTTACACACAGTGCAAAAATGGTCATACATTTTATGAGTGCTAAAGGAAGCACGACTATCCACCATGTTGGATATTTGCTAAATGGAGTGCTTATGCTAACAATGTTAGAACGTACATCCAAGAATATGGTGTATATGTGAGGATGAAAGTTGCATATAAGGGCAATATGTCTTTGACTAAAGATTAAAATAATAAATTGTTTTCCTTTCCCAAGAAGAATAATTTTAATGGAGTAGAGCATGCAACCAACATGGTTAAAGAAGAAATTAACAACTTCTATTATGCACGAGTAGTAGGTAAAAAATTTGACCATGATTTCAAATCCAAAAAAGATAATTTCAATTGGATCTTAGATAGAAGAGAAGCATATCACATTTGCAATACTATAGTCTGGTTCCTTTCATACAATGAAGTTGTTTGTCTTATATTTGTTAGCTTACATAATGGAAATAGTTTTTATCATCTTGATTAAATTTTCCTGCAAATAATTCCAATGCAAAATTTGTGTTTGATTTGATTGATGTTTATATTTTTGGTCCTTTTTCCACTACTTCATTTCATTGATTTAAGTATTTTCTAACTACATTTGATGCTCATAGTAGAAATCTCTGGGTGATTACAGTCAATAATAGACTAGAAGTTTCTAATTGTATTTAATTATTCATAAACACGATTAAAACTTAATTTGACAAAGTTATTGAGGTAATTAGAAGTGATAATGGACTTGGGTTTATGTTAAAAGCCTTTTATGGAGATAATGGAATAATGTATCACAAAATTTTTTTTTGTACTCCTCAGCAGCATGCAATAGTTGGGGGGAGACATCAACATAAATTGAACATCATTAGATAATTGGTGTTTCAATCTAAAATTCACAAGATTTACAGGTCATATGTGGTTCAATAGGCATTTTTTGTAATTAATAGAATTCCTACTAAGTTACTGAGAGACAGATCACCACGTGAATTTTTATAAGGTGTTGACCCAAACATCAAGATGATAAATGTTTTTTTGGATGTTTGTGTTACTCTTTTAATTCAACCTCCCTAAGACATAAATTTGATCCAAGAGCCAACATAGTAGTTTTTTCCTATACAAGCAAGGTATGAAGGGTTACATTATTCATTACCTTTATAATATAAGTCTTTTAATTTCTTGAAATGTGAAATTTTATGAAATTGAATTTCCATACCTTTCCACTAATATTTCATTTGAAAACACATAGCCATTAAGCCACAAATAACCCTCACCCCTCAAAACACTTCCTATTAAACTAAAAAGAACCTAGCCTTGAGACTCATGATGAAGTTCTCATAATTGAACAACTTTTTGAGGCAAATGGCATTTCCAACACCATTACATCAATTAAACATGTTACTCAATTCAACAATCCATTAGGATAAATTTCAAACCTTGTTATTTGAATGATTATCATTGCCATTATATCACCATTTCACTTCACCCTATCACGTCTTACATAAGCTACACTATTGTTTCACCTTTACACCACACAAATACCTTATCCCTTAACAATGGCTATTAACTTCATCATATTTCACACCTAAAAAAATATAAATTGGATAGCTGTTATGCAAGATGAGTGTAATGCTTTAAATTTCAATTAAACTTAGGAATTCACAATTCTATCTAAAGGAGCCACATCTTTAAGAAGCAAATGGGTATTTAAAATCAAAAGACATGAATATGGCATAGTAGAAAATATAAAGTTAAACTTGTTTTTTGAGGTTTTAAAAAAACTTAAGGGCTTGACTATTTTGATACCTTTTCACCAGTAGCAAAAATGTATACAATTACAGTTCTCCTTACATTAGCTTCAATTAAATAATAGAATATGTTAGGTCCGTGATTTTATGTTTGGCAACAATTTTGGTAAAACAAAGAGTTAGCAACTACTTTATCAAAACATGTTTCCTTTGGACAACATGTATTGCATCCTAATGTTGAGCAAGATGTCATAACATCTTGACCATCTTGTACAGCAGATTGAAGCCTCCAAGCCAGTCTAAGCCCAACTACAGAAGTCTATATAAGGAGTCTTACTAGACCTAGTTTTTTAAGCATTGTTTTTATTGTAAAACCATGTGAAAATAAGGGTTTAGGGTTTGAGAGTTCCTTAGTTTTTCTGTGTGTTTTTGTACGTCGTCATGTATCTTATAATGAATTTGAGTTGACTGATTGTTACTTGTTTATCAAGTTATTTTTCTCACTCGAAACTTCTAAGCAAAGAGTTGAGTATTTTTCTTAGTTAAGCTTTTAAGCAAAACTAAATATTGTTTATTGAAAGTGTTATCTTCTATTTGGTTTATTTTCTAGTCACTGAGATTGTGGCTATATTTCTAGTCATTGGGGTTGTGGATGTATTTCTAGTCACTAGGATTGTGGTTGTAGATATCACTACGATGATTGGGAGTGAGAGAGGTTCTAATATCTAGGAGGTTCCTAGGTAGAAGTTGCACTGGGTAAGGATTAAGTGAGAAGTTGTAAACTAGGATTGTTTCGCTTAAAATTAATACTACCGATAATAGACTTTCTTCCTGGCATGGTAGCCTCCAGAGTAGGTAAAGTTACACAGAACTGGGTTAACAATTGATTGTGTTCTTTAAGTTTCTACAATTTACTTTCTGCAATCTTTTTGTTTTTAGCAAATTTATTTGTTGTCAATAGATATAATAATATTCGTCGTGATATTGTGTGTTGTTGAGACATCAGTCTTGAATTATGTTATTGTAGTGCCAAGATTTCATAATATACCTGAACTCGATGTAAGCAACGACTTTTTCCAAGTGATTTCAATGAATTTGTCTATATGAAGGTGCCACAAGGAGTTGACTCACATAAACCATGATAAGTTTTCATTATCACAAAATCATTATATGGCTTCGAATAAGAAAGTAGGAAATGGTTTGACAAGCTAACTTATTTCCTCCTGAATCATAGTTTCACTAATGTTCAAGAAAAATATATTATTTTTATGAAGTCCACTAGAAGCATTTTTTTAGCCCTACTTGTGTGTGTGGACGACATACTATTGGCTAGACCTTACTTGACAGAGTTTAAAATTATCAAGGAGACCTTTGACTACACATTTTGCATTAAGAATACGGGGAATTGAAATTATTCCTAGAATTAGAACTAAGAAATTTTTTTCAAGATGCATTTCCATGTATCAAAGAAAAATTGTCTAGATTTGCTTGAAGATTCAAGAACAACTCATTGTAAACCTACTAGAAAACCTCTTTTTCCTACACTCAAGTTATAAAATGATGATAGTATTCCTTTGGATGACGTTGGTGCTTATAGAAGGTTAATTGGTCGATTACTCTATCATAGTACTACTAGGCCAAATATTTCTTATGCTATATAGAAATTAATCCAGATTCTATCATCTCTAACTGTAAACTATCATAAAGGTATTTTCAAAGTTCTAAGATACTTGAAAAATACTCCAAGTTATGGCCTCCTATTTCCTAGAAACTCTTACCTACAAATACTTTTCTTCAGTGATGCATATTCATGAAGATGCTTGGAGAATAGAAGATACATTTCAAGATAATGTTTCTTTCTTGGGAATTATCTTATTTCTTGGAAATCCAAGAAACTAACCACACTATCTTACTCATAAGCTAAAGTTGAATATAGAGTGCAGTTGCAACAACCATTAGAGAACTACAATTGCTTACCTATCTTCTTAGGATCATGATCAATCCTATGTTAGAAAAGATGTTCTAAATTGTTACAATCAAAGTTTTATGCACATAGTTAAATATGTTATTTCATGAGCGTAGAAAGCACATAGACATTGATTGTTACATTGTTAGGATCAAAATGAAAAAAGGACTCGTGAGATTGCTACTTATTACTTCTAATTTCCAAGTGGTATACTTATTCCCCAATACATACATTTTATGCTCTTGTTGTCATGTTTGGACTTGTGGATATCTTGCACCCTCTAGTTTGTGAGGGATAACAATAAATGACGGTGAAAGTAATTAACTTACTCATCATGTTACTATGTAAAGGGAATGTGAGTACTTGCTATGCAAGTTACCTAGTTTCTAGAGATAGTTAAACAATTATTTTTCTCTTATGCTTTCTAGTGTACCCCAAAATTTTCCCTCCCATTTTTTATGTCAATTTATTCAAGATACATCCTCAGGCTCAAGGTTACTCAAGAGTTGATCAGAGAAAATTGCGCTCCTAAGCAATTGACCTATTACTAGGGTTTTGTTTTTCTCAAGATTAATAATACTTATAAGGCTTCAAGTGGACTTCATGCTTCCCCATATGTCTCAGGCTACCCACATGTCAAGAATCAAGCCTTGTATCACAAGTTTGCTCAGTCAATTGCTCAAATAGCTGAAAATCAGTTGTATTGGACCAAAAGTCAACTGTGGTCAACATACAGTCAAACTTCAAGATTTTTTGTCAACATTAATATTTTGAGGTAATATTCATCATTTGATCAAGGGTTGATCATGATTCATCAAGAAATGCTCAAAATTCCAAAAGTTGCTAAATTAGGGTTTTGACCTTTCTCTTAGGAGAAGTCAACTAAACTTTGACCAGGCATAAAATTTACATACTTTATCAAACATTCCTAACCCAAAGCCTAGCTTGAAGGAAATTAAATTCTCTACAACTTTGTCTCTCTTAGCTCAAGCCTAAAAATGCCTCATTTGAGAGATATGGGCCAAGACATTATAGGTCCTTTTAAAAGTCAACTAAAAGTCATCTTTTCTCAAAGAAAACCAAATATAGGTTTTAGAGGACATCTTAAGCTTTCTAAAAAGACAAAAATCACCCTCATATGTTGAGAATTGAGCAAGATATGATTGGTGCAAATTTGGCAATTTTGAGAAAATGCATGAAGTGAAATTTGAGCAATATTGAATTTTTGACTAATGGGCCTATACTTTAAGATTTGTGATATGTTTATAACATCATCAAGGACCTCTAAACCCATCCATGCATTATCTTAGCTTTCATTATATTTATTTTTGATTTTATTCATTTAAGTTCAACGTAAATTAAATAAAATACAAGATTAATGTATAAGGCATGTAAGGCTTTAAATCCGATTTACTTGAGGTCCAAACAATCCCTACATGAGATGGAAAAAATGAATGGAAGGAATTGGTACATGATTGAGCAAAAAAATCAAGTTTCAAGACAAATTTCCAATCCAATATTTTCACACTCAATGCCAAAGATTTGATCAATGTTTGTTGACCGAAATCTCTCCTCTATAAGTAAAGAACAACACTCACAAGCTAGACACGAACGCTGCCTCTCACAAACCCTAAGAAATTCTCAAAAATTTCATGAACTAGGGCGAGCGCAAATCCTTGTCTCCAGCCTTTATCACTCCATTCCAAGCACTCCATCACACTCCTGGAGGTCCCAAGAGTCATTCCATATTTGTACTCAAGCTTAAAGCACGCCAAAACACCTCCTTCAAGTTGCACCGGTTGGGTAACGATCTTGAAATTCAAACTTATAATTCATGCATTGTTAATCTATTCTATGTGCAGATACTTGTTTACATTGATGTTTAGAATGTTTGAGAACCATCGTTTGAATGGTTTGATGTAGGAATCGATCTTTTCCATTGTTAGGGCATCATGAACGGGAAGCTTCGTATCTCATTTTATAGGCCGTTTCAATTAAAAATAACACCACCATTGGATTTGCAGAGGTCGAATTAGGAGGTTGGGTCATTCTTTTGAATTGATTTTGTCTATTTTTGTAGGTTGAGAAAATGACTCACTGAAGAAGACGACCGGAGTTAGGGCTCTGACGCTTCTCCGGTCCCTCTGACTTTTGACCAAGGCGTGGCTTGGTCTGATTGGTTCATTCAAATACGGGGTCCCACTCTGGTGCATTTTTATTTAAATTCGAATTTCTGGAATTTGCTTTATGTTATATTTATGAATGCATGTAGATTAATGGATGTATCGCCACCCTAGTGGTAAGACATGCATGCGTAAGGCTTTGACATACCAGGGCGTGGGTTCGAATCTGACATTTTGTAACTTTTTTCATATTTTCCAGATTAACGCAGGTTTCATATATATTTTTCCAGGATCAACATAATAACACCATAGGCACATGGCCTGGTAGTAGGATTTTGAGCCTGCAACCTCAAGGGCGTGAGTTCGAAGCCTGGCGCCCCATCCATATTTTTTATCACTTGTTTTTCTTCTCTTTTCTATTTTTCTTCTCTTTTCTTTTTTATTTTAATTTATTTTCAATATTTCTTTAAATTAGTTTATGTAACATAAAAAATATTTGTATTCTAGTTTTAGGTCAGTTAATTAATTATTTAATTTTTGACATAAAATTATTTTTATTTTAAGTTAGTTTAATACTATTTTCATAATTAATTTGTAATTAATTAAATTTAGTTTTTTCTTATTAAAATCAATCATAAAAAATGCAAAAAATATGTTTTTTTTATACTTAGAATATTAGGACATTTTGATTTTTGTTTAAATATTTTTCTTCTTATTATTTTCTATCTCTTTTACCTTTAAATTCTAGAAACGAATGTATAGGTCCACAATTATTTTGTAACAGTCTAGTTTATTTTCTCGCATTTTTTTAATTATGTAACTGCTCATGGGATGTAATAGCTTAGAATTTAATTTTCCGCATTTTACTTTCCGCACCTATACTATTATGCCTGTGTATATTAACTGTTAGTAAATAGGCGTGTATGGTAAGACTAAAATAAACGCTAGATAACCTAATTTCAAAGATAACATAACTGAATTAACACACTTTCACACGCGCACCCTTAGGGTATCCTCTCTTGTTGCCTCATAAATATGGTCATGTCCCTCGAACGTAGGGATACCATTAGCAAAGATCCTCGGTTAAAGTCATCATAGTCCCTTCAAAGATCATAATCCCTCTTTTTCCCTTGATTGTTGTCTACAAATACATCATCTTGTCCCTCGATTGTTGCCAACGAATAAATGATGACAGTCCCTTTGATACAATTGCTAAGGTATCCTTACATGTTTCCTTCAATGACCATACGATGACCCTATGCTTGTTCCTGCACATCCAAAGGATGGGGCTACGTACCAACTAATGGTATGGATAGCGCTATCCTTAACGGAGAAGGAAAAAGAGTGACGAACTACCTTTTAGTGGGTAAATAATTCTTAATTTCTTGCTCTATAACATTTCAAAACATAATATATTTTAAACCATACATTTTTGAACAAATATTTTCAAAACATTTCGTATAAATTCTTGAGGACTGATACGAGAATCATTACAAAGTTGAAGTCAAAATATTTTCAAACAAATCATACACAAAGCAAGTTTTCAAAAGTGAGCTAAGAAATTAAGAGCCCGTAGATAACTACGGATGAAAAGGGTGCTAACACCTTCCTTTTTCATAACTTACCCCCCGAACTCAAAATCGATAAAAGGTCTTTCCTGTTCTTTCTTTCCTTGTTGGATAAAAGAAAAGTCGGTGGCGATTCTTGCTAACCGCAACATTTGCAATAAAATGCAAAACAACTAAGCCAGTTCTCCCCCAGTATTACACTTTCCAATTAACTTGTTCATGTACTAGACTTCTATATAATCTAGTTTTTCATTTGTTGCTCTTATACAGAAGCTCAAGTGTCCTTTGAATTCAAGTGATTTTAGACGTATTTCTTTTCTTGGTTTCTTGTATAAGCTAGCAGCGAAAGTGTTTGGTAGTTATGCTCACAAGGGTCATGGGGAAGTTGATTTCCCCATAGAAATCATCCTTTCTCTAGGGGAGCCTTTTAGTGGATTAAGTGGTTGCTCTTAATGAGGTTTTAGATTTGACTAAGGTGTATAAGTGTGAGGTTTTTTTGTTCACAGTTCATTTGGAGAAAGCTTATGACTCGGTTAGTTTGTCTTTCTTGGATTATATGTTTAGGAGATTCGAGTTTAATGATAGGTGGAAGACTATGATTAAGAGTTGTGTTTTTTCTTGTAGCCTTTCTATCTTGGTAAAGGGTACCCTTCAGAGGAGATCAATATTCATTAAGGGTTGAAGCAACGAGACCATCTACCCCCTCTATTTATCTTCTTGTGATGCAAGGGCTTAGTGATTCTTTGAAGAAATCTATCTCGATTGAAGTTTTAGAAGGTTTTAAGGTGGGAATGGGTAGATTTGAGGTGACTTATCTTTAATATGAAGATGGTATGAGGCTGGTTGGTGTTCTATCTTTTGTGAATCTATTGATTATTAAGGCAATTCTTAGAAGCTTTGAGCTTCCTTCAAGGCTTAAAATGAACTTTGCTAAGAGACATCTAACTAGAGTTAGTGTCAAAAGGTCCTTTTTGGAGTTGGTCGAAGGATATATGTATAGTAAGGTGAATGTCTCCCTTTCAAGTATTTATAGGGCTCCGTTGGGTGCAAATCCAAAGAAGAAAGGCACTTAGGTGCCATTTGTCAAGCTTATCTCTAATATATTATCCTATTGGAGGAATATATATATATATATATATATATATATATATATATATATATATATATATATATATATATATATATATATATATATATATATATATATATATATATATATATATAAGTGGTAGGGTGGTTATCCTAAATTCAGGGCTGAATGTTATTCCAATATTTTTTTATCTTTCTTGAACATTATTGTCTTGGTTTAGAAGAAGTTGGTTAGTATGCAAAAAAAAACTTTGGGGAGGTTTCATAGGAGGAGGTAAGGTTGCTTAGGGTTAAGTGGGAAGAGGTGTGTAAGGCCTAAAAGGCATTTTTATTTATTAAGTAAGTAAAGGTTGAGAATTCTCCAATATTAGTCGTCGTTCTAGGGTAAATTGCGAAGGCTATGTATAGGTCCCATTATTTTGGTCCCCCATTGGACAGTCGGGTTGGAGGCCTTACGATGATGCCGTATTAGTGGAGAAGATATTTTTTCTTGGATTTCCTCCAGGTTTTAAGACCGACTGGTTTTCCTCATCATGTGTTAAGAGGATTTAGGATGACCAGAAAACTAGTTTTGGAATGATCTATGGGTGGGCGATACCCCCTTGTAAGTTTATTTTATAAGTTTAATTCTATTCTCAAGGAAAAGTTTCATATGGTGGGTTGTTTGGGTTCTTGGGTTGGGGAAGTTTAGGTTTGGAGTTATGTGTGGAGGAAGTTTTTTTTTGAGTTTAGAAGGAAGTGCTTTTGATATTATTCTTATTCTATTTTTGAGGATTGTTAATCATGATCAGGAAGACGCTTGGGTCTGGAATCCATATCCTCGTGAGGGTTTCTCGACAATTCAATTTATGGTATCATTTAGGCTTTGTTTGGGGTTAGGGAAAGTAGGTGTGAAAGGGTTTTATGACCTGTTTTGAGTATCTTTAAGATCTAGCGCCGTCCAAAATGGATGTCTTTTCTTGACATATGATCCAAAACTGACTAGCGATTAGGCATAATCTTCTAAGGTGCAAATTGTGTTCAGTTCTAGGGAAGCAAGTTGTGCGGTGTGTGTGGGGTCGGTAGAGTCAGGTGATGATCTATTTATCTCGTGAGAGGTTGCTTCGGCAATTTGTTAGAGTTTTTAGGTGGGTGGGTTGGCCAGGGTCTATGCCACCCATGATTTTAAGGTGTTTGTGCTATTTCATGGTTTAGGTCATGGAAAATAGACGCATTTATGCTTCGTTTCTATCTGGAATTTGGTGGTCTGGATAATTTGAAAAAGGAGGAATAAAATATTTTTTAACCAGGAAAGCTCTTTAGTGAATCATGGGATGTCAGTGATTATTAGCTTGACGTGAAAGCGAGTTTAAGCCCATGTTCTGAGTTTTGGAGTTTTTCTGGGAGACTGGGAGTGTGATCCGCTCAAGTTGATTAACATTTAGGAGTGTGTTTGGATGGCCAATCACCCTTCTTTGTATTGTGTTTGTGTGCAAGTGGTCGTATTTGCTTTTCTCAAACTTGGTCTCTTTAGAGGTCGTTTTTCTCCAACTTTAGGTTGTCTTTCGGATAGGTGGTTTGGTTGATTTGCATTATATTAGTTGTAGTTTGGGTTTTCTATTATAGCTTTTTTTTTCTTTCTCGACTTTAGCTAGGATATTTTTCTTGAACACTCTAGTGTTCTTTCTCTTTTGTGGATATTCTTGTATTAAAGTTTTTGATATAATATATTATTTCTGCTATGATATTTAAAAAAAATACACTTAAATATTTTAGTACGTGTCTCATATCTAATTTTTGTCGATATATTTTAATATCTATAATCATGTATGTCTATCAATTTGAAAAATATATTATTATTTAACTATTACACATAAAAAAAATATAATTAAATAAAAATTGTTAATTTTTTAATTAATAATTGGTAAATTCTAGGTTACCCTTCATAAATTTAGGGGTAATTTACCCCTTATGATGTGTATCAATCAAATGTTATTTTATAAAGTAAGATTTTAAAATTACATATTAATCTAAGATTAAAATCTTAGAAATCAAAATGAAATCAAGAAAATATTATATAATTTGATTTTTTAGTAGTAAGATGTTGATATGTCAAATGTGACTAATAATTCTCAAATTCGATGAAAAAGAGAATATTAAACTTTTTGTAAATGAGAAAATGCATAGACCAAATATCTTAAGATTTTTGATTAATATATAATTATAAAAATTAACGTTATGTGATAAAATTCATTGATATAAATCATTAAAGATAATTACTCTTAACTTTATAAGGGATAGTCTAAACTTCATTTTAATAATTTGAAAGTTTCAACTATAATAATTATTTATAACCTCTTTTTAATATGTATATTTTCCGGACACTATTATAAACAACTTTTACTTTTTAAGTACATTTGATTATCAATGTATACGAGACATATGTATAGAATATTGTAATCATTAACATCTCTTTCATCAGCTATAATTGGAGCAAATTTATAAAGAATGATCTGATGCATATGTTATTGGGTCACAATACAACTGTCATCAAATCAAATCATTATAATCATTAGTATTTCAAATTGCCACAAATTTGACCAAAGACTTTTACTATTACCCACATGCAACCCACATGCAGCCACCTTCTCTTATTGATCATCATATAATTTTTTATTTGAAAAATATATAATAAAAGAAAATTATTATTCTCTTTATTTTATATAAGAGTTTCATTTGTATTTTTTTAAAAAATAATTATTTATTGACAATTCCAATGCATCAATTATTATTATTTTTCACTATTATATTTCTATTTATTATTTTTAATTTATTCAATACTTTATCAATTATAATTAATAAGAATATTCTAATAAACTATATTAATTTTTTTCACTAAATTCAATATATTTAATTATTTTGTTAAAAACTATGTATTAATTAAATAAAACACTTATTATGAGACAAAAAGATTAAAAAATAATGTGCAACACTCTCTTAGAGTGTGTTAATTATTTGTTTTGTTATCGAGAGAGTTTCAACCCACACTCTTTCAATTAGTACACTAAAACCGTACCACTGGGCCAATACGCTGGCTTGTGTTAATTATTTGTGTTATAGTATATAACAAATACATACTTTCTACTACTCGATTTATCAGTCTCAAAATAAGTGTTTTTTTAACTATAAAATATATTTTAAAATAATAATTTTTTTATTTTTTTAATATAATTTTTATCAATTTTATTTTTTATCTATATTTTTTAAAATATAACATATATAACAATTAATAATATTAATAATAATTTTATAAATACATTATTATTATTAACTTAATCATTATTTTATTTAATCTCTGTGTAACAATTTTAAACGAAATTTATTTTAAGAGATAGTATAAGGTTGCTATCGGATTATGAACTCATGCCATTCTAATCAAATAAAGGCTCAAAGTATGGGTAACATTTGGACTATAGTACAAATTAATTTAATGTAGTCTTCATATTCGCATGCGGCATGTCATACACCACTTCATATCATATCATAGTTTTAAAATTAATAAAATAATTTAATGAGAAGTACAACTCATACAAGAGGCTGTAACAAGGAATCCAAACATTATCTTAATAAAGGAGTTTTATCATCAGAGAGTGATGTTGATAGTTAATAGTACTGAAATTTCCAAAAATACAAAAACAAAATAAAAAAGTCACTATTTATTTAGGAGTCAAAGCTTGTTGTAACTAGTATAACTTATGTAGACTTCACATAAATTAAGTGAGATCTATATTAAATTTCAACCAATTAAAAAGAAAGTTTTCAAGAGTGCATTATAATTTCTGAATTTATTTAAAGATGGCTCTCTTTCTATATAAAAAAGAGTTAATATCCTCCTCTCAAGTTTAATTAGTACAAAACTATCTATATTTAATACTCCCTCCATTTCATATTATTTGTCACAATGAGTCATTTTACACAAATTAAAAAAGACAATAAATAAAAAAGAATGATAAATTTATTAAATTATTCTGTTTAATCATTGATTTATTCAAATTAGTATTAATATCAAGTGAAAAAAAATAAATTAAAAATATTTATTAAATAATACACAATTGAAAAAATAAAAATAAAATTGCATTTGTAATGTAAAGTAACAAGCATTTTAGAACGAATTTTTTTCTAAACGTGACATTTATTTTAGGACGGATGGAATATCTAATTTAAAGACCAATATTATTGGTTATTTAAAGGAATGTTTCTAGTAATCTTGTGAAATAAATTCAATACTTTATAAAATAAAATGATTATAAGAAAATGTTAAAAGATAATTTATCTATCAGCATACTATTCAGCACCTTTTTTTTTATAATTAATTTAAATATGTTTGAGACCCACACAAGTTAAGTGATATTTAGAATGTGTTTGAATTGGAGATAGGCATATGACATGTTTGTTTTGATTTTTAAAAGAGGCAAAAGCAATTTTAGAGTCGCTGATTTGATTATGGTATGATTTTATGATGTTTAATTCTTTTAAATTAGAATTGGTTCATCTTTTATAATAGATTCTATTTGAATTTAGAATTTATAGTTTTTGTGTTTAATTGTACGTTGATTGTGTTAATTCCAAAGATTATACTCCTTTTATTGTATGTTTATGATTATTCTCTGATTGAGAAGAAGAGAGAATTATTAAAAAGTCATTTTTTTATTGTCTATAATTTAGTAGCATAACTCTTATAAATAATCTTAAAGTTATTTGTAGTATTTACTATTTTAATTTGTCCCTTTATCAAATTAAATATTGACTTATAGTATCTAGACAATAACCATATTTTTCATGACATTTATATTTTTAGCTATAAATTTAATATTATATTAATTAGACCATTTTAAGTCTTGACTAATTAAAATAATAGTCCTAACACCTTAAATATTACATTTGTGACCCAAAATTCTAACAGGAATAGTGAAGGATAATTTAAGAGGTTACTCTTTTCACCCTTATATGTTTTCCTTCCACGTGAAAAGACTCAAATGTTTTCAGCGCCTGAATATGTATCTTCGGACGCATCTTTTTCACACACGCCTCAGAAGAAAAATGTTGAGATATTCTTATTCTATTAAAATTTAGTTCAGAGATGTATCTCCGTGTGCTTTAAATATTACTCCAGAGATGTATCTCCATGACACCCTTAGTTCAATATTGTATGAGCGTTCCATTAATGCATCTCCAGAATTTGTTATATTTGTTCAAACTATAAATAATGGAAGAATAGAAAGAAAAAAAATATAATTTTGCATCAAAATAAATATTGCGTAGATAAACATTACATAAATTTAACATTACATGTCATTACAAACGGACGATTAAGAATGTTGCAACATATTTATAATTCGGTTGATTTTTGAATCGTCGAATCCACTTCAATCATACCCTTTGTTGAGTAATGGTAAAAAAAATACTCCAGATAACCTTTAAATCATCACATGTCTCTCGTTCAAGCATAATGATTTGTATCTTCCCTTTATTGTCAATCGAGGGTGAACGGTACTCGAACTTGACAACTCTCCGATTTTTTGGATATCGTAGGAGAGTATTCAGTTTGGGTTTCAGATCGACGAGAAGTATGTCCTTGCAAACACTAAACTGGAGCGGGGGATTTGAATCATTGAAAAATACACAAAAGTAAGATGAAAATAAGGATTCATTCTGGTTTTTGTAAAGAAAATGACCCTATTTATAGAAATTATAGATCATTAAGGACCTTACAAACCCTATCATATCCACAGGAAAGACTTCAGAGGTACATTTCTAGAACCGTTTTTTTCTCCAAAAGATAAGAATTTATTCAGAGATGCATATCTATATGCTCCACTGCTTTATTTTTTAAAATAATTAAAAGGTGTATCTAGAGGTGCATCTCCGGATCCATCCAAAAATTAAGCAGAACAAAACCAAATTATTATGCAGAGCAAAATTTCTAAACACAAAAATTGTCCAATAAATACCATCCATTTATATAACGTCGTGTCGTGTGTTACATACAAAAAACGTGTTACATTGTTAGATTACAACAAAAATGTATCAAAGCATATGTCACTGCCTAAATTAATTGGTGGTTCATTCTTAGATATTTCCTTTTTTTCTCGTCTTTTAATGTTGCTCAACTTGGTGAAATCTTTTATTTCTTTTAGAAAGTGATCCGACCAAGTTTCAATATGTTGTGTTGGGATGGATTTTGAGGTGGCTTACTTCTAGGTGAAAAAAATGTTTCCGAAAACCATATCATGTTAAAGTAATACACACATATTAGAAGCATTTTCTATAAGGTGTTCCATTTCCGTGAAGCACGTCTATTTGTCAAACAGAGCAGGACCATAAGACAAGGAACTAGAGCATCAAGAATTTCATCATAATTTACTTTATTCCCGTATAACATTGTGCATAATTCCTTATGCGTCTCCATATCTTGTATAAGATGATGAGAGATAAATTGGAAGTCATCCTCTCCCTTATGGAGAAATCCTTAAATAGCTTGAAAAGCACATTTATCATCACCTCGAAATCCACTCAATGTATTTGTGAATAAAACAACATCTCTTCAATGTGGATAATTTTGGTAATGGTGGTGATAAAGATGGTTTGCTAATGCGAGCACCCATGAAAAACTCAAAGTATGAAGGAGGCGCCTATGGGTTGTCACGTTGTGTCGATTTGACCTTTTTGAAACACCCTTTATTTTAACGGTTCGACATTGGTTTCAAATCCATATATATATATATATATATATATATATATATATATATATATATATATATATATATATATATATATATATATATATATATATATATACAATCTTCCCTAGTTGCTCTTTGATGTGCAATTTCATTATGTCATCTACTTTAATGAATCTCTCTTTGATCACTTCTCATTCGGTCATGATAGATATGTTTTATTTTTCATCCTTCATCATGCCATCATCATCAAAACGTAACCTTTCTCAATGAGTGCAAACTTCATCAACACGTATTGGTTTTTATAGTTCCATCTTCTTTGAAATTAAACAAGCATGTGGAAGACTGTTAGTCTTCCTAAGTGTACATCTACACTTTGAGCTTTCTGAACCTGATTTATCTGCTCGCTTTGCTTCGTGAAAAATAAAATTTAATTCCTCTTGAGATACGTCGCCAACCAACTATAGATAAAGGAAATTTGTTAACCAGTGTTTTAACACAATAATTCTCAGACCAAAAGATATTTGTATGACATTATGTTGTTTTTAGAGCATTTGGTTAACAACGTCTCAATCTCGATAAAAATCACCTTTACCGTTTCCTAACTAATTATTCAATCTAGCATATGCAAATTCAACTATGTTACTTGTTGTGTTTCCAAAGTGTCGAACCTGATTGATCCATGCATAAGCAATCTTCTCTTTAACCAGATCAAGAATAGTGCCCTTAACATATTTCAGCAAATATGGATATATCACACAAACACTCCTGAAATGTAGAACATATTCAACATATAATTCTTATGTGAAAGAATTTATTATAGAATTCCATGCATCCATTATATTTTCCACCACCACACCAGGTTTGACAATTTTCCCATCTTCACCTTTGACTTGTTTCGTTCCAACCACAAATTTTACTCGAGTTCTCACTTTTTTGGTTATGTGATACTTACGAAGTAATGCACACAATGTAAGAAACACCTTTGCAATTGAACTCATCTGTGAGGTGTCGTGATAAGTGATTATGACTCGTGGCATGTTTTCTTGGTTCCTCAACATAGTATTGCATATTTCCAAAGCCCGTGTAACATTGTCTTCTTTTTTTGGATTACAAAAATGAAAAGTCGATTGAGTAAGTCATCTATATATAAGTTACACCAACAATTTTTAAGAGTGGAAGTCTACAATTGTTTGTTTTGTATGTCGAATCAATAATGAGCTCGGTGGGAAATATGTTGAACAACTTGATGGAATCAGGATGACTCCAAAATATATCTCAAACAATGAGTTTATCCTCAGAAACTTTGTACCTAGAAACATAGTTGTCATTCTCCAAAATCTTTAACCATTGTTGCATCTCAGATCTTGGTTATCGTATTACCTTGTTGTCTCGAGTACACACATTTTATATTATCTTAATATTTGAAACATTTAGAGGTATGTTAGATTTCAAAAATGCGAGTATTTTTTCATCGCCACCATGTTTAATGTCATGTCTAAAACAAGCCCCGTCTTGTCCGAAATAAGGCGACATACAATGGGATGACCAACTAGATTGTCAGTCAAGGCATGATTATGTATATCAGAAATCACATTGAATTTCCATGTCTCATCCTCCTTACAATATATATATATATATATATATATATATATATATATATATATATATATGCAAGTTAACCAGACACTCACATTTCCTCAATTCAGTGTCATCACGTTTCAACTTCATAATTCTTGGTTGATAATTGCCATTTCTTTCGCATGTCATTGTTACAAATGCTTGTCTTTTATCTGACCATTATTGGACCTTCTAATTGCAACACCAAACCCCAATTTTTGGCCTCCTTACAAATGAACTGTTGCACATATTCGTAAACAATAAACACTTCTTTATTTATAAATTATGCATGAACATCTACCTTGACAACAACTAGTCGAGCACCCCATTTAACATCATCATTCACTTCATCCAATTTTATACCACTATTCATTTATTCGATTTAACATCGTGTTTCACTTCGACCGGTTTAACATCCACACTCACAATAGCTTTGGAAAACATATTTGTGTGCACCATATCTAATACCAACAACAACAATAAAACAATATGAAACTCAAACTATCAGGACAATCTATATATGCACATCTAGACCACACCAAACTTTGTTTGGAAATGCATATTCGAATTCCACGTTCAATTTAAACTCAAAAACAAGATTGATGCAAGGAATAAGAGACAAAAGAAATGAGTTTTACATGCAATTCCAGCTTGTTATACTCCTATTGAAGTGATGAACTACAAGAAAGATGTTTTGGTGTTGAAAAGTTGATTGAGAATGAGAGAATTTTTTTTAAAGATTTTGAAATGGTGTATGTTTTTAGCATGAAGAAGAAGAAGATCATGCAAGGTGGTGTTTTATCAAAAATTTTGCTAGGCATTTACGAAGATGGGTCTTCAAAAATATCACTAATTTGTTAATTAAATCAATTCAGTGAATAACAAAACCCCATAAATAAGTGCAAGTAGTATTTTAGAGATACATATATGGATTCACCCAAAACGTATACGGAGATGGATCTTTGAAGCACATTTTTTTAAACTATGGTGAGTCTCAGAAACGTGAAAGCTAATGTGATTTTGGGAGCATTCGAAGGCATATCTCCAAACATTTAAAAATCATTTTCGGATTTTCAAAGATGTAGATGTAGGGGTCAATACGGTCCCGGCCCATTGGGCATGCCCATTTTTCTCGCACTTTAGTGCGAGGCGGGTCAAGAATGTAGGCCCTCATCCTCTAAAACGACCATCTCTCCCCGCCCATTTCTTTGCGGCTTTTGCGGGCATGAGGATTAACATAAATTTTTGCATTTTTAGACCTAAAAGGTGCAGTGTCCGAGGGCTTTCCCCGCCCCACGCTCACTTTTTTGTGGGGTGGGCCTAAGATTTAGGCCCTCATGCTCAACTACACCCGCCCCAGTTTTTGTGGGATTTTGTGGGGCAGGCCTAAACGAGACAGGCATGACCGTTTCCCATCCATGTGCATAGAACTTGGCCAGCTCCACGAACTTAGCAGCATATTCAGTTACCGACAAGTCTCCCTGCTTCAATTCCAATAATTTCTTTCTTCCCGCGGACATCTTCAGGGTAATACCTGATCAGGAACTCCCTGCGAAAAACATCCCAAGTGATAGCCTCACCAGCACGTGTCAATCTCTGACGAGTCTCAACCCACCAGTCATCAGCTTCCTTTGTCAATTGATGCGTACCAAAACACACCTTTTGCGCATCCGAGCAATCCATGACTCTAAAGATCCTCTCGATCTCCTTGAGCCAACTTTTTGCTTCATCTGGATCGTGCTTACCCTTGAACACAGGCGAATGGTTCCTCTGAAATGTTTCTAAAATGCGAGTCCCATCGTTACCACCAACCGGAGGCTGATGTTGCATCACCTGAGCCATCGCTTGCAAGGCAGCAACAATCGTAACATAGTCCCTTCCAACTACCATTGTTCTCTTCCATAACACACATCACATAACAGTTATAAAAGATACATTAACTGCATTCCACTGTTAATCTAAGGACTCGACAATCTGGTCGGACGGGCCGACCAGCTCTAATACCAATTGTAACACCGCATTTCCTAATACTAATAATTATAGTAAAATACACAGCAAATATCAGAGTAATCTAGAAATGGGATGTCACATACGTTTAAATTCTCATAATGTTCCAAAAATACTTTATTTCAAAATAATTATTCAGCAGCGAAAAATAACTATTTAATTCGGTCTCTTATGGCATTCTAGCCTCAACATAAAATCAAACTCCACAAATACGTGGTCCATCGTAACTCATAGATTAATATACGTAACAATAAAACAAATAATAGAATATAGCAAATTCCCAAAATCCCATGTTACGTATCAGAGCGACTCCTAGGATCCGGTCAAGTAACACTCTCTCCAACCACTACTCTTGTACCTGGTTATCTGTACTCCCAAGGAAGTACATGCAAAACAACACAAAAAGGGTGAGAACTTTATTCAATAATTATATGGTTAAATATACAGGCTAAGGAGTAGTTAACTCACACAACACATCACGAAACATCACAACACATCATAACACATCACATCACATTAGACACCCATATTTCACAACAATAATTCAACATTTATGCAACCTCATGAAATTTAGTGCAATGTAATGCATGTGGTACCATCAAGGCATAAGCCTTCGTCACAAAGCCAATTGGGCATTCTAGAGATAAAGCTCTCGTCACAATCCAGAGCATTAAGCTCTCGTCACCATCCAGAGCTCAAGCTCTCATCACTCAATGCATGCCATATGATCGTGCAACAACAAAATTACATAACACACAAGGTATGAGCCTTCGTCACTATGCCAATTTTTGGCAAACCACATCATCATCATCATATTCATCGACGACATATACATCATAAAAAACAATTATTATTAACAATTCGTCAATTAGATTCCGTTAAGAGTAATTAATCCTATCCTTAATCTAGACCTTAGAATCATAATCTCCATTCCTACATTTTCCTACTTCAATTCAAGGTTCATGGTAATAGCTACCTTCTGTTTTGAACGGTGCACCAATCGGATTCCTAAAACTAAATTTACGATCATTTTAAGGAAGTCCAAATCAACCAACGGTTTCTGCCACCCGTCGCCCGACGAAACCTTAGCGTCGCCCGACGACGCTGCTTTCGTGTCACTTCCCACCCAGAGATGCTAGAGGCGAGACCATTCAGTAACTCACCAAAATCTGCTTCTTCTCTCACCTCTTAACTCACTTGGAGAAAGTCTCACCGCCCGACAACGCTCCCTACATCGCCAGACGATCCTGCACGATCAGGATTTTCCTGGTGCGATTCCGGCACTACACCAGTCCAATTTTCTGTGATTTGTATTATATTACAGGTCCTAAAACATGG
The DNA here is from genome assembly GCA_021764765.1 of Vicia sativa. Taxonomy (NCBI): domain Eukaryota; kingdom Viridiplantae; phylum Streptophyta; class Magnoliopsida; order Fabales; family Fabaceae; genus Vicia; species Vicia sativa. The sequence continues at coordinate 18,282,749 of CM038796.1, read as the reverse complement.
TCTAAACACATAATTTCATCACCTATCAATACATTATAATACTCTACTACCTATGCATCAATTACAGGTCATAATCTATCATCAAACCCTTGATTCTCAACCTTCATCACCTATGATTTCTAGATTGGGGTTTCATACACCAATCATTACAACAAGAGAGTCTTCACAACAACATAACATCATAATTTCACACACCAATTCAATCTAACAAGGAAAATCATACAACAACACAAAAACTTAAGAGGGAAAAGAATCCTCACTACCCTCTCATGATATAATCACCAATTAAGGAATCCATTCACCCCCTTACCTTGATTCTAAGCTTTGATCTTCCAAGGTTGTGCAATTTTCTCTTGCTCTCGCTCTTCCATTTTCTTCTCTCGTTCTACGATGCTTTTCCTCTTGTTCTCACTTCTCTTAATTTTCACGATCGTATGATGATAATACTCAAGTCTGACTTTGTCTCTTAAGTCTTATTTACCCCTAGGTCCCCTAATATGGTTATCCCCATCACATCCTCACTAATACCATTCAACTTTACCATATTGCCCTTATCTATTTAAATAATTAACTACAAATATTATAAATACTATTTTATCTATAATAATAAAAATAGCAATATTAATAACAATGATAATAATAATACTAATATCATTAGCATTCTCACAACACATCAAGCTCTAATTTCCACTATTTGCATCATAAAACATTCTTAAGACTCCTCAACACAAACAAATACATCGCATCATTAAATTATTTTAAATAAAATAATCAAAATTAAATCGGGGTGTTACATAGAAGACACCCCTAAGATGGAAAGAACATTTAGATAATTTGCAATAAGTTTTTGTTCCTAATTATATAAGTAGACGATAATGACAGTACATTGCCCACCACTTTTTATTCGCTCTTCTCAACTTATCTTCTAACCAAGTAAGAGAGGTTTGCTATTTATTTTCCATTTCTCTCTTCTCTTACTCTATCTCTTTAACTTCTCTTAAAACAATCACACTCTAAGGCTATGTTTGGTTATCATGAAATGAACTAAGAAAAATGGAGCAAAATGGAGTAAAATATAGTAGAATGGAACAGAGCGGAACGAAGATACCATTCCATTATTTGAAAATTTTAGAACGGAATAAGGTAAGTTCTTTATTCCATCCAAATCGAATGGAAAGAAATATGGTGGTAAGTGGTGGAATGAAATGAAGTTCATACCACTCCATTCTGCTTCGCTCCATCTGTTTTTAAATTATCCAAACAATGAAATGTCATTTTATTCCATCCTTTTCTGCTCTTCTCCATCCAGTTCTATCAAGAAACAAAACCTAAGGTTATGTGTGGATATCATGAAATGAACGGAGCGAAATGGAGCAGAGCAGAATTGGATGAAGCAGAATAGAGCGGAGCGGAAAGAAGATACCATTCCATTGTTTGGAAATTTTAGGACGGAACAAGATAAATTGTTCATTCGCACAAATTGGAGGCGATGGAAAATAATGGTAGTGATGGAATGAAATGGAATCCATACAACTCCATTATGCTCCGCTCCATCCATTTTTAAATTATCCAAACAATGGAATATCATTTTATTTCATCCCATTCTGCTCCGCTCTATCTGATTCCATCAATCCAAACAAAGGCTAAAAATCTAAAACATTATATTTCTTTCCAGCAAAACCCTAATCCCCTTCAATGATTCATATACACAATTTATGTATCACCTCTTCCCTTTCTTCTTCATCTAGAAAAATCAATGCTTTCTCTCTGAACTATTTCCATCACTCCATTCACATGGCTGGTGGCAACTTTATTTTCTTCAATGCCAACGCCTTCTACCGTGAAACCCTCCCTCAGAAACCCACCCAACAACAAGAAGAAAGCTACTAACTAGAGAGGGACACAGGGTCAACCCAAGGGTAAAACTACTTTCAATACATTAATAAAACTAATTTAGTAAAAGTGCAATATTCTATGATAATATTATTACATTCCTTAATCTGTGTGCAAAAACTTTAAACGACATTCATTTTAAAACGGAGGGAGTAGTATATTTTTAGAATAACCAAATTTCTATTGAATTGTTTGCTTGTCTTAGTTGGTTAGTGAATACCTCCGTGTTCAAGATGGTATGATGTTCAACTCTTGTTGTTGTATGAAAATCTTATTTTTATTATATTTTTTCTATTATAACTAAAATACTTTTTAATTATAGTGAATAAAAAAAATCTCCGTTTAACATTCGCCTTAGACCTCATATTACATTGGGTCGGCTTGAGGGACAGAGAGATATCACAACTTATCATAACACACCCAAACGAAGAAAACGAAGTATTAAAATTTGTGTATCGTATCTTTAGCCGAAAGGAATCTAATTAGACAAGCAAAAATGTCACCAATATTGGGTTGATACCGATACTACATATGTTGACATAGATATAGATACACTAGAGTGTTGACATACATATTTTTTTGAACTTGGTGTTGCTATATTTCCATTCCAGTTCTGCACAGTTTGACAAAATGTTGCATTGTGCTGTTGTTGATTCTAGTGGTACCTGTGGCCACAATTTATATTGCTCACAATGGTGACCTCTGCTTTTGATCTCCACAATGTGAGTCACACATGACAATGGATCAAAGAGAGAGGGTTGTCCCTCTTATGGTGGTGGTGGGTTGCTCATACAAGGTATGTATATAGTTGATTACACAAGACTTTCACAGTCTTTGATTTTCATTTTCCATTTTACTAGTGTTTACATATATTTTTGATCCAGAAAACTGTTTTCAACTATTCATGCATGATTTTACTTTATCAAGTTTCATTGTTGCATGATTTTACTTTATCAAGTTTCATTGTTTCAAATTCGAATGATTGGAAAATGACAACAATTTATTTTAGTTCACATTCATTCAATAGTTGGTGAGGATGATAATATGTAGTTTGATTGCAAAGATATTTACTCCCAATTCTTATCTTGGGTCTATCTATAAAGTATTGAGAACTTCTTGAGATGTTCGCAGTGCAATTATTCTACACGAGGAATTGTTGGCTGTTAAGTGGTAAACAATCTACAATAAACATCTTGGGCCAATCCACGAATCCAACATTTATGTGAAAACTTAGAAATGTGAGGTTTTCATTTTCTAATTCCTGTTGCATTGAGAAGTCACTGGTCAGTTTGATATGAATATAACGTTCGAGAAGTTGGAAACAATTGACACTCAATTCCTGTAAAGAAATTGACTGCTGAAGTCGGGGGCCTTTATGTGTTTTTGAATATTATTTCCTTATCTTTTGTGGAGTTTGTCTTTCAATGTGCCTAGACTTTCAAGTAATAGTTTATGGTTATCAGAACTGAGATTCCGTTACAGCAACCCTGATCAAGAAAATCCAAAATTCATCATTCTTCATTGACTTAAATAGCTACTCCCTCCGTCTCATAAAAGTATCATAATTAAACAATGCACGGTTCTTACGAAAATGACTAAATGTATCAATTTTAATGATAAAATGAAAGATAATAAATAGGTGTATAGTTGTAGAAAACTATTAATAAATGCTGCATTTGTATGTTAAAAGACAATTATTTGAAATAAAATAAAAGTGTAAAGAAGACACTTTTATGACAGAGGGAGTAATTTTTAGTACCTCAAAATAGGAAAATTATTTCTCTTAAACCCTAGCTTTTGATCTCTCATTTTTGGAAATGATTACAATTGGTCCATCTCAATCATAAAAGAAGAACCAACAGCTGACCAAAATAGTACATAGAGGAGAGACCATTTTGCTAATAATTTCGTGAATGAGAGACCAAAAGCTTACACAATTTTTGTGAGGGACTGAAAGCAATAATTTGCCTTATTTTTGGGGACTAAAATCATATTTAAGTCTTCTTTATATATTATACTAGTACTTCTTTTGTTTGCTGAAAATATATGTATTTGGTTTTTAGATATTTAAGAGCTATCTACCATTTTACAGATCTAAAATTCTGATTCAGAAGTGTATTGCAATAGGTACTCCTTGGTGTCTGTTCACAAGAGACTCATTTGTGCAAAATTGGTTGTGTACTTTTGCTTAAGTTACAAAGTTTATCACTGTTTAAATCAATATTGCATCTTTGAGAGAAAAGGAAATTCTACTTTGTTGTTCAATAGTTTAACTTTTTGCTATAAAGGCTTATATTCATAATTCATTAGAGACTTATATCATTAATCACACTTTGTTTCTTCTCCGGTAACTAAAAAAATATTGTTTTAAAAATTGGACCGGCCATCAAATTGGTGTGGGTACTGAGTTACTAATTTATTGGTCGAACTATTGAATCATTGATCGAACCGCATGACAAAATCGGATTGAACCGGATAACTCGATTGAATAGACCGGTCATTACAACACGATTATATAGGTATAAAACTTGTCAAATTAGATGATTTCGTCTCTATAAAATATAATTAGCAATTAAATTTTTTACAAATATCATATCATAAATAAATTCACAAGTTCATAATTTAAATTTAAATTTTAAACATAAGTATCACACATAATAAAATAGTACAAAATTACAAAATCTAATCGCAAACAAAGTCTAATTGCAATATAATCTAATAAAAATAGTTTATAACAAAATAATTTCATTGTCTATTATATTTAGTTTTAAGGAGGATAAATTATTTAAATGTTGAGATCTCTTTCTTCAATATCAAAACCATCCTTAACAAAATCAATTACATCTGCAACATGTTATTCGTCAATAAAATTATTATTTTATTTTATTTTTTATTTAAAATTTTTATTAATTAATTAAAAAGACTAGTCATTATGATTTTTAAAATTAAAAAAAAATACAATTGAACCACCAGTTTTGAAAAACCGTCGATTTTTCCAATTTATTCTGATTTTGACCGGTTCACACTGGTTCAAAGACACATTCGATCTAACAATTAAATCAGACCAGTTATCTGGTCGATTCCCGGTTCAACCGATTTTTAAAACATTGCAGCAAAGAACTTGCTATTCACTCTGACAGTTGAGCCAGACAATTTAAGGATACAACAAAAATGAACCTGGGCTCAGAATGGTCAACCAACAATTCCCTCTACCATTAACGAGGAGTTGGAAACCAATCCATTTGTGATGGCTGATCTACTTGTGATCCAGGTTTGTAACCTTTTCAATTGCTCTTCTAATTGTGAAACAAATATATGTGTTATTTTGACATGCCAATTTGAAAACAAATTTCGACAATTTGATGGCTAGTGTGAATATCAATGCCAATGTGTGAGTTAGGCCTAACTCAACCCTACAAAACTAATTTGTAAGTTGAGAATTGCCACCACTTATTAATACAACATAAGTCAAATCTCTAAGTAATTTGCGACTAATCCATCCTTCAAATCCAACACAATGAAGGTGTTGAGGGCTGCAATTAAGGCAAGTCAAATGGCGCAATTAAGGCGACTAGGGGCAGACCGCAATTAAGGCAGAAATTCCAACAAATATGTATATTTGAACAACAATATATATGTGATTTATTATGTTTACTAGAGGGTTAATGACTTGCAACAATTTGGGGTGCAAGGATCTTTTTGATCGGTTATCTTTGCAATTGCAATGACATTATGATCATTATTTTACAGAAGAGACAAATTATTGTGGGAAGGTACAACAAACTTGGCCTCCTTCTTGGGGGAGCAACTGTGCCATATTCATCTTTTGCAACATCAACCTTTAAGTAGTTTATTTATATCTGATATTATGAATTAACAGGTTCAACAACAACAATCAACTCTTTTAATATAGGATTTCAGGCTCTTTGTTCTTTTCCTTCATTTCATTATGGTTTGTGATTTTTCCCCACCTTTTTTCTAGGTTCTTGTAATTGTATGTGTTTTTTAAGATGATGTTTATGTTCTCTGCAGCTATTGAAGAAGCATGGTTGGAAGAATGGGCGGGTCTTGGGTTCTCTGAGCATGTGTTCTAAAGGTAGTTTCATTTTCAAATTGAACTCAATCACATTTTATGCGGTATATTGTTAATTGTTATAGGTAGTGATTATTGTTTTATAAAATTAAAAGTTTCTTGACAGTCATGTGTATTATTTAGTTCATTTGACAAGTGTATTATACATGCAGCTCTAGAATTCTCCATCAACTTCAAAGAAAAAAGTGTATCATTGGTAGCATATGAAAGAAAATAAACATGGCTCATACACTTTGTCAGACTGTGAAGGAAGTATATTTCATTACTAAACGAGCAATGGCATAAGCCATGCCAATGAATACATTCTTAACACCAAAACGCCTATTTCTATTATGAGGTACACTCCCATTCATTCCTAATCAAACAGACAAGATGATAAGCTAGTCAAGAAACACCTATCATGATATCCCAAGTAGAAGACACTCCCAAGAAGCAATTAAGAACAAGTTAAAAGCATTGTGTGCAAACAAACTCCCAAGCAGGAGAATAGCACAGAGATTTCACCATTATTACCGTGACGACAACTATCAAACGACCACCACTTGATTCTCATAAAGGTTCAGAAAGAAACAGAAAACTATTTGGGCCGAATACTAGTTGTCGCTACTATATCGCATTTGAGATTTTGACAACAAGGAGCCGAAGAGTTGAGAGGAGCACCTATAGCCAATGTCACTTTGCATCCTCTTCAACCTACTTACGAAAACTCGCAGCCAGCAAAATTGTAAAGTTACTGCTCACAATCAGGATCCGACTCTTCAAACGCGCCCTGCCACTAATGACCTAACCAACCTAAGCATTCCTTCGGATTAGTGATCCATTGGCCTAATGTGTATGAAAATACGATAACTTTAGCCTTGAGCCACCTCCACGCTGATATTTGGATATCTTCAATACATGATAGTCTTTGGCGTATATAAGTCCTGAAGATCTTCTCGTTCCTCCTCTTTCATATAATCCACATGCTCGCGAACCAAATGACGTTGAATTTCTCTTCAAGAACTCTACTCGTTCCTCCTCTTTCATATAATCCACATGCTCGCGAACCAAATGACATCGAATTTCTCTTCAAGAACTCTACCACCATTTCTTAGGCCTGCAAAATGAACAAAATTATGATATGCAGAATTATGGGAGACATAATCAAATCCCACCCATTTGAGGACCTCACTCCATGCAACCGAAGCTACCGGACATTCGAAGAAAATGTGATTCACATTTTCCTCTCTCCCGCAGCCATAAGGGCATGAATTTTGAGGTGCAACTAAGATCCCCCTCCTCACTAAATTATCTCTACATGGAATTTTGTTTTTCCATATTCTCCAAATCAAAATCGTCACTTTTAGCAGAACATTGTTATTCCTGACAGCTTCCAATTCTTTGTTTTCATCAATTGAATTTGTCACCCCTTCGATGATTGTTTGATAGGCGCATTTAACTGAGTAATCACTCTTGTTCCAGCTCCACCTATCCTTCACATTATGTCTAAATGTAATTGATAACACGTAAATGTATCGATTATTTGAATCAATTTATATGATTTTATCCACATTTTAATTGATTAAATTACTCTATATTAGTATTATGTCGATATTTTCTATGTTTTCAGGTTTTTACCAATTATAAGGCATGTGCGGCGAAAGTCGAGAAAAGTCGGATAAATCTACTCAAAATCACAAAAGAATTGCATTTATTGACGTATGGGGTGTATAGCAAGAAGTGGGGGTGTAAAAGAAGCAAAGCTGAAAAATGAATTAAGGAAGCAAGCCCAGCCCACTTCCAACGCGCGCACAAGCCAGCCCACAAGGGTGTAACGACCGTTACACACCTAAACCCTAAAGCCATAACGATCGCTACGGAGTAGAGAACGAATCTTCCTCACCAAGCCAATGTGTAACGACCGTTACGCTTCACTAGCAAGTCCGTAGCGACCACTACGGAGGAGAAAAAGGAGGCGAGAATATCTCAACCAACCCAACTTCCAAGCACGCCACTACCTCTATAAATACGCCTTCAATCTCCGATCCAAACACGCTTCTTTTTCTGCATTTTTTTTACAGTTACTCTACCGAATTTTATTTTCAATATTGACTTTATTTTCAGTCGATTTATTTTAGTTTATCTGCTTTCTTTTCTCGTAGAAATTTCCTTACGTTAGAATTGCACCTTTTTAATTTCTTTCATCGCATTTGATTTTCGGACAACGAAGGTCAGATCTCACCGACTTGTGGGAGACTCCTGGAACTTGTCAAATATTCCGCCTTTTATTTTCAGGTTTATTTTAATTAATTTATTTATTGGCTTATTTAATTTTGTTTATTTATTTATTTATGGGCTTATTTAATTATTTATTTATTTTATGCTTGATTTATCTGAAATGCATGCTTTATCTGAATTGTCTGTTTATCACTGTTGCGCTATAACTGAATCGTTTAACATGCTAGGCTAAACTTAGTTATCGGTATGTAAGGTCATATAGATGACGGGGTTTAACAACGCCATTCGAGTTATCCCGTTTTAAAAAGATTAACTTTCTGGTTCGATTATTAGTTCTTAATGCAACTACTTTGTTACGAGAGTAAAATACAGACTAGAAGTTAGGATCAATAAAGCGAGAGTTTGAGATAATAACTGGAAATTAGTAATTGAGCATCAACTTAAAATACAGCGAGAATGCTTTGAAGTTGATTAGCTTTTATTTATTTTCAAAAACTATTTTTAAACTCTTATTGAAACAGCGAGAGCATTCACTTAGGTTTGATTATAGGATCTGAATCAATAAACACGAGAGTGTGAGTAGAGGGTTTTCAAATAAATATTTCCTACTGAAACACATTTTGATACTACGAGTTTGAGTCAATGAGTTGCTAAAATCCCCGAAGTCCGACCATTGCATACCGATAATTTTCCCTTGAATCTAAACTAGATTACAATCAGTTAGGTTCCCTAAAACCCCAACTATTTACATCATTAGCCTTAGATTTATGTAGTAACCTTAGATAACGATAGGTCGACATTTATTCCCTTGGGATTCGATAATCTTTAAAGCTACACGCGATAGGACTGTATACTTGCGGTCTAGATTCTATAAGACGTATAAAGTCGCGATCAAGTGTTTGGCGCCGTTGCCAGGGACTAACAAGTCGATATCGTAACTCTTAAAGTTACGCTGTAGAGACTAATGCATCGTTCCCAATTGTATTCCAAGTACTCGCTATAGAGGCGAAGACTTAGTGTTACCAATTCCCGAACCTGAGCGCTCTATTAATAGAAGACGCCACGTACGAGTACCTCGTACAGATCCATCTCTTTCTCGATCTTCTATTTCTGCTGAACCAGCTGAAGGACCAGACATGGGTGACCAACCACGTCCGCTCAAATCTTATGCTATTCCTTCGCAAGAAGAACCTCACAATAGCATTGCTGCTGCAACCATAAAGGCTAACAACTTCGAACTCAAACCTTCTCTGTTGTCCGCTGTACAATAGAAATAGTTTTCTGGTGGTTCAGTGGACGACCCTAATCTACATCTATCCATGTTTCTGCAATATGAAGATACAATCAAAGCCAATGGGGTTAGTCAAGAGGCGATAAGACTTCGTCTTTTCCCTTTTTCATTAAAAGATAGAGCCCAAGCTTGGCTCTGGTATCTACCTGCCAACTCAGTTACCTCTTGGAACAAGTTGAAGAAAGTCTTTCTTGCGCGATATTTTCCACCAAGTAAGACAGCTATGCTAAAAACCCAAATAAGCGATTTTTGACAAAAAGTCAACGAGTCTCTTTTCTACGCTTGGGAAAGATTTAAATACATGTGAGACTTTGTCTGCATCATGGCCTGAAAGAATGGTTAATTATCCATGCCTTCTACAATGGTCTCCTGTATAACACGAGATTAACAATAGACGCCGCCGCAGGTGGCACACTTATGAATAAATCCTATGACGTAGCCTATGCACTCATAGAGAGTATGGTCTAGAACCACTATCAATGGAGAAGTGAGAGAGGTTAAGTATAGAAGGCTTCTGGAGAGAAAGCACCAACGAAAAGTGGGATACACGATATTAGCAGTCTCGACAGTGTCCATGCTAAGGTAGACGCTCTCACCAAGAAAATAGAAAGCTTAACCGCAATACCTCCAGCCACTGCGGCTGCGATAACACCAAACTGCGAGATATGCGGAATACCTGGACACGTTGCTCCTTAATGTCAACTCTTAGCAGGAACTCCCATCGACCAAGTGCATTATGCTCAAGGAAACCCTTATTCAAAAACATACAACCCTGGATGGAAGAATCATCCCAATTTCTCATATAAAAACACCAATGCGTTGTATGTGCTAGGACAAGCACCTACTGTGCCACCTGGATATCAAAAAGCACCCGCAGCTGCTCCCAATATTCCTAGGAAATCTAACCTCGAACTATTGATGGAAAATTTTATAGCTTCACAAGCTCAAACCAACAAGGATTTCCTAAATCAAAACATTCACATTACTGAACAAATTAACCAGTTAGTGAATAAAGTAGATGCTTTAGCCACCCATAACAAAATGCTAGAAACTCAAATTTCACAAGTGGCCCAACAACAAGCACCTACTGCTGCACCTGCCAACACTTTTCCAGGGCAACCTCAACCTAATCCAAAGGGACAAGCTCATGCTATTATATTGCGAAGCGGAACCGAATATGATGGACCAACTGATCCTTGACTTAAGAATCTAGCCATGTCCCAAAGCTCTGGAAAAACATATAAGAAGGAAGATGAATCGAAAGAGAAAGAGAAAGATAAAGTAGGTGATGGAGAAATAGTAGAAAAGGAAAAACCCTATGTTCCTCCGCCACATTACAAACCATTGATCCTTTATCCTCAAAGACTGACTCAGTCTAAAAGCGCAGGGAAATTCAAGAAATTTGTTGAACTTCTGAAACAACTCAATATCACCATTCCATTAATAAAAGCTATCACTCATATGCCCTCGTACGCTAAGTTCGTTAAAGAAATACTATCTAACAAGAAAAAGATAGAGGATAATGAGACAGTTACACTCACTGTAGAGTGTAGCGCAATCATTCAGAACAAGATGCCGCAAAAGTTGAAGGATCCTAGAAGCTTCTCAATACTATGTAATATAGGTAAGTTTGTCATATACAAGGCTCTATGCGACTTGGGCGCTAGTATCAATGTTATGCCCTTGTCAATATCTAAGAAGCTCGATATGGGATAATTAAGACCGGCCAAGATAGATGTACAACTTGTGGATCGTTCAATCAAATATCCAGTAGGAATTCTTGAAAATGTTCCAGTGCGAATAGTTCAGTTCTATGCCGAAGCCATAAGAGAAAGTCGAATTTATCCTGACACAATTCCTACAAGCTGTAGCTATCGATGATACGTGCTATCTTTTAGACGAAATTGATGAATGTGTCAAGGAGATAGAATCAGGAGAAAAACCTCATTATGAAACCATGAAGATCTCGATGCCCCTGATTTTCGAGGATGTTAATTGGTGTCCTGACTATCGAGATGATAACCTAAGTGAATGTCTAGCACTGACACCAAATCATATGCCCTGTCCGAAGAAATCTGTTTGGAACTCAAGGTTTTACCGAAAACCCAAAGATACGAATTCCTAGATTTTGAACTTAGAAAACCAGTAATAGTAAACGCAGCTCGAGACGGAGAAATTGTTGCATGTTTTGTGAAAATACCCATCTGCCTTAGGATACAACATCGCTGATTTAAAGGGAATAAGTCCTTCCATTTGCATGCGTCGTATCATGCTGAAAGATGATTGTAAATCATCTAGAGAACATTAGAGAAGGATTAACCCGGTCATGAGCACTGTAGTAAAATACGAAGTAACTAAAATTTTTAATGCAGGAATCATATACCTGTTCTCTGAGAGTCAATGGGTTAGTCCAGTCCACTACGTACCCAAAAAGGGAGGAATCACGGTCACGACAAACAAAGTTGGAGAATATATAGCAGAGAGAGTCGTGAGTGGAGCCAGAATGTGCATTGACTATAGAAAGCTAAACAAAGCCACTCGAAAGACCATTTCCCTCTACCCTTCATTGACAAAATGCTTGAAAGATTGGCTAAGCATTCTTACTACTGTTATTTGAATGGTTACTTGGGATTCTTTCAAATTCCTATCTACCCTGATGACCAAGAGAAAACAACGTTTACGTGTCCTTATGGAACGTTTGCTTACCGGCGAATGCTGTTTGGATTATGTAATGCGCCTGCAACATTCTAGAGATGTATGATGTCCATCTTTGTCGATTTCATAGATGATATCATGGAAGTCTTTATGGATGTCTTCTCTGTATGTGGGAAAAGCTTTGAATGATGTTTGTCAAACCTGGAGAAGGTACTGGAGAGATGTGTACAAGTAAACCTGGTATTGAACTAGGAAAAATGCCATTTTATGGTGAAACAAGGAATCGTGCTTGGACACATAGTTTCTGAGAAAGGGATCGAAGTAGACAAGGGAAAGATCAAAGTAATAGAAAATCTCCAACCCCCTAAGATAGTAAGATAAATATTAAGGTTCTTAGGCCATGCCGGTTTCTACCGACGTTTTATTAAAGATTTCTCGAAGATTTATAAACCACTCACCAACCTCTTAATCAAAGAAGCTCAATTCATCTTTGATGATGATTTCTTAAAGGCGTTTGAACGGTTAAAAACATCTCTCGTTTCCGCACCTATCATACAACCACCTGATCGGAGTCTGCCATTTGAGATAATGTGCGACGTAAGCAATTATGCGGTAGGTGCAGTCCTAGGACAAAGGAGAGACAAAAAGCTCTATGCCATATACTATACAAGTAGAACTTTGAATGTTGCACAAATAAATTATGCCACTACAGAAAAGGAACTTTTAGCCGTAGTTTTTGCATTAGACAAATTTCGTTCCTATCTAGTGGGCGCCAGATTATTATTTACACTAACCATACAACTATCAGATACCTATTAGCTAAGCAGGATGCCAAACCAAGGTTATTAAGATGGATCTTACTTCTACAAGAATTCAATCTGGAGATTAAAGATAAACCAGGATCCGAGAACCTTGTAGTCGACCACTTATCCAGAATGGAGAACCTTAAACCTCAAGATATACCTATTAATGATGATTTTCCATATGAACACTTAGTGGCCCAAATGGAATCCGAAAACCCAACTAAGAAATGCCCTGAAATTTGCAACAGTAACGATACAATTGAAGAAGTGGAAGCAATGTATACTCAAATATCACTGCCTTGGTACGCTGACTATGTCAACTACTTAGCAGCGAGAGTTGTTTCACCCGATTTAACTTACCAACAAAAGAAGAAGTTCTTTCATGATCTTAAACATTATTATTGGGACGAGCCCTTACTATTAAAGCGAGGTCCCGACGGTATCTTCCATCGGTGTGTTCCAGGAAGCGAAATAGAAAATGAAATTACTCATTATCATGAAGCCCCTTGTGGTGGCCATGCTAGAACTTCAAAGACATGCACAAATATTTTACAAGCTGGCCTTTATTGGCCTAGTTTATGGAAAAATGTTCACGCCGTAATCATAAAATGCGACCAGTGTCAATGCACTGGTAACATATCTCGGCGCGATGAGATGCCTCAAAAGGGTATCCTAGAAGTAGAGGTCTTTGACGTATGAGGAATTGACTTCATGGGACCTTTCCCATCTTCTTTTGGAAATAATAACATACTAGTTGCGGTAGGTTATGTATCTAAATGGATAGAGGCAGTAACCTCTCCAACAAACGATGCTCAAGTAGTGATTAGATTATTCAAAAATATAATTTTTTCGAGATTCAGTGTGCCGAGACTAGTCATCAGCGATGGTGGCTCCCATTTCATTTCCAGAATTTTTGATAAACTTTTAGCGAAATATGGAGTCCAACACCGCGTAGCAACACCTTACCACCCACAAACAAGCGGGCAAGTGGAAGTCTCTAACAGGGAGATTAAGCAAATACTTGAGAAAATTGTTGCTACGTCCAGGAAAGATTGGTCATCTAAGCTACATGAAGCACTGTGGGTATATAGAACAGCGTACAAGACACCCATTGGAACCACAATTTTCAAACTAATCTCTTGTATGTCATTCCATTTACATGTGGAACTCGAACATAAAGCCTATTGGGCTATTAAAACCCTGAATCTAAATTACAAAGTTGTTGGAGAAAAGAGAATTCTAGACATCCATGAATTGGAAGAACTTAGGCAATATGCATACGAAAATGTCAAGATCTATAAGGAACGAACTAAGAGGTGGCATAACACACACATCTCTAGGAAAAAATTCAAAGAAGGCGATGCAATACTCTTATTTAACTCCAGACGTAAACTATTTCCAGGAAAACTCTATTCCCGATGGTCAATATCTTTTGAAGTTATTAAAGTACTCCCGAGTGGCGCTGTTGAAATTAAAGGAAAAGCTAGTGATCCGTTCATTGTAAACGGGCAGCGTTTGAAGCACTACCATTGTATCGAGAATAAAGAGTACTTGGCTAGTCTGAGACTTATACAGCTACTGGATGAGTCACCAAAATAGTTTTCGATTTTCAAAATAGGTCGAGCTTCTGACGTTAAACAAAACGCTTTGTGGGAGGCAACCCACCATTTTTATAAAAAAAATTTGTTTTATTAAAAGTTTTTAATTTATTTTTGTTAAATGTTTTTCTTAAAAGTTTTTATAAAATTTTTTGTTCTTCTTTTCTATTTTTAGGCATTAGGCCGATACTAATTTAAAATTATTTTTGATTACTTACATGATTCACATTTCTTCTTCTTCACTGATTTTTGCTATGGATTTTTCTAACACTATGCTTGTCACATTCGTGAGCGATGCTCGACAGAGACGTTATGAGATGATTGCTCAGAGAGATATGTGACCCATAATTTATGTGCATGATCCCACATTGTCCGCTTTGGGCATTAAGGAGAGTGTCTGCTTCATGTTTAACCAGATTGGGTGGGACTACTTTATTCATCACAAGCATTCTACCTACCACAACTTGACATTGGAGTTTCTCAGTTCTTTGCACTACAACCATGACATTGATTTAGGGTTGGCTAGAGAAGTGGTCTCGTTCATATTATTTGGTTTCACTCGCAGGTTCACCACCCGTGAACTTGCTGCACTTATGGATTTCTCGGTTGATGTTGATGCTGCTATTGAGATTCCTGATGACGAGTATTTGGACAACCAGCTTGACTACTTTTGGGGAGATATATCTGAATTACGACGAGAGAGCTCTATTTCTAGGCACTCATCCGAGATTCATAACCCAGCTATTAGATATTTCCATATGATTCTGGCGTTTACCTTATTTGAAAAACCTCAGAACGATACCTCAGTGTCTAAGGAAGAGTTGTTTATTATGT
The DNA here is from genome assembly GCA_021764765.1 of Vicia sativa. Taxonomy (NCBI): domain Eukaryota; kingdom Viridiplantae; phylum Streptophyta; class Magnoliopsida; order Fabales; family Fabaceae; genus Vicia; species Vicia sativa. The sequence continues at coordinate 18,267,365 of CM038796.1, read as the reverse complement.
TTTGTGCGTCGATCTAGACCAGTAGTTTGTGTTTCTTTTATGCTTGCTCGTCTGCTAACTATAGCCCAGGCTCGTTATGGCTCGATATGTGTCGGAGGCTTAGTGACTATGATTTCTACTGACCTGTTTTTGAGGGAGCCATTGTCCCGTTTGACCCCTGTTGTTGACTTCATCCCGCTAGACTTGTCTCTTTGCTTTAATGTTGGGATGATCAGATATTTAGAGCCGAATCAGTTTCAATTGTTGATTCATCACGAGCCGATCTACCACTTTACACTTCCTGACATTGCGCGATCAAGTGTACATGATAAGAAGAATTGGATTTATGACTTAGAAGGCGTATCTGAGAATGACATTGAGGAAGAAGATGATCCTTTGACACCATCCCACTATTATGACGCTCCATCAGGATTGGACGAGCCCGACCTAGAGATGGTCGAGCTGATCGAGATGATTGAGGCTGATTCTGTTACACCACCTCTACTTGATTTCCATCCGGCTTGAAATCCACCCATAGCCCCTACTGCTGCTGATGTCCAGATTCCATAGCCCAACTATGTTGCTGCCATTGATGCACTCACGACGAAGCTCGTTTCTATTCGCTCAGATCTTACTTCGCTTCGCACTAACTTTTATGGTTTCATGGATCTTGTTACAACGAATCTAGATCACATTTTTCAGTACTTGAATTCTAGAGGTGGCTGACTTTTGATTTATTTTAGAACATTGAGGGCACTATTCATTCTTATTATAGGGGAGGAGTGTCTATTTAGATTTCTATTTCATATTTTAGTTTTTCATTAGCATCACTCTAAATTTATTTTTGTTATTCATTTTTCGGGTTTATTTGTTTTAGTTATTTTATTTATTTCATCACTTTATTTTTCTATCTATTTGTGTTATATCTCTCATTATGATTTGTTAATATTATAATATGATGCTATTGTGTTATTATTGTGTTCATCTAAAAAATAAAATGCATAAATATTAACCTAGCAGTCCTAGTATGCAACTATCATTGAATAACATACCTAATAAGTCATTCATTGTCTCCCAAGCTCAATTTATTTTAAGACATTGAAGTGACACAACCTGCCATGCCACGGTCATCAAGAAGGAATCTCATGCATGTTGCCTTGCCTCGTCCGTTGCAGGCACGTTAGATTCTTGGGTCTACACCTTGTAACGTCCGTTACAAGGGTGACAGACTAGGCTTGCAAAAGAGAGCCATGTGTAACGACCGTTACACACCCCCTTGGCCATGCAAACTTTATAAACCGACTAGCATCATTCATTCCCATTCACTTCAACTCGTATCAATTCAAACCATTTCAAAATATTCCCATCTGTTTCAATTCTATTCCACACAAATAAACACCACTCTAAATACCATTCAATACCTCCATTCATCTTCTCTTCACCATTAAAACCTTCTTTCTATATAAACCTTTGAAGAGAAATCCACCATTTCACCAACTTTCTTCAACAACCCTTCTAACATTTAAACAATTTCATTTCCAAAACCTTTCACAAAAATGGCCAGAAGAGCTCAAGAAGACAAAGAGGAACCAGACCTCACATATATGATGCTCAGAGATAGAGAAGCCGGGGTCCGACAAGAGCAACTCTACCGGAGATTTCACCAGAGAGGTATACTTCCATCAAGGTACATTGATGAAGATTGCCTACGTGATTTGGGGTTTCTTGATTGTGTGCAATCCATGCTTCATGCATATGGTCTACACTACATTGCCACTATGAATCTGCCAACTTATGAACCCCTTACGTTGGATTTTTGAGTTCTTTTGCATACCAAACACCACCTACTCTAGAAGCCAGCCAGTACCTGATCGGCGCGACAACATTCAGATTATTCAACATGGAATATGTCATGAACAAGGAGACTCTAAGTCAATTACTTCATTTCCACCATGGAGAGGGTGTGGAATACCTAATTTCGCATGATGAAGATTGGATGGCAAGGTCGTTTGAAATGTGGGAGCGTTTAACTGGCACTCAAGTTGATAATTGGGAGGAACTTCTGTCAACTCACATCCACAATCCATGTATCCGTTATTTCCACCGTGTCCTGGCCAATACAGTGTTCGGGCGAGCAAACAACAACAAGGTAAACGCTAGGGTGATGTACTTTCTGCACTATGTTTTTTATCCCGATTTGAGTATAAATACTGCTCTGTTCCTTCTTAACCATATCCAGTCGCTGTTATCAAGAAATGCAAACACATCACCTATTTGTATAGGGGGCATAGTCAAAGCTATTGCCCAATATCTGGATTTATAAGACAGGTTGGATGACCTACCCTTTTGGCAAGCCGAGTTTCAAGATATCGATTACTGCCAATTTGGTCACATTGTCAAAGCAAGAAGGGACAGGAGATACAACCTGGTGGTGAACAATAGAGTCGTTCTAGGCTTTATTCTTCCAAATCCATATGTCACAAGAATTGATGTTGCTGCGAATTGGATTTACGATCTTCAAGCACCAACCATTAGAGCGAACATGCAGAATAATCAAGCAGGTGTGGATAACGCTATACCGGAAGTAAATCATCAACCACCACAACCAGATGCCCCACCACAAGCATAACTAGGAAATGATCCTCAGCCATCCGCACTTGATGCTATATATGAATTGCTTTTTCTTCAAGATCAGCGTTAGCAGGAACTGATGCAGATGATGCAAGAGATGCAACGCGATCAATGCAACGCAGCCTACTGGAACCATCACTACATTTCTGACTTGATTGACAAAATGCGCTACTTATAATTCTGCGTTGAAGGTCTGGACGCCTATGTTTACAACACTAGTGAGGAGCCTCCTAGACCCACACTGTAACACCCCAATCTACCCATCGTTATTTTAAAATCAGAGTGCCAAATTTTTAAACTAAAACTTGAGGCATTACACTTGTTCAACTCAAAAACAACATTAAAATGATTTACTTCTTGGCGGATACGTAACACATAAGGAATAAGAATAATTTCACCATAATTAAACTTCAACAATTCAGCTTTGAATAATCAACAGCAGCGGAAATCTCAACATAATTAATTAAATTCGGCATAGCATCTTTTGAAACAACAGAAAATCATGAGTATTAATCAAAACCACAACTGAGTTCAACGGAATCAAATGCATAAACATAAATAATCAAAGCGTTCATTTCCCCCCGAGTGCTACGTATCAGAGTGACGACGCCATAAGCTACTAAATGCTCCTACTCTTCATTACCTGCACGTTACCAATATAAAGGTAACGGCCAACAAAAGAAAGGGTGAGATATCGAATAATATAAGCGAAAGTACGATAATTCATATGCTTAAGTAAAGAAACATACAATAATTACTACTTTAATCAACAACATACGATATCCACAAACAACATAAGAAAATCAATAACAACCTAAAAATGCGACTCGACAAATGCAGATGCATGTGGATCCATTTGGAGCAAAACTCCCAACGTAAAATATGCCAGGTTATTGAGGCATTCAACAAGGCATAAGCCTTCAACTTACAACGCGGTGCCAATCCAGGCCAACTTGAAATGCACATGCTATGTATCATGCAACAGATGAAATCCCAGCAACAACTTAAATAACGGCAACTTAAAATCATGCACGATTCGGCATCAACTTAATTAACAACATCCACGTCAACAACCAAATACAACTTCAACACGATGCAACGGTAATTTTTTATTCAACAATTTTATTTTCAGCTTTTGCCACATAATTCTACGGTTCTTAGATCATCTAATTCGTACATAAACAACACGTTCCGGCTGTATTGACAATCAAGAAACTAATGCGAATTGTGACGAAATAACATTGTTTTAATTAACTACCCGTATACCCGAACTATCCCGTAAAGTTTCGTCCGATTCTAATAAACTAAATTCTCCGCTTAATTCGACTGGCAGTATTATTTTCTGCAATGTTTTTAGTTTTCCGCAACGTTACTAATTAGTCCTAATTATTCTACTAAATAATTCTGACAGTTCCACTATTAATTCTGCATTATTGTGGCTCGCCTTACTAATTAATCTACACTGCTGGCTACACTTTGTGCTGCTAGTTACTACTTTGTTTTTAATTCCCTGCAAACTGTTATTAACTAAATACTTTCCGCTATTTAACTCAACCACTACTAGTATTTTTATGTATTAAATGGATTAATTTACTGATTTATTACATTGTCTATTCCAATTTTAATACTGCTAATACTATCCTTCTGGCATATTTATCTTTTACTGCTAGCATAATTCCTGCTACCTATTATCTCATCTCTTCATTCTTCTACTATTATTATTCTTACCCTACTAAGTGTATTATTTCTCATCCTAAGCCAGCAAGCAACGAAACAGAACACACAACATACTGAAGTGAGACGCCCACCCCCTTACCCAGAGGCGGTCGCCTCAGCTCCCACACACCAGAGGAGACGATCGTCTCCCTCTCTTCTCCACTGGGGGCGGTCGCCTCCCCTTCCCTCATGCCACGCAGGGACGGTCACCTCCCTAGTCTTCACAATGCCAAAACTTCTTCCTTTTTCCCAGGCACAGTATCGGTTCATTACAATATCGCAACGATTACTCATGATATTAATTGCAGATAACACACATTGGCAATATAATTCATTCCAGCACATAAAATTCATCACCGAAAATATGATTAGCAGTATAATTACGTAGCTCTAAACCCCACATAAAAATTATCCTACAATCAATTATAAAAATCGAACCCCACTCCTTACCTGTGGATTAACGGGAACTCGGAAATTCGATCGGAATAACGAAACTCTCGGACAGCAATGATCCCTCCTAGCAACCCTTGATTCCAACTCTTCTTCCTTTTTCTCTTCTGTTTTCTCCTACGAATATGGCTAGGTCTTCTTTTTGTTTTGCAAGCAATATTTTTCTTCTTATTTCACTAGGTTACTCAATATATATTGGCTCCTAGTGTAAATTGATTTATTAAATAATTCTCCCCAAAAATACTATTTTTTCTCTTATAATCAATATACTTCATTTAATTTAGTAATTCCAAATAATAGAATAATTCTAATATTATTTTTATTCTAACTATTTTTACCCGATTATTATATTAACGATTCTACCGACAATTTACTTGATTACTAAATAAATCGGAACATACTTCATAATCTTAAATTAAATTACTTATTTAATTACGGGTGTTACACACACGAGGTGGAGTGAGGACACGTGGTGGAGGAAGAGCACGAGGGGAAGCATCAAGCAGCATAAATGTCAGAGACATCAATGAGGAGTGGTCTATTTTTCTTGTTTTCCTTGTATTTTATTTTCTTCATTTGTTTTCTTTCCTCACTTTAGTTGTCGCATTGAGGACAATGCTCAGTTTAAATGTAGGGGAGTAAACCTTTGTCTTCAATTTCCAGTAAGTTAGTTTTGAATTTAAGTTATTTCCCTTCAATAAAAAGTTTTCGTGTCAAATTGATTTCATTTAAGCATTCATTTTCGTAAGTTATTCTTGCTTCCATAACTTTCTTGAACCATACAAAAATTTTAAAAAAATTAGACACATTAGCTCGATACATTTGAAAAGTATATAGCTTTCTCAATTAGGCCTAGTTAGAATTTTTGAACAAGATTCGACAAAAATAATACCGCCTTGGCACCTAAATTTTCCAGGTCATGTAGATCAGTTTGTGTAGTTATGGTACCAAGACCTTAAGTTTTAAGTTTTCGATCAATCCCTAGTAGTTTATACAAGAAGTTGACACCGTCTTATCCACAAACTACGTAGGCAGCCGGTGAATATAAATGACTGGTCTTAATTAAAAAAAATTTAAGCATCAAGATATAATAGGGAATGCGCTAATTAAGTTAGGTGACCCTCACCAGGTCATTTAATCCAACAGTCGCGGAACCTAGATAACTAATATGAAAACCAGTTGTAAGCCTGTTCAGTGGTATCTGGTGCGGAACTTGGTAGGGCAGACTACGGTTCGATCCCTCGAGACTTATAATTTGGAAAAGAAAAGGGTTAACAACTTGTGAACCAGAACCCCATGCATAAATGACCAGAATCACTAACCGGCTACTCTACTATGTGCGTGCGAGAGATAAAGGGCTTAATGTGATTGCGCGATAATGAAAGCGGTTGATTTCGAACGAGAAGAATTAGGTTGAGCTATGATAACATAATTCAAATTGGTTTGCATAGGAAGGAATATTTTGACCATGATCCATGGTTTCGTGTCATCTTTGTATCATTAGTGTCGGAACCCAGTTCTATTTTTCTAAATGTTACGCCCCTCAACCACGTACGATTCAAGTTGCATCGTCCGATTATGTTAGGAACTTTGCGCTAAACAATTTTTTATTCTATCATTTGCTTGAGGACAAGCAAAGGTTCAAGTGTAAGGGAGTTTGATAACACGTAAATGTATCAATTATTTGGATCAATTTATATGATTTTTATCCGCATTTCAATTAATTAAATTACTCTATATTCGTATTATGCTGGTATTTTCTATGTTTTTAGGTTTTTACCAATTATAAGGCACATGCGAAGAAAGTCAAGAAAAGTCGGATAAATCTACTCAAAATCCACAAAAGAATAGCATTTATTGACGTATGTGGTGTATAGAAAGAAGTGAGGGTGTAAAAGAAGCAAAGCTGAAAAATGAATTAAGGAAGTAGGCCCAACCCACTTCCAACACACGCACAAGCCAGCCCACAAGGGTGTAACGACCGTTACAAACATAAACCCTAAAGCCATAACAATCGCTACGGAGTAGGGAACGAATCTTCCTCACCAAGCCAATGCATAACGACCGTTACGCTTCACTAGCAAGTCCGTAGCGACCACTACGGAGGAGAAAAAGGAGGCGAGAATATCTCAACCAACCCAGCTTCCGAGCACGCCACTGCCTCTATAAATAGGCCTTCAATACCCAGGGTGTGATAAACATTGTTTTTTCCATGTCCTCAGGAGCCATCTTAATTTTATTGTATCCGAAAAATCCATCCATGAATGAGAACACTTTGCACTTTGCAGTTCTATCTATCAACATATCAATGTGTGGCAAAGGAAAACATCTTTCGGACTAGCCTTGTTCAGATCTCGATAATCAATACACATGCAGAATTTTCCATCTTTCTTAGGCACTGGCACGATATTGGCAAGCCATTGAGGATAAACTGATGTTACAAGAAAACCTGCGTCGATCTTCTTCAGAACCGCTTCTTTAATCTTTATCGCCATATCAGGATGAGTTCTTCTTAACTTCTACTTGATTGGTGGGCACTCAGGCTTTAACGGTAAATGATGATCCACAATATCAGTGTCTAACCCTGACATATCTTGATACAACCAAGCAAAGATATCTGCATAGTCTTTCAGTATTTCAACCAAACGACTCTTCACCTCCAGATGTAGCAATGCTCAAATCTTGACTTCTTTCACATCTTCATAAAAACCCAAATTAATGACTTCCAACGGCTCTTTGTATGGCTGAATGGTGTTTTCCTCGTGCTCAAGCAACCGAGAAACCTCTTCATGGATCTCATCAAATTCCACTTCTTCGGCTACATATACAAGATGTTCAAAGTTGGAAGAGGGCGTGAGGTCATTGTTTTCAATGGTTTTACGAATTAATCTGCACATATGATTATGATTAATTTTAGAAACTGACACATGTGACAAGTGATTATGCAGATTTAATTCAATTATTATTATGTGAAAGGGTTTTTTTATTACCATTTTTCCAGAAAAAGCAGAACATAAAAGACACAATTTGGAATGAAAAACAAACTTTTATTAATGATCTTAAATTTCAAAACAAACAGATTTTGCACATACGTCATCACTTTCACCTTGGGCAGAGTGAAAGGATTATTATTAGAAAATTTTAACAAGCTAAAGTGAATTACTTCGACAGACGAATGCAAATGGGGATGTCAATAGCAGTCCAATTACAAACTCTGACCCCATGCGTCACAAAATTGGGCATTTGCTGCTCTGGTCCATCTTTGACAATGGCATTGACTCCTGGAACAATAGGATCAAGATAACCGGCACTCTGGAAAACATCTAGATACCTAGTAGCAATAGGTCCTGATTTCAGCATCTCTCTCCTAATCTTAGTAGAAAAACCTAAACCAAATCTATTCTTATTCACTTTTGGCGCAATAACTTGTCCCCAAGCATTGCTTGAACATTTTTGAACTACATTCTGGGCATCTTTTAATGAAGTAATGGAATCCTCAGCGGCTTCGTCATCTCATACTATGGAAAACGAGGATAAATGAGAAACCAACATTGCTTGCTCTCCTTCCACAATAATCACAGCACCTTCACGAATAAACTTTAACTTCTGATGGAGAGTAGAAGTCACAGTACCAGCCTCATGAATCCAAGGTCATCCAATCATAAAACTATAAGCAAGGAACATATCCATCACCTAGAAGGTAATTTGAAACAGATGTGGGCCAATGTGGATGGGAAGATCCACTTTCCCAATAACAGATTTACAAGAGCCATCAAATGCTTTCACAATGATACCACTAGGACGCATCCGCGAACCTTGATAGATAAGCTTTGAAAGGGTACTCTTGGGAATAACATTTAACGCAAAGCCATTATCAATAAGCACGTTGGACAATGCATCATCCTTGCAATTCATGGAAATATGCAAAGCCATGTTGTGATTCCTCCCCTCAGCGGGCATCTCTTCATCACTAAAACTCAGATTATTGCAAGCTGTGATATTTCCAACCACACTATTAAAAGTGTCCAAAGGCACATCATAATCAATAAACGTCTGATCTAAAACCTTCATTAGAGACTCTCTGTGAGCTGAAGAATTCATCAACAAAGCCAGAATTGAAATCTTTGATGGTGTATGTAGTAACTTCTCAACAATCTTATAATCATTCATCTTGATAATCTTAAATAAATCATCCATTTCTTTCTCTTAGGTTACCCCACTAGTATGCCCTTCAGCCTTCTTGGGTTCAGCACTATTCTCCACAATCTTCTTGCCATCATCAGCCATCCTTGGAAACATAGGAGCAAAAACATGACCACTTTTGGTCATTCGACTAACATCAACAATATTTCCTACTTGAGATAACGGTTGAATCGGAACCTCAACATTTCCTTCTAGAATGGTGGCATTATACTTGTATGGCACAACCTTGTTGGAACTATATGGGACAGATCCAGGTAAGCTAATAACCAAAGGAGCAACTGAAGGCTTACTATAATAGGTCACCTCCACGGGAGTGGGAATATCAAAATATGGCACAGTGACATTTACATCTGCTTCTTCACCAGACTCATCAGCGGAGAAATACTCATCTGCAGAAACATATTAATCCTCAGATTCAACAAACGATCCTTCAATCATATTGACACCGTTGTTGAAACCAACCCTCCTTACTACAATCTGAATAATGTCTCTGTCTAAAAGACGCTAGATGTCTCTTTTTACAACATCACAACCACGATGATTTGTGATAATACTGAGCATGTACTATATTGGTGCACCTCTTGCCCTTCAATGAAATTGAACTCGGCGTGCAAATTAACCAAATTAGCATTAGTCTCGTTCACATCACGGATTTGAACTTCTACAGGAGGAACATAAACAACACTTGCTTCAACTTCAGGCTCATCCTTCAACCTGATAACCTGAATAAAGTTCATGTTCATCATATCTTGAATATCACTTTTTATCTTATCACAATCACGAGTATTCTCGCTACACACATTACAAGTAGCATGATCATGGGTGCAATAACCAACTTTACAGAGAGCTACGTGCATCTTCACGAGATCTACAATGATCGAATTCACATCATAAACCCTGATTTCTTCATCAATCATATTCACAACACTTCCATGTTTGGGTAACGAATTCCCTTGCACATTAGGACCCATGTCTTTGAAAGACAAAAGACATGACCTGACCATCTTTTGTACCTCTGACTTCAACGAATAATAGTTTTCAATACTGTGCCCTGGAGCTCCTTAGTGGTATGCACAAGTCTGGTCAGCTTTGTAATACCATGGCAAAGGGTTTGGAACAGCTGGAGGTGCACTTGGTTGCACCAAGTGCCTCTGAATCAATGTTGGATACAGCTCCGCATAAGTCATTGGAATCAGATCAAACGGTTCTCTTTTTGGGTCTTGCCCTTGCTGAGACACCTTGTTATAAGAGATAGTAGTTGAAGTTGTAGCAACAACAGGGGTAACAACAACAATATATTTTAAGGAGCAGATTTTTGAACTTTGTGGGTTAAAGCAAATAACTGTGACCATATTGAAAAATCAATCAAACCGTGGTCTAAGATTTATACCACAATATTCTTTATTTTGGCCACATTTTTTGCATTGTGGCCTAAGCCCAAAAATGTTGTAGAGAAATGCACTTATTTTATTGTATTTTTATTTAATATGAAAAATATTTTACAGTCATATTTTTTTGGGGAATTATAAACTTGTTCTTGAGTTTTTTTTTTAGTCCTTACAGAATTATTTTGTGGTCCATTTTGTGAATATCAATGTTTGAGACATATATATGAAACCTAATAGACATATATTTAGAAGACTACTGTCACATTATAAAAGTATTGTAAATATTAAAAATTAATAAAGAAAGCGTTTGTCACGAAAACATTAAAACTTAAACAAGTTCGAAAAAATTATCTATGATAGATTACAAAAGAAGAAAAACATTTGGGTTCATTGTTTGTGTTCTTTAATAATCATAAAAATGAATATTTATTTTATTTATCAAACAATTTTTTTTTGTTTTATATCTAATACAAATAAATGCAAAATATACTGAGAATATACTTACATCTAATATTTGATCTTCTCCAAGATTCAATAAACGAAGATGTTGTATCGATTTTTACTAGCAGTGATGATGATGAAACATATTCAAAATTTGTTATATATTTTTACAGTAAATTTTTTGTATAAACAACATCATATTTTGTGCAAACAACCTCATTTACAAACAATTTAATTTAATATTTTGTGTAAACATTATATTATTTATTTAAAAAAATTTAATTTTTTCTCTGATTTTGATCATAAGTTGAGAAATATATGGCTTAATAAGAAATTAAAAGAGTAAAGTGACAAATTTCCACGACATTAATCGTTACTTTGCTTATATCACCAAAGTAAAATCTTCTTTTGTCCAAGATAACATGTGTTTTTTGGTAGTTGTCTTTGGTGTAAACATTAACATAAAAAATTAGAAAAATTAAATAGAAGGCATACATGATAAAGGAAAAGACCAAATTTCTTTTTTAAGCATAAGTATTACAAGGAATTCAAAGTGCTGTCAAATCCTTACTCTTATTCTAGTAAACCAAAGCCACACCCTTATGGTTGATACATTCGAAAGAAAAACAACAAACTAGAAACACACATTAAAAACACATCCTTTGTTTTATTTATTTCACACCATGGATAGAAAACTTGCAATATTGTACAATGCATCTTCTTGGCATTCATTCCATTCAAGTCATCTGGAGAGCAGAAGCAAAGAATGGTCGTCCTTGTTTTTCCATTGATTTTCTCCTCAAACGCCCTTGCCTCTCATTGTAGAGAATTTCAGCCAACCTTCAAAAAGAAAAAAATCATGTTAAGATTTTTTAAAAGAAAAAAACATCTTCACGAAAGATCACTTGACATTAGGGATGACAATGAGTATCCATGAACACGGGTACCAGTCTCCCGCTACCCGCCCCGTTTAGTAAATATGATATCTGTACTCTCCCCATATCCGTGAGGGTACCCGTTAGATGAGTATCCGTTAATTTTGAGATATCTGTGGGTATTAACGGATATCCATGAATACTATTATTTAAATATATTTAAAAAAAAAGTATATTTAAATAATTATTTTTTAATCTCTTTTAAAGTCAAAAAAAATATTTTCAAAGTTAATACATAATAAATATTAATAAAAATAAATCACTTTCATTTTATTTCTTCTTTTATCCAAATAATAATAATAATAATAATAATAATAATAGTAATAATAATAGTAATAATAATTTTAATCAAATAAATTAATATTTAAGTATTTTTTCTAATTATTAACAGATACGGATATCCACGGATATGAGTATTATCAAATCCATATTCGTAGCCGTAAATAATCGGATAATCAAATATCCGTTTATTTTACTCGTGGATATCCATTAAGCCATCATATCCATATCCATGACGGGTTTTATCCGTAGATATCCACGGGTACGGGTTTTTTTTCCCATCCCTCCTTGCTTGACATAGTACATGTTAATATTCTTTTTAGCACAAAACAACAAAGCTTCATCACCTAAACATTTTGCAACAAATACACTATCAAATTTCATCACAATAAGGCAATATTAAAAATGCACAAACCTTTGAAGAGCTTGAGCATTTGTACCCTCACTTGGTTTCTCGAATGGAAGAAAAGAAGTTACATTCAAAACCTTAACAGACTGTGGGAGCAAATCATTTCCTGCCTTTACAAGTTTTTCCATGTTTTCTTTACTAGTATCATCAGCAGCTATGGATGTATCCAAATTATACTCCTGCATATAATTATAAAGAATTTCAATCTCTTAAATTTCTAATTTAGATTTGAAAACGAAATCATAAACCCTAATCCCTACTGGTGGATGCATGTACCTGAATTCGAAGGTAGTAATTGTCGGAAGAAGATGAATCGCTTGGAAACACAGATTCAAGATGATAATCATTCACTTGTCCAGCAGATATAGCATAACCCAGAGCTAATATGGGTACCCATTGATTAAAGGAAAGGAATTGTGCCAAAATAGCAGGAAGCCTTAAATCCGATGGACTACTTCCTGTTCCTAGTGACAGCAAGACGATTTTGATAGGCTCGTTTGCTTTTATTGGAATGAAATCAGAATTCTTCTCATTCAATTGTTGTATCACTTCACTTACTGCAAGCAAAGCCTGAATAAACAAATTTTTAACATGTCATCGAATGTGCATGTATGCAATGATCAACATGAATTGAGAAACATAAGTGTTAGAATTTACCGGGGTGCCTGCAGTGAGAGCCCCATCAACTAGATTGAATTCCTTATCACCATTTGTAAAGTGATATGGTGGTAGTTGAGATGGGAAAGATGAAGTCCCAATACATATATCAGAAAGTTTTGCATCTAGGCTAGGAACAGTCTTTAGCTGCATGCAGAAACAAAGTTTTACATACAAAAAGTCCCAAAATATTTAAATATGGTTATGCAAAAATACCGACCTTAAAGCTTGAGAAGATAACTGGGTGTAAATCATAGGTATCAAAAGTTGGAATTACAACATTGGTCAATGTATCATGCAGACGTGTTTCATGCAAAAGCTCACGTGCTTTTTCATGGAAGAACTTGCCGTCAAACTTGGCATGTGGAGTATCATGATCCCAACCGCTGCATGCATTTTTAAGTAGAAAAAGAAAATATATCAAAAATAATGTTACTAAATCTAAATATCATTTTTGTGTTTTAAGATGAATAATTACGCAGCAGCAGTTTGGTTGAATATAGAAGGACCAAAATCCAAGTAGAATTCTAAGATTTGTTTAGTTGTAAATAAAGGACGTGAAGTGTCATTAGGGTTAGGAGCAGTGAGCAATCCAGTAATGATTCCTCCTGTACTTGATCCTGCTATCACATCAAAATAGTCTGCTAGTGCTGCCTTTTCATCTTTTGACACAGTCTGATCAACCAAATCAAAATTATTCATTATAGTTCATGAATCAGTTTAATAGTATTGAGTTTTAATTACACCAAAAGTTTAATGATAGACCTGAAGAGCATTTTCCAAGTTCTCAAGAATAACGGTTGGAAGAATTCCCTTAATGCCACCTCCATCAATACTAAGAATGCTTACTGTATTTCCATAGGCAGGAGGTGGTAGCTTTGTATTCAATCCGCCAGTCACAAGACTAGCAAAAACAAATACAAGTAAAAGGAAATAATTATTAGCCATTATATATTGCTTCAAAAGAGAACACTACAATTTGAAGATCTTGCATTTTTCCATCCAAATGTGAAGGGTATTAATAGGTCCATCATCACAATATCTAAATAATTTTTAAATACAAGTATTTTTAATGTGTGTGTTGTATTATTGGACGATGATATCATCCTTAAAAAACAACCTATATTAATAATTAATAATAATATAATATATCTAGTAGTTTGGCTTACCCACCCGCCCACTTTAAAAATAACTATAATTAACATCTTTCTATAATGACCATATAGCTATTCCAGTGTTACAATATTACTTTTTTTTTTTTTTTTTTATCTCAAATTATTTATTTTTTTAGAATACTAATGTGATACTCTCTCTATTCCTTTTGAACATTTTACACTAGAAATAGTTATGTGAATACAACAATTAATACTATCTTAAACTTTAAAATGATACTTAAAAGAATTTCTAAAAAACTACTTAAAAAACGAATGGAGGGAATATTTATTATTTCTTTCGGTTAACTTCCTTTTATTATTTCTTTTGATTAACTTACTCTTATTTATTAGTATATTTTAATTCATATAACAATTCAACTACTTATTTTTAATTATATTATTTTAATGAATGAAACTCATTTAAACATTGAAATTAACATTGCCTGAAAATTTAAAAAAACACACCTATTATGAGCCGAGGGAATAACATCTAATATAGTATTCCCAAACAAAATTAGAGAGGAATGTGCAAAAAACATCTACATATCTTAATGTAATACTAGTACATTATTGTTTCAATCTAAATTTCGACGGTAGTACTACACTGTTTCAATCTAAATTTGGGAGTCCAAGTCAACAAGCAAGGTACATGCCATCACCCCAAAATAAATAAAATATTAGTATTCATATTATTATTTCAATTTTATTGTATTTTTATGATTTTATTTTTTTATTATTATTATTAACATTATTATTATTATTATTATTATTATTATTATTATATTATTATTATTATTATTATTATTATTATTATTAATAAGGTTAAATTTATTTTGTTCCTCCATCAATTTAGCGACGGTTTTTTATTTAGCGAATAAATTAACAATTATTTTAGCTACGATTTTGTCATGAAGGACTAAAAATTAAATTTTAAATTTTTATAAGGAGCATTCTTTAAAGAAAATTTAAGAGGGGTTAAAAAAGAATTTGAGATATTTAGAGGAACTAAAAATGAAGTTTGAGATATTTAGTGTGACAAAAACATATTTAAGCATTATTATTATTATTATTATTATTATTATTATTATTATTATTATTAGTTATTGAGAATTAATTATTAAATTATTATTTTTTAAATAATAGAGAAAAATGTTGAAAAGAAAAAAGTGAGTAGAGAAGTGAATAAAAGTAAAAGTCTAATATTTTTTTTAAGAAGAGAAAAGAGTGAAACAGAAAAAAAAATGAAGGGATGGGGAGAAAAAAAGTATAGAAACAAGAAAAAAATCCGTAAAATTGCTCACTATTCCAAAATTCGTTAAATCTTGACTTTTTCAAAATTTTCAATTAACCAAAAGGTTGCAAAAGTTAATGTTGAAGACAGGTGATGCTTCCATTGTTAGTAGTTCGGCGGAGAAAAGTTTGCAGACACAACGTAAGAGGGATTATTTAACAATGGAGTATTTTAGGGTTTAGAATAGTGAAGTTTCCATTGAACCTCGAGTTCGGCCTTTGAAGTACCTTCTTCCGCACATGCTCCAATCGGACCTGCTAGCTCATGCCACATCTCAAAGATTTCATGGAGGCCCAAAGAACATGTAAATATTTCCACTACATGCAAGTCATTCACTGCTCACGTGTGTGATGAAAAGATAAAACAAATATTTATTTATTTTTTTAATATTTTTTCATAGGGTTAAGTATGTTTTTGGTCCCTCTAAATATCTCAAATTTCGTTTTAAATCTCTCTAAATATTTTCTTCAAAGAATGACCGTCCTCCTAAAAGTTTGAATTTTAATTTTTGGTTCCTCATGACAAAATCGTAGATAAAACGGTATCTAATGTCGTCGATAAATAAAATATTGTCGCTAAAATCATGGCTAAAACCGTCGCTAAAACCGTCGCTAAATTGTAAGAACTGTCGGTATAATCGTCGCTAAGTTGTAAGAATCGTCGCTAAATTGTAGGAGGGACCAAAAATTAAAATTTAAATTTTTAGGAGGATCATTCTTTGAAGGAAAATTTTAGAGGGACTAAAAATGAAGTTAGAGATATTTAGAGGGATCAAAAACATATTTAACTAACTATACTAATTGAAGCATATGACATTGATATACTTATTTTTGTAATACCATCATAATTTACATAGTCTGAAATTCTATTTCTTTTGTGTTTTTCGATTTTGAACCAAACACAAAATTGTTTTTTGAGTACACAATACTTGCATAAACTCATCTTGCAACTAAGAAAACTCTTTTCTCCCCATCATATGTGTAGAACAATCGAAATCTCAATACTATTTCTCTCTGAACTGGACTCCTGCTCTCACAGTCACAAAAGGTTTTCTTCTGCATGTAACTAGTATTGTCTTTCCGTAACCAGTTACAACACGTTTCTGCAGCATTCCTGGAACTGTTGCTGGTGCTATCCCACAACTTATTGTTGTTGTATTCACCTTCCATGTTCATGACCAAAAGTGTGCTTTCATTATCAAATTCTTGTGTTGCAACCTTTGCTTCGTTCGCTTAAAGTTCTTTCTCGTTCGCTTTTAATCTGTTGCATAATGACTTAACTTTTGACAATTGTAGCATTGCATCTTGCTCTTGTCAAACTTTCTCATTTCACCTCTAAAGTTTCATTAACCACCATTTTTGTTGCATCTCCTCTCACCCTTTTTACAAGTCTAATTCTTCGAATTTTGATACTCTCTTCCACTAAAATTCTAAAAAATTTATTTAATCTTTATGGGTCATTTTACTTTCAACTTCTTAGTCTTCTCATCTTGAAAGAATATCATTCTAGTTAACCAAATAGATAAAATAACCGAGAGCCAAAACAACATATAAAAGTTCTTATTGATCATTCCTTTCATGAGATTTTCAAAAACCTTCATATGACTTAAAACCACAACACGAGGAGGCATCCTAAGAGACCCGATCCAATCAAAAATAATTTGCCAAATATGGACTACCACGAGGGAGCAAAGAAAGATATGGAGGTGAGTTTCTTCATAACCAAAACAGGTGAGATACACAAGGTTATGAGGATCATTAAGGATCTTACAAAATTGCAAGCTCATCCTTTGTTGGGAGCCTTTTAAAAGAAACCTCCAAGAAAAAACTTGTATGTTACTAGGATCATTTTTAAATTGTTAAGAAATAATGTATATCTAGGACAATTTATGAAAAGAAAAGATACAACAAATAGTGTTTGTGATTTCGGTTTAAATGTTTGAATAGTAAAAACTTGGACATAGGAAATAAATTTTGGATAAAGATAACAAAATAGATGACCTTTAAAGTAAATGCTTCAAATACAAATGAATTAAAGAGATAAAAAAGTGGCGCAGACTCGTATATATCTCACAAACGGTTTCCCTCTGTATCTTGGGTACTTTAGTTTTATAGATAGTAAGCGACCCTCGACCACAACACTAAGATCAATTTATATACTAGTTGTTACCTTGAAAAATCTCAAGGTATTCTAGCACGTGTATTAAATGAGGATGTTCTCATAAGCTAAGGGTGACTTTCTGAAATAAGGACCTTTGAAAATTGAGAGCAAAGTGTTTGAAAGTTTGGTTTTAGCAAATTAAAGAAATCAATTATTAAGGAGAATATCAAGTCAAAATATCGAAGTGGAGTTATGTCGACCAGAAGGAGAACATGTTAAAATATGTGGAAATTGGTTGAATCGACCAAGGCATGTAAAGCGAAGGAAATGGTTGAATTTGGTCTTGTCAACCATAGAGGATTTTGGACTTAGAAGAATTTTGTTGTTTTTCTTTTATCAAAGGGGGAGCATGTCGAAGCAAGCCAGAAGCGGTTGATTTTTAGTCAGAATCGGGAAGATTCAAAATTCAAAATCTCCAAGCAGTTGCTAGGTGGCAACATCTAGTGAAGCGGTTGTCTTAGGATTCAAATGTCATTCGTCAATTATGTTTAGGCAGTTACTTTGTAAATATTATAAATAAGTAGTTTCAATGTAATTTTTGTGTGTTCACTTGTATACTAAAATCACTTGCTAAAACTCTGTCTATTCCGAGCGTCGGGAAACAAAGAGTTGTGAAGTGCTTGATGTACGTGAATCACCATCTTTATTTCAATGCAAAACCTTTATATTTCAGTCATCTCTTTTGAAACTTTTACTTGAATTTTATTTATTTTTCAATAATCTCTTTGTGTTATCGTTTATGTTTATTCTCTTTTCGTTACAAGTTTCGAGTTAACAAAAGAGTCAATCGAAACGTACTTCGTTTAGAAAAAGTTTGAATTTCACAGCCTTCTCTCGGTCACGAGTAACCATAGTTTGTTAAATCATATTGTGAGCAATCAGATTATTAGTTATTTCGTTCAGGCTCTTTCTATCGGTCACGAGTCACCATCCAGTCGAGTCTAGTCATAGTGTGGAAAGCCATTATACTTGTTCCCTTAGTCTTAGAAAACTATTTCTTAGATAAGGATTTCGACAGAACTAGTATAATTTCAAAATCTTAGCACATGTCTTAAGATCAACTGGTCGATCTTGCGAGTAACCCTTAGTTTTATGACTTTGGGAGGACCAGTGCTTGTTTACCATTTTCCACATTAAACAAATTGGCACACCTAGTACGACAAGTGCAAAGTGTATGTTGTTAGATGTCATAAGTGTATGAGACTTAGAAGTGGGAGTTTAACCAAAGATTATAATAAACCACAAACTAGGAGATGTACACCCAGGATGACTAACCGTAACATAGACGAAGTTCTGTCATGAACATTAAGTTCGACAAATCCAGTAGTTTCTCAGGTTGCACCATTACCTCCTTCACATGTCCCAGTGTCGACTACAGTCACTGCGCCACTTTCCTCAAACTCAGTCGGTGAGTCCAGGGCCCACGATGACTACGAATGAAATCCCACAAGTGCCCCATTTTGGCACTAGAAATGCAGCAGTGGTGTCAGATAATGTTCAAAATGTGAACTCTCCTTTACAAGGATCTGCACCAGGAGGAAATAATAGAGGTAACCAAAATAGAGGAGCGCCTTCTCAACCTATAGTACCGCCTCTTACTAACACTTCAGTAGCGGTATTAAGGCAACAAATGGATGATATTATCCATGAGTTGGTTAATTTGTTAACTAACCAAATGGGTAATGTATTTAACCATATATTACAAGAGTCGACTGAGACTAATAGGCAGTCCGCTGAAACAAATTGACAGGTGATTGCCAAATTAACACGTCTGTGTAATTTTTTGGGTGCTCCCCCAACGCCTGTTCGACAGGCCCCATCCGTTCGACTAGCTACCCTTGGTCAAATAGACATGAGGCAATATAAGATGAAACTTTCCATCAAGGACAAGATGTAGTGCCTCAAAGGAATTTGGTTGTCGATCCACCTAGGGTATTAGTACATTGACAACAAGAGGCTAATAAAATTGTTGATCAAATTCGATAAGAGGAATTAGCTGTAGAGAATAACCTAACTACGATTGTCGAAAGAATTATGGCTAGGAATGCTATGAATACCACACTTCATAGACCAACATATTCTTCCCCTTTGTCTGAATATATTTTACAGACTGAAAACCCTAGAGGATGGAAAAATTTTAAGTATACCAAATCTCGGGGAGAATTTGGGGAATCGACAGTCGAGCATATTGCTAGGTACTTGACAGAATCTGGTGATATGGTGAATAATGAAAACCTAAGGGTAAAGCATTTACCTTCATCCCTCACTAAGGAAGCCTTCACATGGTTCACCATTTTGCCTCCAAATTCTATTGATTCATAGACTAAGTTGGAAAAGCTTTTTCATGAACAATTTTATGAGGGACATTAAAAAATTAGTTTGGTCGAATTGTCAAATATTAAGAGAAGGTTTGCTAAAATTATTGATGATTATCTAAATAGATTTAGGTCATTAAAAGCAAGATGTTTTACCCAAGTTCCAGAACATGAGCTTGTTCAAATGACTGTTGGAGGTTTAGACTATTCCATTAGGGAGAAAATAGATCTGACCATTTTTAAGAGTACGTCACAGATACCTGATAGAGTTCGACATCTTGAGAGGCTGCAACTAGAAAAGATCAGGCATGCTAAGGCTAAAGCTAAGAAATAAAAAGTAGCCTATATATACTACGATGATACTGATCCCATATATAAGACCGACTCTATCTCTCCAAATGAAGCAGAGGTCGACGTGGCTGAAATGAAGCTAGTGCCGACATATGAGTGTAAATCGTTATTTCCTGTCAAAGGAAAAAATACTGTCGAAAACAATTCAAAGTTTCCTGCAAAAAATTATACTTTTGATGTCACTAAATGTGAAGAAATCTTTGATTTTTTAGTTAAAGATGGTCAAATATTAGTACCTCCAAATGATAAATTACCACCATTAGAAAAACGACAGAAAAGAGGTTTTTGCAAATTTCATAACTATCTTGGTCATACAACCTCTCAATATTTTCTTTTCAGGGATCTCGTTTAAAAATCATTGCAAGAAGGTTGACTGAAGTCTGCTGCCAGAAAAATGAAAATTGATGCTGATCCTCTCAGGTAAGAGGAAGCTTTGTTTGCTGAACCTGTCGAAATCAACATAGTGGTGATAACAGAATTTCCAAATGATGATATGGTTGAGGAAAGTACCGGTGAATGTCCAAATGTCGAACTGGATGATGTTTACCCAAAAGTTGATGACGATCTGCTAGATTTCCTATACCGTTGCAAAAATAAGGGCTCATAGGTTTGTTTGTGCCCTAGGTGCGGTGCTTTGACTGATAAGATTACTGCTGGAAACTTTCAGAAATTGCAACTGGAAAAAGACAAAGCCAAGTTATTTAACCAAAGGTTCCCTAACCCAAGGGATCCTAGAAAAACCATGGTAAACTCCCAGGCCAAGCCAAGGAGTTTTATTCCTTCTGCTGCTTCTCCCGGAGGCACATGTTTTAAGCCTCAGGGAAGAATGGGGGCATCAAATGTTGGTGTTGTCGCTAAAGATGCAAAAGGAAAGTGGGCTGTAAACTACCGACGTGAGTTTAAATATGAAATAAATAGCCATGTCTATGAAAATTACATGGGAAATAATCCTATGTCTCGAACTCAGTGGAGATGCTTCCACCGCTGGAAATAGGCTGCAAGACTAGCTGATGCTAGGCAGGTTGCCGCAAATAAGGCTATCAGATGCAGTACAAAGTAAAGGATGATACTGCTGCTAAGGAGAGAATCAGGGAATTCATGAATTGACCAGTGGCTAAGTGCTATGGGGAAGCCATTGATGACTTCAAGTTTGATTCTGAAGAAAGTCTAGACATCTTAGTCAATGTAGTGCCGATTATGTCTGTAGAGTATGACTGCTCGACTGAAGTAGAAGATTCTGCTGATGTCGATGCTGAAGAGATGGCTTTGCATAAGCCAACATGTTATTTTGTTATGTATAATGGTTCAATTGAGTACCAAGATGCCTTTTTCAAGAGGCCAGATATGGCTATGAGAAGCCATCTGAAGCCCCTATTGATCAAGGCCAAAGTCGAAGGTATTGCTATCAACAAAATGTTGGTAGATTATGGTGAAACGTTTAACATCATGCCACATCATATTCTGAAGAAAATCGGTAAATTCGACACTGATGTTAGATCCCATAATGTGGTCCCATCAGACTATGAAGGAAGAACCAAAAATACCATGGGGGTGATCCAAGTGGATATTATTGTCGGCTCAGTGACTAGGCCGACTATCTTTATGGTGATTCAAGGAAAGCCAAGTTATAACCTTTTGGTTGGAAAAAATGGATACATGGCATTGGAGCAGTGCCTTCTTCTATGCACCGACGCTTGGTAATTTGGAGGGAGGATGACATTATGGAAAACATCGGGGCCAACCAATGATACTTTATGGCTGATGTGAACAACATTGGAAAAAGCAATTCGATGGGAAACTTACTAACATTTCCATATCCCACCTGCTGAAGAAGTGTATGCCAACTTAGATGAGGCATTCTTTTCTTTAAAACTGCATGAGACCCATGGTTTTATGTGGGATGTGGAACCTTTAGAGGATCCATATAGTGAAAACCGACCGACAGGCTGGGGAGACATCAGTGATAATGATGTCTAAGCTTGAAGCTCTGAGAAAGATTTTAGCATATATTGCCAAAAATAAAATAAATTTGGCGTTAGAGGCTGAAGAAAATATGGCTGTCGAAGCCAATAAAATATAAATTCTGGAGGAAGACATTACTTTGGCTATTGAGGCAAAGCCACCAGATAAAAATGAAAGGGTCAAAGAAAACATCGATAGGAAACATCTAGACTGCATATATGACGATGAGCCTTTGGGCTTTGAAAAGGATTCAATGGCTCTTGAAAAGATGCAGCCACAAGACCCTTTAAAAGAAATAAATCTTGGCGAAGATGAGGGCAAAAGACCAACCTATATCAGCGCCAATATCGACCAAAAGCTAAAATCTGAGGTAATATCTTTATTAAAAGAATTTAAAGATTATTTTGCTTGGGACAATAATGAAATTCCAGGTTTAAGCAGGGATTTGGTTGAGTAATGATTTTTAATAAAAGTTGGAAATAAGCCACTAAAGCAGACACCCAAACGTTTTGCTCCAGCAATAATGTCGAAAATCAATGAGGAGATAGAAAGACTCCTCAAAAGCAGATTCATAAGAACTGCAAGGTATGTCGATTGGTTGACAAATATAGTGCCAATGATTAAGAAAATGGAAAATTAAGAGCGTGCATTGATTTTAGAGATTTAAATGATGTTACTCCTAAGGATTAATATGATATGTCTGTGGAAGAAATGTTGGTCGACTCTACTGCTGGTTTTGAATACTTAAGTATGCTTGATGGTTATTTTGGCTATAACCAAATTTTTATTGCAGATGAAGATGTGTCGAAGACGATGTTTCATTGCGCAAGAGCATTAGGAACCTATGAATGGGTTGTCATGCCATTCGGCTTGAAAAATGTCGGAGCAACATATCAAAGGGTAATGAATTCTATGTTTCATGAATTTATTGAAGATTTATAGGAGAAGTGAATGGGATCAAAAGGAAGGTTAAATGATGCAATTTGGAGCAAAATCGTGCACACTTGTGTTCACGAATAAAATGTGACTTCATGTGTGTAACACGGTGGGAGAACTGACTTGTTTGTTTTACGTTTTATCGCAAATGTTGCGGATAGCAAGAGTCGCCATCGACTTTTCTTTTATCCAATTAAGGGAAGGCGAAAAACAGGAAAAGACCTTCGTTAGATTCTGAGTAAGGGAGGTGGTTATGAAAAGGGAAGTTGTTAGCACCCTTTCCATCCGTAGTTATCTACAGGCTCTTAATTGCTTAGCTCACTTTAACTGTTTTTGTGTGTGTATATTTGAAAAGTTTTTTGAAAAGGCATTTCGCTTTGACTTCGTAATGATTCACGCTGGAATGTATACGAAGTGTTTGGAAATGTTTTGTTTTAGAAATGACTTTGTAATGATTCACGCTGGAATGTATACAAAGTGTTTTTGAAAAGTTTTTGAAAATGTGAGGTGTGAAAAGTATTTTGATTGAGCAAGCAAAAGAGACTTATTTTACCCACTCAGAACGGTAGTTTCCGTGTTATTTTGCTTTCCTTTAGGGTAGCGTTATCCATACCATTAGTTGGTAGGTAACTCTATCCGTTGATGTAAAGGAACATTCGAAGGGTTATCGTATGGTCATAGAAGGCAACATATAGGGATACCTTAGCATATTCGTAGTGGCGATCATCACTTTTTGTAGGCAACAACCGAGGGACGAGAGCATGTATTCGTAGGCGACATCGAGGGACTATGATCTTTTAAGTCGAAGGGACTGTGATGATGTGTTTGTAGGCAACCGTGCTAAGGTACCCCACGTTCGAGGGACTTGACCATTATTCGTAAGGCAACGAGAGAGGATACGCTAAGGTAGGTGCATGTGTGAAAGATGTGTTGTATTCAGATATTTATGTTGTGATTATTGATCTATGTTAATTTTTATCTTGCCAAACACGCCTAGTTACTAGCAGTTAATAGGTGCGGAAAATAAATTGCAGAAATATAAAGGTTCTACGCTATTACATGGCTTTGGGACAGATACATTAAGAGGTGCAGCAAGTAAAGGCGGAAATGTAAATCTACGCTATTACATGAAAATAAACTTGCAACCTATATATCCTTTCTAGAATTTAAATAAATAGCAGAAGAGAAACTACATCCTAGTATTTTTGGTGTTTTGAAAATTAGTGTTAATGTGAGAAAGAGATAAAAAAAAAACCTAATTCTAATTGATTTTAATTTTAAAAAAAGATTTAATGAAAATTATCCTAAATTAAACTAATTAAGTTAATTAAAATTATTTGTGAAATTGCCTAATTAAACTAATTATTTAACCTAATTACTAATTAAATTAATTAATTAATTAAAAGGAAAATAAAAAAAAGCACAAAAGAGATAAAATAAAATAAAAGAGCTTTTGACAGAAGCTGCCTCAGAAACCAGGCCTTCTGTGAGTAGCGCGCTGTGGGCATCCAGAAACTGGTGTTTCTAGTGGAAATCCTGCTAAGCGTGTCTAAAAGTTGGAGCTTCAGATCGAAGGGTCCGAAGCTAGGCTTCGAGATTCGCTGGGACGCCCGTGGAGCTTCTAGAATCTGGCTGAAGGGTCCGTAAGCTAGGCTTCAATATTCTAGATTTAGGCCCGTGGAGCTTGGGGCTCTATTGCTGAAGGGGATCTAGAAGCTGGAGCTTCTGGACGTGATGGCTCCTCTGGGGATCCAGAAGCTGGAGCTTCTAGACGTGATACTTCTGAGGAATGTCCAGAAGTTGGAACTTCTGGGGTTGGAACCAAAACGCGCCAAGAGTCATCTCTTTAATTTGAATTTCCAGACCTATGCCAACGGATTTTCTGCATCCTTTGCCTAAGGATTTTGGTTCGTAGCTATAGTACCTGCAAATTAAAACTTGACAAATACTAAAGATAAATTATATATGAGACCATGGATCAATTGGAATTGATCCACTAAACATGGCCATGCTCTTAGTTTGGTCTAATTTTGGCTAAAATAGAGAACCCCAATTTGAAGGTCCAAACCCTAGCAATGGCAGATCTTGTTTCCGAAACCTAAACTTAAATCAAACCATCCCAGCAGCTTCAAAACATTGTTCTAAACACAAACAAGCAATCAAATCATGTTAAATATGCATGTATGATTAAAATCGAATTTGAAATATATGAGTGCAAACCACCGTGACGATTTTACGATTCTGGATGCTTGGATGGCTGGTAATGATTGGAAAAGCTTCAGAGAGTATCAAGGAATGTATTGGAACACTTTGTTTGGCTTGAATCGATCCAAAAACCTGGCTGCAAGTGAATTGTAATGCACGGTTTTTTGAAGCTTTTTTAGGGTTCCTGGAGGCAAAAAAAATTCGTCTCTGGCATTTGGAATCAGTGTGAATATATACTAGGATGGATTAGGTTTTGAATCATGAATGAATTATATGTCAATCAATGAGAAAATATTTGATTTATGATGAAACCAAATATTGCCTTTTTTGAATCAATTTCAATCAATTTTATTGTCAATCTTGATAATTTCGAAAATGACATCTTGTGTGGCTTGCTTGGACCTCAAGAATGAGAGAAAATCAATCTTGCATTTAAAATTTGATTTTATATCTTTTATTTTAATTAAATTGATTTTAAATGAATAAAAATCCAAAATAAATAAAAATAAAAGATAAAAAAACGTGGCCTTGGTCTTGGTGGTTCTATTTGAGATAAGGAACAAGTTTAAATCAAAAAAAGTTAAGCCCATTTGAATTTTTTTTTTACTTTCTCAAGTATTTCTCTTTATGCACCTCCTCAAAAATGCTCAATTTGCACAACTTATATCTTGCTCAAATTTTGACATTTTTGGGTGTTCTTGGACTTTTTAGAAAGCTCCAGATGTCCTCTAAACAGCTCTTTTGGTTTCATCCTCATTGAAGCTTCCATGCTCATGAAAACTTCTTTGCAAAAAGATGACTTTTTGTTGACTTTTTAAAAGGACCTGTAATGTTTTGATCTATAACTCCCAAATGAAGCATTTCCTGCCCAAGCTTGTGAGACATGAAGTTGTAGAGAATTGAATTTCCTTTAAAATGAGCTTTGGTGGAAAAAATTATGATAAAGTATATGAAAGTTATGCTTGGTCAAAGTTCTGTTGACTTTTGTCTAAAAAGTCCTAATTTAGAAACTTTGACTTTTGATTAGATCTTGACTTTTCTTGATGAATCATGGTCAACCCTTGATCAAATGATGAAAATTACTTCAAAATATTGGTGTTGACCAAAAATTATGAAGTTTGATTGTATGTTGATCCTAGTTGACTTTTTGTCCAATACAGTTGATTTTCAACTATCTGAGCAATTTGATGAGCAATTTTGAGTTGTAAGGCTTGAAACTTGACATGATTATCCCTTGATGCATATCATGAGATATGGTGACCACTTAAAGTTCTGGAGATCCATCTTAACTTGAGATGTGCAAAAATCCTTGTTTGGATTGATTACTTAGGAGAGGGTTTATTTGAGCAAACCTTGTGAAATTCTTGAATATAGAGTCATGGATTGTCTTGAGAAAAAGGAGGGAAAATTTGGGGGTATAACATTTAGGAACCAGTATTAGTGTAATTCCTTTATCCATAAGCTCCAAACTCGAGATGGGAGAATTAAGACCAACCAAAATGTCTGTTTAATTAGCAAATTGTTCTATTAAATACCCTGTATGAGTTCTTGAGAATGTTCCTGTACGAATAGGTCAATTCTATATCCCAACTGATTTCATAATGATGGACATAAAAGAAGACATTAACACCCCTATCATATTAGGAAGACCATTCTTAGCTACCAAAGGAGCCATCATACATGTAAAGAGAGGCAAGTTAACTTTTGAAGTTGGTGAAGAGAAAGTCGAATTTATTCTTACACAATTCTTACAATCACCAGCCATAGATGATACCTTTTACCTGCTAGACGTTATAGACGAATGCGTAAGAGAAATGGAGTCAGTAAAAGAAGCCTATTCTGATGTTATAAAGATTCTAATTCCATTGATCTTCGAAGATGATGACTTTCGCCCCGAATACCGAGACGATAAGCTAAGTGAATGTCTAGCACTAACTCCTAATCCTATGCCCTATCCAAAGAAACCATCTATAGAACTTAAAACACTACCCAATAATCTTAGGTATAAAATATTAGACACTGAACTTGAACGACCTGTTATAGTCAATGTGACTTAGGACGATTAGAAACCGAAAAATTGCTACATGTCGTTCGCAAATATCCTACAGCTTTAGGCTATAACATTTCAGACTTAAAAGGAATAAGTCCCTCTATTTTTATGCATCTCATTATGCTTGAACAAGATAGTAAGACTTATCGTAAACATCAAAGAAGAATCAATCCTATTTTAATCGATGTTGTGAAAAGTGGGGTGTAAAAACTATTAGAAGCGGGAATTATATATCCAATATTCGATAGTAAATGGGTCAGCCCAGTTCATGTCGTGCCTAAGAAGGGAGGTGTTACTGTCATTCAAAACGAGAAAGGCAAATTTGTAACTCAACAGACTCTAAGCGGATGGATAATATGTATCGATTATAGAAATTTAAATAAAGCCACTCGTAAAGATCATTTCTCCTTACCTTTCATCGCTTAAATGCTTGAACATTTGGCCAAGCATTCTCACTTCTGATATTTAGATGGATACTAAGGATTCTTCCAAATCCCCATACACCCGGACGACCAAGAGAAAATAATGTTCACGTGTCCTTATGGCATATTCGCCTATCGAAGAATGTATTTTGGACTATGTAATGCTCCAGCAACTTTCTAACGATGTAAGATGTTAATATTCGTTGATTTCCTAGATGGTATCATGGAAGTTTTCATGGAAGATTTCTCCTTTTGTGGACAAAGTTTTGAAGAATTCCTAACGAACCTAGAAAAGGTACTCGAACGATGTGTAAGCGTCAATTTAGTGCTAAATTGGGAAAAATGTCATTTCATGGTTCGAGAAGGGATTGTTCTTGGACATATAGTATCAGATAGAGGAATCGAAGTAGATAAAGCTAAAATTGAAGTCATAGGAAATCTTCAACCTCCTAAAACTGTTAGAAAAATTCGAAGCTTTTTAGGACACGCCGGTTTCTACCGACGATTCATTAAGGATTTCTCTAAAATAATTAAGCCGCTCACTAAACTTCAAATGAAAGACGCTGAATTAGTATTCGACGATAAATGTCTAAACTCTTTCGAAAATCTTAAACAAGCTTTGATATCAGCCGCTATCATGCAACCTCCTAATTGGAATGAACCCTTCAAAATCATGTGTGACGCTAGAGATTATGTTGTAGGTGCAGTCTTAGGCCAAAGAAAGGATAGAAAGCTTAATGCAATTTACTATGCAAGTAGAACCTTAGATCATGCACAACTGAACTATGCCACCATTGAGAAAGAACTCTTAGTTATTGTGTTCGCTTTAGATAAATTTCGTTCTTACCTTGTAGGAGCAAAAATAATCATCTATACCGATCACACTTTAAGTAGATACCTGCTGACCAAGAAAAATGTTAAACCGAGACTCTTAAGATGGATTTTACTCCTACAAGAGTTCGATTTAGAAATTAAGGATAAGAAAGGTACAATAAATGTGGTAGCAGATCATCTATCAAGAATAGAAGGAATCGAACCTAATAACGTCCCTATATATGATGATTTTCCCTATGATTGCATTGATAGAACATAACGAGATCGAACATCCTTCATCTGATCACGTTACTGAAACAAATGAAGTCTTTGATGTAGTCTCTAACTCAGTACTTCATGGTATGTTGACTTTGTCAACTACATAGCAGCTGGAATACTTCCACCCGACCTGACCTATCAGCAGAAGAAGAAGTTTTTCCATGACCTAAGTATTATGGGGACGAGCCTCTAATTTTCAAAAGAGGCACGGACGGTATTTTCCGTTGATGTGTCCCCGAAGATGAAGTACCTAACATAATTTCCCATTGTCATGATGCCCCGTGTAGAGGACACGCAAGCACCTCAAAGACGTGCGCCGAGATCTTACAAGAAGGTTTTTTTGGGCCTAATTTATGGAAAGATGTGCACACTGCTATTTTAAATTGCGACCGATGTCAACACACTGGTAACATCTCTAGACGCGATGAGATACCTCAGAAAGGCATTCTAGAAGTAAAAGTCTTCGACGTGTGGGGAATTGATTTCATGGGACCTTTCCCATCTTATTTCGGAAATAAATACATACTCGTAGCTATCGACTACCTATCGAAATGGATTGAGGCCATGGCCTCTCCAACAAATGACACACGAGTTGTAGTCAAGCTATTCAAAAACAAAATCTTTCAGAGATTTGGTGTGCCGAGACTTGTCATCCGTCACAGTGGCTCACAGTTCATCTCTAAAATCTTCGAAAAACTCTTAGAGAAATACGGAGTCCGACACCGAGTAGCAACGCCTTATCACCCACAAACAAGTGGGCAAGTAGAAGTCTCAAATCGAGAAATTAAGAAAATATTAGAGAAAAGCATTGCTACGTCTAGGAAAGATTGGTCTGCCAAGATACACGAAGCTGTATGGGCATATAAAACAACATATAAAACACCGATAGGAACTACATCTTTCAAACTAGTTTATGATAAATCGTGTCACCTACCAGTAGAACTTGAACATAAAGCCTATTGGGCTATAAAAACCCTAAACTTTAGTTATACTACCGCAGGAGAAAAGAGAATCTTAGACATAAACGAACTCGAAGAGCTTTGACTCGATGCATATGAAAACGCAAAAATTTATAAAGAAAGAACGAAAAAATGGCACGATAAACGTATATCTAGGAAAGTGTTCAACGAGGGAGATATAGTACTCTTATTCAATTCTAGGCTTAAATTATTTCCTGGTAAACTACGCTCTAGGTGGTCCGGTCCATTTGAAGTTACTAAGGTTTTACCTAGTGGCGCTAAAGAAATTAAGAGCCAATCGTGTAATCCATTTATTGTTAATGGGCAATGCTTGAAACGTTATCATTGTGTAGAAAAAGGAGATCACTTCGCTAGTCTAATACTTATCAAGTTGCCCGACGACTCACAAGATTAGGATTTAACAAACATTATGTCGAGCTTACGACATAAAACAAAGCGCTTTGTGGGAGACAACCCACCGTTTTGATTTTTATGTTTTATTTTATTTTATTTTTCTCTCATTTTTGAATTCTTATTTTATTATTTATTTTTCTCTTATTTTTCCTACTCTCTAAATTCTTCTTTATCTTATTTTCATTCTTATTTCTATTCTCTTTCTATCGGCATTTGGCCAATGCTAACTTTGTTTCACTATGCTTTACTAATTTCCAGGATAACATTCTTAGTCACTAACTCTTTCCCACGATGCCTTGAGTTGATAATATGCAAGTTACCTTCAGAGGAAGGCACCAGTTCGGCAAATTTACGGCATTGGTCGAGCTGGAGATGTATCCTAGGATTTATGCTGATAATGGTGCTATGAATGCACTTGGAATTAGGGATAGTGGTCCTTTCTTGCTAAACCAAATTGGCTGGGACGCCTCTCGCATGATGATATCTTATGCCACTTACTGCAACCTAACCTTAGAGTTCCTTAGCTCACTCACCTATCTACCAAACCATAGGTTAGGTACTGGATGCGGGCTTATCCTTTTTAGAATATTTGTAATTAACTACAAGTTTAACCATTTGGAGTTTGCTGACCTCTTAGGTTTTCCTAGCAGTGTAGGTGTTTCCCATTCAACTCAAGAAGAACATTTAGGCTATGGGGAGCTCGGCCACTTTTGGGGGCATATTTTTGTTAACCTTAACCATGAGCCAACTGATTTTCGCTCAGAAAACATCCACAACCCAGCCATTCGGTATTTCCACAAGATACTAGCTCACACGCTACTTGGAAATCCACAGAACATCACCACAGTATCTCGCAATGAACTTTTCATAATGTCCTGCGCCTCACAAAACTGACTCGTTAATGCTGTCACTTTTATGCAATCGAGTTTTGAGCGTCTCAATGAGACTGACCATATACCCATTCAGATAGGTGGTCTGGTTACAATGATAACTAATGCAATTGGATTAAGACACCCACTCCAAGGCCTAAACCACTACGGTGGCATCCAACCAATGAACATCCAGTTTTGTTTCAACAATGGACTTATAGGTAATCTCGGCCCGCACCAATTTTCTTTTCTCATCAATAACCAAGTAGTGAACCAATTCACCTTACCTAACCATGTTACCAGTGTGCATAACCGGGCCAATTGGCTCTTTGGATTCGATCAGCCTCTCACACGCCCATCCACTCCTGAAACCCCTCAAGCTTATGAAAATTTAGAAGAATCTGAAGAGGAACTTGAGACACCTCCAGGCTATCATGATGTTGCTTCACCTGTCCATCCTGTACCCTCTAACTTCTCTGTTGCTCCCGCTTATGCTCCACCTCCTTCTGTTAACATTGCTTTCTCTCTTACAAATTTGAATACTCAAGTTTCTAACTTAAGAGGCAATTTCGACACTTTGCGCTTGGATTTTCATGGCTTTATGGATGTAGTAGCTCAACAAGTGGATGATTTATATCAGTTCTCTCAACGTGGCTAGTATTTTATTTTGGAGATTTATTATGGACCTTGCATTTAAACAATGGGGACATTGTTTTGTTTAAGTGTAGGGGAAGGAAATAGTTAATTAGGACTTAATTAGGATTTCCTACTTTTTGCTTTTAAATTCAAGTAGAACAAGTTTAGTTTTTAGTTTTTAAATTCTGTCATTTTTCATTTTTGGTTGATCAACACTTTGGTATTAATTTTTGGCATGAATGCAGTTTGATATTCAGTTTATATACTTTGGTTTTACTGCTATTCCAGTTATATGCTTTTGAGTTTATGCCCTGTGTTATCACTGCTATTACCTGCTGGTAAACATTTCTAGATGTTGTCTGATAAAGTTTTGCGTGGGCTGTCTCACCTTGAAAGACCAATCGTCCATTAGTAAACCATCACACAAATCCAAAAAACTTTATAAATCCTTGCATTCATACATCATGACACACCTAGCATATCCATGAGTGTTGAGCACTATACCATATAAATTCTAAACATACATTCATAACAAAACATGCATTTATAGCAAAACATGCACACATAGCATAATATAAAGGTCAAGATACCTCAAAAAATCCAAAATTAATCTCCAACTAACTTGTTGATAACTCTCTTACTATGTTTATCCCTTTATTACCATTCATCTCAGCGAGTGTGTCTCACATACATTTCCAAAGTAAACCAAATTACTAAAATTCTAGAATTACAAGACAAATATCGTATACGATATCACAAAATCACTATGATAAAATGCAATGTCGAGTGCAATGTTAAGACAACGTAACAACAGACAAAGCATAAACAATTTAATGTAATTTTCAAGAAATGAAGAACATAGATCAATTCTTAACCAAGTTCGATGCAACACCACATACATCTGGGGGCATCCAAGTTGGGAAGAAAATCTTTTATAGCAGTATTTTTTTGGAGTTTTAAACTAGATATGGTTTTACAAACTTCACACCTAATCACTACACATGTAATTTTTAAGACACTCCTAAGTATGAAACCCGTCTCACTTCTCCTCAATAACACAACAGTGGTGGAACACAAAACAAATAAGAAGGAGACACACTGCAATAAACGAAATCAAATACTACTTAAAATCGTAAGAAAAAATCACAATTACAACTCAACTAACAGTCCAACTCTAACATTAAAGAGATACAAGAATAGCTCACAATGAATAGTGAATAGACAAAATATTAATGGACACTTTACACATGCAACTTCGTTATTTTATTAGGGTCAGCACCATGGTGTTTATTTATCAAGCTAGATAAATTAAAATTTGCTCAATCACATTTTAATTTAATAGTTAGCTTTTTTTATATTTATTATTTTTTTTATAAAATAATATTATTTAAATTAGGCTAAATTATCCCTAGGGTCCTTTAAGTTATTTAATTGTAACAAATTGGTCTTTTATGTTGTTTTCGCTACATATGAGTCATTTATGTTAACTAACGTTTGCATCGTTGACTTTTTTCCAAACTCCTTTCCAAAAATGTTGAAGTTGAACTAATGATACGAATATATCACTTAACATAGGTTAGAGACCATCATTGAATTATATAATAAAATTTTCAGAATTTTTTATTGCATAAACGTATTTTAAAACTAATTAAAATGTACGAAAAAGAAAAAATTAAAGAAAAATAGTAAAACAGAAATTAAAATTCTCAGAAAATTACACAAAGTGTAAAACGAGAAGAAATTTTTTAGGAATTTTATCTTAACTTTTAGACCAAAAATGAATTTAATATAAATTTTAAAAGTCAAAATAAAATTAATATAACAAAATAAAACAACATAAAAGTCAACAATGCAAACGTTAGTTAACTTAAAGGAACCACGTGTAGCGAAAATAATATAAAAGATCAATATATTACAATTAAATAATTTAAAGAACCCTGAAGATAATTTAACCTTTAAATTATTATAATTTAAAATTTAAAATTTGATCTATTTTATTTTAATTTGATAATTATTTTATTCTCCATATTTATTATTTCTTTTCGATAAAATAATATTACTTTAATTATTTTAATTTTAATTTAATTAATTATATAATTGATGTGGAGTGTTAATAGATTTTGTAATTGTAAGAGTCTTTCAAATTAAATTTTAATTTTTAGACTAATATTATATATATATTTTATTTGTCATTTTTCGATGGTTTGTCTTTTCTTTTTTGTCTCTGTGTCATCCTTTTGTAATCGGTGGGTGTACCTCTTATATGTCGTTTTCATTATGTATTTGTATTTGTCATTGTTTTGACTTTTCCTTTTTTGTCTGTGTCATCCTTTTGTAATCATTAATGTTTCCTATTATACAAAATTATGACATCTTGTTTTTAAGAATAATCTAGCTGCAACACTTTAATACGCAACATATTCATTTATCAACCTTTAGGATATGATTGAATCAAATACCT
Source organism: Vicia sativa (assembly GCA_021764765.1). NCBI lineage: Eukaryota > Viridiplantae > Streptophyta > Magnoliopsida > Fabales > Fabaceae > Vicia > Vicia sativa. The sequence continues at coordinate 18,233,000 of CM038796.1, read as the reverse complement.
TTGAAGACACTATGTCTCCTTATTTGCTTTAACACAACCATAAAATTACTTGATTGGTATCTAGTTTTTTGCATCGATAAACTTTCTTTAGCTCTTACTTATTGTCTCAAAAATGAGTTATAACATTCAACTACCTACCCATTTCACCACTTAATCTTTTTCGTGTTTATCTTATAAAATACTAAATAAAATAATTCACCATGTTTTAAATGTTTCCTATTAACTTAATCAGAACAGGTGAACTAAATTTACTTTAACATCCAAAACAAGGATATGCATGAGTAACATATCAAGACAATGTATTCATAACTTTTAAAAAAATGGCACGTTAAATGTAAGATCTAATTATGAAACCATTTGTTAAAAGATACTGGTCAATAAATTCATAAGTTTGTTTTCCGCCACATCATAAATATGATCAGTGGAAACAAAATGACCATTATATAAAAACTATATAAAATTAAGGTTATTACTATTTTACCCCTATTATATAAGCGGTTTTTTATTACCTTTTATAAAAATTTATTAAAAAGAGTATTTTTATCATTTCAAAATACTAACAATTTATTTTTAAAGTTAAAATTCGCTGATAAATTCGAAAGAAAATCTGTAAGAAACTTGCGGATTCATCTGTAGATTTTGATTTTATGGACTAAATTATTAATATTTTGAAATGTCAAAGATGTTTTTCAAACAAAACAATTTACAAGGGACAAAACCATAAATTGCTTATATGACAGGGGGATAAAACAATACTAATCCTATATTTTATTTATCATTTTTCTAAGGTTTGTCTTTTACTTTTTGTCTTTGTGTCATCCTTTTGTAATTGTTAGGTGCACCTCTTATATGTCGTTTTCATTAATGTTTGTCATTAAGAAAAATGTTTAGTATTTTTATTTTTGGTCTTTTTAAATATCTCAAATTTTATTTTAAGTCCTTCTAAAATTTTCTTTTAAAGAAAGATTCTCTTAAAAATTTAAATTTAAAATTTTGGTCTTTTATGACAAAATTGTGCTAAAATGGTATTTAATTTCATCGTTAAATAAAAGGTTAAATATATTTTTGATCCTTAAAAATATCTCAATTTTGACTTTTAGTCCATATAGAATTTTTTTTGAGTTTTAGTCCCTATAAATTCACTTTTGCACGTAGTTTTAGTCCCTATAGAGGGACTAAAACTCCATACAAAACTAATTTTATAGGGACTAAAACTCGAAGTTTTATTTATAGGGACTAAAAACATATTTAACCCTTAAATAAAAAACTATCGCAAAAATCGTCGCTAACTTGTAAAAACTGTCTCTAAAATCGTCACCAAGTTGTCAAAATTGTCGCTAAATTATAAAAACTGTTGCTAAATTGTTGAAAGGATAAAAAAATTAAAATTAAAATTTTTAGAAGGACTATTCTTTTAAGAAAAATTTTAGAACGACTAAAAACAAAATTTAAGATATTTAGAGAGATCAGAAACATATTTTACCTTTAAAAAATATCACATGTCGTTTTTAAGGATAATCTAGCTACAACACTTTACTTGATTTTTGCATCAATAAACTTTCTTTTGCACTTAATTATATTCTAAAAATATGAGTTATAACATTCAAATACTAAGTAAAACCCTAAATAAAATAATTCACCATTTGTTACAAATCCATGTCAACTCCACCATCAATACCACAAGGACCACCGCCAAGTCTTTGTATACATATATAGCCATGTAGCTGTTGTACCCCAATTTTTGCCACTAAGATTCTAAAAAAAACTTCATACCATCACATTGCATTAAGATCACAAAGGGTGTCTCCCTCTCTTCCCTATCTTTGGGTTTGCCCTTTAGAAGATCACCAAGTACCTTGTGAATGTGTTTATGTCTTGTGTGTGATGATTGATATTTGGCTAACAATGATATGTGTACACTTTTCTCTCTAAATGTTGTAGGTGAATGGTGCATAAGTTTCTTATTCAAGGAGTCCATAGGTTCACGTGTTTATTTCCATGCCTTCTCTCCTCAACCCTCAAATATTTTTGAAAGCATTGTTTCTCATTGAAGACTTATCTTATCATTTACCATGGCTTCTCTTCTTGAGTATATGTTTCATGTTTTAAAGAGATCATCAAATTTGAAGAATTCTCCTTTTCATGGCCATCTATCTTGAAATTAGGGTTTTGGACTTCTGAGGACCATATATTGGTGTTTGTATGAATTTTGTGAATGATTTCAAAGTCATTTTATTCTTAAGAGGACTTATAATAAATATGCTTTGATTCAAGGAGTTTTGTTGATGAGAAGATTGTTTTGGAGGTCTATGATTGTTAAGTCTCTAGATTGATGCTCCATCTATCTTGTATGGCTTCAAAGGATCATAACTTGGTCATCCCTTGTCTCATTGAGCTCATTCTTATTTCACAATGAACCTAAGTATGTCTAATACAACTTAGTTCAATTGTTAGGAAAATAAAATGCTTGGAAAATTTGCCTATGAGGTCAAAAGATTACAAGTCTTTGATGAATTTCTCAATTTTTGGTCAATCAACTTCAAGAGATCATATCTTGATCATCATTTATCACCTTGAGATCATTATTTTTGTACAACAATCTTGAGGACGCGAACTTTATATCCATATAAGGTTTGAAGATTGAAAGTGTTTGGAAGTTTCTTAAAGAAATCAAAAGATTATAGGTCATTTCACAAATTTTCCTCAACTTCACAAAGGCTATAACTTTCTCAATTTTTGGAGTTCTTGGATGATTATTTTTGCCAAATGTTCCTTGAGAGGTCTACTTAATATCATCTTTCAAATCCAAGATCAAATTTTGAGTGGAAGAGCAAGTTTTATGAGAAACCATTATAATTCATTTTTAGAAAGTGTGTGATGCTTGACCAAAGCCTGGCCTGAAAATCAGTGTTTTTTTTAGGAAACCTAAAGGCTATATCTCTCAACTCAAGCATCCATTGGATTTTATTATTTTTCCATTGTGTTCTAATCTTTGAATACTTTATTTTTCTCTAGGAAAATCAGAAAACACACGAGGGAATTCTATTTGGCCTCAGTTCAAAGTTTGTGCTAAAATCTGTTTCGAGCACATCATCAGTTTGTGCATTTTATGCTCCCAATCATTTTAAAGCCAAATTAAGCCTTGATTTCGTGACTAATTGTGATTAGGAACTTCCCAAGATTAATTAGCACATTAAAACGCAAGGAACGATTGAGTTTTGATGCACATGAAGTCACATTTTTTTCATTAACACAGGTGTGCAAGATTTCGCTCCAAATTGTAATATTCACCCTTCCTTTTGATCCCATTCACTTCTCCTATAAATAAGGGACACATTCCACTCATTTCCTCAGTATTTTATAGCCAGAAAATCGCTGCCAAACTCTCTCCAAACCTCACATTTCTGCAACTTCGAATTTGTGTTTAAACCACTTCCAGTTTGAAATTAACCCTTGATTCTTCTTCCTTGAGCCTCACTGAAGCTAACAGAACAAGAATCATGCCTTGAAACTCCTTGAATCGTGCTATCCAAGTCCAGTTTTAGAGCTCTGAAAGTGAACTTCGTTCAGGTAGGAATCTCCATCAAATCTCTTCAAATGAATGCCTAACTTGTTCTCCTCATCTCTCTGATCCTTGTGATCTTCACCATTTGCGTTTTCATCGAGTATTGGCTGAGAATTTCATCAAAATCCTATTCGCTATTATTTGAGTTTTTTCCGATTTTCTCATCACTCAGTTTAAATAAATTTTTCGCGAGCATGTGGTTCAGATCGTCTTGGAGAGACGAATCCAAGGATATCACTCATGATTATTAATTTTACAGTTTGAGGAACTCAAATTTTGGAGTGGCTGGAGGTTGAAGACGATGACATGTCTCGTCTCAACCAATGAGAGCACGCCATGTAATTTTTTTAACGCCATGCACGCGTCTCTGGAGCCCTTGGATCTGATTACTTTTATTAGTCAGCATCGATCCAACGCGTGATATTATTTCTGGTTTTATTTTTTTAAATTTGTAATCCGGTGTGAAAACTTAGGAGGTCCATATCAAGCACAGCGCGCCATGTCCATTGGATATGATTACTAACGCGTTTTGACTATGATCAGATGGTCCACCTTTTTTTTGGCTTTTATTTTATTTTCTGATTTTTATATTTTAAATGTTTTAAACTTTCAAAAATCATATAAAATCCATTTTTGACTCAAAAATTATGAAAAAATTCACAAAAATATTTTCAAATATTCTCTTTCTGATTTTCATTTTTCATAAATTTTTTTCCAGATTTGGTATTTTTTATGATTTTTCTCTTTTATTTGATGTTTTTAATTGTTTTAAAATACTTTTTGACATTTTAAAATTCAGGAAAAATTATGCAAGGATCCAATGGTCATTTGAAAAATATTGGTGACCTCATTTTATTTTTATTTCTAATCTTACTCTTTTTTGCCATTTTTTTTGGTTTAGTTTACCTTTTATTTTATTTTCTAAACAAAATTTCTAACTTTAAAATTTTCTAAAATTTTTTGTCAACACTTGTTGACCTTTGTTTGACTTTGGGTAATTTTCTTAAAATTTTATTTTGATGAAAAAAATACTATTTATGTATTTCGTCAATAAAGTCCAATTAAATAACCTAATTTCAAAATTACTTTTAACCTTTTTTTATTTGATTTGATTTTCATTTTATTTTGCTAACTTTTTTTGCATTTATTTCGGAGTCAAAAATTTCTTCAACATCAATGGAATTTGGGTGTTGATAGGTCTCTTGACCAAATCCACCAAGAAAGTTGATTGATTTTGATGAAGTTAGACCGAATAAATTTATCTGATGCAAAATAAATTTGGAGATTATTTCTTCTTCTCCATCTTTTTTTTTTGTCCCGATTCGGAGAAAGTGATCAATTGGCGGCATAAACTTTAATGTTCAAACATAAGCTCCAAAAGATGAATTAAGATTTGATCTTGGTTCAACACCTGTGGCACTTGTCGTGTGGTCGCGTTGATTTCTAATCAAGCTTCTAGCAAGTTTCTACTAACATTTTCCATTTGAAATTATCAATCATCTTTGATCAAGTGATGTGATAATTCCAAAACCGGTGATATACTTGACAAAAAGCAATTGAAACTTGACATGTGGTCGCGTTGATTCTATCAAGTTTCAGGCAAGTCTTCATGCGTAAGTTTCAATATGATCACCTTGCCGGTGACTAATTACTAACAATTCGATGATATACTTGACAAGTTTCAAGATGGTCATCATTCTAACCTTTATTAATTGCTTTTTATTTTCTGCTCTTTACTTTTCGCTTTTACTTTTATGCTCTTTATTTTTATGCGCTTTATTTTTAGCATTAATATTTCATGCCATTTTTTTTCTTTGCTCAATTGAGCATTTATTTTCTATGTCATTTTTCCTTTGCTCACTTGACCATTTTTATTTTATTGTTATCTTGAATTTTCTCACTTGAGATTTGTTTTCCTTTTCCAAAATACCTAATAATTCAACTTAATCATAAAAAACTTTTAATTTGACTTGGTTACTATCCTTGTGATCGGAGTTTGACCTTTGGACTTAGGTCCATGGATTTTCAAACTTCTTTTCTTAATAAACTTTCAATTCACTAAATAATAATGTGATTCTTTTTTTAAAAGACTAAAAAACACTTAACTTCATTCAAACTTTTTGAGCTCTTTGTAGCTTTTCTGACAAACATTTTCTTAAAATCAACCAACACACAACTTTAGTATTTTTTTTACCCGAACTAGTGGATTTTGATTTCAACATTGCAAATTGTTGCATGTAGGCCTGAAACTCATTGGAAGTTCTATCAAACCAAAAATTATAAAAAATACTACTCCCCCACCATCCATTTTGTACATATACATTTTTTTAGCACACATATACAAATTTTCAAAAAAGGTTTCTGCGGAGTACCGTAGATGCTTTGGGTGCCTAACACCTCCCCTTTGCATAAGTAACCCTTATTCCTAGATCTCTAATCTATTTTTTTTAGGATTGTATTCGCTCTTTTTCCTAGTCCTTTGGATAAAATAAAAACGCGGTGGCGACTGTTTTTTTATTTTTTAAGTTAAGTCAATTTAATGGCTTATACGCGCAGTTTTTGCCGCTACAGTAAGCATATTACCACACACATTTGGAAGTCATTGTTTCCTATTAACTTAATCAGAACAGGTGAATTGAATCTACTTTAACATCCAAAACAAGGATAGGCATGATTAACATATCAAGACAATATGTATTCATAATTTTTCAAAAAAATGGCACGTTAAACGTAAGATTTAATTAAGAAACCGTTTATTTTCATTTAATTGAGTTTACTATCAATAATGTTGTGAATTGGATGCCTTGGAAACAAATTATAAACTTGTTGCTTAATGATCAAGAAACAATTAGGGTAGGAAAAACAATGAAGAATACGATGAACACAGGTTATTAACTGCTATTCTTTCCTTTATCTTAAATCAAGATTACAAGTATACAAGAATAAAAAATAACCCTCTCATCCTAAAATAGGATTTGCAGCATGCAATGATGAGAGACTAGTATGGTATTTTTAATAAACCCAACATACTAAACTAATGGGCTTTTATCACAAATATCCATTACAAGTTAACTTAGGGTACAAGCTAACTTAAACAATTGGACATTACAAACAAACCCAATTCGAAATACTAACAACCCTATTCGACACCCTAATACTAGAACGCACTTCGACTACAACATGTAGGTCTTCGATACCAGCATGTGAATAGACTTTGACGACATGCTCAATCCTGTCGAACCAGAAGCTACCCTTCAACCCAATAGAGTTCAATCCAATATCTCACAAATCTCCACCTTGAAATAAACTTTATTATCAAAGAATGAACTAGCTTTCTTCATGCAACTATCGTTAACGCTTTGTTCATAGCTGAACCAGTAGGGTTTTTATATTCAAGTGCCATATACCGAAATCGTTCAATCCGAAGAACTTTTCAATCTCATACTTTGTTGAAGGCGTCTTCTCCATGCTCACCGCACTAATTTGTTGTGAATTGGATGCCTTTGAAACAAAATATAAACTTAATTCTTAATGATAAAGAAACAAAATATAAACTTAATTCTTAATTCTTAATTCTTAATGGTATTAATTGCTATTCTTTCCTTTATCTTAAATCAAGATTACAAGTATACAAGAATAACAAATAACCCTCTCATACTAAAATAGGATTTGCAGCATGCAATGATGAGAGACTAGTATGCTATTTATAATAAACCTAACATACTAAACTAATGGGCTTTTATCACAAATTCTCATTACAAGCTAACTTAGGGTACAAGCTAACTTAAATAATTAGACATAACAAACAAGCCCAATTCGAAATACTAACAACCCTAGCATTTTGACACCCACATACTATAACACACTTCAACTACAGTATGTAGGTCTTTGACACCAGCATGTGAACAAACTTCGACGACATTCTCAATCATGTCGAACCAGAAGCTACCCTTCAACCCAATAGAGTTCGACCCAATATCTCACAAATAAGCATATAAGAACATGTTATGACCCTCGAGAATGAAGAGTTGGATACAACTGAATAATTACTCAGTATTCCAGATCCACAGGGTCGGCCTAAGAGGAAGAAACAAATGTCCAAATACTTGGCTGACTATGAGACTGCAGTAGTAAAAAGGGGTGTTACTAAGAAAACTAAGTGAGCTATCAGCAGAGAAATAAATATCTATTAGCTTCTAGAAGATTTGTTTTAGATTTGCTAATCAGATTTCGTTATGGACCTCAGTTCCTTTTGTTTTTAACTTTTTGCGTACCCATTTGTACTATAAGTAAGTACATCCTTGAATTGGGAAATAAAATAAACTAGTTGAAGAAAGTGATTAATTAGTAGTAGATATACTAGATTCTATCATCTCCATACAAATTCTCTTTCAGCACATGTAACGAAATTGTTTTAAAAATATAAAAAATAATTGATAGCAATGTTTTTTTTCTTAATAAATATCTCAAATTTAATTTTTAATCCTTATAAAAAATATATATTTTGAATCATACACAAAAATTAGTTTAAATTGTCTATAATATTTGTAAATTTGCGTATTTTTTATTTTCGTTCACATATGTTACTTTTTTTTTTAAATGATCTCTAAATGTTGAAATATTTTTGATTTTAGTCCATAAATTCAAAATCTGCAGTAAAATTCGAAAAAAACATCCGTAAAAAACTTATAGATTTTTCTGTAGATTTTGATTTCAAGAACTAAAACCAAAATAATTTTAACATTAAGAGATCATTTTCAACAAAAATAGAATACAAAGACGAAAATAAAAAATACAGCAAATTATAAAGACCAAAAATCTATTTAAACCAAAAAGATTTATGCCTCCAATTCTAATCTTTGCTATTTTTTAATATTTTAAAAAGTATTTAATTATTCTTAAACGTTTAAATGTTTGAATACATTTTTTCAATTATATTTAAAATACTATAAAATATGTGTTTATTAAATTTTATAATTTTTTAAAATGAGAAGAATTATATATATAATTTTTTTTATATTTTTAAAGATAATAATAAAATTAATAAAAAATTTAATAATTAAATTTTGAATTCTTTATTTTCAATAAATATTTATAATGTTTAATATATATATATATATATATATATATATATATATATATATATATATATATATATATATATATATATATATATATATATATATATATATATATATATATATATCATTCAAAAATACATATTAATAATAAAAATTAAGATTATATTAAATTTTATAAGAATCAAAAACAAAATTTAATAATTTATAAAGATTAAAAATATATTTAACTCTAAAAATAATCGATAACATTGTTTTTTAATTGAAAAAACTTATGACATTTTTTAATACAATCTAGTGTCTCTACCAATAATTGAAAGTTTGTTAAAGATGTGGTTGTCTTAGCTAGACTATGAGAAATCTCCTTTATTATACAAGACAATGAATTCATAACTTTTCTAGAATTAGCACGATTAAATAAGATTTAATTAGAATATTGCTTGTTTTGATTTGATTAGTTTATATATAAGTATAATAAAATAAATTATTTAGAGAAACTTATCAAAAATTGTTCTTTATTTTTAATTTATTTCATAATATACATAAGATGGCTTTTGAAACTATTGCATCTAATATAAAAAAATAATTTTACTTTATTCTTTTAAAATAGTTTATATGTAATTGTTTATCTTCATAAGCGTTTTTTTTTTTTTCAAGTAGTCAGATTTGAATTTCTGCCAAAAAGATATTCACATTTAGTACACCACATGTTTCGAACAATGCAGTTTTAACTATTGTTGTAAAAATAGTTGTAACAATTTTATCAATTAGTGAATGAAACCTATGAAAAACATTAAAGGAAATTATATGGATCATTACATTTTCTTTTAATCATTTTAATCCAAAAAATCATACAAAGAAATTAAAGAGAGACACTCTTGTCATTAAAAAGAAGTTAATCATAGAGCATTCAAAGAATTTTCTTACAAATAAGATTATAAGAATCACATAGATCAAACTCTAATATAATATTAAAGTCTATCGATTGTATTAAATAACAATAATTTTTTAGATAGATTGAGTAGATCTCTAAAATATAAAAATACCATTTTAAAATGTGTTCTGAAAAAAAAAAGAAAAATTATGGCAAACGAAAGTTTTTGTATAGATCAAACAGGTCGTCTAAACCAAACTGATTATTGGAAACTCATATATGTGTAATCTACCTAATGAATAAAACGATGATAAAACTTAATACAATAATTTCTCAATCAACCGTCTTACTATGATCACGATGTAAACTTATTTCCCATGCTATTATTGACAAAATAAAAACTTACAAATTATTGAACACTTGGTATGCAATTAATTTTTCAAAATTTCGTTCTAATTTTGTTTATATGAAATACCACTTACAATCTAATTGATTGTAATGCAATCAGCAAAGCAATGTCTAACAATTAAGTGATATGTTTATACATATCGCTTACACAATCAATGAGTTTAACAATTTGCTATAGAAAGTAAATGAGAGAGAGAGAGAGGGAGAAAAAGAGAGAGATAGAGAGAGAGAACACAAGAATGTGTTTAGGTAGTTCACCAATCGTCCTTGTTATTGTTACAGATGACCTCAATTCTAAATGGAATTGAGATATCAATTTTACATTGCAACAAGTTGAATATAAGAGAAATGTAGCTATACATCACTACAAACCCGATATCTAATGTATATTCTAACTTTTTCTCTTCCTTTAATCTTGAGCTCGACCAAGTATACCGTTTACACCTATCGACACAAACAAACATAAGTTACATGCTTTAAAAATGTGTTGCATATGTCGACGCATAGATGACATTTTCCAGTATATGTCGACCTAAAAGGCAGTTTGTGTCAACAGATAGAAACAGAGCCTGCATGCTTTATTATTGATCCACATGTGTCGCCTAATACCTCACATATGTCAACATAAATACATATTTTTCTTGCAGAAACATGTTTTTAGTGCTTTATAACTTTTCCAAACATGTTCTAAATGCATTCTATGTACCCGAATGCAAAGGTGCACATAAAGTTTGAGAGATACCGTTCAATATACATAGATTCTAAACTTATCCTATTTTTGACAACAAGCAAAACATCTAATGAGAAATTACACTCATATACTCACTCTTTATGATGATGGAAAAACTTGCAACAATGCATTTCATGTCTTCATGAAGGCTCCCCTAAATATGTGCATCCTAACTTTGTCTCGTATATGGTTCTCCCCTTTGACATTATCAAAAAGAGACAAATAAAGCCATAAGAAGTATCATTTATCACACAAACACTATTATATCACACATAGATATTTTTGTAAGAAATAACTTGCACTCACACATACCCATATACATGGAGTGCCTCAATACATAAACAAATAACAGTCAATATAAATCACCATAATAACAATACAAATACATGAAATATGATGAATGTAATGCAAGAGAAAACTTTTGAGTCGCTTAAAAAACATCACGATTACACAACACTTCATTGTTGTAATAGATTAAAATTTTCGCGCCAAGTGACTAGTTGAATTTATAAATAGTAATTTAATGTTGGTTGTCTTAAAATACCGTAGTAATAAATGATGTGTAGCAAACTTCAATTTCCAAAACTACATCTTTTCTATTTTTTAGAGTACATTAAGCGTGTGTCACTTAAGTCCATTATTTAAAAAGTAAATTGTAAATGATTTAACAACGATGAAATCAGCCAACCGGTGTTAGAGGACTTACATTTCCACTACTGTTACGTTGTCGAGCCACGATTAAAGGTGTTACTGATAAATTAAAATAAAACTTATTAAGTATTTCTTTCATAAGACACCTTAGGAGAATAAGCGAGTCAGAGACGACAACGGTGGTGTACTCTTTACCCTTTCATACCCATTCATTTGAAGCTCAAATATTCACCCTCTTCGTTCATTTGATTCTTCAGCTTCGAAGTACAATACTCTTCAATATCCTTATTCATTTACTCTTGGTTTATATTTTATATGCTTAAATCTTCACCTCTATGTTCATTTGATTCTTCAGCTTCGAAGTATGGTTCAATTCAACATCTTTATTCTCTTTTTTTTGTTTATGTTGTAATGCTCAAATCTTTACCCTCTTCATTCATTTTATTCTCCATCTTCTGTTAATTCTCTATTTTATGATTGTCATCAATTTTAGTAAAACAAATTAGGCAATAATGTGTTAAATAGGATGTTCAAACTTGCAGAGAAAACATTTCGAACAAAGATGTCATATTATATTAATTTGACATTGTGTTTGATACAATTGTACTTTTAGACTCTGTTAGTGTGTTACAAATGGTGAATATTTTGGGAATATATATACTAATCACACATGGTGTCCAAAATGGAGAAATCAGAGGTGCTGAACTAAGACGTTCTATCATCAAGAGAAATATGTCGAACAAAGATGTCCCATGCTGAATCATTCGACATCATGATTGTGATTAGTTGGATTAGTTTTTCTTTTTACAGATGCATAATATTTTGGGAATATCATGTTATTATATGTGGCATTCAGTTTAGGGAATAAGATATTCAAGATGAATTCAAGGAGCATTGCTAGTTTCTTATTATGGAGATATTTTAGAAAACATATGATTGAAGGCCCATCTTTATGCAGAAGTTTCAGTATATTTTCATCAATCGATATCTTGCAGTTTTGAAGCTCAATCCAGTATAGAAGATTTCTATAAATAGAAGGCTTCAAACCTAATGTGTATGGAATGTATTGTAATGTTTATTAAGTCTTTAGGGTTTTGTTTCATTGTTATTTGTGATCCACTCTATAGTAGAGTGGGACTATGTTGATTGTGAGCCACTCTTGTATTATTTGATACTTGAGTTGGACTGTCTCTATCTGAGTTGTAATTATTGTCAATTGTTCTTGAGCTTTTAAGCATTGAATGATAGTTTGTCTTCTAAAATTATTCTAAATTGTTTAGATTTATCATTGTCACTATTTGTGAGTAGAAGGGAAGTGAGAGGGATCTCATAATTAGGAGCTCCTAGGTAGAAGTATAGCACGAGTAGTGATTAAGTGATAAGTTGTAAATGGAGAAGTTTAACTTTGAATTGATACTATCTAGTGGATTTCCTTCTTGGCCTTTGAATTGATAATATCTAGTGGATTTCCTTCCTGTCTTGGTAGCCTCCAGATGTTGGTTTAGTTGTACAGCGAACTGGGTTAATAATTTTATGTGTTCCTTCACTTCCAGTACTGTTACATTGTGTTTTATATTGTTCATTATGTTACAACAGATATCACTGCCTCGACATCTCATCAGATATCTAATATCTGACTGCCGTAATTCCATCTTCGAAATACGAGACTCTTCAACATCTTCATTCCTTTTTTCTTTATTTATGTTGTATATGCTTAAGACAATATGAGAGTGCATGTTTCATATGCTTTAAATTTAGATTTGCATATGCATATGCTTAAGGTTATATTTCTATTTTTGTTACGAATATGCTTTAGTTTTTGGTGTGTCATTCACATTATTATACATGTATAAATTTCAGAATTTGTTATGGATCATAGTTAGATGAAAGCCAATAGATTAGGTTCAATTTATGAGAATAGAGTTTTTGCATTCCTTGTATACGCTGATAAACATCTTCCCGACAATAATGACATCTTTTATTATCCTTGTGTTGTTTGTGCGAATACCAACAGGGGTACAAAGAAAGAAATATTCCATCATCCATGTTAAGATGGTATATGTTAAAATTATACAATATGGACGTGGCATGATGAGGTGGATAAAGAGGAAAATTGGGCGTCACAGAGTCAAAGAGTAAATGAAGATGAATATATGGAAGATAACAAATTTTTGGATCGTGGCTATAAGGCCAATAAAATATTGTGTCCAATAGGTATGGAGTATATCAAAATGCATTTTTTCTATAATGATTTCATATTATACAAAAAGAGTATGATGGCTTTTATCAATGTTTGAAATATGGCGTGTCATGTTACAAAATATGGTGTGTTGCGTTACATGCTGAAGGTCAAAAATGGTGATGACAATGACTATGCCAATGTTAGTGTGAAGCATCCTTCTACTAAAGTGTTATGATACTTTTGAATAATTTCACGATTTAAGAGGATTTTTGCTAATCCAAATTATGCAAAGAATCTTAGATGGCATGCAGATTAAAGGACTCGTGATGGAAACATTCTCCATGTAGATGATTCGTTGTAATGGAAGAAAATTGATTCGTTGTTTCTGGATTTTGGAGTTGAGCTAAGAAACCTTAGGCTTGGGCTTACCACCAATGGAATGAACCCCTCTGGTCTTCCATATTGGTCAAGTCTTGATGTTAGATATTATCTCGATGGGATGCACGTGGAGAAAAATATGTGTGATAGTTTTATTGGCACACTTCTAAACATTTCACAAAAGATAGCAAGACTTCCCGTCTTGATATGGAGAAAATGGGTATACAAAAAGAGTTGGCTCATATAGAGAAAGGAAAAAGAAATTATCTGCCTCCAGCATCTCACACTCTATCTAAAAAGGAAATGATTTTTTTTTGCGAGTGTTTGTAAGGTATTAAAGTTCCACAAGGTTACTCATCAAACATCAAGAAACTTGTATAAATGAAAAATCTCAAGTTAATTGTTTTAAAATATCATGATTGTCATGTATTGATGCAATAACTTCTACTAGTGGCTATAAGTGGGATCATTCTGAAAATGTGTGAGTAACGATAACGAGATTGTGCTTATTATTCAATGCCATATGTAATAAAGTTCTTGATTTTAAAAAATTAGATGAATTATTCATGGCCATTTTTACTAACAAGTATAATTATTGGAAATCACATGTCTTTAGAGTCAAAACACGAAAAGACAAGACACCAAGAGACAAGAAACTAAAACACCAAATTACAATTATGTGATGTTATGTAATGTGTAAACTGTTGGTAATTTATTATGATAAATTGCAGGATACTTTTCTTATAGAATTGAATATGATACAATTAATATTATTATGATTACTTTATCACAAATGTGAGTTGTATTTTCTGTTGTGATATGGTGAACAATAATACAGATTAAAAAATGAGATTAATTATAAAATCATGATAATATTTGTTAATTATGCAGAAAATATAATAATAGTTACATATCATAACCATTATAATATCTCATGCATTGTCCAGAAGAAAAAAAAAACGGCGCAGTTGAGAATCGAACCTAGGACCATTAATTTCATCACAACAGTCTTTTTGAAAATCCGTTATGATAGGTTGTGATTGTAAGTATCATATATAGAACGACACACTACATAACAATGTCTGGTCCTGCGTGATTATATATCTTTCCCAACCGTTGTTAAATGGGTTTCTGTAGTAGTGTGTATTATCACATTTCAACGAAATGCATCCAAGGGTTATGCTATTGTTGCAAAGTTGTTGCTTTAACTAAAGGATTTGTGCACAAAAACATCCTGTTGAAATATATTTTGCTCTATTTGTACTAAGAGTCAGACATACTTACTTTTTGCGAGACCAAAACACGAGAGAGTTTCCTATGATATGGCATCTATCACTTCTGCTTTTCCAGTCAGTTTTACATCTAGTATAATCTAAGATAGAATAACCAATTAAATCACCTACACTACCTTTAGGATACCATAGATCGACGTTTATTTTTCCTTTAAGGTACCTCATGACTCTCTTCACAAGAGGCAAGATGTGATTCCTATGGATTTTTTTGAAACCTAGCACAAAGACAAGCACTAAACATAATGTTTGGACAACTTTCCATCCAATATAACAATGAACTAGTAATATCTTGATATTTGTGATATCAATTGAAACACCATACTCATCTTGATCTTCTTAAACCCATTGGAGTAGCCATTTATTTGCAATTTTCCATATCAGATCTTTTCAATAGTTCTTTGTAATACTTGTAAATACTTTCTTAGTTACATGTTATTTTAGTAAAAATATATTGAAAATACATTCTTATTTACGCCCGATTTTCATAAAAATTAGGTGTAAACATATGCTAATTTACACCCTTTTTAAATATAATTTACACCATTTTTAAATATAATTAACACCTTTTAAGAATGAACAAATTATATTATATTAAGGGTTAAATATACAATTTTTCTTGTCATATAGGCGAGTTTTGGTTTACCCTCTTAAAAATATTTTTTTTGGATTATCTCCCGTTAATTTGTATGGACCCCCTAAACGTGTAAAAACTTGGGGAATAAATTAAAAAAAAATTACCGAAATAATTTTTACCCTTAGTGGACAAAAGACGTAGGGTCTTTTTGAATTGAGTTTTCAAAAAATGTATTTTAGTTTTTAAAAAGTGGGAAAAGAAAAACTTGTTTGAATCTACTATTTTACAATACTCATTTTAATTTTTTTTTTCAGATTTAATGTTTTTAAAAGAAAAAGTGAAACAAACACACATATCTAAAAAAATTAAGGTAAACAAACCTTGATTTAAAAACAAAAGTATTAAACAAGTTTTTTTTTTCTCTTATCTAAAACAGTTTTGTAAAATTACATTAACAAACATAATTTCTTACTATGTTTTTCTTAAACAGTTTTTAAAATTTGATTTCTAATACAATTTTTTGAATTAAAAAATTAAAAGTGATTCTAACAGGTGCTTAGTATTTTAAAATTTCAAGGGGTATTCAAAAAAAAAAAATTAAACAGGATAAATTGAAACTCGCCTATATGGGAGGGGGAAATTATGTATTTAACTCTTATACATAAGCTACATTACACTCTATTTTAGTTATATTACATTTCTTCATATTTCATGTACTAAGTCATACACATAAAAGTCATATTTTATGTCTAAAGCGTGGCTTTAGAGGTGTAACACCCTATTTTCGCCATAGTAATAATTTAATAAAATCAGAGTGAAATAAAATTCAAAACAACATCGAAATAGGATATCACATTTCATCTTCTTAGAAATCATACCAATTTGCTCAACATTTGAAAAAATATACATAACACGCAATTCAGATGAACCGACAACATTATCATTATAGTCTTCAATAAATCAACTTCATTAGCTTAACGGAAAAGAATTCAGAATGTGATCCAACATCATCCAACCATTATCAAAATAAAAAAAATTCTCAAACTTCAAACAGAGTTTACAAGACTCCCAAAATTATTCAAGAAAATATCAACTAAACAAAATAAACGTTCATCCTCGGTGTTACGTATCAGAGCAAGACCCAATTCAATCTACACAATACGAGGTGTTACTCCATACCTCAAGCAACTCTAACCCTGATCACCTGCATGTTACCCACGTGGAGGCAACATGCAACCAGAAGGGGTGAGATATCATAACAATATAAAAGTAAGTATGATGACGAATAGATAAAGTATAGCATTCATAATTATAATAATCATACTTCAGGCACCAACATCAATACACATAAGAGATTCAACAATCACACCCAACAGTTAATTAAATAATATAATAGTCATCAACAACGTCTTGAATGCAATGAGACCAACTTCTCTAACTAGAGGCATGTGGTACCATTACAACGTCGCTATGCCACTTAGGCTACACTGTCACCATACCATTTAGGCTTCACCATCGCTTATGATTATGCAATGAATTTCAAACATGTCATAATAAATTATGCAACGACACAACACACATCCCATCGTAATAAAATAAATACTCTTGATTACACTTCGCCTATTATACAACGTCACAACATCGTCACATCGTAAAACTCTTCATTTTCATCATCTTATTCACAACTTCGCAATTCACATGAACATCAATATAAAACAAGATCCACAAAATCACTTCATACTGATTTTAAATCATTTTAATAGTTAGGAAATATTTTTAGCTTTCCGTAGGTCCGAACAACATGTTAAACGGATACCCGAGTAAAACGTTACGAGTTTTTAAACTGCTAATTTCAAAAAGCACTCATTATGCCAACAAACTCGAGGAATCTGGTTACCCATATATAGTAACCGGTTACCCTTCACAAAAATCCCTAGAAACTAGAACTTTTAATGCGGTAACCGGTTCCCCCATAGTGGTAACCGGATACCACTGCTATTTTTGTAGAAATTCTCTAACATTCATGTTGCGATTTCAGCCATTCCAAAACCTCCAAAACCCTAATTTTCAACATAAAATAGTAGAGATTTTCCTACCTGACATACGTAAATCATAACTATCATTGGGTTTCTTTTATAACAACAAAATACAAGGTTTTCTCATCAAATCATCACAATTCATCACCACACATACAAACCACAACACAACAACATTCACACAAAGGATGATCAAACAATTATTCAACCTAACTCTACCATAACTCATCATCATACAAACCCTTATAGAGTTAGAACCCCAAACTTACCTTTGGATTGAAGGTTCTCTAAGATTCTTCCCCAAATGCTCTTGCCCTAGCTTCCTTTGCTCTTCCTCTCTTCTCACTTCTACGATTGCTTTGACAATTCTAATTCTAATTTCTCCTTATGACTACTTAAATCTTAGGATCCTTATTTCATAATACCAACATTTCCCTTCATTTAAACAAATTATCATTTAATTCAAATAATAATAATAATAAACTTAATATTAATATTAGCAATAATTATCTATTATTATCTTCACCCTCAAGTCTCTACGGTTTTAGTCCCAACACTTCATCATTTGTAATTTCTAAGCTGTCTAATCATCAATAACACATCATAAACACATCAATTCATAAAAATACATTGAATCATCTATTTATTTTTGTTCGTCATAAAATACATTGCCCGAGGTATAGAGAACAACCAAGATGTAAGAGTAGTCGGCTAGGCAGGAAAAGGAGATTTCCACTAAGAAATACACCCCGACCCATAGGACTGGACCTACCCGAGCTATGAGGTCAGAGGTGCCGAGGACTCAAGCTCAAAAGGAGGCGAAGATTCACCTGTCGGGCACGCACTCTGGATCCAGGGGGTTACTACCAGCCTAAAAGTTATAAGAACGTTACGATAAAGCAGGCCTTCAAGGTTGTAACCGATCATTTATAACTGACGGCGCCCGTTATGAAAGTAACTATCATTAGTGACGGTGGGTGTTACTTACTTTGAAGGCGTTCAATTATGCAATATGGAGGATCATAGACGTTACATGCAACAATAATTGAGGTCCATGCACCTCTATAAAAGGGCTCCCGGATGAGGGGTAAGCGAGACATATAGCTTGGAGCTCAAGATAGCTGATCTGAGCCTCCGAATCCATAAAAATTTTAATATAGTTTTTATAGAAAGACCATTTGGCGCCCACCGTGGGGCCTCGCTAAAATATTCCTAGGCCACCGCATTAGAATTACAAAATGATGTCTACGACACCAGAAGGTGACCAGCCACCGCCAGACTTGGCGTAGTTGATGGCCATGATTGATGATTTGCGCCAGTAGAACGACACTCTTTAAGATATCATCCAGGTTCTCCAATAGAGGAGCCAGGATGAAGCTGCTGAATAGGTGACAAAGCTCTTGGAGCCACAACCTCTTTCCCAGGCTATCTGGGATGACCAAGTGCCATAAAACTTCAAACCTCCAGTCCTGGCAGCCTACAACGGCAAAACGGATCCACAGGAGCACATTATTTCTGTCAATTATGTCATGGCTTTGATTGGAGCCTGTGACTCTTTAAAGTGCAAGCTGATGGCTGGAACCTTCAAGGAATCCACACTAAAGTGGTATATGAGCCTACCTCGGCTTTCCGTTATCAGCTATCAAGACTTTACTAAACAGATGGTGCAATTCTCAGCCAAGCAACACCTCAGGGTGGCCAATACGAAACTCGCAAGTGTCCGGCAACTGCCTTCAGAGTCCTTGAGGGACTATATGGCCCGGTTAATGAAGAAACCATCAAAGTATCTCATCTCAATAAGGAGATCTTTGTGGAAGCCTTCAAGCATGGCCTACGGGCCGGGCAATTCAATGAGTCCTTGGCACAAAAATCAGCAATAAGTATGGACGAGATCATCACCCGTGCAGAGTGGTATGTCAAAGGAGAGGAAAGTAATATGGAAAAGAGAACTCGAGATTCTAGAGAAAAGAGGAAGGGGCGGGAGGAGAATACCGTTTAGAAAAGTCGTCCACGAGATCAGAAGCCACCTCGAGAAAGGCCTCGTGATCGACGACCTCAATAATCTACCGGTGATCCCTTACTTCTAGAAAGGTGTTCATGCCTCTAAACACTAGCACGAAGGATATTTGGAAATATATAAATCACCTAGAGTTTCTTGTTAAGCCATGGAGCCCTAATAACATACATGCCCTGATGGGAAAGGACGTCGAGGCCTGGTGTGCATATCATCGGTTCGAGGACATCATACAAAAGATTGTGTGCAGCTGCGCAGGGAGATAAAAAGGTTAATCTTGAAAGGAAAGCTTTTGTCTTATGTCAAGGGCAGTCATGAATAGTCTGGAAAACAAAGTCCTGCAAAAGGAGGTAGTCCCTCTGATTCACCTTCTAAGAACAAGGGAAAAGCAACACGAATGAGGTACGAGAAGCAACTCTTACCTGAAATACTCTCATTACTATATCTGGGGGGTTTGCTGGAGAAGGTTGCACCAGTTTAGCACAGAAACTCTATGCTCGAGGAGTGATGCATGTGGCCCAGGCCAGACCGTCGAGCAGCGATCCTGAGATAGTCGTTTTCTCAATAAATGATGCCAGTGGAATTCTACCCTATGAAAATGACCCTATGGTGATCAAGGTGCAAATCAGGGACTAAAGTGTTAAATGGGTAGTGATAGACCCGAGAAGTTCAATTGATGTAATGTACTAAGAAGCTTTTAAAGGAATGGATTTCGACGCAAAGGAACTATTACCCTTCAACGGCACCTTGTCGGCTTCTCCGACGAGCAGGTGCAGGTGTTGGGTCACCTACCCATCTTGACTACCTTTGGTACAAAGGAGAATGCTAAGGAGGTTAGGGTAAGGTACTTGGTCGTTAATGCAACATCCCGTACAATATCATTATAGCTCGCCATCTTTCAACGTGCTGAAAGTGACCTTATCAACATTGTACCTCACCATGAAGTATCCTTTAAGAGAGGGACGAGCTGAAGTCGTTTGGGGTGATCAAGGTCTAGCCAAGAAATGTTAAAAGGATAACATGAAGTTGAAGCAGAAGCCAGTTATCTCGACAATCCATCCGATCATAAGGTTAATATGGTGGAAATAGATCCCAAGGAAGACCCTCATGAGGACAGTCTAGATCCTCAATAAGAGATGAAGGAAGTACAGATATGACATCTAACCTCCGAGATAACTCAACTAGGAACACACATGTTTGTGGAAGAAGAGGCTGAGATAATTGATGTTTTGAGACAAAATGTAGATCTCTTCGCTTGGAAACCATCTGACATGCTGAGAATCGACCCTAATATCATGTGCCATCACCTGGCGCTTGATCCTGACGTGAGGCCGGTTTCCTAGCGAAAGAGAAAGGGTGGGTAGGAAAATAGAAAAGAAATTGTGGAGGAGGTTAACAAGCTACTGAATGTCGGGTTAATTGGGGAAATACAATACCCCACCTGGTTGTCCAATGTGGTGATGGTGAAGAAAAATATCGGAAATGGATGAAGTGTGTGGATTTTAATGATCTGAACAAGGCGTGCTCAAGGACCCTTATCTGCTTCCTCACATTAATCGGTTAACCGATGGTGCCTCCAGTTTCCGACTATTAAGCTTTTTGGATGGCTACTCGGGTACAATCAAATCTGGATGAATCCGGAGGATGCGCCGAAGACAGCTTTTATGACAGATCGGAGCAATTATAATTATGAAGTAATGTCGTTCGGCCTGAAAAACGCAGGGCTACATATCAGAGGTTAATGGATATGGTTTTTACTCCTCAAATCGGATGCAATATTGACGTTTATGTTGATGACATGGTTGTCAAGATTGAGCATAAGCATGTGTTAGACCTGGAAGAAACTTTTGCCACTGTGCATTGCTACAATATGCGTCTAAACCCGAATAAGTGTACATTCGGGTCCAGGCCAGGAAGTTCCTAGGTTTTATGTTGACCAGTCGAGGAATAGAAGCCAACACCGATAAGTGTCAAACGGTGATGGATATGAGGAGTCTGACGTCCGTCCGAGAGGTTCAACAATTAACTGGCCGCCTTGTTGCTCTATCTTGCTTCCTATCTTGTGCAGGTGATATGTCAATACACTTATTTACAACCATCAGGAAGAAAGCCGAGTTCGAGTGGACGAATGAGTGAAAAAGAGCTTTTCAGGGGGTGAAGCAATTCTCGTCAACTCTCCCAGTGCTATCCCGACCTAAGGAGAACATCCCTTTGGTGTTATATCTAGCTATTTCAAACAGAGCCATCAGTTTCATCTTGGTTTAGGATGGGGTGGCCAGAGAAAAACCGGTGTACTTTGTTAGCAAGGTGTTGAATGGGGGAAGAAACAAGATATTACAAGATTGAGCGTTTGGCCTTAGCATTGGTGACAACGGAGAGGAAATCGAGACATTACTTTCAAGGCCATCAAATTCAAATAAAAAAAACTATCCATTAAAACAAATATTCAAGAAATCGGACTTGGCTGGTCGGATGGTATCTTGGGTGGTGGAGCTGACAGAGTACGATATTGAGTTCACTCTTCGGACCAGTATAAAATCTTAGCAGATTTCATGGTGGAGTTCAGTGCTCCGTTGGATGAAGGGGAAGCTACAAGGTGGACTCTCTCTGTTGATGGTTCCTTAAACTTAGGTAGTGGAGCAGGAGTAGTTCTAGAAGGGTCGGGGACCTGATTTTAGAGTATTCATTGCGCTTTGGTTTCCAAACAAGCAACAATCATGCTGAGTATGAGGCCTTAATCACCGGGATAAAGCTAGCGAGAGGTCGGAGCGACCCATTAGTTTGTCTACACTGACTCACAACTAGTGGTCGAGCATGTGGGTGGGGGATTCCAAACAAAAGATCCTATTTTGCTAAAGTATAAACAACATGTGTTACAACTTTCGAAGTAGTTTCAAAAGTTTGAGATATGTCATATCCCAAGAGAAGATAATGCTCGAGCCAATCTTCTAGCCCAGCTGGCCAGTACGAAGGGTTCTGGTATGAACAAAAATATAATACAAGAAACGCTAGCTTTGTCGAGCATTGAGAAGGAGAGGTCCTTGTCATAGAAGAAAAAGTGGGATGGATGACCCCTATCATCAAATATCTCTTACAAAATGAGTTTCCTGCAGACAGGGACGAGGCGAAAAGGGTGAAGAAAGTCTCAGCCAGGTACATCATGGTTTCGATAAGTTATACAAGATGGGGAAATATTTTCCAATGTTGCGTTGTATCTCTGAAGAGCACGTCAACCTTGTTATCAAAGAAGTGCATGAAGGATTTTGTGGAAATCATCTCGACGGACAAGCTCTATGTGGTAAAATACTGAGGGATGGGTACTATTGACCCACTATGTTAAAAGACTTCATCTACTTCGCCAACCATTGTGTCAAGTGTCAGGTCTATTAACCTTTCATTCATACTTCATCCGAGGTGTTACATTCAGTGGTGAATCCATGGCCCTTTCACCAGTGGGGGACTGACATCTATGGGTCGTTCCCCGTGGCTCCCGAGCAGCTGAAATTCTTAATCGTTGCACGGATAACGGTTGAGAGGGTGTTAGCTGGCAATTTCGAAAAGGGTAAAATTGGCATAGACAAATAAAATATGTTTACTATCACATGGAAAAGAGATTAATATTTGTTGGTGATAGGTAAACATAAGGCCTTTTTTGTTTCATAGAGAAAGGATCTTTCGATTGCCAATGGTGAGCGATATTTCGAACTAAAATCTTTAGTATTTTTAGGATATGAAGAAATTCCTTTAAATAAATATGTCAACATTGAGCGGTCCAAACAAAGGATTGAAGTGAAATACAATGGTTATGGAATTCAATTTCGAATGGAACCTCAAGATTCAATTTTGAATAAAAAGACGCCATTGTAAGGGACGTGGAGATTGGTGAACGAAAGAGACTTGCATGTCTTAAACGTGGCGCAATATTATAGTAGGACCGTTAGGGTCAGAACATTATAAATAGATGTTTTCTATTAGATTTTGGGGGTGTTCGTTAGATGTACTACAAATTTCTCAAATACTCAAATTACCGCGATCGAAAGGGAAACGAGTCAAGGAGATATCATGTACGTTAAGAACATCATGTTGTTTTATAATTTAAATGCCAGTTTATTATCATTTATTTCAGCTTTCACTCTTACCTTTAAAGTATTTCGATTCTTTTCTTTTTATCTTTATTCCATTTGCCTTTAAACACTTATTGTTCTAGAAACCTATTTACTTTCAAACTTTTATTGTATTTTAAATTGTTACTTTTAAGAGTGTCCTTACCTTTACATTCAATTGTCAATAATCAAGTTTAAGTTTGAAATCTTTACACAAACAACAAGATATTTCCATAGTCAACTTTAAGTAAGTGCTTTAAGAATCAATTGAAGATCATGGGTTTGAACATAAAAATCTATTATGACACATGTGTCCTAGGATCAATCTAGTCGATCCCGTAAGTAACCAATAATAAATAGTGAAAATTGAAGACTAGCGGTTGTTTACGAAATCACCGTAAACAAATTGGCACACTGGGGACCGTGTCATATTAGAAACCATTTATTAGAATTTTATGAACATTGCAAAATTTGAATTGGTATATGAACCTTCAAGTGGTAAAATAAAAGATAATAATCAGATATACCCGTAAGACAACGTACCAAAACAATGACAAATACAACCAACCAAGATAGGGACAAACCTCCTTACAGGAGCGTCA
This sequence comes from Vicia sativa, assembly GCA_021764765.1. NCBI lineage: Eukaryota > Viridiplantae > Streptophyta > Magnoliopsida > Fabales > Fabaceae > Vicia > Vicia sativa. The sequence continues at coordinate 18,208,513 of CM038796.1, read as the reverse complement.
ACAATCGTTTCACTTCGATGCCTCTAGTACTATCCTGGGTAGTTCGAACGTCCCATTTAGTGTGATGAAATACCATCCGCCATTTCAACTATGCCGCACGCAGAAGTCAACCATATTCGACTCACACTAGGCCTCGGTGTTTTGACCCTTTAAGGCCCGTAGATCCACCGTATGGGATGCCAACCGCTTATGGCGGGGTTACATAACGCACCCATTTTGTCCCTCCGAGGATCCGTTCAGAACGAACCATTTCGCCACAAACTCTCGTAACTTGGGAAATCGTAACCAATGGCCTACCCCGACAACCAACAATCGTGTTTAGAGATGGATGACATAACCATGATATGGTAGGAGTCTTAGCCCGCGAATGCTATTTTGGTCCTTTAATTCGAATCTAAATAGAACAAACCAAGAAAACACGCCCGGATGTCTAGGATAGCGATTTCTTTGGTGCCCCGATGCGCTGGAGGCGTAAATCCAGTGGTGATTCGGGAAGAACCTACCATTGAACAAGTTCGACCCCTATACGAGGGATCAAGAGAGAAACGAGGGGATTAAGGCAACCGACGCTCAAGAAGACCGGATCGAAGCCTAGACCGTTAGTGGTTGTCAACAGGACCGAATGCGATTTAAATTGTCCATAGGGTCGAACGACAATTTAGTGGCGTAAAATAACCTAACCGCTATGATAGAAAGAATAATGGCCCAAAATGGTGTAAATTCGGGTTTAGAAGGCCAAATTATACTTCTCTATTGTAGGTTACATTCTAATGAAATTATCCGGGTTTCAAAGTCCCCAAATTTACAAAATTTTGGTGATACCTGAATCGACATGAAACACATAGCGAGATATTTGGTGGCGGGGGATATATCAAATAACGAAAATCTTAGGATAAAATATTTTCCAAGTTCTTTGACAAAGAACGCGTTACGTGGTTCACCACATTACCCCGATCCGTGGATACTTGGCCCTATTTGGAAAGACTCTTTCATGAGCAATTCTACATGGGCCAATCCAAAATCGACCTGAAAGAGCGGCAAGCATTAAAAGAAAGTTTGAACCCATAGATGACTATCGAATAGATTCGGTTGAAATCTAGATGTTTTACAAGAGTGCTGAACATGAATTGGTCGAAATGGTGCAGGAGGCCTAGATTATTCCATTCGAAAGAAACCGGATACCCGATCTAAGGATATGGCCCAATTGGTCGATAGAGTTCGACAAGTCGAAAGGTTAAAAGCGGAAAAGGCTAGGGCTAGTAAGAATCATAAGAAAGCGAATAGCCTATATAGAGGCGGAAGAAGAAAACATAGACGATTTCCAAGACCCATACAATTTCGACCATTCGAAATAGATCTTCTTGAACTAAAAGAGGCACCCCTACGCTTAGAGTTCGCTTCCTTCCAATGGAAAAGACAACATCGAAAATGAGAAAATGAGAAATATCCTAAGAAAATATACACTTTCGATATAACTAAATGTGATGAAATCTTCGATTTGCTTGTTAAGGATGGTCGCTTAATAGTTCCTCCGAACCTTAAGATTCCTCCATTGGAACAAAGGAAGAAGAGGGTTTTGTAAGTACCATAATTTCCTAGGTCATAAAACCTCACTGCTTTCTTTTCGAGGATTTGATACGTAATGCAATCAAGGATGGCGAGTTGAAATTTGCGGACAAGGAAAAAACCCATGAAAGTGGATACGGATCCGTTCGATGGCGGAAACCAACTATCCGAGCCTTTGGAAATCAACATGATCGAAGTTCGAGAACAAGGTTAAAACAAGCGTGGAGTTCGAGGAAGATGGAGGTTTCGTCTGGTTAAGAAAGGAACCGATAACCTTCCAAAGGTGCTCAAGGCAAAATTAATGAAAGAGGCAATACAAAGCATGAGGGCCAATATTGTCGACAAAATTTAACGAGGCTAAGGTCTCGGGATGAAGTTCGAGAAGGTCGAATTTCGATGACTCAATGCCGAGTAAACATGGTGGATTTCGAGCACCGCAGAAATGCAAGAAGTGGAGCGATGCTTGGAGAAAGAAAGAGAACAAAAGAGGAAAGCTTGCCAAGAAAGATGCAAGCTGCGTGAGTACCTATTTCAACATCATAAGAAGAACCAAGACAAGTTGTTTGTGCCCAAGATGCGGATCATTTGTAACCCCGTGATAGTCTGAATTCGAAAGGGCCGGAGGGCGCCAAGAATTAATGGAGGCAAGACAATCGGTTATGGGTATACCCGTGGTGATGAAGCTTCTTTGAATTCATAGTTCGATGCCACAAGATTGGTGGAATGTCCGATTTGTCCCGATGTGCAGCTTTATGATAAAGGAATGTCGAAGCATTTGAAACAGTCCGTTCGTTTCCGGTTGGGGCGCTAAATTGGAATCCTTCGAATAACGCGATCCGCGAACCATGCGAGAGAGACCGGCGCCTTATCCTAGGGAAGCAAGGAAGGTATCTTTCAAATTACTGCGAGATCCCTCTTGATAGGTGGCTGCAAGCAAGAATGACAAAGGAAGGGGCAAATGGCGCGATTTCGACCGAGCGGAAGAAGCGCTATAGCATCTGGGAGGCGCTTTAATTCGAATAGAAGGGAGGAAATCAGTGGAAAATTATAAAGGAAAACCCAATGTCGCGCTCAATGGCGCAGACACCAACGTAACAAGAAGGCGGAAGGAGTCGAAGCCCATGGAAATGGCGAGTCTAGCACTAATCCAAAGTCAAGAACTCACACGGGCAAACCCCAGTATCCGAAAGTTATTCTCACCAAAAAGGAGGTCAAGAACAAAAGGAAGATGAACGAAGAAGATCTAATGACCGATGATTTCGAGTCGGAAGGAGTCTTTCTTAACGCCAATTGTAATGTTGTATCGCTTTACCTTGCGAGTTTGAACATAATACTGTATGGGTTGGAGAGGAAACAAGAGAAAATGGCCAAACATAGGCGGTGTGTTACTATATAATGAATAGCGGTGCGTCGAAGAGCGTAGCGCTTTTTCGAAAGACCGCGAGGAATGAAGAATCATTTGAAACCTCTTCATCGGGGCCAAAGTGGAGCAACACGGTAAATAAAGTCTTGGTTGACGGGGAGCTCAATTTAATGCCCGATTCATGCTAAAAGGATAGGGATGCAGGATTACGTTCGACCTCATAACATGGTACTCTCAATTACGAAGGTAAAGTTGGTAAGACACTAGGGGTAATACAAGTGAATCTCACGGTTGGTTCCCGACTAGGCCAACCATGTTCATGGTAATAGCTGCGAGGCCAACTACAACATGCTACTTGGCGGAGAATGGATCCACGAATTGGTGTACCTCTTCAATGCATCAAAGATTAGTACTATGGAGAGAGGATGGAATAGTTGAAAATATAGAGGCGACCGAGTTATTATATGACGATATTAATCATGTTGATAAGAGGAATTTTGACCGAATAGCCAACATTGGGCCATGCAACCCACTGAAGAGTACTTGAACCAAATGAAAATGCCTACTATTCTCTAACACTTCGTCCCAATGGCTTCCGATGGGATAGAGAGCGATGTGGGATGGACAAGAAGTTGAAGAAGAAGGTGAGACTTGACGATCCGCCAACCGGGACAACGAAGGGTGTTATGGTGAAACCAACTACTATCGAAGCTTTCGTCCTATCTGGTGAGAATAAGAAAAGACGGCTCGGCCGAGATACAAAATATGGTGCATGAGCCATAGACACTAAAACAAAAACAACGCAGCAAAGCAAGTCCCGAGGGCACCCATCTAACCCCACCCAATGAAAGACAAACTTCCACACCAATGGATCGAGGCGCTATCTATGATCAAGAGCCATTAGGTTTCAAAAATATCCGGGATCAACGAATGCCAAGATGTCGGCTCAAGACCCTTGGAGGAAGTTAATATTGGGGATGAAGTCGAAAAAGAGTAGCGTACATTAGTGCGAAACTCAATCCCGTTTGAAGCATAAGGTGATCGAATTGCTCAAAGCAAATAAAGATTGTTTACGCGGGATTACGACGAAATGCCCGGTTTGAAAAGAGAACGGTGGAACATAGGCTTCCGATCAAGGATGGCAAGAAGCCCATCAGCGGCGCTAGAAGATTCGCACAGAATCCTCTCAAGATCAAAATAGAGCGATTGCTCAGCAAGTTTATCGGAACCACGAGCGTCGAATGGCTTGCTAATATTGTACTTATTAAGAAAATGGTTCTTTGCATTTGCATAGATTTTAGGGACTTGAATCTGCTACCCCAAAAGGCGAATACTCTATGCCTATAGCGAAATGTTAATTGATTTTGCAGGTTATGAATACAGAGTATGCTGAGCGGATATTCGCTATAATCGATTTTCATTGGAGGATGATGTCCCAAAACGACCTTGATGCCCGGCGCTTTAGGCACATATGAATGGGTAGTAATGCCCTTTGGCTTAAAAATCTTTGGCAACATACCAAGAGCAATGAACACAATATTCCATGACTTTATCGAAACATTTATGCGGTTACATAGATGATATAGTGGTCAAATCGGTTTCGATGAGGATCATTTAAATCACTTGAGCCAATCATTCGAGCGAATGAGGAAGCATGGCTTAAAATGAACCCTCTTAAGTGTGCTTTTTTGCGGTGAGGATTTCCTTGGCTTCGTGGTTCACAAGAAGGCAAATCAACCGAATAAAACAAAGGCCATCATGGAGACAAAGCCTCCTTCAACAAAGAAAGAACGCAATCCCTTTTGGGTAAAATCAACTTTTGAGGAGATTTATATCCAACTTGAGTGCGACCCAAGCTTTCTCTCCATTGTTGCGCATAAATCGGGACAATTTTGATTGGACGGATCAACATCAAGAAGCATTTGAAAAATCAAGACTTACTTGATGCACCCTCCGATCCTAGACCCTTCTAAAGATAGGCCAATGCGATTGTATATCTCGCCTCAATGTAACCATAGGAAGCATCTGGCCGGAGAATGAAGATGGCATCGAAAGAGCCATTTACTATATTAGTAGAGTTTTAAATAATGCGAAACTAGGTACAATAGTATAGAAAAACTATGTCTTTGCTTATATTTCTCGTGTACAAAACTCAAGTATTATATTAAACTTGATGTTTATGTTTCGTCTCACTTTGATGTCATTAAACATATGTTGTCAAAGCCAATCATGCACGCAGGATTGGTAAATGAACTTGGCACTCAGAATATAATCGGCCTTTAAGCCTTTAGGCTATGAAAGGACGGTGGTTTCAATTTCATAGTGACCACTCTGTGAATGAGAATTTCGCATTCGATTATGTCGAAACTCACCATGGAAATTATATTTCGATGGCTCAACACATAAAATGGAAGTGGTGTCGGAATGTATCATTTCGCGAAGGAATTCCAACAAAATTCAAGTATAAGTTGGAAGGCCCTTTATGTTCGAACAATGAAGTGAATATGAAGCACTAATTCTTTGGACTTGAAGCTTTGTTGGAATTGGGGCAACAGTCGAAATAAGAGGAGACTCAGAACTAGTCATCAAGCAAATAACCAAATAATACAAGTGTATCAAAGAAAATTTGATCATGTACTTCGTTATTGCTAATCGATTAATCAAGAAATTTGAATATGTGGACTTAAAACACATTCCTAGAAGTGATAATCAAGAGGCAAATGACCTGGCTCAAATAGCCTCAGGATATAGGATATCAAAAGAAAAACTCCAATACCTCATAGAAGCTAGGGGAAGAATAATGGCTACAAAGTTATCACCCTTAGATCTAGAAAATGCGAAATTAGGTTATGCAAACCAGGAGGAATTCGAAGTTTTTAACATAGATGCTTTAGCGATCTGATTAGCGGACTCTATAGTAAACTATTTGAGAAATCCTTCAATAAATGAGAGGAAAGTCAAGTACAGAGCATTGTCTTACGTGGTGATCGGAATGAATTATTTAAGAAGACCTCGAGGAGTGTTACTCAAATGTTTAGGGAAAAGCGAAGCATATTTAGCCTTGTCTAATGTGCACATGGAGCATGTGGGGCACATCAAGCGAGCCACAAAATGAAATGGCTCTTGTTCGGATATGGAATGTATTGCCCACTATGCTCAAAGATTGCATAGAATTCGCCAAAGGTTGTGAAGAGTGTCAAGTCCATGGCATTCAACATGCTCCCAGCGAGCTACATTCGATTGTTAAGCCTTGGCCTTTCGGGGATGGGCATTAGATTTGATTGGTGAAATTCGCCAACATCATCTAAGGGCGAAATATATTCTTGTAGGAATAGACTATTTCACAAAGTGGGTCGAGCGATTCCTTTAGTGAATGTAGACCAAGAAGCTATTATAGAATTTATTCGGAAGCAAGTAATATCTGATTTGGGATACCGAAAGTATCTACAGATCAAGGTTCGATTTTCACAGGGCAAAAATGCAAGAGTTCGCACAAGAAATAGGATTCAAACTACTCACATCAACACCTTATTATGCAAACGGTCGGTGAAGCGACCAATAAAGTCATAATAGGTTTGATCAAGAAGCATATAGGTCGAAAACCAAGAAATTGGCACAAAACCTTAGATCAAGCTCTATGGGCTGTCGAACGTCTCCTAAGGAGGCAACGAATACCACTCCGTTTCGACTTACATTTGGGCACGACGCGGTGTTGCCAGTCGAAATACATCTACATCGGTCGAATCCAAAGGCGAGCAAATACCCATTGATCAATCTTGGGAGATGATGATGAATGAATTAGTGGATATAGATGAAGAAAGGCTACGTGCTTTAGAGGTTATGAGAAGGCAGAAAGAAAGAGTAGCTAGGGCGTACAATAAAGTTAAGAACAAGAAATTTTCAACCAATGATGCAGTCCGGAAAGTTATTTTGCCTATGGATAAGAAGAATAGAGTACTCGGTAAATGGTCACCCCATTGGGAGGGACCTTTTAGTATTTTGAAAACATTTTGAATAATGCCTATGAGATAGAGGTTAGCGAAGATAGAAAAATCTTAAGAGTAAACGGAAATACTTAAAAGGTATAAACCATACTTGCGGAAATTCAATTACTTGAGACTAAATAGATATTGAAGATGGAATAGAGCTAAGAGAGCCATGTAAATAACAAATATGAGTCATGTTGAAATATAGGAATACATAATAAAGTTTTTTTTTAACATTTCCAAGAAGTAAAAGGAGCATCTTGTTTCAACCTAGCAAATTTGTTTTGCACAAGTTGATTCTACATTGATTCGTGTGTTTGATGCTTTCAAGCTCTTGATTTCTTGGCTTATACCTTCACCGTCTCCATCTTTAAGACTACGTGAGATCAGATCGCAAGCCCTTGATCATCGCCAGACTTCATAGTCGTTTGCGAGTTATCATTCTCACTTTCGCACCGCGATTTTACATTTAAGCTCCTCAATCGAGACTCCCGAATAAGATAGACCGACCTAGAACATCGTGCCTATCTTTTCTTTGCAATTTTGAGACTCTAAAGCTTCGCCCTTTTAGTAAGCTCAAGTCCGGTCATAGGCGTTAGATAAAGCTTCTCGTTTGGTTCGAGTTTTAGCTTCGATACCATGAAGCGATGTATGCGATTAACTTCCTCGAGGAGGTTGCAAATCATAAATGATCTCGACCCGCGTCGGAGGGGCAAATACTAAGATCTATTTGTGTCAAAGATTCTTCATCGAAAAGTAAACCCGGGGTTGTCTTGTAAGATGGTGAAGAAATCAACTTGAAAAATAGTATTATTAACCTCTTGAAGAAGGTCAAGAGAAGTGAGAGGCGTATCCTCTTTTGATTGACTCGAATCACTAGATGGAATCGTGCTCAAGAAGGACCACATTGAGATAGCATCAATTTGAGGTATTTTAAAGGATTATTCTTCTTCATCTCGCCTTTTGCTCTTGAGAGAGGATGAAGGATTGACAGCAACAAAAGAATTTCCATTTACTGCTGCGTTTCCTCATCAACACCCTCTACCTCCATTCTCCCATCTTCACCTTCCGCATCCCTTCATCTTCGTTGTCACTTGCAAAATAGTGACTCACAGTGATCATGTCTCCATCGGTTTGACTAGCAGAATGCGCCTTTTCTGGAGAAGAGTCACTAGGAATATCAATGATAGGGGTTTCAACCCCAATGTTTGGTTCATCTACCCTCAAGTTCTCCACCAATGAAGGAGAAGTAGCCTGGTGATCTAAGGTTTTACCCAAGGGAGGCGAAGTTACTTGTTGATCTAAGGCTTCAACAGTCTCCACAGGGGTAGCCACAGTAGATGAACCTTTGTTTAAAGCATCCTCATTTGAGCCTTCCGGTTGAGGAGAAGGTATAGGTTTCGAATTTTGGATATTAGGAAGATTGACAGGAGCAGAAGGAATACTCTGCATAAAAAAAAAGATCGGGGATCAGCGTGCATTAAAGTTGTGTAAGTTAGTAACGAAAGGCATCGAAGTAACCTTTACCTTTTGTCCATCAGAAGTAGCATTGCTGCCAATTTGTTCTGAAGCAGGATTCTTCGAAGATAGAGGGTTCGAAGAGACTTTAGATTTGGTTTGAGGAGCATTGGCAGGAACTTCTTTGCTAATGGACTTAGCGACTTGAGAAGCTTCACCAGATTGTGAAGGCTTTTTCTTCTTTTTCTTGTTGAGGATTGAGGTATCGTCGCTTCCCTGTGGTTCATCTTCTGGTCGAAGAGTTTCATGCTTTCGTTTCTTGGGGGACTTTGGGGGCAAGCCACTTGCCTGAAAGTGTGACTAAGATGATTAACCAATTTAGAAGGAATTTCGAAATAGTAAAGAGGTAAGCATGAAAATACCTTCTTTTTCTTCTTCTTCAAAGTGTTGTCTACCTCAGCAGGAGGATTTGTAGTGATGATGGTTGGTGTTTGTGAAGTTGAAGTTGAGCCGACTTTAGGCGCGACTTTGTCTTTTTTCAAAGACTTCAAATCAATAGCTGAAATGATTGAGAACATGGTTAAGATAAAACAAAAAAAATTAGCATTTTAAGGGAACTTCAATTTGCTTCCAGCTTCGCACCTTCGCCCTCTTGAGATTTAACAGACACGGCTGACAAGTCATAGCGAAGGTACCCTTTGAAATTGTATAATCCCGTTTTGCCCATGTAACTCTTTGGGCAGGTTTTTTGGCATCATTTTCGCGACTGAAGAAGATCCCAAAACACAACCACCCAGGGTATGGGGGAAAAAAGGCAAGAGCCAATTCGGAAGTAGGTAAATTGGGAAATTTGGGAGGTTTATGTTTAAAAGCCCATCTATACCTATCTTCAGGTTTTACGTAAGAAGGACATCGAACTTGGGAGTTGTTTTTCAAATTTTTCTTTTAAATTTTTGCATCATAAGATTCGATGCATGTTCATTGGGTTATACACAATTTCAAAGTATTTTGAAGCTCGAATTTCTTTGACATGAGTAAGCCTACCTCTCGGATGTTTTCTGCACAAAGGATTAAATATTGTTGGATTTCTGGTACCGAACATATTATTCGAATAATAGTCTGTCCACCAAGTATGGAAATCTCTTGTTTTGTAGAAGGAGGGAACGAAATAAACTAGCGAAAACTCCGCAAAATCTTCATAACGCCTTTGTCTGATTTCGATTTCTTTGGAGGGATAAGGTACCCCTGCTAGGCATATTTCTCTCTTCTTATCAAAAAGAGGTTCAGGAAGAATCTGACACAGGCCAAACTGTCGAGCTACAAAATTGGGTTGATAAGCAAGGATATGTGCTTGACTCTTGACAGGGGTGATCCTTGAAGCAATAAGTCTGGGAGTTAGAAAAGCACTCCAGATATTTTTTGTTGTTGTTTCCAAAATAGCTTGCTCCAGAGGCATAGTGAACCAAGTTGGTCCATAATTTCGAGTAACAAATGGAGCCATCGAAGAGTCAAAATTGTGCCTTTTCGAGAAGATCATCATGTATTGAGCGAAGCTGGTTTTGAAATTCTCTTTCTCGTCATTTGGCGTGAGTTTCAATAACCTGGTTCCCTCAGTGTTACGATTGGCAACATCAGGATGATCTTCATTAAGTGTTCCTGAGGTTGATAGAGATGATTCGAAAGTGGCATTCACCAAAGTTGCAACAACCAAAAGGGCCAGCGGAAGAAGATTTGTGCCGGCTTTGTAGGTTTTAATTTCAATACAAAGACACAAATGCTTTCGCCAAGACGATCATGATGCGGACTTTTCGACCATGGTGAAGTTGATTGGCTAAGGTAATGAATCTACTAGCCACTTGAAGGGATTTCTTTGAGAAAACATATTTCGATAGCCATAGTGCTAAGAAGGCTATGTGTTCAACTTGAGACTTCTTCCTCGTAGAATGGTAGAAAGCAATATATTTGGAGAAGCGGCATGCTTGAGCTCAAATTCAATGAGATTCTCCGTCCTCATTAGGATCAAAAGTTTCTCCAATAGGAGAAAGTCCGAATGGTCGCTATGTCGAAGAAAGTGGGTGTTACCATCCCACGGGAAGATGGAGCGTGTTGTAAGTCTGTCCCGAAATATAGAAAGCCAACAAAAGGGGTGGCTATAGCTAAACCCTAATTTAGACATTCGAATCAAATTGAGAATGCCTAAATTTTCCCACTCTGAGATTTCTTGCTCTCCACCTTAGCAAGCCAATTTTGGTACGACCGGTCGGATGTAGGACAAACGGAAGGGTTTAAAGTTAACGATGACATAATCCATGTTAAAGGGTCCTTGTTAGTGCCGTTACTATGCCGTCACTAGCTCCCTCTAGGGTTTAGGCAATTTGGCCACGAATCATCAATTTTCGGTTTTGATGATACAGACTTATTAATGATAGGTTTTGTCATGAAATAGGCGGAAAGAATCCTTCGTTTCGCCAAGCGCTGTGAAATCAACGGACCCATTACTCCTAGGGTTTTATCGAAACGAATGGGGATTATTACAGAGGCATAGATAGCCTTTTGCTCGGGTCATTTTTGGAGTAGAGATGAACTCTTGGTTACCCAGGTTGATGATTTTGCTCGCCGGTATTTTGGTGGAATCCATGGGTTGTTTGGATTTCTCAGATTTCTTGGAGGTTGTTGTTGGCATTGTTGATGAAGACATGGTGAAACAAATTAGTCTTTCTGATGGTGAATATTTGTTTTTGTTTAAAGGAAACTGAGAGTGCAGAATCTGGTTTGTTTGAGAATGAGAGAGATTTGGGAAAAGTTCAGAATGAAGAAGATGAAGTGTTTTATAACTTCTTCAACGGTTAGAAATTTTTTGACCCTTGGAGAGTAGTGGGACACATGTAAGCATTTTATTGAAAAGGCAAAAAGGTGAATTTTTTCAACTTCCTAGGGTGTGACGTGTCGTCATTTGGGAAATGACGTTTTCTCTAATTATTAACATTTAACTGCTATGATAGCACGTTTAGGTGTGCTGATTAGACATTAGCAGAAAAGTTGGATACCTACTCGGCGTCATATACGGTGAAATCATCATTCTTGTATCGAAATTGCATGAGATATTCAAGAACAAATATTTCTCTATATCATCGAAATAAGCATTCTTGAGGGGCAATTTGTTAGTGGCAATTTCGAAAAGGGTAAAATTGGCATGAGCGAATAAAATATGTTTACTATCACATGGAAAAGAGATTAATATTTGTTGGTGATAGGTAAACATAAGGCCTTTGTTTCATAGAAAGGATCTTTCGATTGCCAATGGTGAGCGATATTTCGAACTAAAATCTTTAGTATTTTTAGGATATGAAGAAATTCCTTTAAATAAATATGTCAACATTGGAGCGGTCCAAACAAAGGATTGAAGTGAAATACAAATGGTTATGGAATTCGAATTTCGAATGGAACCTGAAGATTCGAATTTTGAATAAAAAAGGCGCCATTGTAAGGGACGCGTGGAGATTGGTGAACGAAAGAGACTTGCATGTCTTAAACGTGGCGCAATATTATAGTAGGACCGTTAGGGTCAGAACATTATAAATAGATGTTTTCTATTAGATTTTGGGGGTGTTCGTTAGATGTACTACAAATTTCTCAAATACTCAAATTACCGCGATCGAAAGGAAACGAGTCAAGGAGATATCATGTACGTTAAGAACATCATGTTGTTTTATAATTTAAATGTCAGTTTATTATCATTTATTTCCAGTTTCCTGCACTCTTACCTTTAAAGTATTTCGATTCTTTTCTTTTTATCTTTATTCCATTTGCCTTTAAACACTTATTGTTCTAGAAACCTATTTACTTTCAAACTTTTATTGTATTTCCCAGAAATTGTTACTTTTTAAGAGTGTCCTTACCTTTACATTCAATTGTCAATAATCAAGTTTAAGTTTGAAATCTTTACACAAACAGTCAGTATATTTCCATAGTCAACTTTAAGTAAGTGCTTTAAGAATCAATTGAAGATCATGGGTTTGAACATAAAAATCTATTATGACACATGTGTCCTAGGATCAATCTAGTCGATCCTGTAAGTAACCAATAATAAATAGTGAAAATTGGAAGACTAGCGGTTGTTTACGAGAAATCACCGTAAACAGAGGGTCAGGCCCTTTTACTGGGGAAACATAATATGTCGATTTAGTCTTCCTCAAGTTATTGTATCCGATAATGGTACGCAGTTTGCAAGTTCTTCTGTGGTAGAGTTCTGCAAAGAGCTCGATATTATCAATAAATTCATTTTTTATGGATCACCCTCAGGCGAATGGACAGGCGGAGTCGGCCAATATGGTTATTTTGATAGCAATGTAGAAGAAATTGGACGATGCTAAGGGTTTATGGTCAAACTATCTTCATGAGATTCTATGAGCCTACCACACCACAGTTCATTCAACTACCCGAGAAACTCCCTTCAGGATGGTATTCGGGCGGATGCCATGATTTCGGTTGAGGTGAGTATGCCATCTTGGAGGCGAATAAGTTTTGACAACGGTGTGAACAATGAGCATCTGGAAACTGAATCAAACTTGTTAGATGAAATAAGAGAAGAAACGCATGTCCGGGAAATCGCAGCTAAGTAGAGAGTTTCTCAAAGATTTAACTTAAAGGTAAAGTAGAGGGGTTTTGAAGAGTGGGATCGGTACTAAAAAAGATCACTGATCCCTCGAAGAAAGGAAAGCTAGAACCCAATTGAGAAGGCCCTTACCGGGTACTTGAGAAGCTTGACAATGGAGTGTATAAGCTGGAGACCTTAGATGGAATAGAAATACCTAGGACTTAAGAAAGTTGGGATGGGATTCTTAAGAAAGTTGGATCGTGTGTTATTACTTCTTTATTGAATGACCCTTAGTTGGGGTTACTCCTCTTAGTGTTAGATTCCCTATGATTTTCTCTATATCAAAGGAAAAATCCTATTATGCGAGAGAGGTTGGTAGGTGGAAAGGTCAAACTTGAGTATGAGATCTCAAATGGAGAAGATCCTACATATATGAGCATGAGTTGGGTTGATTTTTTATCTTCTCTTGGTGATTTGCAATTTTACCACTTCATGAGAAGAGGTGGTGGCATTATTCTAAATATGGTGTTTATTCTATGTCATCTTCCTATACCTTTCTTCTACCTTGAGATATTCCTGGTAATTTGTATGAATCTTCTACGGATCAAGCTCTTTCCTTAGTTTGGAGCAGTTGAACCCCTTTTGAAGTTTGTGTTTTCTCATGAAAACTTCTACAGGACCGAATTCCTACAAGAGACAACTTACTTACGAGGAGAGTTTCACTGGTGTGAGGGAGTATTTTATCACCTTTTTGTTGGATGGCTACTGAGACGTCCTCTCATATTTTTGCGACTTGTGAGATGGTGTATTTAGTTTGGTATAGGATTTTTTGATGGTTAAGGTAGGCTATGGTTTTAACAAGAGATCCAATGACCTTGTTTCAGATGTTCTATCTCTCTAGTGAATTGTCTAGGATTATTGGGGTTTGATATGATTTGACATGTTGTGATCTGGTCAATTTAAAAGTCGTGGAATGATATGATATTTTTAGATAAACTGAAAATTTCAAAGGACGTGGAAGACATGAGCAATTTCTTATCTTAGAAATGGTATCTTAGTGGCTCAGTAGATAGCTCCCATACTTTTTCAGAATGACTTAAATGACTTAAAAATCCTATCTTAAATTTAAGTCAATATGACCTGGAGTGTTTTTAATCTCCCTTTAGTATGTCCTGGTGCTCCATTGGTAATTGGTGTTCGTTTGTGTTAGTATGTGGTTTGGGAGCTCTAGATCTGCCACTATTTTTTATGATTGTTTTTTCTTATTGATTTTGTATTGTGGAGGGTTTGTTATTGCTTTGGTTTAGTAGTTGCTTTGTGTCTTGTGTTCGTTTTTCCCTTTTTCATCTTGTTAGTGTTTCAATACCAATTTTGTCTGCCCATCATCATTTTGTACTTTTATCGGCCTTTAGTAAAATTTTATATTATATAATATATTTTCTGTTAAAAAAACACAATTGAAATATCTTTTCTTATGATTATTTGAGTCTATTATACTCTCCTTTAAGCTTATCTTAGGTCATGACATATTTATCAACTATAGGGCGAAAACAATTTTCTCTTTTCTGAGTGTTTCATATTTATTTTTAGCTACTTCCAGTAATTGCTGCATTAGTTTAGAGTTTTATCTTTATTATATCATGTAGGATTTAATGAAATTTGATTTAACTCATTCTCTATTTTTATTTCCACTTCATTTTTCCTTTTTTTATTATCAATCTTTATTTTAATTAATTATTTTTAAATATTATTTTAAATGCATTTTATCCTATAATTTATTAAAATTAACTTTTAATTCAATAATTTCTAAAATTAAGTTTGTGGTCACTTTTTGGTTAAATGTCATAACCTCCAACACTCATTTCTCTCATCCGATCTACTTAATAAAGTAATTAATCTGATTTCGTGATTCAAATGGACGATTTATTAGCCAAATTGTGATAGAAGAATTATAGTATTTGTTGTAAAAAGATGCAAGTTGAGCATATACATTGCGTCGTACTTAAAAACAAAATTAAATATACTAATAAAATGCACACACAAGATAAAGGTAATGACCAAAAATTCTTCTTTATTATAAGTAAAACATTACAAGGATACAAAGTGCAGTCCAACTCTTAGCCTTTATTGCATTACATAATCACACACACATAATTGACAAAGCTAGACTAAATACATTATGAGAGAAAACAACAAACTAGAAGAATCGCTCAATTTTGTAGCAATATCCACTTGTTTATTCAACAAATGGTCTTCCTCGTTTTTCCATGGATTTCGTTTTCGTTTTCAAACGCAACACCTTCTCAATGTACAGAAACTTAGCCAACCTTCATAAAATATATAATTAGTCTTTATATTTATTTAGGAGATGACAAACAATAAATCATGCATTTTTATAGAGATTAATTTCTAAAATAAGCATGAAAAATCATATATGATTTTGTTACAAATGCACAAACCTTTTAAGAGCCTCATCATTTGTACCCTCATTTGGCTTTTCATGTGGTACAAAAGAAGTTACATCCAAAGTCTTAACAGTTTGTTCCAACAAGTCCTCTCCAGCCTTTACAAGTTTCTCCAAGCTTTCTTTGCTAGTATCATCAAAACCTATGGATGGATCCAAGTTATACTCCTGCATATTATAAACATATACTCGAACATTATATACTGATACTCTATTCGTAACGAAATATAAATGAATAAAAAATCATGTATATAGTTTTTTTAATCAGATACATCAACTTTTCAAATACCTCAACTCGAAGGTAGTAATTCTCCGAAGGGAGGTCAGGGAAGACGGATGCAAGGTGATATTCATTCATATCTGCAGCAGCAGTAGCAAGACCTAAAACTCCAAGGGGTATCCACTGAACAGCTGGTAAGAAATATGCAACTCTAGCATCAACACCTGGAGGCACCAATCTTCCACATCCTAATGACAACAACACGATTTTGATAGGCTCGTTTGATTTCAAGCGAATGAAATCAGGATTCTTCGAATTCAATTGTTGTGCAACTTCACTCAATGCAACCAATGCCTGATTATTCAAGTAGTTATTAGAATATTACATCCACAATTAGTTATTAATCTCTTACTAATTATTATATTAATTAGCTCACTGGATTTCCTGCAGCTACACCTCCATCAATCAAATTGAATTCAGCACCGTCATTTTCAAAGCGATAGGGTGGCAGTAGAGTCGGTGCAGCAGAAGTTCCGATGGATATATCGGACAATTTTGCATCGAGGCTAGGAACTTCATCTACCTGCGTCAACAAAACCGGTTTATTAGGTGAAAATTGTTACCATTTATAATTATATATGTTTACGCCAAGTATTGTATTATCGATGTGAAACTCTTTAATACTGATTCAAAGTTATTATTATATGAATATGATTACCTTAAAGTTTGAGAAAATAACTTGGTGGATTTTCAAGATATCGAATGCTGGAATTACAAGATTAGTCAACGTATCATGCAATCTTGATTCTTGCAATATCTCACGTGCTTTATCATGTAAGAACTTCCCATCATACTTGGGACGAGGAGAAGTTTGATTCCAACCACTACAAAAATCAAATGATAGAGTGATTTATAAACTTCACTTAAAATATTATCAAGTGCACTCATCTCAAAATCTCAGATTCAAATCCTATTAGGTGCCACAATTTACTGTGTTAGGTCAGTTTATACAGAATTTTTTTCTCACTTTAAATGACCCTCTTAGTGTAAGGTGGGTCGAATACCAAGTTAAAAAAAACTAATATTTAAACAAATTAAATTCTTATGAAATGTTACATAGCAGAAGTTTGGTTGAATATAGAAGGACCAAAATCCAAATAGAATTGTAAAATTTCTGCAGCAGTTGATGCAGGACGGGAAGGGTCAATTGAGTTAGGAGCAGCAAGCATAGCAGCAATGAGTCCTCCAGTACTAGTCCCGGCTATCACATCAAAATAATCTGCAATGGCTGCTTTTTTATCATTTGACACAATCTGAAACCAAATCAAAATATGTTAATACAAAATATATAATAGGGTTTCAGTTTTATATGAAATATAAGTAGGGCATTGACCTGAAGAGCTTTTCAAGCGTGCAAGAACAACAGAAGGAATAATCCCCTTAATGCCACCACCATCAATGCTAAGAATGGTTATTGTGTTTCCATAGGCAGGAGGTGGTAGCTTTGTAGTCAATCCACCAATCACTTGACTAGCAAAAACAAACACAAATAAAAGGAAATAATTAGCCATTATATATATATATTGATAAAGCTTCAAAAGAGAACACTCCAATTTGAAGAACTTGCATTTTTCCTTGCAAATATGAAGAGTATTTATAGGCATAAGTCTGAATAGAATAGGCTCGTCTAAATGATTTTTAAATATACCATGTGTTTCTTTTTGTTGATAAAATACAGTGTGCATGTACTATTTTATATAGCGTGAAGATTTATCATAAAACTAGTAAGGTTTGCACGTTTTTTAAGGGAGATAATCAATCTAACGGTTGACTTAAATTTTTACATATATATGGAACAAATATAGTAGCACATAACAGGTCATTATAAATTCAACATATCATTATATGTTATCATCATACTCACCCTGTGACTCATTCTAGTACACCAAGGTATACATTCATCGTGTTAGGTTTCTAACGCTTTGAACGGTGCGTCAAATGGAGTCTGTGAACTCAAATTACGACTTTTACAAAATTTTGTCATTTGTCCTTCACATGAGTCTAGCCTCAGGAAGAAGCTTGCTCGCTTGAGGCCTGCGTGATGATGCTAGGGTGAATTACCTTCCCCATACTAAATTGTAGGATCCCTATTTCTCACCATTCCCTTTTCTAGGCGAAGCTCCTTCACCCGAAGAAGCATAAGGCTCTCCCAACAAGTGCGCATGAACAACAATTTTTCTGTTGCATTTTCTACATAGAACAATCCCAATTTCTCTTGCGATTTCACATCCAAACAGACCTAAAACTAATACAAATCACATGTTTCCACCATACACCAACAACATCTCATAGTACACTTTACATACGTAAAATCATGGCAATTTTAGCATCAATTATTCGTAATTTCATCAAAGATTCATCATATAATCAAATCATCACAAAACCCCAATAACCTATTGTTACCTTGAAATTTCTAAACATGTTTAAGGGTATGTGTCAAAGGCAAACGTCCTTATAAGTTAGGAGTCGATCCTTAACGAATACATGTCCCTCATAAGAATTTATGAAACTAAGCCAAGGATGTCAAAGAAATGTGTCAACCAAAGGAATAAACAAGGGAAAAGGGTCAAGACAAAGGTGTCGAAGATGAACTACATCGACCGGATGAATAAGGTATATAATGTTGGTCGATTCGACAAACTATGCACTAAGTGAAGGAATCAGTCGAAGTTCAGACATAGTCGGAGATGGAGCCTGTTGGACTTAGATAAATTTCATTCTGTGAGGTGTATCGAAGCTAGGAGCGGTTAACCTTTTGCAACAACAAATCGGGGGAAATTCAAACTTTGAAGATCGTGGGCAGTTACTTCAAGAGATCGTGTATTCTAGGTGCCAAGTGGATGGCGAAATCCTATGAACCAATTACTTTTAATTTAAATTTCATCCGTAGATTTCCTTAGGAAGTTATCCTGTAAATTACTATAAATAAGTCGTTTTACTGTAATTTTTGGAGTGTTCACTTGTATGCTCAAACTGCTTGCCAAAACTCTGCCCAATGTCGTGCTTAAGGAAAAAAGAATTGCTAATCTTTTGATGTACGTGAATCACCACCTTTATTTCAACGCAACCAGATTATCTTGTCACGTTATCTTTCGAATGTCTTTACTGTTTCGTATTCATTTTCGAGCAAAGTCTTTACGTTTTCTTCTACTTTGCATGAACTTTTCAACACTGCTTGTCGGTCACGATTCACCAACTAGTTAGTTTGTTGAGTCTTATTTCGTTCAGAACCTGCTGTCGGTCACGAATTACCAGTCAGTCGGTCGAAGTCTCTGTGTGGAAATTCGTTGTACTTGTTCCCTTGGTCTTAGAAAGTCGTTTCTGGGCTAGGGTATATTTTGACAAAATCAGTACACTATCAAAAATCTTAGCACGTGTCTTAAGATCAACTGGTCGATCTTGCGAGTAACCCTTAGTTTTAGGACATAGGAAGGACCAGCGTTTGTTTACTATTTTCCACAGTAAACAAATTGGTACACTTGGTGGGACCAAGTGCTAAGTTTTAAAGTTTATTGTTAGATGTCATAGGTGCATGAGACTTAGAAGTGGAAATTTAACCAATAACAAACCACCTACTAGAAAGCGTATACTTAGGATGTCAAACACTACTTCTGCTTCGAACGTGGATGAAATTCCATCGCGAACTTTAATGCAACTTACACCATTTCCCCTATTAAACAACACAATTGTATCAGGGAGAACTGCGTCAGTGTCAGTCCCTCTTCCCCAGACCACACCGGTGAGTCTAGGGCATGTGGTGGCCACGAGTGTCACTCCGAACACAGCGATACCTCGATTTAGTACTATTCGCGGTAAAAAGGGACGAACGAGGGAATCGAATCGGAATTCGAATCTCAGACTCAAAATGATTTACTCTTTTGATTTTTTTGTTTTAAAAGATGCCGCAAGCACCAAGCTTTATTGTTTCCAAACAAGAAAAGAAGATGGAAAAGAGGAAAGTTGAAATACCCTAAATAAATAATGATATGCGATGCGACTAGCATGAACTAGACGCAACGCATTGGGGAGAGACCTAGGTAAGGGGTTTGGTTATATAAAGGGAAGGTATTAGCACCCTATATATTTATAGTTTTCTATAGGAACTTTTTATGCATATTTTTGTATGTTTGTGTGTTTTATTTGCTACTCTATTTCGGGAAAGTTTCTCCTTTGGGTTTTAAGAAAGGTAGGTTAGACAGGATCCTAAGTTTTGTTATTATTATGCTCCCAAAGATCATTGGGATCCTCTGCATACATATCCCCTAGTGGGAATTAGAGCATTTGTAGCTCGGATCTAAGGGAACTAGGGTTTGTTTGGTTTGAGGGAGAAAGAAGTATGCTCGCCAAGGATGAGTCCTTGTGCCTACGTATTCTCAAATGGAGGTTGAGAAAGTCAGAGCAATCGTAGTTCCCACTTATGCTAGTGGAAGAAAAGGTTGTTATTAAGAGACAAAGACAAAGGTCATCTTAATGAAAAATGTATCTAATCTATTTCATCACATACATTTTTTGAAAGGTTGATTGATTAAATATTTCATTGTAAGTATTAGGTGTTTTGCTTGATTGTACAAGCGTTACCACTTACAAGTTAAGAAAGATGTTTGAAAAATGTTTGAATCTTTCATTGTAAGCATTGGGCGTTTTGCTTGAGTGTACAAGTGTTGCCACTTACAATTAAAGATGTTTTGTTTGAAAAAGTGTTTGAAGAAGTGTTGATTTTGAAAAACTTTGATTTGTATGTGATGTTATAGATGAGATATTTCTTCCATAGAGATGATACATGCCTAAATCTCTAGGAGAAATTTATTATTGGTATGGGGATGCTTTTAAGAAGACTGTGGGTCCTTGTATTGTAAGCCCAAGAGGAGACATTCCGAGAGACATCGAGGGTCATCGAGGGTCCTTGTATTGGGAGCCCAGGAGAAGGCTATAGGGTATGGCTGGCTTTGGCTTTAAGAGTGATTTCACTGGGAAACCATCCTCTTAGGATTCAAGAGTGATTTCACCGGGAAATCATACTCTTAGGGTTCTATCCTAGCGAAGGTGATTCTTTGTATTGGAAGCCCAGTAGGAGGCTGCAAGATATTTCTAGATCTCTTTCTTGTATGATGTCCAAGAGAAGGCTAAACTCAATGAGGGAGTTCTTTTGTACGAAGCCCAAGGGAAAGCTAACTCAACAGGGGAGTTCTTTTGTACGAAGTCCAAGGGGAGGCTAACTCAACAGGTGAGTTATCTTGTATAAAGCCCAAGAGGAGGCTATGGGTAACCTAGTTGTTATACTAGTTGTTATGTTATAAATGAACAAGTATATGAACAAGTATATATGATAAAGTGTGTGTGTGCATTCATAAGATTTTATGAAGGAAACATATAAACAAGTGTATAAAATAAGCAATTAAAGCTAGTGTAACTTGGATATATACAAATGATGTGTGAAAATATAAACAAGTGTTTAAAACAAGCGGATGAGCTAGTATACTTGGATATATACAAAGGAATTGAGACTTACACCTTAAGGGAGACCCATTGGTTTAAGAGCAGTTTCACCGGGAATAATGCTCCTCTTAATACCAATGGAATCGGTGTATAAACAAGTGGATGAACACAAACAAACGAAGTTTGTTATACTTGAATATTTTGAAGGATGATTGAATATGTACAAGGAAATTGAATATGTACAAGGAAATTGAATATGTACACAAAGGGTAGATATGTACAAGGAAATGAATATATACATAAAAGAGTTTATATGTACAAGGAATTGAATATGTACACAAAAAGGGTTAATATGTACAAGGAAATAAATATGTACATCAAAAGGGTTGGGACTTACACCGTGAGAGAGGCCCATGGTCAATTTGATTTTGAATTCGAAAGAATTTCGAAGAAAAAACCTAGTTCGGTTTGTATTTTCAAATCGAATCGATCATGGAAAAGTGATGTGTAAGTCAATTAAAATGTTTTTGAAAGTTTTGAAATGATTTTAAAAAGTGAAAGATATTCACAAGAGGCTTTGAAAAATATTAGCTTTGAAAATCGGAAAGAAAATATTTTTGAAAAGTATTAAAAATACTTAAAAACGTCTCATTTTTAACCTATTAAAAATATATCGAAAAGAAAATATTTTTTGGATTTTTTTGACATAATCATAAAATAGGTATATTGAATGACAAGTGTGCAAAAAATCATCTCAAAATGAGAAGTTTTGATTGGTTTTTAAAAACGTTGAAGTTTGATAGAAAATGTGGAAAAAAGAAAGTGATAAAAAATTAATTTGGCCTTGGAAAGGTTTGAACCCAAGACCTTGACTTGAAAGTTTTCAAAAGGTTAACCACTGGGCCACATGCGTGACTTGTAAGAACAAGGCGTGGATTTGATTATATTTGAACATGAGTTATGAAAATGGTTAAAAATAGTGAAAATGTGAAGTTTGGAAAATAGATTTGAAAAAAAGGTCACAGGGGGATTCGAACCTTGGGCCTTAGGCATGGCAAGGAATTGAAAAGCGCGTTGACTAACATTGGGGTGGCTATACATCAGTGTATTTAACTCACTCTATATAATTATATTATAAACGAATTATTTGAATTTTAAAAAAAAAAGCGCGCGCATGATCATCTTCTTCCTCCAATCTCCATTGATCCATAACTCACTCGTTTCTTGATGAAATCAGAAGATGTAAGCATCAGGCTTGATCGTTTTGAGCCCCGAAACATGATGATGACAATTAATTTTATTTATTTTGAGCTTAAGATGATTAATTTCACATGAACTCAGATGAACCTTAATTCTAACAAATCAATATGAAATCGTGTATGGATCATGATTTGTGAAATTGATTGAGGGTTTATGATTAGTGAAGGTGCGAAAACAAGATGGACAAGCAATTTTTAAACTGGAAGGCGGAAATTACAAAGTTCAAAGTTCAAGTGACTTACCTCTTGAAGTTGAGATTGAATTCCTTGAAATAGGGTTTCCAGAAGTGTTATGATGATTGCTACAGCACCACTGAACCTTATGGAAGGTGTATGGATGCTTCACTTGCTTGGAGATGGTATGGATCAGTGTACCGAAGTCCAACTGCAGTTTGCTCAAGTTGAAGTATAATTTGATGATGGAGTTGTTACAGGTCAGTGATGAGTGCTTGAATCACTGATGTGAAGTGTATAGAAGGTGTTTGAAGTGGAAAATTGAGATATG
Organism: Vicia sativa; assembly: GCA_021764765.1. Classification (NCBI taxonomy): domain Eukaryota; kingdom Viridiplantae; phylum Streptophyta; class Magnoliopsida; order Fabales; family Fabaceae; genus Vicia; species Vicia sativa. The sequence goes on along the minus strand of CM038796.1, from coordinate 18,185,599 downwards.
CACGAGTGGATTGAGAGTTTGGAAGTTATGGATCAATATGCATGTTAATGGATTTGGAAAGTGATTTATGAGTTTGGCTTGTTTTTGGGATAGCTTGAGGATTCTAACAACTTTATAACGATGTTTAGAAAGTATTTGAAGCCTAAGATTGCTCAGAAATTGCAAGGTTTGGAGTTTTGCAATTTCTCCAACTTAGAAACTTAAAACTTAAGAAACAAGAAATAAAGAAGGAAAGCTTGGTTTATGATGCTTTGGTGTGATTTGAGAGTGAATTAGAAACCTCTATTTATAGGCAAAGAAGTTTGGCAAGCAATGGCAAGGATTGGCTTGAAATTTAACAACTTGTCTTAAAGGGCAAGAGAGACATTTTTGCCATAAATGCACATGGAATCTTTTTTTAACCATGGTTAAATTTTCAACTTGATCTTATCCTTATATTAATCTCTCCCATATGATATTTATCTCTCAAATTCTATCTAATTTGATGACAAGGCTTCTAGAAGGAAGAAAATGCAAAAAAAAAAAAAAAATGACCTATAATCTTGAAAAATGACTTGTAAAATATGGTTATGGATCATTATGTTTCAATTCTAAAACCCTAGCTACACAAAATGTTTTTGAAATTTCTTGGACATTTTGGAAATCTTGGAACAAGATCTACAACTTTCATGTTTTGAGTTTTTCTTGAATCAAAATGTATCAAGGTGAAAAATGGTCATGAAAGTGATGAAAAACCATGTTTTTAACACTTCAAAATTTTTCCAAGTGTTAGAAAAAATTTCAATTTTGTCTTTTTCACATTTTTATATTTTTTTTATGATCATGATGGATAATTTAAAATGTATTGATGATTGAAAAAATTTGGATTTGAAAAAGTTGACCAAAAGTCAAAGTTTGACTTTTCTGAACAGTTGAATTTTTATCAGATGATTCAGAATTTCTCTAAGAATCAATCAAGATATTTGGAATATTTTGAACCAAGAAATTAGGTCAACAGGTTACATTGATGATTTTAAGATCAATCTCCAAGCAATTAGGTCATTCATTGAGCAAAAAGTCAACGATACACCATCCTCGATCAAAACCCTAATTGGTCAATTCAAGATAGATCTTGAGGAAATGATGGGAATTTGAAGATCAAATGTTGATGATTGATGAAGATAGATAAATTAAGGTGAGTGGAGACTCAAACCCTAATGATCACACCTTGAACAGATGAAAAGTTTGACAAAAACCCTAATTTGGCTTTAAGGAGTACACACGCGATCTAACTATTCTAAAATTGTTAGTGATGCAATAATGCATATGTGAATGATATGATGTGGTATCTTAGGTAAAAAATTGGGGTATGACAGGTACTGCTACGAATCTCCCTTATGGAATGTCGTATTCCTTAATGTCGGGATATCAGTCGACCTCAAGTGCAGCGGTGGTTTCTGATAATGTACAAAACATGAATTCCCCTTTACAAGGATCTGTAGTAGGGGGAAATAGGGCAATGTCTGCACAACAGTTAATGCCACACTTAAATAGTACATTTATGGCAGTGTTAAGGCAACAAATGGATGATAGTAACCATGAGTTGGTTAATATGTTAACTAACCAAATGGGTAATGTGTTTAACCCTATAGTACAAGAATCAGTTGAGACTAATAGGCAGTCCGCTGAAACCAATTGACAAGTAATTGCACAGTTGACACATTTGTGTAACTTCTTGGGTGCTCCCCAAATGTCTGGTCGACAGGGGCCTCTAGTTCGACAGGTCATTCCTAATCAAGGAGATATGGGGGCAATAGAGGAGGACACTATGTATCAAGGTTAGGCTGCAACGCCTCAAATGAATGTTATTGTCGACCCACCTAGGGTATTAGTTCGTAGACAACAAGAGGTTGACCAAGTTCTTGATCAAATTTGACACGAAGAATTAGCTGTCAAGAATAATTTGACCAATATTTTCGAGAGAATTATGGCCAAAAATGGTATGAATACCATACTACAAAGACCATCTTACTAATCCCCTTTGTCTGAGTATATTCTGCAAACTGAAAACCCTAGAGGATGGAAGATTCCTAAGTATACTAAGTTTGGGGGAGAAATATGGGAATCGACATTCGAGCACATTGCTAGGTACTTGACTGAGTTGGGGGATATGGCGAATAATGAAAGCTTGACAGTGAAACATTTCCCTTAATCTGTTACTAAGGTAGACTTCACGTGGTTTACCACCTTTCCCCCTGAGTCTATTGATTCGAGGACAAAGTTAGAGAAACTTCATGAACAATTTTATGAGGGGCATTCAAAGATTAGTTTGGTCGAGTTATCAAACATTAAGAGGAGGTTTGCTGAAACAATAGATGATTAACTAAATAGGTTTAGATCATTAAAAGCAAGGTGTTTTACCCAAGTTCCTGAACATGAACTTGTTCAAATGGATGCTGGAGGTCTAGGCTATTCCATTAGGAAGAAAAAAGACCCAACTTTTGTCAAGAGTATGTCACAACTGGCTAACAGGGTTCGACACCTTGAGCATCTTCGACTAGAAAAAGTTAGACATACTAAGGCTAAGGATAAGAAAGAGAAGGTAGCCTACGTCCATTATGATGACATATATCCCATATATGAAATCGACTACATCTCTCCGACTGAGGCAGATGTCGATGTGGATGAATTGAAATTAGGGCCTGCATATGAATGCATGTCATTGTTTCCTGCCAAAGGAAAAAGCCCTACAGTCGAAACTAGTTCAAAAATTCCTGCAAAAACTTATACTTTTGATGTTAGTAAATGCGAAGAGATTTTTGATGTATAAGTAAAAGATGGTCAAATCTTAGTACCCCCAAATGCTAAACTACCACCATTAGAACAAGGCAAAAAAGAGGTTTTTGTAAATATCATAACTATCTTGGTCACACAACCTCTCAATGTTTTCTTTTCAGGGATTTGGTCCTGAAATCACTCCAGAAGGGCCGACTGAAGTTCGCTGCAAGAAAGTTGAAAATCGACATGGACCCTCTGAGACAAGAAGAGGCTTTGTTTGCTAAGCCTGTCGACATCAATATGGTGGATGTTACTAAATTTCCTGATGATAACATGGTCGAGAAAAGCACTGGTGAAAGCCCAAAGGTTAAGCTAGTTGATGTCTACCCAAAAGATGATGAAGATTTGCTAGAATTTCTTTATCGTTGCAAGAATAAGGGCGCGTAAGTCGGTTTGTGCCCCAGATGCAGTGCTCTGACTAATATGGTTGCTGCTGAAAATTTCCAAAGGTTACAGGTGGAGAAAGTGAGAGCCCAATTGAACAAAAGGGATCCCAGGAAGGCATTTCAAGCCAAGCCCAAAACTTTCATTCCATCAGCTGCTGCACCCAAAGGCACTTGGATTAAGCCCCAAATGGCTGTGGGGGAATCCAATATCGTCGATGATGTGAAGGATGTGAAAGGGAAAGCTACAATGAGCTACCGTCTCGAAGTTCGATATGAGAAAAAAAGTCATGTATCTGAAAATTACATAAGAAAGAATCCTATGAGTCGAACCCAATGGAGGAGATTTCAAAGGAAAAAGTAGGCTGAAAGACAAGCCGCTGCTGCCGCTAGGCAAACTGATATCGACAAGGATAAAAATCAGAGGCAGTATAGGGTGAAGGTCGACCCTACTATCAAACAACAGATTAAGGAAGTTGCCAACAAACCAGCCGCCAAAGATTCTGACGAGGAAACCGACAATTTTGTCTCTGACTCAGAGGAATGTCTTGACATTTTGGTCAATGTTATGTCCATACTCCTTGAGAAATACAACATCCCGACTGAAGTGGAGGACACTGATGATGTCGATGCTGCAGAAATGGCTTTGCACAAGCCAACTTGTTATTTTGTGATGAACAATGGCTCTATTGAGAGCCAAGATGCATTTTTCGAAAGGCCTGACATGGGTATGAGAAGTCATCTAAAGCCTCTGCTGATTAGGGCAAAGGTCGAAGGCACAACCATTAACAAAGTGTTAGTGGATTGGATCAAGTTTCAAAAGTTAATACTAGTAATTATTCACAATTTGAAATCATTTCATATATTCATCATATGAAAGACATCGAAAGACATTAAACACGATTTTTCCCGCAGCTTTCCCTGGATGTTAGCTTTTATTTATTGTTGATTGCACCTCAATTGGAATTACATAGCTCTAGATATGGTACAACTACTACACTGACCTAATGATATAAAATATTTTGAAAGCAATTGTGAATCTTCCTAAAAATTTCACGTGTTCCTTTATGCTTTTGACAACTTTCTCCTATGTCTCAAATATTATCAAAAATTTAAACCATATAATTTTGCATCAAATACGGCTAAAATTACTAAAGAAACCGATGATAAAACTCAATGTCGACAAACTATCATCACCACCCCAAATTTGAATTGTTGCTTCTCCTTAAAAAAAACTTGCAAAATAAAAATTTAACAAAAAAATAACATTCTTACCCAAACAATGGTGACTTCACAATTCTTACTCAAATGTCACTTATGTAGTTTGCTTCAATTCAGACGAATCCAAATAATTCTCCCCACTTTAAAATATACTCAATCTTTTCCTCTTTCTCACATTTTCGCTCAATTGAAAAGTTAATATAGTAATCACTCCATCAACACACAACGATTATATTATCATAAGCTTAAAAATTTATAAACAAAACAAAATTAAAATTCTAACAAAAACATATTTTGGGATAAATTTTAATATTTTGGATTTAAGTTAATACAATTTTCCATTTTTTACAACCATAATTTTTCACACATTATATATATATATATATATATATATATATATATATATATATATATATATATATATATATATATATATATATATATATATATGTATGTATGTATGTATGTATGTATGTATGTATGTAATATCTCATTTGATTAATTATGTCTTGAAGAAGTGAATCAAAAATTAGAAGTAGTAACCAAATTGGTTAGAAACCAACTAAGGGGCAGTTTGGACATTAGTTATACGAGTAAGGCATGTTTGGCAAGACACCCATTCCCAATTGTTCCAAATCTGATTTTCGTAGAAAGAAAGGAAGGAAAGAAGAACATAGTAAGAAAGAAGAAGAGGAAGGTTGTCTCAATTCAATCTCTCTATCTCTTGCATGCAATCCCGAACTTCTTGTTCTCATCATCTCCCAAGTCCAATTATGTAGTTGTTTCTTCAATCTAAGGTGAGTCTCTTAGTTAGAGACCTTGGGAAAAACTTGGGTTTTTCTAAAGATTGGGGTTTTTGGGGTTTGAAGTGAAATTGATGTTGCATGTATGTAATAATCCATGAATTTAATGCTATGTTTTTGTATTTCGTGATTAACCACTGTAGGAACAGATGAAAGGTGGAGAAATGGAGTTTGGAACTCCCAAAACAGAACTGATGTGTTCTAATTTTTCTAGTTTTTGCAGACCACGCTTAATGGTCGGGGTCGCGCGCAGCACGCCCCACTTTAACTTGAAAATGTCCATTTCACATGGGTTGTTCAGCGGCGTGACCTCTGTAACACCCCATATTTTCAATTATTACTAAATGGGAATTTTAATTATTTAATTAATTAAAATTTAATTTTTGGGAATTATTGGAGAATTATTGGAAAATAAATAAAAGGAGAGAATTTGGATTTATGGTGTAAAGAATAGAAGGAGGGGTGTATGGAGTAAAAATCTCTAATAATTTATTTTATTGTTATTATTATTATAGAATAATAATAAAAAGAATAAAAAGAGGAAAAAGAGAATAGAGTGTTATTTGGAGAAACTGATCATACGGGAAAAGAGAGAAGAGGCAGAAGGAAGAGGAAAACCTAAAGCTTGAGAAATTCACGAAATTGGCTAAGGTAAGGGGTGATTTTATCTAGTTATTTTGTCTTATCGATTTTGGGAATGATATGATTGATTGAGTAGTTAGGAATCCCAATTTAGGGTGTTCTAGGTTTATGAGTTTAAACCCCAAATCCATGAATTTTGATGTTTTGAAGCAAATTGATGTTATGGTGTTCATAGATGTTGTTGTAACATGATAGAATTGCGTTATAATCATGTTTTTGGAACTTTTTTGATGATACATATGCTTGGGATCGAAATTGGTTGGATCGGGAACCATTGTTGTTTTTAAATGTAGTATTTTGACTTCTGCTACAGCAAGCAATCGATTATCATTTGGTGTAAATCGATTGCACTACTTCAAAAACATGATTTTGGCCCCTGGAGCTGTGTGCAATCGGTTGCAGTCTGGTGCAAATCGATTGCACCCTGTATGACAGAATTTTGAAAACTTCAAAAACTCGTAACTTTCAAACCGTAAGTCCGTTTTAGTCTCCGTTTTGGACAATATTCCTTAAATTAAATAATCTATTTTATGAAATGAAGAAAATAATAATTAATTGGTTTTATGTTGGAAATTATTAGTTTTTCCGAATTATGGATAATTGTACTTAGTGTACTTGGTGAAGGAAACTAGTATGATATTGTACTGATGAATTGGATGTAGGTTGATGCTTGCATGCTATATTCTTGTTGATATTGTATATTCATGATGGTTGTTGATATCATGTGTTGTTGATATTGTATATTCATGATGGTTGTTGATATCATGTGTTGTTGATGTTGTATATTCATGATGTTGTTGATATCATGTGTTGTTGTTTATGTTGTATACTTAAGATGGTTGTTGATATCATGTGTTGTTGTTGATGTTGTATATCCTTGATGGTTGTTGATATCATGTGTTGTTGTTGAATGTTGCATGTTGTTGATGTGCATGCATATACATTGGTGGTAGCTAATTCCCATTGTGTGGAATTAGTGAGTTGACCAATATCCTTTGCCAAGTTGGAATGGGCGGTGAGGTTATCTATGTCCGAGTTGGAATGGAATAGATGTTAATGTTGTGTCCGAATTGGAATGGAATAGTATGTGAATTTAGTTCACTGTCGATACCACATGAATAGAGTCTTGCATTGCATTTTTGTATGGATTATAACATGATAGGATGGTTTCCAGTGTTATAATATTGTTGTTGTGTACGGTGTATGTTATGACTTGGATTGTGAAATAAATCTGATTATGCTAAATAGGGTGGACTAATAACTTGTGAAATTATGTTGTTTTGATGAATTTATAATGCATTTTAATTATGATGAAGTCTCACCCTTACTTTGATGATTTCAGATTGAAACTTCAACGGCTTAGGAGTTGGTGAGGATGACTCGTAGAGCTATGCTTTTATTTTATTCGTGTGTCGGTGTCATGCTCTGGTCTTGTAACACTGGGGAACGTTTGGTTTAGAGCTATGATTAAACTTTGTTGATTTATTTGAGGTTGTTTGGATAATTGTTTTTGCGAACTAAGGCGTTGACCTTATGATAATCATTTGGTTTGAATTATTCAAGTGTTCAGGTTATCCCGCTGTGTAGAACATGTTACTTTCATGATTAATTGAATTATGTTCTTCAGTAAAGCATGAGATTATATGGAATTTTATTTTAATCAATTATGATGCCCGTTTTATACATGTTAACTCTGAATTTAATATATTAATCGCAAGGTATTAAGAAGGGTGTTACAACCTCGCTCAGCGCGCTTCCCTGGGCAGGATCAAATCATTCTTTTCCCCAAGTGCAGAATAATTCTTATTCTAAGAAATATTTGTGTTAGTGACTCCAATAGATTACATGCATATTTATGAGATTGATGTATGACTAAGTATGCTTTAAATAACCGTGGGTATCGACTATATGTAATACATGCCATGTGTATAAATTTGTGGTTGTTGGAAATTACGTGAATATGTGAATTCCAATCATTTCGGGGGAAATGATACGGGTGTGTTGCCTATGAGCTTAATATGCATATGGATGCTTGTGCCATTGTGTGTGATTTTGGCGGATGTATGCTAGAATCGGAGCAGACCTTATATCAGGACGTAAATCACTTATGACCACGACTAATATTGTGTGATCTTTAGTTCGTGCCTTGTTGTGTGATATGGGATACCCTACTTTGTGATCTGGGTATGTCGTACACGTTTGAGCTGCCAAAGGCGATGTCCTTGTGTGGGGCAGTGAAACAGGGCAATTCAACCTTAAACTTATATGTATTTCTTAGTATGATGGGGAGGAAATTGCCATGTAGGAAATCCTTGGATATAACTCACCTCTGGTGGTGACATGTAGACTATACCACTAGGCTATCACACGATGGGCCATGCGTCGAGAAGGAGTTTTTGTGCTTGTGTAATTCATCGGCGTAAAGATGATTGACGTGGTTGTGACGCCTAATAGGCAAATGTCACTTCGTGTACTCGTCGCAGATGAAATTCCATATAGGAATGATCTGTTTCATCGTGCAATGGATTGGTACGAGTCTCTTGACATTAGGCATTGGGGTACTCATCGAGGGCGTCGAAGTGTAACTGTGGTAAAGGTATTAACATACTTCTTGATTCCTCATAAACGGGTACGAGTCTGCATACTTGTTTGTGTTTATTGCTACCTCACTGGTTAGTCAAGGGACTTTCAGTGGCTGCGTATTCCTTATGATGTACTTGTACCTAGCCGTGAGGCATAACCCGGATCCTAGGTGGATCCGTTTATAATACATATACCCTATAGAACCGAGCGAATCCCTATGATAGGGAGGCTCACTGAGATTTAGTAATCTCACCGCATTCTAATTATATTTTTTCAAGTTCTTCGAGACAAGACAAAGGCAAGGGTAAGATAGCTTAGTCTTGCAGTGGTGTTTCGTTGGCGATGATATTTACTCATTGTATCTTTCTGTTTTATACTCTCTTGGATGATGTATTAGTACTACTATTTGAGACTTGTATCCATTTTTCCCATAACAATTTTGGCATTTGTTATAATGTGTACTGATACTTATCTATATTCTGCTGCGTATGTATGACTGTTTTATGTACCATTCTAATACCATATGCATATATCCTAGGCAATGTATGTATGGGGTGTTATAGTTGGTATCAGAGCAGGTCGATTCCCAGATTTGCCATGAAACATTATAAGTCATCACAATTCTGTCTCATATACGTAGTTATTGGCATGATTCCTTATGTTCTATGTGTGGCATTGAGCCTGATCAACTGGATTCTATGTGTAGGACAAACAGGAAGATAGCCGATGGACGCAAAAGAATTCGAAGGCCTAGAACTAGGCCCATTTAACCAGAGATTCCTACTCCTGCTAGTGGTGAAAATATGCCTGATGCAAATGTGCCTTGGATGTAGAGGATGCAACAGATGCAATAGCAGAATTAGATGATGATGCAAATGATGCATGGCATGCAACAAACACCGCAACCAGCTACTCCTGCTCCAGTTCCTCAAGCTCTTGTAGGACCTTATTTTCGTGCCTTTTTCAGGATGATTCCCCCAGAATTCACTGGTGGCTTATATCATGTTGCAACTCATGATTGGCTCTATGGAATAGAGCAGGTATTTCAGGCCATCCAGTGTACAGAGGAGGATAATGTGATGTTTGTTGCCCATAAGTTGAAGGGTCCGGCTGGTAGGTGGTAGGACACTACATCTACCCACTTTACCTTTCAGGCCATTCCAAAAGATTGGCAATACTTCAAGACCGCTTTCTTGGAGAAGTATTTCCCCAACAACATTCATGCTCAAAAGGAGTGTGAATTCCAACTCTTCAAGCAAGGAAATTTGTCTGTTTTTGAATATGCTAAGAAGTTTGAAGATATGGTTGCCTATTTCAGACAGGTTGTTTATGCTCCTGATGAGATGTGGAAGGTTGATCAGTTTTTGTTTGGGATGAATGCTGACATTGCTCATAGCGTATCCCAGAGGGAGTTTACCACCTATGTTGAATGCTTAAGAAAATGATATGTTGCTGAAAATAGTTTGAAGAGGGTCAAGGAAGAAAGGGAACAAAACCGGCCTTTTCGGAAGAATCAAGGGAAGTCGGGGCAATATTTGAATCCTCACAACTCTCCTCCTGTAAGGAAACCAACCTATGGTGATCGTCTATCTCAACCTCCTCAGTGTAATAAGAGTAATAGAAGACATCATGGAGAATGCTGGAAGTGCTACCATTGCGGGTTATCGAGTCATCTCGCAAAAGACTTCCCAAATCGAAGTGTTTCTAAGAAGACTACAGGGAGGGTGTACACCTTGGATGCAAGGAAGGCTTAACGAAACACAAGTCTTGTTGCTGGTACGTGTTATATTAAAAATAAACCTTTATTAGTGCTTGTAGATTGTGGAGCGACGCGTTCCTTTATTTCTAATTCTTGTGTACGTCGGCTTGGAATCGAGGATACTACTCTTCCTAATGCTATGATTATTTCGTCTGCTACGGATGATGTAGTAGAACCTCTAAAAGTCTGTAGAGACTATTATGTCACCTTCAATGACTGAAACTTCTCTATTAATCTTATTTGTCTTCCTCTCAAGAAGATCGATGTGATATTGGGTATGGACTGGCTATCAGCTAATTCAGTGTACATTGGTTGCAAGGAGAAGGCTATCTTCATTCCTGCTGAGGAAACTACTATTGTTGATGCTATTGTAAATCTGATCAAAGGTACAATAAACTTGATCAATTGCCTATATGTTCAGGAGAAGTCTTTTCTTTTGGCTCTTACTTCGAATCCCGAAAGTAAGAAAAGTGTATCGGATATTCCTGTTGTGTGTGATTTCCTGATGTATTTCCCGAGGATGTCACTTCTCTTCCTCCAGAGAGGGAAGTTGAATTCTTTATTGATCTTGTTCCTGGAACAGCCCCAGTTTCTATCGCTCTGTATCGAATGTCTCCTGGGAGTTGAGAGGATTAAAGAGTCAGTTGGAAGAGATATTGGCGAAACATTTTGTTCGAACTAGTGTTTCTCCATGGGGTGCTCCTGTCTTATTGGTCAAGAAGAAGGATGGTAGCATGCGTTTATGCATTGATTACCGTCAGTTGAATAAAGTAACCATAAAGAACAAGTATCATTTGCCATGAATTGACGACTTCCTAGATCAGTTGAAAGGAGCCTGTGTGTTCTCGAAGATTGATCTCAGGTCAGGGTATCATCAAATTTGGTTCAAGAGTTTGGATGTGTCGAAGACCGCGTTTAGGATGCGATATGGCCATTATGATTTTTTGGTTATGCCTTTCAGAGTGACCAACGCCTCTACCGTCTTTATTGATTACATGAACTGTGTGTTCCAACCATATCTAGATCGGTATGTAGTAATATTCATAGTTGATATATTGATTTACACTCAGACGGTGGAAGAACATGTGGAGCACTTAAGGATTGTATTGTCTGTTCTTCGTGAGAAGTAATTATTTGAGAAGCTTAGTAAGTGTGAATTCTGGATGTTTGAAGTGAAGTTTCTTGGGCATGTTATTTCTAGTGGTGGTGTAGCAGTGGATCCATCTAAAGTGGAAGCGGTAATTAATTGGGAACGCCCTAAGAATGCGACTGAAGTCCGAAGTTTCGTTGGTTTGGTGGGTTACTATCTGAAGCAACTCGATTTTCAAAAATCTTTTTATTCTCGAAAACAGTGAAATCGCCACCTAATTTTATTTGTTCTAAAAAGATATGGTTATGTAAGGGGAGTCGGTTATGTAAGGGGAAGGTGTTAGCACCCCTTACATCCATCGTACTCGATGGGACCCGTTTAGTTCTACGTGTGTGTGTATATTTGATAATCTCTAAGTTATAAAAGAAACAGAATTTGTTTATTATTATTTTGAGTTTGGCACGGTTTTGGAACCGTGTGCCTACGTATTCCCTTGCGCAATGGGAAAGTCAAAACTCCGTAGTTCCTCTTAAAAAGGTTTTAATTGGTTGTATTGATTTTATAAGAAAAATTGTGCGTTTAGACATTTCAAATACTTTGAACTAGGACTTGTTTGTTTGTTTGAAAAGCTTAAGTCCTCGTTCGTATTTGAAACGACTATTGCACTCTCTTTATCGGAAAAGAGTTTAATCATCGCATATATGAGCGATAAAAAGAGTTTGAATGAGTTATTTTGTTTTTATGTGGGAGACGAGTATTGGACCATAAGCGTTCAACGGCTAACGCCCCAATTACTCGGATGAGTGGACAGAAACATCCGAATCATCTTTTTCTACCCAAAAGTTTTATTAAGAAAAGTGAGGTGAAACATGGTTCACGTTAATTAAATTCAATTAAAGACACCAAACATACGGTCGAGGGTCGATACTGGACCTGACTACCATATGTTTGGGAGGAGGGAGAAGTAGAATATTTATTTAAGAAATTATTTTGAAAAGAAACCCGACATTGGATCGGGGTTTAAAACTTTAATTGTGAAAGTGTTCTGCTACGCGTGCTGAGATGGAATGGAAGCGGGTTATGATTAATCAAGTATATGGACTTGATTAATCTCGTGAGGATAGGTGCTCCTATCCCCAACCATGAGACCCTGGTGCATGGTGATTGGTATATAGACCAATATTGTTTCGGGTTATGATCGATCAAAGCAACAAAGGCTTTAACCGATCTCGTGAAGATGGCCATGCCCATCCCCAACTATGAGACCCTTTAGGAAATTGACATATGAGTCAATCAAAGCGGAATCGAATTGATTTTAATTTTGAATTGTGTGCAGAGTGTACAATGGTGAATAATTGCTGAATGAATAAATAAACAGACAAAAATATCATACAATACAATCGGAAATTTAAATAATTATTGGAGATGATTTTTTTTCTGTTTGATGAAAAAATCGGCTAATGATTTAATTGATAAATCATCAAACACAAACTATCAGATCCAATAATCATTTAGTACATCGCAACAAAATATTATTCATGAAAATAAATTAATGGAAAAGATAAGTTCAGAAATAACCTGTATTGCAGTGACTCCGCGAAGTAAGAAAAAGAAAACCATCTGATCTTTGACTAGTCCGAAATACCTCCACACACTAACGAACCGAGTACAACAGCTTCCGATCCAGAATACTCCGACGGTCCCAAAAATAGCAATATTACACCACATATATATTTATCAATATTAACATTTTGGCTAAAAATAAATTAACTAGGAATAATAAGAGAAAGAAAAGATTTTTCTATTAAAAAAACAAGGTGGTGACACTTGTCACCACCAGATTTAATATAAAATAAAAAAATAAAAGAATTAAATTGTTTTTATATATTTTTCAAGAAATAAAGTGAAAGGAATAAAAAGGGAAAATATATAAAAAAATGCCCAAATGGGCAAGAACAGAAAACAGATGAAACCTTGTTCTCTCTTCTCTCACGCATGCTGGCTTCTCACTCTCATCGCTCTCTCACGCGTTTCTCACTTCTCTCATCGCTCTCTCGTTGGAAATCGCTCTTCCTCGTCTCTCTCTCGCCGGAAATCGCTCTCTGTCTCTCTCTCACCGTCGCCGGAGATCGCTCTCTCTTCCACAGCGATCTGTTACTCTCTCGAATTGTTATTGCATGTTTTGATTTCTGATAATCGTTTTGACTTTTCGTTTCTGTTTACAAATTGGAAATGGAAAGGGGGAAAGGAAACCCTAGTTTTCTAATCGGTGATGATGATGATGGTGCGAAAAGGAGAGAAAAAATGGAATGAAGGTGAAGGACGGCGACAGAGTTCGCAACCTCTTCTTCAAAAATCGGTATTACCTTTCGAAACTCTCTTCTTCTTTCTCGGTATTCAGAACTATGATTTCTGAAAAAACAAATTCTGAAGGTGTTTAGTTTTGGGAAAATGATGAGTATGCTTTGTTTATATTTTCTGGGATTTGGAACTGCTTTTCTGTTTATCGTATGCTTACTTTCTGGGATTTGGGATTTTGAACTGGTTTTCTTCTTTGAACAAGGGTTTGGACCTGTGTATTTGAGAATTGTTAGAACTGATGCTCTGAGGTTTTGGCTTTTGGTCTGTGTTCTTTTGATGGATGCTTGTTCTCTGTTTTTGTTGAGGATACCCTGTGTTTTTTAAAACTGATGGAACAGATGTTATATTTTGTCCCTTGCTTTTTCCTGGTCTCAATGAACTGATAGAATAGATGCTCAATTCCTCTTTTGGCTTTCAAAAACTGTTATGGCAGATTGTTTCTTGCTTTTGGGTTCCCAAAATGATACTTGTTTTCTGTTGCCTCAGATACTATGCCTCTAGTTTTAGTTTTTTGCTCAGGAACTCTCATTTTTCTGTTTTCACTTCTTTTCACCTTTGGGTGAAAACATACTTTGAAAAACACTCTTTTCCTTTTCCATGCTGCTGCTGTATTAATTACTTGTAGGGTTGAGTTTACTTCTTTCAGTTCTACTACTGCTGGCTGGCTTTGATTATGCTGATAACCAAGACAATTTGTCTTCCTTGCTGACCCTGTTACCTTTAATCACACTTGCTGCCTGTTTTGTTGATTATACTTGTTGGGATTTAATGACATTGTCTGTTAGAATTGATTTCACTTGCTGCCTGTTGGGAATTAATAATTGTTGTCTTTCATTCATGCTTGCTGCCTGTTGAGAATCATTAGACCGTTGCCTTATATCGTTGCCTTATACTGTTGCCTTATACTAACCGTGATGAATGGTCTGAGTTAGGCTTGTTTGTGAATCGAGTTAGCTCGCGATTTGCAAACAAGCTATTTTTCACCGATGATTGATCTTGAATAAGATTATGAGGGTTGACATTAAAACCTGATTCCCGCCAAACACCTAATGATGAGTCTGAAAAAAAGAAAAATTCTCTTGATAATTTTCTTGTATTTGTTTATGTTTATGTTTGCTAACCAAATTTCTTTTCCTTGTTTTGAGTAACATGTGGAGGTTGAACATGGATAGAGCAAAATAGGAGAACTTGAAGATCGGATGGTGACGTTTGGCACAAAGAGGGCGACGATTTGAAGATACTGCTAGAATGTAGTTTTTAGGATTTAGGACTTTTTGTAGAATATTGTAACCTAAAAGCTTCTTGTAACACACTTGTAATATAGAACTTAAATGAATGAATTTTGAAATTCAATTTGTGTCGATGTTGATACAATAATTTTAGGACTTGAATTCGAATTTATGATCTCTTGGGCATTCGAGTGGCTATCGAGATGTTAATAACAAAAAGACCAACAGTTGTCTTGTATTATTCCTTGAATTGAATTCAAAATTTCCTTTGAACTCAAACTTGTGACCACCTTTGCTAATTTAAAGTATAACAATCTTCTGAATTAGTTTGAAATCTTTAAATTTCCTTTTAGGTTTGAGAAAGTTACAAATCCTTGCAATTTGACGTTTGGATGTGAAATATCTCTTCATCAAAATTAATCCACACCCTTTAGCTTTCCAAACTTCTTGAATTTAAAGCAAAAACAAGTATGCATTAGGTGGACTTTGGTTAACACGCTTACCCAAATAATGAGCTTCAAATTAAACAAAATTCCTTTTTATCGATGGACCACAAAAGAATGTCATCTTGAAAAAGAAACCTTGAATAACTTATAGCGCAAGTAACGAACAATTCGTAAGTCGTTTTAATACAAGAAACCCATAAAGTCATAACATCTTTCCACATGATCAAAAAAATGAAGAGCGTACTTTAATTCTCAATTTCCATAAGACGACCTATCCTTCGGGATCAATCCAGACAATCTAATCAAATGAACCAATTCTTGAATTAACGTCAAAGGCCCAAACAGACCATAATTCACAATCAAGGAGGTATATTGAAAGCAAAGAAGTTCTTCATAAATTAAAGGGCGTGAAACCCTTATTTCAAAGATATGGATAGGGGAAATTTTGGGGTGCGACACTATCGAAGATTCATAATGCGATTTTCCAAATTGGCGTTACCTATGACAAGGATTACAAGAAAATAAGTTTCTTTTGATTGGGATTCAGCCTGTTGTTGAAGCAGTAAAGCGGCAAGCAAAGAGTTGGTATTATTTTTACCGGGTGATATATACCGGTTAGGTTATATCGTATCGTGTCCACAGAGATTGGTTATTGATTCGTTGTTTGAAAATTCTACTGTTAATGAGTTTGAGATTAAAAGAAATGAAAATAAAAGACAGAAAGTAAATGAACAAAAAGTATAAAGGATAGACAGCTTGTCCGGAACGAATGTAAACTACCCGTCACATACTTAAATCTACCACCCATGTCATACTCAGCCTACGATACTCATCCGTGTCATCACATACCTCTCACAATCTAAGCTATTTCTAACCCAAATTGAGAATCCTCCCGAATCATCTCAATAGTCATGTCTGGCCTACCTCAACAACACAGAAGTCAACTGCGTCACCTCCATACCCATCTCTAGCATACTTCACCAACGCAGAGGCATTAAGATCAGATACTTTATAGTGAATGTCAGCTCTAAACTCATTTCTAGCATTCAGAAACTAACAGATAATCATCCTAGGTAAGAATCTAAGCGATCTATCTCTAACAAAGCTCAAATCCCTAACATAGAGTAAAAACCTAAGATAATCACCAACACAAATTCGTAAAGCAAATTTTATACAACGCCAAGGGCAACAAATATACATGAGTGAGAGTAGATATACATACAAAACCTAACAAAAGAGATTACAAAGAGAAGAGAAGAAGAGGAACCAAACATTTCTTGGTTTGTCAACACCAATCAACGAGGGATTCGACTCCGGATCATCCAAATGCAAGCTCCAATGTTGTTTTCTAAGCAAATCTATCAAAAAAATGATGTTGATGGTGTTGGGACTCAAAAATACCCAACCCATTACCTAAAAATATGTTTTTAGCCTCTTTTAAAGAATTCTGAAATCGCAGGGCGCGCTTAGCCTAGTATTTTCGCGCTCAGTGCGGTCTGCACTATCCTGAAAAAAATCAGCATCTTGTTTTTGCCATAACTTGAGAACCGTAACTCGGAATTGCGCCTGGTTTGAAGCGTTGGAAAGCTTATTCAATGATCTATCTAACCATGAATAAATATAAATCAAATTGATGATTTTTATTCTTTGATTTTGAGCCTTATTCGTTGATGAGTTGCTCAAATCGCGCGTTTGAAGTCGTGTCTTCGACACTTTATTACTCAATGCTCCAATTATGAATGAATACCTATAAAAGAGATGAAAAAATATCAAATGATACAATATTTACACAAAAAAACTCAATTATTCTATTATGCACACATTTATACAAAAAGCGGGGGATTTATTCGAAGAATATCAACAAAAGAACTGATAAGTGCCTCTAAACATATATACAAAATAACTAAATTTTGGCACTTATTAACTCTCCCCAACTTGACACATTGTTTGTCCTCAAACAAAGTCAAGTGAACCTAAAGAAACAAAAGATGATAATCAAAGAATCACGAATCACGAATCAACAAGTTTTTAAAACGAAAAACAAATGTGTGGTTCAAACGAAAACGTACACGCAAAATACTTACTTACCACATTCCTACAACGAAAACATATAAATGAAACAAATCCTAAGTACAAAAATCATGCAAAATATTCTAAAACAAAACAAGCTCAATCATGAATCACACCTAGCAAAAATTCATCAATAGATGAAGAACACACAAAGGTGAGGGATAAAAAACACTCCTCCACAATCTTGCAAACAAAAGACTAAATTATGCATTCATCCAAAAACGTTTTGAAAATATAAATGCAAGAATCACAAGGGCTTTTCAAGGTTGTAATGTGGCTTGGTTAACAAACAAGTTATAAGTCCTAAAGCTAATCGAAACAAAAAATTGTCTAAACCTAAGGGAGTGATCAACTCACAAAGTTCCAAACAATATAATTTCAATCAAACTTCTTCATCACAAATTTCACACCAAAACACCTTACTTATTAACACAACATTATTCATACTCTTTTTTTTTTTTCAAAACTTTTTTCTTTTTTTTCTTTCTTTTTCTAATCTTTCTTTTTCACTTTTTTTTCTTTTCTTTTTCTTTTCTCTTAACCTCATACCAACCACAATATAAGTAAATAAACATTTTTCTCCCCAACTTGAATTTAACCAACATTAATGTGTGAATACTCCCTTCTTTCTATGGCAAGGTAAAAATCCATACAACAACATATAGTTGAGGGTTCAAGAAACAAATAAATCAACATTCATACAAAAAAGGTGAATTCAACACTCATAGACAAGCATCAAATTCAAATAAACATGGATATGGATAAAAACTCAAAGGGGCAAACAAAGGTTCACACACTCACAAGGTGAATTGAATATTTGGCCAAGGTAGTTATGCTCAAAATCAACAAAATGCCTTGATCATTTTCTTGCAATCATACAGTCAACACAAAACAAAAGATTAAGCATAATAAAATCCAGTTAAAACAAGAATGTGGACTCTCATATGTAAACAATGGAAAGCTTCCTCACATTTATGGTTAAAAATGGTACTAAAGTGATTCAACTCATGAGCAAGTAATTCAAAAAGAATGAATAACATGGTAATTATACAAATGATAAATTTCCTAAACATGTTATGCTATAGAAAGCGTAAAACGAGTACCTGACGTGTACCAACTTTGAAAACTATCATTACCATACATCCGCAAGTTGAAACGATCAAACTCGGAAAATCATCAAATGCAACCTCAAGCTACCAAACCAAAATTTGAGTCCAAACAACAACAAAAGAATTAGAAAACCAATATTTACAATATTCACAACCAACAAAACTCCTCAAGCTAAACACGACAAGCTTGCGGAAATAACAATTTAACACAACAAATCAAAAGCAAATAACGATACGAAAACTTGGTGAAAATGAATTAACAAGTTAAAAAGTGAAGATTTAAAATTAAGAACAAGTCCTATTTCAACTTGTTAAAACACAAATCACCACACACATAAACAAACATTAAAAAAAAGCTTGTTTTACGTCGTAAGCTCGACGCCTTTATTGTGCGGGCACTAGTAACCTCCTCTCGTCATGCGATGGTATTGCCACACCGTTCAAACCTAAAGAAAGTGTCCTAACAACCACACAACAAACGTTACGAGTACAATACAATTCACAACATCACATGAAAGCTAAGAAAATCACAAATATGTACAAGTATGGAAAGTAAACACACAACATGTACATGTAACATATACAAGTTCATATACAAAACCTATACAACATTTACTCTAAACTCATTTCTAGCATTCAGAAACTAACAGATAATCATCCTAGGTAAGAATCTAAGCGATCTA
Organism: Vicia sativa; assembly: GCA_021764765.1. Taxonomy (NCBI): domain Eukaryota; kingdom Viridiplantae; phylum Streptophyta; class Magnoliopsida; order Fabales; family Fabaceae; genus Vicia; species Vicia sativa. The sequence goes on along the minus strand of CM038796.1, from coordinate 18,166,403 downwards.
TCTCTAGCAAAGCTCAAATCCCTAACATAGAGTAAAAACCTAAGATAATCACCAACACAAATTCGTAAAGCAAACTTTATACAACGCCAAGGGCGACAAATATACATGAGTGAGAGTAGATATACATACAAAACCTAACAAAAGAGATTACAAAGAGAAGAGAAGAAGAGGAACCAAACATTTCTTGGTTTGTCAACACCAATCGACGAGGGATTTGACTCCGGATCATCCAAATGCAAGCTCCAATGTTGTTTTCTAAGCAAATCTATCAAAAAAATGATGTTGATGGTGTTGGGACTCAAAAATACCCAACCCATTACCTAAAAATATGTTTTTAGCCTCTTTTAAAGAATTCTGAAATCGCAGGGCGCGCTTAGCCTAGTATTTTCGCGCTCAGTGCGGTCTGCACTATCCTGAAAAAAATCAGCATCTTGTTTTTGCCATAACTTGAGAACCGTAACTCGGAATTGCGCCTGGTTTGAAGCGTTGGAAAGCTTATTCAATGATCTATCTAACCATGAATAAATATAAATCAAATTGATGATTTTTATTCTTTGATTTTGAGCCTTATTCGTTGATGAGTTGCTCAAATCGCGCGTTTGAAGTCGTGTCTTCGACACTTTATTACTCAATGCTCCAATTATGAATGAATACCTATAAAAGAGATGAAAAACTATCAAATGATACAATATTTACACAAAAAAACTCAATTATTCTATTATGCACACATTTATACAAAAAGCACAGGGGATTTATTCGAAGAATATCAACAAAAGAACTGATAAGTGCCACTAAACATATATACAAAATAACTAAATTTTGGCACTTATCACCTGTGAGAAAAGTTTTCAGAAATTGAAGAAGAAGTTAACTACCGCTCCAGTGTTAATGATTCCAGATCTAAAGAAATTCTATGAAGTATTTTGTGATGCCTCTAAGAAGGGCTTAGGCGGTTTTTTGATGCAAGACGATCAAGTTGTGGCGTATTCATCTCGACAATTAAGACCTCATGAAGAGAATTATCCTTCCCATGATCTTGAGCTTGCCACTATTGAGTTCGCACTAAAGGTGTGGCGACATTACTTGTATAGAGACCACTTTGAGATGTTTTGCGATCATAAAATTTTGAAATATCTCTTTGACTAGAAAGAACTCAACATGCGCCAGAAAAGATGGATGGAGTATCGGAAGGATTACGACTTTGAATTGAAATATCACCCTGGGAAAGATAATAATGTTGCAGGTGCTTTGAGTAGAAAAGAAATTTGAATTGTTGAGTTAATGGTGTTAGAGTTTGATCTTTTGGAGAAATTCAGGAACCTTGATTTGCAATTTAAATGAGTGCCCACATGTGTATTGATTAGTAATCTGAATGTAGAGAGTGTGTTACAAGAAAGGATCAGTCAAGTACAGCGTAATGATACAAAGATGCAAATTCAGGAGAGATTCCCAGAATTTTGTCGAGCGTCCGATGGAGTTATTATGTTTGGACAACGTGTGTGTGCCTAACGATGTGGAGAGGAAGAGAATGATCTTGGACAAAGCCCACAAGAGAAAGTTTACCATTCATCCTGGATCAACCAAGATGTATCAAGATTTGAAGAGGAGTTTCTGGTGTCCAAGCATGAAGAAAGATGTTACTGGTTATGTGGAGCAGTGTGGGGTATGTCAACAAGTGAAGATAGAATACCAAAGACCTGGTGGTATGTTGCAACCGTTAGATGTTCCTATATGGAAAGGGGACAACATATCCATGGATTTCATTATGGGACTACCTCGTGCCTTAGGTGGTCATAATTCTATTTGGGTGATCGTGGATCGTTTGACGAAATCTGCGCATTTCTTACCAGTAAAGACCAATCATAAAGTGCTTCATCTAACTCGATTTTTTGTAGCAGAAATTGTAAGATTGCATGGTGTACCATATAGTATCGTGTCGGATAGAGACCCAAAGTTTAATTCTCAATTTTGAAGAGCTTTTCATCGAGAAATAGGAACGGGATTGAATCTGAGTACTTCAAACCACTCTCAGACTAACATCAGACCGAGAGAACCATTCATACAATCGAAGATATGTTGAGGGCTTGCATTCTTGAAAGTGATGGAAGTTGAAAGGATCACTTGTCATTGATAGAATTCGTGTACAACAACAGTTACCACTCTAGTATAGACAAGGCACCATATAAAGCCTTGTATGGAAGGAAATGTCGTTAACCTTTAAGTTGGTCTGAAGTTGGTGAAAAATGAACTCTTGGATTGGAAATAATTCAAGAGACGACTGAGAAAATTAAGGAAATACGAGAAAAGATGAAAAAAAAGCTCAGGATCGTCAAAAGGGTTATGCGGACAAGAGGAGGAGGCCTTTGAGTTTTGAAGAAGGTGATCATGTGTATTTGAAAGTGACTCCGAGGCTTATATTGAAAGGACTGTTTAAAGTTCGGAAGCTTAGTTTGAGATATGTGGGACCATATCAAATCATGAGACAGATAGGTGAAGTGGCATATCAATTAGCATTACCTCCGTCACTATCCGGATTGCATGACGTATCCCATGTGTCTCAACTTCGGAAGTTCGTGCCGGATTCATTTCATCCTATCCTTTCAGATGCTATTGAGATAGAACCAGATCTTTCTTACCAACCTCAACTTTTCGTGTCTTGGAATGTGCAACCAAGTTCTTGAGGAACAAGGAAATACCTCTTGTGAAGGTGTTGTGGGAGGAATCTCTCCGAAATAAGCTACTTGGGAGCTTGAAGTGAAGATGCGAGAGTCATATCCTCATCTGTTCTGGTAAGTTTTCGAATTCGAGGAAGAATTCTATTTAAGGGGGGAATGTAATATCTCATTTAATTAATTATGACTTGAAGAAGTGAATTAAAAATTAGAGGTAGAAACCAACTAAGGGGCAATTTGGGTAATTTGGTTTTGTTAAGGGCGGTTTGGACATTAGTTATATGAGTAAGGCATGTTTGGCAAGACACTCATTCCCAATTGTTCCAAATCTGATTTTTGTAGAAAGAAATTAAAGAAGAACGTAGAAAGAAAGAAGAGGAAGGTTATCCCAACTCAATCTCTTTATCTCTTGCATGCAATCTCAAACTTCTTGTTCTCATCACCTTCCAAGTCTAATTTTGTAGTTGTTTCTTCAATCTAAGGTGAGTCTCTTAGTTAGATACCTTAGGGAAAACTTGGGGTTTTCTAAAGATTGGGATTTTTGGGATTAGAAGTGAAATTGATGTTGCATGTATGTAATAATCCATGAATTCAATTCTATGTTTCTGTATTTCGTGATTAATCATTGTGGGAACAGATGAAAGGTGGAGAAATGGAGTTTGGAACACCTAAAACAGAACTGATGCGTTCTGGTTTTTCAGGTTTTCTCAGACCGTGCTCGGCGGTCAACGCCGCGCGCAAGGCGCCCCACTGTAACTTGAAAATGTACATTTTGCAGGGGACGCTCAGCGACTTGACCCGGATCAACGCGCTTCCCTGGGCAGGATCAAATCATTCTTTTTCCCCGAGTGCAGAATAGTTCTGATTGTAAGAACTATTTGTGTTAGTGACTTCAATAGATTACATGCATATTTATGAGATTGATGTATGACTAAGTATGCTTTAAATAATCGTGAGTATCGATTATGTATGATACATGCCATGTGTGGAAATGTGTGGTTGTTGGAAACTATGTGAATATGTGAATTCCAATCGTTTCGGGGAAAACAATACAGATCTGTTGCCTACGGGCTTGATATGTATATGGATGCTTGTTTCGTTGTGTGTGATTTCGACGGATGTATGCTAGAATCGGAGTAGACCTTATACCAGGATGTAAATCACTTATGACCACGATTAATGTTGTGTGATATTTATTGTGTGCCTTGATGTGTGATCTGGGATACCCTGATGTGTGATTTAGGTATGTCGTACACGTCTGAGCTGCCAAAGGCAATGTGCTTGTGTGGGCCGGTGAAAGAGGGCTATTCCACCTTGAACTCATTTGTATTGCTTGGTATGGTGGGGAAGAAATTGACATGTAGGAAATCCTTGGGTATAACTCACCTCTAGTGGTGCCATGTAGGCTACACCACTAGGCTATCACCCGATGGGCCATGCGTCGAGAAGGCATTTTCGTGCTTGTGTAATTCATCGGCGTATAGATGATTGACGTGGGTGTGATGCCAAATAGGCGAATGTCACTTAGTGTACTCGTCGCAGATGAAATTCCATATATGAATGATTTATTTCATCGTGCGATGGATTGGTACGAGCCTCTTGACATTAGGCATTGGGGTACTCACCGAGGGCGTGGAAGTGTAACCGTGGTAAAGATATTAACGTACTTCTTGATTCCTCGTACATGGGTACGGGTCTGCATACTTGTTTGTGTTTATTGCTACCTCACTGGTTAGTCAAGGGACTTCCACTGGCGGCGTATTCCTTGTGATGTACTTGTACCTAGCCGTGAGGCATAACTCGGATCCTAGGTAGATCCGTTTGTAATAAATGTACCCTATAGAACCGAGCGAACCCCTAAGATAGGGAGGCTCACCGAGATTTAGTAATCTCACCCCATTCCAATTATATTTTTTTTCAAGTTCTTCGAGGCAGGACAAAGGCAAGGGTAAGATGGCTTAGTCTTGCAGTAGTGTTTCGTTGGCGATGATCTTTTTTCATTGTATCTTTCTATTTTGTACTCTCTTGGATGATGTATTAGTACTACTATCTGAGACCTGTATCCATTTTGGCCATAACAGTTTCGACATTTGTTTTAATTTGTACTGATAATTATCCATATTTCGCTGCGTATGTATGAATGTTTTATGTACCATTCTAATACCATATGCATATATCCTAGACAATGTATGTATGGGGTGTTACAATATATATATATATATATATATATATATATATATATATATATATATATATATATATATATATATATATATATATATATATATATATATATATATAAGAGGGTTCAATTAAGTTTACACAATTAGATTAACCTAGAATAAGACTCGCGCAATACGGGTTTGAGATGGATTATTTAAACATTATTAGATTAGATAGATCTTGGATATGTATAGTATATAAAATTTTCTAAATAAAACAATGAAATGAAGAAAATATTTATAAAAGAAATACAATTTAAAGTGATTTTTTTAATTATGAAAATGTAAGATAAGACATCAAAATTAAAAATGATATATGTGAAATAAATTTATAAAATTTTGGTTTTTTATTGTTTTATATGTCTTTTTTTTAGATTGAATATGTTTCATATTCAAATTATTCACACAGTATGTAACCAACCATCTCACATGACATAAGATTTACGATGAAACTCTCTATTTTACAATGTCTTAGTAGTTTGAGAAGGTAATGATTATAATGAATTAATATATTTCTTTGAGTTAAACGATGAATTGTATATTAAAGTTAGGGTGGCATGAGAGAAGATGAATTGTCAATGAAATAGTTTGAGAGATGATGATTTCAATCAAATAATTTATATGTCATAATTAATATATTATAATAGATAATAGATAGATATAATTTAAGAAATGTAATACTCATTTTATTTTTAACTTTTATTTATAATGTTTATAGAATAAAATATTATATTATGTATTTTGTATGAAAAAAGATGATAGACACTAACAAAAATGTTGTTGTGTTTGTCTTTTATTATACCAATAATTTTTATGCATACACTTTAATTAATTCAATTAAACTGTCTTTTTATTTTGAATATTTATAGTTTATTAATATATTGTTGGTTATTTATATGCAATGGGCTAAAAAATAATAGTTTAATTTTATATTTGAAATTTAATTTTTTACAATTAACTATAATTACAATTAAGAATTATATTTTAAAATGTATTTTTTGTCAATTGCAAGTTAAAAGTTAAATTTAAAAGTGTTATTTGAATATTTAATTTTAAGCAATGTTAAAAGTTTTTTATCAAATTTTTTGAAGACTGTCACATAATATTTTAATTAGTGTGACAAAAGAGATGTTGAATTGTTAATCAAATGATTTAAGAATTCAATCATATGATTTATATCTCAGAATTACTATATTATAATAAATAGATACATTTTAAGGAATGTAACCGTTCTTTTAATTTATTATTTAACTTTTATTCATATTTTTACGGAAAAAAGTATTATATTTTGTATCTTCTACGAAAAAGATGATAGATACAAAGAAGATAGTAATGACTAATATATGAAAAATAAAATAAAGAATTAACTTGTAGAATGTATAAATAAGTGTGTTTTATTTTATTTTTAATAATTATGATTAGTAGAACGTTGCAAATGATGTTATAAGAAATATTTAAAAAAATCTAGTGATAAGTTTTGAAGAGTGTCACATCATATTTTTATTGATGTGGCATAAGAAATATGAAATATCAACCAAATAATTTGAAAGATGATGAATTGTCAATCACATAATTTGTGTCTCAAAATAATATATTATAATAAATAAATACATTTTAAGGAATGTAACAGTTCTTTTAAATTATTATTTAACTTGTGTTTATAATTTTTATGGAAAAAGTATTATATTTTGTATCTTGTACGAAAAAAGATGTAGATACAAAGAAGATAGTAATGATTAATATATGAAAAATAAAATAAAGAATTAACTTGTAGAATATATAAATACGAGTGTTTTATTTTATTTTAATAATTATGAATAGAATGTTACAAATTATGTTATAAAGAATATTAAAAAATTCCTAGTGATAAGTTTTGAAGAGTGTCACATCATATTTTTATTCATGAGACATGAGAGATATGAAATGTTAATCAAATAATTTGAAAGATGATGAATTGTCAATCACATAATTTATGTCTCAGAATTAATATATTACTAGATAAAAACCTGCGCGATGCACGGTTATAAATTACTCTATATTTGATTTATATTGAATTTAAATTATATTTATATTTTTTAATAAAATATATTATTAAAAAGTTATATTATAAGAATTTAATATGTATTATAATATAGGCAATAATAAAAGAAATATTTTATTTGAAAGAAAAAGTACAAGTCTGTAAATTGACATCGATATCTAGATTTTAGTTTTTGTATATTTTAATAATTCTAAAAGATATTATTTGAGGTCAATTTTTTTATTTTGATTCTCATGTATCTTTAACATTCATATGTGAGAAATAAATACTCTTATTCTTTGTCTTTAATTTTTTTTTTCTCATAATATAAAAAATATAGTAGTGAAGTATATAAATATGATTGAAAAGTGTTACATACTCTATCATATTTCAATATCGATAAATAATTTCAAGTCTTTGAAAAGATATTTGTTTAAATTTTTATCTTTGCTATGATTTCAAGAAAATCGAAAAAAATTAATAGAGTTTTGATTCACATGTCTCTTTTATTTTTAAAAATTTTGAGCAAATATTCTTAATTGGAGTAATTTTGGGTTGTTAAATTATTGTATTTAAAATGGATAGTGAGTCTATTTCCTTCAAAATACTTCTTAAAATAAACATACATTATTGTAATGAGTTGAATCTCGGATATGTCATTTATATGTGCAAGAAAATTATAAATGTACTATATAACATTTTAATTTTTCGCATGATGATTTCAAAACCAAACGTTAAAATCGGCTATTTTCTTTTCACTGTAGAAATTTTTATTGTAAGTAGTATGATAAAAATTACAATACCATTTAAACTTTTAAAATAAAAATAAAATAAAATTATGTTAGAGTTATTATATTAAAAATATATATCAAAGTTTCTTTTCTCTCTTTTTTATAATTAAACAAATTATTTCAAGAAAAATAAATAATGTTATATAAGATTTAAGCAAATATTATCTTTCAAAATAACATAATACTTAATAATATTTTATAGATAATCATATTTTTGTTTTTGTCAAAGTTGGAACTCATAACCTCAACAAAAGAATAGTATGTGTTTTGGCCTTTTGAAAAATAAAATATATTTTGAAAGTTGTCATATAAGAAAAAGAATAATGATGATGTGGCTAATATAGAATATGTGGCATATGATGTATATGATGTGTCGTGATATAATGTGATGCTTCATTTAATATATTATATAGATAATAAATAATAGATAATAGATAATAGATGTGTTCAAATTGTTGAAAGTAATGACACTTCATCACTCATATTTCTTTGTTGAAAATTTGTATCATATTCATCATTGTAGCTCTTTTCTTGTCCCCCTTTGTAATCTAGTATTTGATTTCCATTGAGAGATTTATGGGTACCTATTCAAGAAAGTCCTATGTTTATTGGCTTCACTACCAAAATATTACAAATCATTAATAGAATCAATGTTAACATGAAATTAGTATTAGAGTTGATGGTTCAACTAAAGGACTAATTCCAGCCAATATAGTGATGAGACAACATTTTCTCTTGAAGTGCATATGATATGGTAAAATTGTGTTCAACGTTCCAAATTTACGTGGATGAAATCAATTTTGCTTGAAGAAGAGTATATAAGTTAATGGACTCACATTTGAGAGTGATATTATTCTAATATAAATGAGTTAGAAGTCTCACATTGCAAAAGTTAAAGTTAAATATTTTAAAAATTTGTAGGCATATATGCTATATATTATTGTTGGTGTCCTCCTCGTTATTCTTTTGCTACATCCAACACCTAATGTTACCCCTAAGCACATTTAAACTTGTCACAATTGTTGGCAGATGTTTAAATATGTAATATCTATAGAATAAGTGAAATGACTTAACTTACTATATTAAAAAAAAACATAGGCCCAGTTGAACATTGTCAATATTGAAACATAAATCCATAATTTTTTTATTGATATGCTTAAGTTACATCATGCTCGTGCATAGATATTTTTGATTAAACAAGTTTATAAACTTGTTCGATTAACTATAAACTTGCTAGCTTAATTATGCAAGCATATGAACTTAGCATTTATTTCATTACACTCCTCATGCCTAGCTTGCAGTATCAAAAGGGTTTGGAATATTAAGAAGTGGTCGTCCCATAAACTTCTCCATCATATTCTTCTTCTGACGATACTGCTTCACTTTGTATAAAGTCTCAGCCAACTTATCAAGAGCCTCAGAATTTGTACCTTGGTTTGTTTTTTCTTCTGGCTTATAGGTATCAACATTCATTTTCAAAACTCGTTGGTTCAGAAGTCTCTCTCCTACCTTTACAAGGATTTCCATGTTAACTATTGTAGCATTATCAATGGCATCATTGGATGGGTCCATGTTATATTCCTGCACATTAAGATCCATTTTTTTTGTTAGAACAATAAGTATTCTTGTTGTAGAAAGAAATAAACTTCATGGAAAACACTATACCTGAATTCTAAGGTAGTTGTGAGAGGATTGAAGGTTTGGGAAGGCATTGGCAAGGTAATATTCACTCATATCTCTAGAAGCAGAATCATAAGCACCAAGTGGTTGACCACGATATACCCAATCTATTACTGAAAAATTCATTGCATCCTTAGCATTAATACTTGTAGACTCCCTAGTTCCACATCCTAGAGATAACAGCAAGATTTTTGTAGGTCTCCCACGTTTCTGTTTCATTACTTCACTCACAGCAGACATAGCCTAGAAATGAAACAACAGGGACCAATTTGTGAAATGTAAATTTTAAAATTTTAGGGACTAATTTATAAAATTAGAAAATATAGGGATCATTTTGTAAAATTTAAAAATTACCGGATTACATGCAGCAGCACCTCCATCAACTAAATTAAACTCATCACCATCATTTTCAAAGTAATGGGGTGGCAGTGCAATTGGTGCAGCTGAAGTTCCAATGCATATATCCGACAGTTTTGCATCTAAGCTTGGAACTGTGTTCACCTTCATATATATAAACCAAAGTTGTAAATATAATCATTTATGATTTTATAAAAGATTAAAAGTTATGTATAGTAAGTACCTTGAATTTTGAGAAGATAACAGGATGAAACTTCTTGATGTCAAATGTTGGGATAACAACATTGGTTAATGTTTGACTCAGTTTTGTATCTTTCAATAACTCACTTGCTAAACTACGTAGATACTTGCCATCATACATTGGACCACCGTAGAAAATACTCCAACCACTGTATATTGTTATAATTTTGTTCAATCACTTTAATATGATATTTTTGACTATAGGTAAAGTGCATCATGTAATAATAATTAATCACTTTAATATATATTGGTCATTTGGTCTATAACTTCATGATATTGATTTTGCTTCCTCTTAGTGAATTATGTATATATTTCAATTATACCTAGTTTTGTTGAATATTGAAGGACCGGATTCGATGTAGAATTTGATAATTTCTTCAGCAGTGAATAGAGGACGAGTAGGGTCTTCTGGATGAGGAGCAGTAAGCATACCAGTCACAAGCCCTCCGGTACTAGTCCCTGCTATCACATCAAAATATTTTGCAAGTGATGCTTCTTTATCCTTAACCTGCATGCAAAAATTATATAAAACTCAAAAAAAAAAATACAGTATAATCATTTCGAGTATACAGAAAAAATATGAAACTAAAAAAGTGGATAAATACACATGATCTATGTAAAATATTTTGTTTGAAAACAATGTCTATTAAAATATATTAGGAAATAAATAGAAAAAGAGTGTAGTTGCATGAATATATATATATATATATATATATATATATATATATATATATATATATATATATATATATATATATATATATATATATATATATATATATATATATATATATATACATGCAAAAGATGATAATATACATTTGCTAGTATGTAATTGGTGTCCTAAAGTTAGCATTATTTGTATTCTCTTAATTTATTATGATTATAATAATACAAATATGTAATGTATATTATTGACCTGAAGAGCCTTTTCCAAATGGTTAAGAATTACTGCTGGAATAATTCCTTTAATACCACCACCATCAATACTCAGAATGGTGACTACATTTCCATATTCAGAAGGTGGTAGCTCAGTGTTAAATCCAGCAATAAACTGACTAGCAAACAAGAACACAAACATCAGGAAGTTAACAGCCATATTTTATATTTCTTTCTCGACAACACAGATTGAAGAACTTGTATTTTTTGTTATGAAAGTGAAGGCTATTTATAGGCACAATGTCTATGGTGGAAATATAAAAATATATTAAACTTTGGCCACGTGTATAGAATTACTCCTTCGTTTTAAAATGACGTCCTTCCACGAAATGTAAATTAGTTTTACACTAGTTTTTAAATTTTAAGTGTGACTTGTTACTGATTGTGGTTGGTTCACGGTATAAATATATTTATTTTGGAAAATCTTATAGTATTTAGTAGGAATTTAGGACCTTTAGAGGAATACACTTTCAAGACCCAAACCTCCATCACTAGACTAATACTTAGGATTGTTGACACTATAAAATTACTCTCAGTTCTTTTTCTTTTCTTTTTTACAATGATTATTATTTTTTCAATTATATTTTTTAATAATTATTTTGTAAACTATTTTTAATATATTAATAAAATTAATTTAATAAAATATTATTTTATATACTATTTATAATATATTAATAAAGTTAATTTAATAAAAATATAATACCTTATGATATTGTTATTGCATTTTTATTTTGTGTGCAAAAATTTTGAATTAACATCTATTTTAAAATAAAAGAGTGTTTATGGATAAGTGGATAGTTTACGGGTCGCAAAGTTTAAATATAAAATGTATTTGAATTGGGATGTTAAGAAAATCAATAATTTATTAAAAATTTACTAAATATTCTGTTACCCTTCTTTTTATTTTGCCTCATCATTTCAAATAGTGCTGGTATATTAGACTTTTTATACCCAATATCACTATTTGAAATATATAATACCAAAATGCTACACATTAGAAATTATTTTCTAGATTAACATTGCTTTTCCATTAGTTTGTTTATGAGTTAGAGGAATTGTTTCCACCATTTTTTTTTTTCAAGGGTTCGTTCATGCGTTGGACGACCCAGTAATATAGACTTTTTTTTTGTTTTTTAATTTTTAAATGTTATTTTATATATTAATTTCTTTTAGTTTATTTAAAATTGTTTTTATATATTATAAAATCATTAATATTAATTTAATTTAATTTAATAAAATAGTTTAAATTATTATTTTTTGTTATTTATATTTTTATAATTAAATAATAAAATACAATAACAATAATTTATTATTTATTTAAAGAGTTCAAATTACATATAGTTCTTTTTTTTGTCTTAGTGGTTGAACAACATGTGAGCCATTATAGTATCTGGTAGGAAATTTCGTGCAGCACCCCTTCCACGCTCTTCTTTTGGAGGAGTATTATCGGATGACAAATTTTCTTCTTAGTTTGATGGACCTTCGTCGGTAGCGTGTTCTATGTACTTAACATTAAAGTCCGACAACTTTAAAAGGTGGTCATCAGTTAGATCAAAGTAGAGGATGTGTTGAGACGTATGTATGGTTGTTTGTGGCACATTCAGTTCAATGGGTGGATGATAATCATTTTTATTAGGTTGAACGAATGAAGAGATAAATGAGGGATGTTGTGGTTGAAATGATGATGGGTTGAAGGTTCGTTGTTAGGATTGGGAGTATGCAAAGTCATAGTTAGGTTGAGGATGATGGGGTCACGGTATATTGTTGAGAGTGAGAGTATGAATAATCAAAGTTTGATTGAGGGATTGGAGAGTACTGAAAGGTTGGTCGATTTGTGGTTTGGATGATGGATTGATGTGGTGGAAATTGGTTAAGGGATTGTTGTGAAGAGGTGGCATAGAATAAGTGTTGTGAGTGGTTTAGGTGTGATGGTATGTTTGTTGTGGGAATGTTGATGTTTATGGTTGGAAAGGTGATGGGTTTGTTTGAGGAATATTTTGATGCATGAGCGGCGTGTTGGCTTGTTGTGTTGAATAGGAGGCATACTCTACGCGGGTCGTTTAAAAATTGTGGTTGAGAATGAAAGACTAAAGGAGTATTTCTAAACCGAATAATATATTCATTGGTATGGATGAATTCTCCAATCAAACGGATCTCATTCATAACCAAATTTTTCTATTATTCCACTCCTCATTTTCTTGTTGGATGACAATGCTCCAATGGACACCTCAAGTGGATTGCATTTCAGTATCGTGGTGTTCCATTAGATATCTTGGTTGATAAGAGATTTATTGCTCAAATCCAAACATAGACTTAACTTGATTTGATTGATGCATCTCAAAATGTGCAAACATATCATCAGAGTCGTCGTACTTCACACATGCCTACCAGCTGCGCTGACAATTTTTGGATATAAAGGGTATGACCTACATTTAAATTGTTACAGAAAAAATTAATTAAGTGTCTAAATACACATCCATTTAATTAAATTGTTATTTTGTGATTACATGACTTACATCAGAATAAATCATGTGATCAAATGCATATCGATATCTATGTAGAAAATGATGAGGATTATTTTCGTACTCCATGCCTCTTTGAGAAAACCTTTCATTTTCAAAATAAACACATGTCATAAATTATTCATATGCGTATATATAATTTGAACTCTTTAAATAAATAATAATTTATTTTTCTTGTATTTTATTATTTAATTATAAAAATATAAATGAAAAAAAATTAAAATATTAAAATAACATTATTTATTTTATAATATATAAAAACAATTTTAAATATACTAAAAAAATTAATATTTAAATTATAACATTTAAAAATTAAAATAAAATAAAAAAACGACCACGTCACCGAGTCGTCCAATTCATTGACGTACTTTTAAAAAAAAGTGATGGAGCCAATTCATTCAATTCATAAGCGAATCAATGAAAAAACAATGACAATTTAAAAAAATAATTTTTAATGCGTAACATCCTTTAGTATTATATATTTCAAACAGTGGTATTTGAGTAAAAAAGTTGGTATATTCATCTTAAGTCAGACAAAATGAGTCACCCTAGCCTATGATTATAGGTTTTAATATTAATTTGCTCTCTTATACTGTGTTGCAATGAAAACGTGTAAGATGTGATTGGAATGCAAAAAGTAGAGACGAGAAAAAAAATTATTGAGAGAGTTAGAGCATCTTTAATGGGAAGAAATTTTTTGGGTTGTTTTGTATCATATTTTATGTATCCAAATTGCTACTTAAACAATCTCCGAACAATTTTAATTATTCTTGCTTTAATAATTATATATAAGCAATATACATTATATTCAATCAATTGATATTATTTAATTTGTATTATATTTTTATAAGAGAAAAAGTGTGCATTATTGATGTAAAATATTTTTATATTATCAATCAATTAAATGTATATATTCAATCAAATTATAATTATAATTTTAAAATATTTAAATAATATAGCAGAAAGTTATAATTCTATTTGATAATTATGTAAAACTTATTTACACAGACAGTGATCTTTAATATTTTTTAATAATTATTTTTCAATTAAATCTATTTAAAAATAATTATATTTAATGTTAAGTTTTCCGTTTTTTAGAAGACTACAACAAACTCTATTTCTTAAATATAATTAGTATATTTCAGTAGTTAAAAAAATGAAGAAAAAAAAGAGTTGATACATTTTTACATTATGAATCAATTACGTAAATTTTGACAAATCAAATTGTAATTTAAAAAAAATAATATAATATTGCAAAATAATATATTACATAAATCTTGTCAAAACAAATTGTAATCTAAAAGACATTATATAATATTATAAAATAATATATTTTTATAGAATGACAATGTAAAAATAAGCAACAAAACCTAAAAAAATCACTAAACTCTCACTATTAGAGATGTTCTACTTAAAGTTACACTTAAAGACGAAGAGTCCTTCAATTTTTTATTTTTTTTTTGCTTTTTTCTCTTTTAATCTTTAATTTTATTTCACAAAATTTTATTTTATTTTTTATGTTTTTTTGGATAAATATCTACGTCTAAACTTTGTTGATGCATTACGATTATTTTAATTTCTCATACTTTATCTTTCTAATTTCTCTCTTGACATTTTTTCTATACAATCAATCATGACATGACATTTTTTCTATACAATCAATCACATCGATAGAGAGATAGGTAATAAAGACTAAATGAAAAACATGTGAATATGTATAGGTTGCAAATTAGTATGCACAAAATATATTTTTTAATGCAAATCAGACTTCTTTTACCTCCATGACCTATTTATAATTTCCAATCTATCCTACATTAAAATAAATAAAAAACTAATGTGCAATACTTTTCAATTTTTTTATTAAATTATAAAAGATCTAGGCCATTGAAAGGGTTCATAACTTATTTTTTCTTTCAATTTTTGTGACCAATGTGAAAGGTATTTTTGGCACAATATCGAGTATGATAATATAAAATATATTAAACTTTGTTAAGTATGAAGTGTATAATATTATTTGGTAAATTCTAAGATATTTATAATAAGTAGCTAAATATCGGTATTTTTCATTTGAATTATTTTTAAATTTAAATTTATTTTAAAAATTTTAAAAAATGGAATTGAATTATCTTATTTAATTTATTAAGATTTTAGTATACAACTAAATTGAAGAGTATCAAAATGCTCATCATATTACTTTTGAGGAGAGGTAACTGTACGATATTAGTGAATTTGAATCAGGATGTTAAGCAAACCATTCATTTAATTATAACTTACTAAATTTAATTAAATCAAAATAATTTTAAAACACACGAAGTGTTTTATTTAACGCTGGAAAAATATTTTGTTTCTCATTATTTTGCCTCTTCAATTCAATGTATTTGACAAGAATATTGGTGTGCTCATTTCAAGTCAAACAAATCAAGCCATAGTAGCCTATGATCACATGTTTTGGTCACAAATAAGATTGATTACTCTCTTTCTTTTACACTTTTGCAATGAAAAACATGTATAGAGGTAGGTAGTACATAGTAAATGAAAAACGTTTAAATATAGCTTCTAGTTTATCATGTACAAAATAGAGTCAACTATCAAGCCATTAAAAGAATAGTTTATCATTCCATCCAAAATATTCCTCCTTTTCAAACAATTTACACATTAAAAAAGATAATTTTGTCTTTTCATAATCATTACAATCATCTAATATCAAAACATGTCATAAAGCTACACGTGTCAGAAGTTGCAACTTCTGACTCCCTTCAGAAGTTGCAACTTCTGACTCCTCTTCTGAAGTTGCAACTTCTGACTCCCCTTCAGAAGTTGCAACTTCTGACTCCCCTTCAAAAGTTGTAACCCTTGAATTTAATCATTCTTACACTTTAATTTGAGGATCATTCTATTCCTCACTCTATTTTCACAATTTTAATAAATTGAATTGACATAATTATTAAAAAAAATTCAAATATCAAAATTATTCATAATTATTAAAAAAAATATGTGCACATATTAAAACTTTTACTTTTCTCACGGATCACTATGAACAAAATATTTATTTTATTTAGTTACACATTATACTTATTTGAGACACAAACTTCAAACTTTTTTATTTTTCTCAAAGGACACTATCAATAAAATAATTTTGTATACTTTTTCAAATATTTAAATTAAATTTAAATTATTGTTATTCATTTTATAATTAAGGAACTCATTTCAAATCTACATCTATATTTATATAAAATCTATATCGTATTAAATAAATTTATAACGGGACACGACCAGTCAAATTCACGCAAAATTATTTTTGATAAATATTACTTTCAATATGCATTTGAATAAAAATTTACTATACAAAATTATTTTAATCTATACAAATTCATGAATATCATTAATTTTTTATATAATGAATATCATTAATTTTTTATATAATTATATTTATCATTCAATATTATAAATATCAAAACAAATCTATCTATCTATCTACTCTACAATCAAGCATTCACCCTATTTTTCATTGTTTTCAATTCACTACGATTCGTTCAACAACTTAACAGATATCTCCGTGCGGAAGCACGGGTCTGTTACTAGTTCTTAATACAAGTATCCTTATTTTTAATAAAAATTAGGAAAAGAAACAAAATATAAGTTGAATTCGTAATACTATTTGTTTTTCAATACTCGTTGTTTCTGTATTTCTTGTCTTATTTTTGTTAAAATTTATTAATAACTCTTGTATGGTGAATTAAATATCTGAACGCACCTTAAATTAATTTTAAGAAGTTTTAGAAATGAATTTTTGAAGACATTTATGTTTATACGTTATTATTATTTGAACGTTGTATTTAAACATTCGCGATATTTTTATAAATGGATCTCTGAAAACACCTTAAGGAAATGAGAATAGGTGTTTCGGATATACATATTTGAAACATCTGAAAGCACCTTAAATAGAATGGATCGAGGCTAGAATCGTGAGTGAATAATCATCTCTCTCTCTCTCTTATTATTATTATTATTCACAAAAACTATCTTTCTTGAAAATCCTTTGTTCCAACAAATTGGTATCAAGGAGCTCGGTTGCGATTCAGAGAGAATCTAATGGCAAACGGAACAACAACGTCATTGCAGATTCCAGTGAATCTACCAATTTTCAAAGGTGAAAGTGGGTTGCATAGATGAAGGTTATCTTCAGATTTCAAGATGTTGAAATCTTGAATGATGGAGTATCGGAGCTGGAAGTAGACGCGACAGATGCTCAGAAAGTTGCGCACAAAGATCAGAGGAAGAAAGATTGTAAAATGTTGTTCTTGATTCATCAGTGTGTAGACTCTGATGTATTTGAGAAGATAATTAAAGAACTTGAACTTGAGAGGTTGAAGAAGGTAAAATTGAAGACATTGAGGAAGAAGACGATGAAAGATGATGAATCAGTCTCTGCATACTTCTCAAGGATTGTGACGTTGACAAACCAGATGAAGGCATGTAGTGAAACGTTCACATATTTGCAGAAAATAGAGAAGGTATTGAGATCTCTGACTGTAAAATTTGACTACATATTAGTGACAATTGAAGAGGCCAAGACTCTATCTGAGATGAAGTTGGAAGAACTTCAAGATTCATTGGAGGCTCATGAGATAAGGTTGAAGTAGAGAAACTCAGAAAGAGAAAAGGTGGCTGAACAAGCATTGCAATCAAGATTCAGCAAGAAAGCTGAAAAGTCGAAGTAGCGAAAGCATCTTGCAGGTGATGAGAAGTCAAGCAAGAATGCTGATTCGAGCAAGAAAGATGCGGGCAATAAGTACTCTGGGAGGAAAGTCGACACGAAAGAGGTGCAATGTTACACTTGTCAAGGTTTTGTTCACTACGCTCGAGACTGTCGAAGAAAGAAAGTAGCAAGAGCGAAAGAAGGTGATGAAGCCCGAAGAGCAGGAGATAGTGACTCAGATGAGGTGCGAATGATGGTAAACACTCGGTCAAACATTGAGAAAACCAATATGTGGTATCTGGATTCAGGATGTAGCAACCATATGACTGGCAACAAATATTGGTTCACCAAGTTAGACGAGTCAGTGAAAAAGGTCATAAAGTTTGTTGATGGAAGACACATCAACTTTGGAGGCAAAGGAGACATCTCGACTGTTAGGAAAGATGGTGGAAAGGCTACTATCACTGAAGTGTTGTATGTACCCTCTATGACAAGTACTTTGATAAGTGTAGGTCAATTACTTGCAAAAGGCTTCAAAATGAAGCTTGAAAGGAATCAAATGAAAGTCTATAGGGCTTATGGGAGGCTAATCATGAAAGCACCATTAGTAGAGAATAGAACGTTCAAGGTTGAACTTCACACATTAGATCACAAGTGTCTTGCTTTGAGTGCATAAGAATACAAGAACTGGATATGGCATCACAGGTATAGACATCTAAACTTTAGGATTTTATGCATGCTCAACCAGAAAAGGATGGTGTTTGGTTTTCCTTATGTGAAGGAACCAAATAAAGTATGTGAAGAATGTTGTAAAGCTAAGCAGGCGAGAAAGGCATTCAAACATGACTTGCCCATGAAATTCAAGCGCAAGTTGGAACTAGTTCACTCTTATGTGTGTGGACCATTTGAAGTGAAGTCAAATGGAGGAAACATGTATTTCCATACTTTTGTTGATGAATTCACCGACATATATGGATTTATATCAATGAAAGGAAGATTGAAGTATTCACACAGTTCAAGAAATTCAAGTTGCATGCTGAAAAACAAAGTGGCTACAAATTGAAGAAGTTAAGAACAGATGGTGGTGGTGAATATACGTCTACTGAAATTGCCAAATTTTGTAAAGAGGAAGGTATAGAGCATAAGATTATTTCACTATATACACCTCAGCACAATGGCATAGCTGAAAGGAAAAATAGAAGTATACTAAACATGACGAGAAGTATGTTGAAAGCTAAAGATATGCCTAAGAGATTTTGGGCTGAAGCAGCTTCGATAGCGATATACTTTCTAAACAGGTGTCCAACAAATAAGATAGTAGGAAGAACACCTTATGAGGCTTGGACAGGGTCGAAGCCAAGTGTGAGTCATCTTAGAGTTTTTGGATCAATATGTTTGAGGCATGTACCGAACAATTGAGAAGAAAATTGGATGATCGAAGTGAAGTTGTGGTTCTCATAGGTTATCATTCAACTGATGCATACAAATTGTATTCGCCAATCGAGGATAAGCTAGTGGTTATAAGAGATGTTCTTGTCGATGAAAAAAAGGTGGGGCTGGAGTCAAAGCTCAGTTCGACAGGAAACAAACAAAGTTATAACTGTGTTCGAAGAAGATCATCAGGATGAACCCTTAACTAGTCTAAGTGAACAAGGCAATGCATCGACCAGTCGAAATGAAGAACCACCTGAACAGAACAAAAGAAGATTGACAAGAACAAGAATTGAATCTACAAGGCTAGATGGATATGAAATATTTCCAGATCAAGCAATTAATGCTAATGGTGACTTAATCGAAGAAGCCATGATGATGGCTGAAGCTAAACCAATCGATTTGGATGAAGCCATGAGTAATTTGAATTGGTGTGAAGCCATGAAAGAAAAACTTAGAGCCATTGAGAAGAACAAGACCTGGGAGCTTGTCGAAAGAACGAATAAGAAGCCTATTTATGTAAAGTGGATATACAAAGTGAAACGAAGGTCAAATAGCGAGATAGCAAATTATAAAGCAAGATTGGTGGCTAGAGGCTTTCTACAAAAGCCTGGCATCGACTTCGACGAAGTATATGCGCCACTTGCAAGACTAGAAACAATTAGAATTGTTGTTTCGACATCAACGTATAAGGGATGGAAGATGCATCAACTGGATGTAAAGTCAGCATTCGTGAGTGGTCCATTAGAAGAAGAAATCTATGTTACTCAACCACCAGGATTCGACGTCAAAAGGCAAGAGTTGAAGGTGTACAGATTAAGGAAGGCTCTATATGGTTTGAAGCAAGCTCCTCGAGCTTGGAATAAGAGAATAGATAGCTTCCTAATCGAAGTAGGTTTCACAAAGTGTGTCTCTGAACATGGAGTGCATGTAAATGATGTCAACAATGTCTATCGAATCATTTTATGCCTCTATGTAGATGACTTACTCATTACCGAAGCCGACGAAGCTGAGATAAAGAAAGTTAAGTCGAAGCTAATGCAAGAATTCGAAATGTCCGACTTCATAAGTCTCTCGTATTTCTTAGGGATGAAATTCAAAAATACTGAAGAGGGAGTATTCTTGCATCAGACTAAGTATGCTCAAGATATTCTGAACAGATTCAACATGAGCAACTGTAATGAAGCAGTCACACCGTCAGAGACTGGATCAAAGCTGAAGAAGGAATCAAATGATGAGTTTATAAATTCGACATCGTACAAACAGATCATTGGATCCCTGAGATATCTTTGCAATATCAGACCAGATATCTGCCAAAGTGTAGGATTGTTAGCAGATTCATGGATAAACATCAAGAATGTCATCTCATCGCACTAAAGAGGGTGCTGAGATACATCAAGGGAACTTTTGACAATGGCGTGTTGTTGCCTAGGAAGTCGAAGAACAAAACAAGTTCGAAGTCCATGGATACACTAATTCAAATTTCAGTGGAGATCAAGACGAAAAGAAAAGCACTGCAGGCTACACTTTCATGACCGAAGGTGCTCCAATCTCCTGGAGTTCAAAGAAACAAAGCACTGTGGCATTGTCATCTTGCGAAGCTGAATATGTAGTTGCATCATATGTTGTCTGCCAAGCAGCATGGATTGAAATGTTACTTGAAGAACTCGAGATAATGGAGCCTAAGAAGATAAAGCTATTTGTCGACAACAAATCAACAATTAACCTGGAAAATCATCCTGTGTGTCACGGTCGAAGTAAACACATAGAAAGAAGGAACCATTTTCTAAGAGATCAAGTCAACAAAGAAAAGATGGAAATTAAGCACTGCAAAACAGAAGTACAACTAGCCGACATATTCACTAAACCTTTGAAGAAAGTAAGGTTTGAAGAGTTGAAGAGAAGCATTGGGATGAGAAGTCTCAAGAACATGAATTAAGGGGTGTGTTAGAATGAATAATTCTTGTTCAGTCGAATTAGCTTGTGTCGAAATGTTAGGTTGTGTGCAATGCTGGATGATTGTTGCATTGTGTCGAAGGTTATTTGGGCCTTAGCTTAGTTTCCATTTTGGGCCTGAGAAAGGTGTTTAGATAAGGAGATTTCCCTTTGTAAATAATAACACAATCAATAATACTTTTACATAGGGGTGGACAAGACCCGCCCAACCGGCCCAAACCGGATAAACCGAAAAATATATGTGCATTTGGGCGGGTTGGTTCGGTGAAACGGGTGAATCGGGTTGAACAATCGGGTTAAAAGGGTTTATTTGGGCGGATCTGGGTACCAAAAACTGACCCTCGGGTACCCAAACCCGCCCGAAACAAAACGCATCATTTAGCAGAATTGAGAATTTAGGGATACGATACGGTGCCGCGCCACTTTGAAGTGAGACCGAACACACTTTCACTCAACGCTCTTCGCTCTTCACTTTCACTTTCGCCTTCGCCGCCGCCATCGCTTCATCGCCTTCGTCGCCAACGCTTCATCGCCTTCGCTCTTCATCGCTTCATCGCCATCGCTTCGCCGTTCGCCTTCGCTATCTTCGTCACTGCTTCATCGTCACTGCTTCGTCTCTCAACGCGTCACTCTCACTCCTTCATCCTCACTCGTGCAACTCGTTAGGTTTTTTCGTCTCTCATTCTCGAAGGTTTGCAATCTTGTCTTGTCTCTCGTCTCTCTTCTGAGTTTCAACACTTTATGTTGATTCTTGTTTTTTACAGGTGATTAAAGGCTAGTTCTCTCAGTCTCAGGTGTTGATTCTTGTTTTTTACAGGTTAAGACTTTAACTTTGTCATTATTTGTCCATATTACTTTGAATGTGTATGTGGTTATGACATTTTGTTTTGACAACCCAAATCTGTGTTTAGTTTAATGGTTATGACATCTGTGTTTTGACAACCCAAATCTGTGTTGAGTTCTGATTTTGATTTTGATTATGGTGGTTGAGACTTTAATTTTGAGGAGAAACTGAAGGGTTGACTTGATATGGCTGCAAAGTTGCTGCATTCTTTAGCATGATAACCAAGATCCGCAAGATTGGTTGTATGATGGAATTTTTCAGCTCTTCGATCGGCATCGACTCACGGCGATGTAAGAGACTTCCTTCCGTATTTCCCTGATTAGTAACATGTTGTTTATCATCTGAGTTGTTAATTTTACTAATTGAAGGTGTTAATATCATATTAGTGTTAATTGATTATTGCATTTGTTTATAGATAGGAAGTTTTGAAGAGTTAGCATCTAAATGAAGTTGAAAAGAATGTTGTGATTTTAGTATTTTCACTGTAGATTCATTTGGAATTTTGTTATGTTGTGTATGGTGATGTTCTCCATGAAATTTTCGGTCGTGTGATTTGCATTACTCTAGGTTCGTTATATGTTTCAGCTTTGATTATTTGACTTTAATGTTTGTGTTTTTCGTAGGTAATTTGCATTTCAGTGATGGAAGCTTGGAAAGAGATTCTGATAGCAATCATAGTCTACATGATGTCGTGAAGGATTCAATGTATAGGGATCCTCGAGGGCCATCTTCAAAATCTACAGCTACAGAGCAATCTTCTGTTCATGCCATTGTTCTGAATTCTGATAGTAGCATAACAATGTTCTGAATTCTGAATTCTTGTGTTCATGCCATTTGTAATACGGTGAACTGACTTTGTAGGTTTTTGTATCGCAAATGTGCGGAGAGCAAGAGTCGCCACCGACTTTTCTTTTATCCAATTAAGGGAAGGTGAAAAGAACAGGAAAAGACCTTCGTTAGATTCTGAGTAAGGGAGATGGTTATGAAAAGGGGAGGTATTAGCACCCCTTTCCATCCGTAGTTATCTACGGGCTCTTAGTTGCTCTTAGATCACTTTAAAAATGTGCTTCTGTGTTTGACAAAAATATTTCAAAAAGACATTTTTAACTTTGTAATGATTCATGTAGGAATGTATACAAAGTGTTCGGAAATGTTTCGTTTTTGAAAAAAGAGTTTGAACTTTGACAAAAAGTGTGAGGTGTGAAAAGTATTTCTTTGTCTGAGCAAGCAACTAAAAGTCTTATTACCTACTCAGAATTGGTCATTTTCGTGTTATTTTACGTTCTTTTAGAATAGCGTTATCCATACCATTAGTTGGTAGGTAACCCTATTCGTTGGATGTAAGCGGGACATTCGAAGGGACATCGTATGGTCATAGAAGGCAACTTGTAGGAAGTATCCTAGCACATTCGAAGGGACTATCATCATTTTTTGTAGGCGACAATCGAGGGTCAAGATCATGTATTCGTAGGCGACATCGTGGGTCTTATGATCTTTGTATCGAAGGGACTATGATGATTTGTTTTGAAGGCGACGGTGCTAGAATACCTCTACGTTCGAGGGACTTGACCATTTGTATTCGTAAAGGCAACGAAAGAGAATTACCCTAAGGGGTGTGTGATACGGTGAACTGACTTTTTAGTTTTTGTATCGCAAATATGCGGATAGCAAGAGTCGCCACCGACTTTTATTTTTATCCAATTAAGGGAAGGTAAAAGTATAGAAAAAGACCTTCGTTAGATTCTGAGTAAGGGAGAAGGTTATGAAAAGGGAAGGTATCAGCACCCCTTTCCATCCGTAGTTATCTACGGGCTCTTAGTTGCTCTTAGATCACTTTAAAAATTGCTTTCTGTGTGTTTGACAAAAATGTTTTGAAAAGGCATTTCACTTTGACTTTGTAATGATTCATGTAGGAATGTATACAAAGTGTTTGGAAATGTTTCTTTTTGAAAAGAGTTTGAACTTTGACAAAAAGTGTGAGGTGTGAAAAGTATTTTGATAGAGCAAGCAACTAAAAGTCTTTATTACCTACTCAGAATTGGTCGTTGTATTGTTTTACGCTTTTAGAATAGTGCTATCCATACCATTAGTTGGTAGGTAACTCCATTCGCTGGATGTAGACGGACATTCGGGACATCGGATGGTCATAGAAACTTGTAGGAAGTATCCTAGCACATTCGGAGGGACTATCATCATTTTTCGTAGGCGACAATCGAGGGTCAAGATCATGTATTCGGAGGCGACATCGTGGGTCTTATGATCTTTGTATCGAAGGGACTATGATGATTTGTTTTGAAGGCAACAGTGCTAGAATACCTCTACGTTCGAGGGACATGACCATTTGAATTCGTAAGGCATCGAGAGAGAATTACCCTAAGGGGTGCATGTGTGAAAAGAGTGTGTCGATTCGGATATTTTTATCTTGAAAATTAATGAGCTATGTTGATTATTATCTTGCCATACACGCCTAGTTACTAACAATTTATAGGGTGCGGAAATTAAAATGCGGAATGTAAAGTGCGGAAAGGTAAATGTCCTACGCTATTACATGGCTTTGGGGTATACATAATTTAAACTTATGGAAAATTAAAACCTAATTTAAACTATTACATCCCATAAACAGTTACATTATTGGAAAAATAAAATGATAAAAGAAAACGTCTGAACCGGAACAACCTGTAAAAGAATGAGAAATCGGAAAATACGAGATGAATTGAATAAGAGAAAAAATGTTAGAAAAATGCAAATTTTTGAATGAGAAAAATATGACATGCTGGAAATAATATAAATATGCTAAAATAATTTTTTGGGATTTTTTGAATGCAATTTAATAATTAAAACTAATTAAATGTGATTTAAATGCAAAATTATGAATAAAAATAAATATGCATGCAAAATTGTATTTTTAAATTTTATAAATTAAATAAAGATTTTCAGAAAATAAATGCAAAAAGAAAAAATATTTTGATGATTTTTTAATGCATAAATAATAATATGAAAAGAAATTAAAATAGATGCAAAATATTAAAATAAAATAGAAAAAATAAGAAAATAGTGAAAAATAGTTTGAGTTTGTAAAGGAAAACAAAACCAGCCTTGGAGTGGATCGAACAGGGGACCCTTGAGAGCATCTTGGAACAGTATGCGCCTTTACCACTAAGACAAGTGGCTTCTGGTGTTTTGAAAACCAAAACCAAAGCATTATATGTGATGACGCGTCCTGGATATTTGAAAATTTAACACAGTCAGCGCGCGGGCCCCATCTGGAATGAGGGAACGAATCGGGAAGCACCATTGCGCCAGCCACCACGCCGGCCAACGACGTTAACGACGCCGAGCCCTAGCTCCGCCTTCTCCGGCGAGGATGCTCAAACCTGCAAAATAACGCGAATAAAAGGGAAAGGAAGACCTTGTCCACCTAAATCGGACCTTCTCAATCCATTGGTGGCATCGGTTTTTCTAAAATGTCTCAGACGATCCGATTCAAACCGTTCTTAAAGCCCTAACCATGGCAATTGGCATTCTGGACGTTAAAGCTTGCATGTAATGGTTCTAATGCGACCTAACAATCATCCTGAGATCAAATAAACATGCCAAAAACATTAACAATGCATGAAACATGAAAATCGATTTAAGAAAATTCCAAACCGTGAGAGTGGATATCACGATCCGGGCCTGCTTGAGCAAGAGATGTTTCACTCGGAACCTCTAAAGCACGTTGATGGATGGTTTTACGAGAGTTGCAACTTAGAATTCGAATTTCAAAAGTTTGTGATATTTTTTGGCAAAATAAGGGTTCTCTCTTGGGCTAGGGTTTCGTCTCTTTGGCTTGTGATCTTGCTGGCTATTTATAAAGGAATTGTGAGAGGAAAAATAAGGCAAGAAGATTTGATTTGGAATGCATTCAATAATTTTCAAATAAAATCAATTTTTTGAAAGAAATTTGATTTTCCATTTAATGCATGATCATGCACGAATTTGGCAATTGTTATGGGCTTTCTTGGACTTCAAGTTTGGTATAAAATCAGCCCTTTTGGAAAATGTATTATTTTCATATTTTATATAATTTAATTTTGAATTAAATGTTCTAAAATTCAAAAATAAATTAATAAAATAGAAAATTGCCATGGCCAAGCATTTATGGGTCAAGAATAATGTCATGAACAAGTTTGATCAAAAGATTTTAGGCCCATTTGGAAAATTTTGCATTTTGACCAAAATTTTTTGTGCAATTGTCCAAAATTGCCCAACTTCAATAGTGTATCTTGCTCAATTTTCCACATTTTTGAGTGTTCTTGGACTTTTGAAAGCTCTAAGAGTCATCTAACCAACCTTTTGGTCTCATCTCAATTGAGTTTCCATGCTCAATATATCTTCAAAACAAAATGTTGACTTTTGTTGACTTTGAAAATGACCAATGTTTTGAGCCATACCTCTCAAATGAAGCATTTTTGGACATTCTTGTGAGACATGAAGTTGTAGAGAATTGAATTTCCTTCAAAACAAGAGGTGGTGAAAAATTTGAGAAAGTATGAAGAAGTTATGATCACAAAGTTCATTGTTTTCATCTAGAAACCCTAATTTAGAAAGTTTGACTTTGAGCAAATCTTGAGTTTTCTTGATGAATCATGATCAACCCTTGATCAAATGATGAATGTAACTTCAAAATGAGGACGTTGACCAAAAATTATGAAGTTTGATGTATGTTGACCAGTTGACTTTTGTCCAATACAACCGATTTTCAACCATCCGAGCAATTGTCGAGGAAACTTGACTTGTAAGGTTGAAACACATGGAGAATCTTTGAAGCATATGAGGAGACATGAAGACCATTGGAGATGTTGGAAGTCCATCTTGACCTGAGAATTGCCAAACCCTAGTTTGGGTTGATTGTCTAGGAGAGAGTTTGTCTGATCAACTCTTGAGGAATCCTTGAGTATGGATGTATGAAATATCTTGAGAAGATGGAGGGCAAATTTTGGGGTATGACAATGCCCTGTTCTTCTTGTACTGGAAGGTTAGATTGACACGCCTGTCTTTCGTGACCTGAAGGTAGAAGATGATTGAACACTTAAGTACACTTGAAAATTTGCACTCGTTGTTGGCTGACGATGCAGGAATGGGCTTACAGATGCCATTTAGAGAAGGTAGAGACTTCGCTGGGGGATGAGTCGTATGCTAGACTCGAGGTTGTTGATAGGAGAATTGACGGGGATGGGCTTGAGATTCCATCTGGAGAGATCGCTACTGGGGAGTGAGTCGTACGCTAGGCTCTGCAGATGTTCTTGGAAGGAGCACGGAGATGGGCTTAAGATGCCATCCGGAGGGAGTCGTATGTTAGACTTTATGCTCATCTTTGAATGAAGTTATTGGTTTGTATTGATTTTTAACCATATATGCAGCATTTCAAAAGTTGAGGAACACTGATAAGTAGTCGGAGATGGGCTTAACATGCCATCCAGGGCAACTGAGTCGTACGCTAGACTCTGTAGTTGCTGTTGATAATCAGAATAAATCTTCGTGCCGATTACTCTGAGGGAGGTAGTAGTTGGCAAAATGTGGATATCTTCCCTGTTGTGCATCGGGTGTTGATCCATTGCCTGTTATCGGAGGATAACCAGGGGTGGTCTTTCAGATAGTTTTCCGCCGATTCGGGCTTAATCCTCGACCACCTGCTTGAGGACAACTAGGGGCGGTCTTTCGATAGTTTTCCGCCGAGATTGGGCTTAATCTCGACTGTTTATGCGGTGACTTTCACTGCTTTGGAGAAAACAAGAGAAACTTTGATAGAATATTTGTTTGTCTTATGCAAAGTATGATGCATGACAATGTGTATGAATGACATGTGCATGAATTATGACTTTATGAGTAATGTATGAATGATAGATGTTGTGATATTTCAAAACATATCCATCTTGAAGAAGATGCGGATGTTCTGTTTGGAGATTTCTGTCTTCTGCTTGGGGATTGAGTAGGTGAGAACCCCGCTTTTGAAGGAGAAGAAAGATATCCTGGATTCCTCCGATGCACTATCTGACCAAGTCCTGGGCCTAGATATTGTTGAGGAAGGTAGAGATTTGAGAAGCTCGTTGTTGGAGATCTCATATATAGACCCTGCTGGGGAGAGTCTGGGAGGAAGTCCGTTGGGGATCTTGCATGTAGACCCTGTTGGGAAAGATTAGGAGGCGCTCTACTGGGGATTTTGAGTGTAGATCTCGCTAGAGAGCGTTTGATGGTTGCTGGGAGACCGGGTTGGGGCCCGTTGGAATCTCTGAATGGGGGATAGAAGAAGTAGATTCTCTCCGGTGTACTATCTGACCAAGTCTCGAGTCTGGATACCGCTGCTGGAGAAAAGGAGAATGGTTGAGAGATATCCGTTGGGGATAAACATCTTAGCTGGGGATGAAGTGTTATTGCTCGGAGACTGATGTAACATTGCTCAGTTGAGTGGAATCACTGCTCGTGGATATACTCCGCTGGGGGAGGTTTAGTGAGTGACACCTCTGCGGGGATTATGTTCTGCGGGGAAATGTTTTTGGTGACTTCGTCGTCATTCTCAATTCCTAGAGCCTGTAGTAACTACTTTTGTATGCCCACTTTTCGTATGTTTGCGATTAGATTCTTATTGTCAAATGCGTATAGTCATTCAAAACAAACGTTGGACTTTATGCAAACAACAACAGTGAAATTTGTAAAGAGAAATAACTTGTATTCATTTGAAATGCGGCGTATGGCCAAGTAGTTTGTACACAAGAAAAGTAAAAAGCTATGCGGAAACAATCTCGTTAAGTTCCAACTATGCTAGTACTCATATATTTCAACTATCTCATCTCCTTGCTGGCAGTAGAAAGTGAGTAGACTGATCTTCGCCATTTGAATCTTGAATGTTGATAGTAGTCTAGAAGCAGGTGGTCTGGAAGAGACATAGTCGTACGCTTGAATCCCTAACTTTTGCCTAGACCGCCTTTCGGTTTTTCACCACCGATACCTTTTTGCCCAAGCCGCCTTTCTGTGTTTTCGACTTGCCGTGTACATGTTTTGTATATATCCTTAACTTTGCCCGAACCCTTTGGTTCGTCAGATGCCCTTATTTTTGCCTAGGTCACCGACCTAGCGGGTCTCTTTATGCGTAGTATTTTTGACTATGTCCGCTCACGGGTGTAAAGTCTTCACCATCCATGGTGCTAAGTATCATAGCTCGGAAAACACTGCCTTGACTACAAACGGTCCCTCGAGGTGGGAGTCCATTTGCCCCGGGTCACCTTGTGGAAGAATGATGCGCTTGACTACTAGGTCACCAACTTGATAGACTCGGTGCTTGACCTTCTTGTTAAATGCTCGACCATTCGCTTTCGATAAATCGCCCATGGCAAATGAATGCGAGTCGCTTCTCATCAATCAGTTAACTGATCAAGGCGGTCTCGAACCCAATCGTCTTCGCCTAACTCTCCCGGAGAACTCGTTGAGGGTATCTGAACCTCGATGGGTAGGATCGCTTCCATACCGCATACAGAGAGAAGGGTTGCCCTGCTGATGTTCGTGTCAGAAAGCGATAACCATGAAGAGCAAATGGTAACATCTCATGCCAATCTTTGTAAGTCACTGTCATTTTCTGTATAATCTTCTTAATGTTCTTGTTGGCGGCTTCCACTGCGCCATTCATCTTAGGCCGATAAGGAGAAGAATTGTGATGTTTGATCTTGAACTGCGTGCAGAGTTCGGTGATCATCTTATTGTTGAGATTGGAACCGTTATCTGTGATAATCCTTTCGGAGCCATACCGAAAGATAAGATTATGCTTGATGAAACGAGCCACAACATTCTTGGTAACAGATGCAAACGAGGCTGCTTCTACCCACTTGGTAAAGTAATCGATTGCCACAAGGATGAAACGATGTCCGTTGGAAGCTGTGGGCTTAATTTCTCCAATCATGTCAATGCCCCACATTGCAAAAGGCCAAGGAGTTAGAACATTCGAGGTACCGAGGTACGTGTACTTTGTCCGCATATATCGCATTTGTGACAAGATCGAGCGATGACAATCGACTTCCATGGTGGACCAATAATAGTTCTCAAAATCTTCTTAGCCATGGTGTGTCCACCGGAGTGGGTACCAAATGCACCTTGTGTAACTCTTCCATGATGCGATTGTTTTTCGTCTACATAGAGTAAGCACAAGTCATGGTTGCGCTTGTATAAGATGCCATTGCCGAGAAAGAATTTGGATGCAAATCTTCTCATGAACTTCTTATCATTGATGATGCCCCGGATATTCCCGAGTCTCAAGATACCTCTTCACGCCATAGTACCAAGGTTTCTCTTCCTATCAAGCTCATAACAATATGCGGGTTCTCAATGATGATCCGGGAGCCTCGTTGTCCCGACCTTGAACATAGATGACATAGTAGCCAATGCGTCGCCAACCGATTCTCTTCTCGTGGAATATGATTGAAAGTGATCTCTTCAAAGTAGGGATCAAACTCGAACATGCTCGACACGGAATGAGATTCGGATGCTTCGTATCCCACTCGCCTTAATCTGGCCGATCACTAAAGCGAGTCTCCATGCACTTGCAAGAACTTGATTCTTAGGTCAATAGCATGCCCATAATGCACGCCATGTTGTTGTGCAACCGAAACATAATCGCGGTGAAAGGCGTCCGCTGTAGGGATGTAATGATGGCGCCAATGCCATGCGTTGAGGCTCCATCAAAGACCATGGTCCATCGGGATCCTTGTTCGTGTCCTTCGTCCGGCCGGTTCTTCACAATCAAGAATTAGTAAAACATCTTCATCCGAAATTAACGCATAGATCGATAGTCATCTACGGCTTGATGAGCCAAATGATCGGCTACTACACATTTGATCGCTCGAGAAGTGTACTGGATGTCGATTCGTCAAGATCATTTGCCATCTTGCTATTCTTCCGAGAGAGTGGTTTCTCAAATATGTATTTTATCGGATCCATCTTGAAATCAACAAGGTAGTGTGAGTCAACATATAATGTCTTAGTCGGCGAGCATCCCAAGTTAAAGCGTTGCAAGTTTTCTCGAGTGAGTATCTTGTTTCACACGGTAAACTTTTGCTAAAGTAGTATATTGCATGCTCTTTCACTGTCATGTTTCCCAACACACACCCCATTGAGTTCTCTAACACCGTCAAGTACATGATAAGAGGTCTTCCTTCGTGGGCGGCATCGGGATAGGAGGATTCTAGGTACTCCTTGATCTTGTCAAAAGCAACCGCAATCGCTGCTCCATTCTACCACTTGATCTTTCTTAAGTAACTTGAAGATTGGCTCACAAGTAGCGCTAGTGTGCAATGAATCTAGCAATGTAGTTCAATCGGCCCAAAACCTCGACTTCCTTCTCTGGGGAGCGGCATCTCTTGAATAGCTTTAACCTTGGCGGGTCAACCTCAATTCCTTTTCCACCGACAACAAACCTGGAGTTTTGGATCGACTCAAAAGTGCACTTGTAAGGATTGAGTCTCAACTCGTACTTCAATCACAAATAGTTTCAAATGATCAAGATGCTTTCTTCACCGTGATCGAGCTATCATGTCGTCGACGTCCTATCTCGTGATGAATCAAGTCATGGAATAATGTCACCATAGCACGATAAGTGGCGCCGCTTCTTCACGGCATAACCTTGTAGTGCCCCACCGTAACGAAGTATCTTTTCCATGTCTTCGTGGAGCCATTTGATCGATTGGAGAAACCATCCATGAAGGAGAAACCTTATGTTGAGCGGTTGTCCACCGTAATCAATATGGGGTGGGGTCGACTCGCTTTGTTTCTCGTAATCTACACACATTACCTTGCCATCCTTCTTGGGCACATGCACCACATTTGCAACCCGGATGGAAGTAGCTAAGAAACCGCGTTGAACCGCTTCATAACTTCGCTTTGATTTTCTCGATATCTCGTGACGCATGCGATTTAACCTTCGTTTCGAAGAAAACCTTCTTTGTTGGCGGGTACCACAATATCAATGTCTAAACCCGACATGTCTTCGCATTTACCAAGCAAAAACCTCAATATAGTCTCGTAGCATCTGAACCAATCTTTCTTTGACAAGACCCGCTCCTATCTTGATCTCTTTTCGTCTTCATCAAGACCCAAATTCACAACCTCCACTTGCTCTTCGTGTGGTGTAATCTTCTTCTTCTTAGCGGGACAAGTTCTCCGGCACTTCACAATCTTCCTCACTTTCTTCGCTTGGTAGATCGGATTATCGAATTCATATTTAGCAATAGCATAGTCATATCAACGAGATTCGAGTGATTCGCAGTGTATCACGTAAGAAACACATAGCTTTTTGAAGGGGTGATAAAGTAGCAAAAGAAAGCAAAAATAGAATGCAAAAGTCCAACGATTTTATTGAATGAAAATATGCAAATGACAGATAATAACCCTCACAAATGAGCCACGATGCCCGGGGCACTAGGCTTTAGAGTTTATTGTTCAAAACATAAAGAAATACAAAAAGCAAAACAAAACAAGAGCAATTACTCCTGACTAAAGGAGATTGGTATGACGTCTTTAGTCTTCCAATTACTGAGCCCCTTGTCGGGAGTTAGGAAGATCCACTTGCGATATCGTTCGTTGTCTTCTATAACATGGATTCCACTGGCTGATGCGGGAAGGGTTGGCGGCACGTTCGGCGTATCATCTTTGACCTTTGATGGTGAAGCCTAAACCGGTCTTGTCGATTTGAAAGGAAGATCGTGGAGCTAGTACTACTCCTCCTTCAACTCAGCCTGAGCATCTTTTAGCGAGGTCATCCTAGGCGGAGCTTATAACTAGAGTGACAGTCGATGACTGGAATTGTTTCAAAAGCTTGACAGGAGTCTCAAGAATTCACCCCCACCTCGAGGTATCGAATGACAGATGATGACCATATATTCTTCTTCCCACACATCGTAACAACCTTCCTTCACGGGTATTTCAACTTCGATGTAAGGTAGAGGTAACATGCTGTATCCAAGGGCGTCCAAGTACGCAGAGTAAGTCGGACGGATGTCCATGACAAAGAAAGTAGAATCAAAAGTCTGGAACCGACCTTAACAGTAATGAGCTTCTCAAGTAATCTCGCTAGAACCATCAAAAGCTCTCACAATTATATCACGGGTCTCGAACCAACCCTTCGACATCAAGTCGATCAAAATCGTCTTTGGTAGGATATTCGAGAACCGTATCCACCAAGACATGAGATAAGGTAGTACCCTTGCATTCAACGAGATGTGCAAGGCTTTGTTATGTTTTCTAAGGAGTCAAATCAAGATCGAGAGCCTAGGCCGTTGTTGGCAGCCAGGCTAGAAATACAAACTTCAAACTGGTCAGTAGTAGTGTCTTGCGGTACGTGAGCATTCTTCAGAAACTTCACCAAGGCGTTAGCATGAGCCTCAGAGCACAAGAGCAGAGCAAGCATGGATATCTTGGACGGAGTCTGTCCCAACTGTTCCACAACATTGTAGTCACTCTTCGTGATGATCTTCAGAATTTCCTCCATTTCTTTTTTGGAGGTGTCTTCAGCAACTTCCTTTGGTACTTCTGGTTGAGCAGGATGAGTCACTAGTTCTTTCCCTCCAGCTTGGGGAGTGGGTTGAATAGCTGGAATGCGAGCTGGAGTCGCGGTGTCTTTCGGAGGAGAGATATCTGGAGAGAATACTCTTCCGGTTCTGGTCACCTTACTTGATCCGGTGATGTTGTCAATGTCAAGAATGGTAGCTTCAATTGCAAGGTCTTCAATGGTCAGAGGGTCTTGCTTGACGCCATGGTAGTAAACATCAGCTCCATAATTCCAAGGGATAGCCTTGTCAGAGGAATATGGAACTGGTCCGGGAGAAGTAATGATGAGAGGTGCCACTCTAGGCACAGGATCAGCAGAGGAAATCCTTATGGTGTTAACATCGGCATGGTCTTCTGGGAAATCGTCACCTCATCCTTTACCTTAACATCTTCAATAGGAATCTTGTAGCTTTCGGAAATTCACCATGTAATCATACTTTCCACTTGGCTGCCCCAAGGTATCCCACATGGTGCGCTTCACATCTTCGATCTTTTAGATGTGACACCACACGCTCTGCACAGGTGGTTTTAGAAATAGTATCTCACGGTTATCCATCATGGAACCGTCTTCTCAACAAGCACAACCATCGTGTGTGGATGGGCACCAACGGCATCTCGGCACTGGACTTGCAAATTCTTCTTAACAGCTATCGAGGAATGGTCGTCATCTATGTTGAAAACGTAAGTATCATCACCAACAGATTAGAACTCTTGTCATGGTTAGGCATGGGCGTTGATCACATTCAAGTCTCAACAGAGGATCAAACTCGATCAGCTTCGATCATGTCTTGAATCTTGTTCTTGAGCCCAACAGTGTTATGTTATGTGGCTATTGGAATGGTAAGCACACTTAGCATTAGGATTGTATCTGGAGGAAGTATTTTGATATTTTGAGGAGGTCCTCGGTGATCCTTTCAACATGTGTTGCAAGGCTTGCGACAATGGCATGTTGATCTTCAAACCGCGCGTGGCGCTGGCGTTGTCTCACCGAGGTTGTGTTGTTGTAGGATTGCAATCGCCCCCACGATGAGCACGGTCGGTCTTGGCTCGACTTTTCGACCATACACATACTTTCTTTCTTAGCCAATCTCTTTCGCAGATTTGAAGATGTCTCTACCTTTCCGCTTTTCATATCATGCTCGGTGAATCCGGAAGAGTTTCAATCGATGATTGAAGAATGGGCGGTGTTCCATAAACATATCAACCAACTCCCTATTGGACAAGGGTGGTTGAACTCTGCCGCTAGATCTCTCCATTTCGAGCATACTTAAACTTCTCATCACGACCCATAGACATGCTTTGTAGTTGCATGCGAGTGGGTGTCAATTCAGCATTGTACTCATATTGCTTGTAGAAAGCATTTGCTAGGTCACTCCAAGTACGGATGTGGTCATTCTCTAGCTGATAATACCACTCCAATTGAGTTCCAGACAAACTCTCTTGAAAATAATGCATCCACAACTTTCATCATGTGGGGATCTTGACATAGGACTTCAAATGCAGGACAAGAAATGCCATCATTTGGCAAAAGTAGGAACTTTGAACTTGGGAGGAATCACCACACGAGGACAAGGCTCGTCATCAAAATTCGCCTCTTCGTGTTTTCAAGATTCAGACGGTCTTCAAGTTGCTTGTACTTGTCATCTTCATCATAGTACTGGTCATTATCATAGTGATCTTCTCTGTCTTTCTCAAGCTCACGCTGGTCTTCTTCATGTCCCTTGACACTTCCCTCAGTCTTGACACTCCCTTCTAAGAGCTCTATCCGACTGACCACTTTAGGACCACCTTTGTAACGTCTACCCATGTTGAGAACACCAACGACCCTCTTCTTTCTGTTGATGAGTTTCTTCAGATCTTCTTGGCCTTGGACCAAGCTAGTGAACATCTCTTGGAACTGAGCATTCTGAGCCTGAAGATCTTTGACAGTCTGTTCAAGAGCCATTTTCTACTAAAATAAATAGCGAGCAAATGAGAAAACCAATCTTCAATGTACCTGTGATGCAATGTTATGCTATGATATGCAATGTTTATGCGAATGCCATGCAATGTTTTCAAGGACCTTAGAGATTTAAATTTGTTAAACAAGCAATGAACAAACATTTATTAGTACTCTTTTTATTATTCTTTTTAAGTACAAAAGATAGTTCAAAACAATAAAATAAAAGCATAAAATCCCAAAGCTCTAAGTCTCCCATGGGCGCTTCCTCTTGGTGCCGAGGTAGGCGTTGATGCTTCGCTCTTCGTGAAGTAGCTTTGTCAACTCTAGTACCTTTCTCACTTGCATGTAACACGAGCTTCAAAGGTATCCCTTTCTTCTTTAAGTTGAATCCAAGATCTCTTCAAGTCTTCAAAATCGGAGGCATGTCGGGATGGAGAACAAGATAGGTACGCCACCTATAGCAACAGTTCCATAATTATCGGTAAAACAGCGTGAACGGCATCATGAGGTTTTGAGCTCGAGCTCTCACCCATTTGAGGTAAGGTTCCCAAGGAATGGAGTTCGTGTCCCAAATTCTTGGTATCGCTTTTTACCATGCCCTAAGCGTGTATGAACCTTCGCGATCGAGATCATGATTGTAATCGAACACAATATCTTGGAGAAGCATATCATGTGGACCATCTCTTCGAGCAAAACCAAACCGACGTAGAGCTAGAGAAGGGTAAGTAATACCTCCCTTATACCAAGTAGTGGTACATTAGGAATTCTCCACAACGCCGATGAAGGTGAAGTCCTTTTGAGAGAAAAGACTCCAATGAATGTCTGAATGAGAGAGTGACATTAGCCTTTGAGACCATCTCAACCTTTGTTCATTCTTCAAAACTGATGGAGGAAGGTGCGAAATAAACCACCTGGAAAGTAACGGTATACAACACATGAGAGTTTCTTGTCTTTTGATAGTACGAGTGTGGAGAGAATGCAGGATGTCTCCAAGTAAAGTAGGCACAGGATTGCGAGTAAGAAACAACTTGATGGCGTTGACATCTATGAATTGATCCGAGTTAGGGAATAGAACCAAACCATAGATTAGCAAGGCCACAATGTCTTCAAATGCATGGAAACTCATAACTTTGAGGAATTCTCGGGCTTTCTTAATCAGAAACTTGGCAAGTAAACCCTTAACTCCACTTCTTGTTTCCCAATTGGCTTCAATGTCTGAGCGTTTAAGGTGTAAGGCTGATGCAATGTCTTCGTACCTAGGAACCTTTTCTAAACCGGTGAATGGCATTTGGTCAAGAATAGGTATCCCAAGTAGCTTAGAGAACTCTTCCAAAGTAGGAACCAACTGATAATCTGGGAATGTAAAGCAATGGTGTTTCGGATCAAAGAGCTGGAATAGGACATGCATCATATCTTCTTCAAAACCGGAGATAACCAAATCAAGTAGATAACCATGTCTCTTGATGAACTGAGCATGGTCGGGAATCTCTGAAACCAATTCTTTGAGCTGAGAAGGTATACCCATGAAGTTAATTCGGATAGTCTTTATAGAAGCCATAATCCCTACAAAACATAGCAAAGATAAATCCCTAGGTCCTTGAAATAGTTAGAAATGATATGCAATGCGGATGATGTCATGATGTCATGTTTAGCACACACAAACAATTCACACAATGAGCCTAGGTTTAAGGCTTGCAAGAGGTATAGGTGATTACCCCACCAAAAGTTTGAGTTGGTTCATCCTGTCCTATAATAGTAACCGGGTTCTAGGAATCTCATATCATCGATCTTTCTCGTAGGCGTTTATTTCAATACGACTACCAAGTGGTCGACCGAAAATATCCCAAAAGTCTGATCTTGATGAGCGTAGCATCGAGTATCAGCCAACCTCGGTCTACACCAAAGCCGACCATCTCACTACCTTCTAATGGCCAAGATGGGTCAATTAAGGTTCTAAAAGTTTAGTTAGTGCTTGATGACACCACGCAGAAGCCAAATACTATCCTCAACTTGGAAATGAAGAGTATCAGGACATCCAAAGTGTCACACTAACGTAGCCATCATGTTGACCGTTTCGATATACGTCTAACGGTCGCGATGATTTATTGCTACTTACCTAAAAGGAAACCCGGATCCGGGTGTAGGATCCCCCACAAATATAATACCCAAGCAACCCTTAAAGATAAAGCATACAAATTAGACAGAAAGCAATAAAAGTGATTTAGAAATCCCTAAGGTATTCTCTCCTTAGGGTGTCTCCCCGGCAGAGTCGCCAGTTCTGTAACACGGTGAAC
Source organism: Vicia sativa (assembly GCA_021764765.1). Lineage (NCBI taxonomy): Eukaryota > Viridiplantae > Streptophyta > Magnoliopsida > Fabales > Fabaceae > Vicia > Vicia sativa. The sequence continues at coordinate 18,128,223 of CM038796.1, read as the reverse complement.
TGACTTTGTAGGATTTTTTGTATCGCAAATGTGCGGATAGCAAGAGTCGCCACCGACTTTTCTTTTATCCAATTAAGGGAAGGTAAAAAGTACAGAAAAGACCTTCGTTAGATTCTGAGTAAGGGAGAAGGTTATGAAAAGGGAAGGTATTAGCACCCCTTTTCATCCGTAGTTATCTACGGGATCTTAGTTGCTCTTAGATCACCTAAAAAAATTGCTTTCTGTGTGTTTGACAAAAATGTTTTGAAAAGGCATTTCGCTTTGACTTTGTAATGATTCATGTAGGAATGTATACAAAGTGTTTGGAAATGTTTCATTTTTGAAAAGAGTTTGAACTTTGACAAAAGTGTGAGGTGTGAAAAGTATTTTGATAGAGCAAGCAACTAAAAGTCTTATTACCTACTCAGAATTGGTCGTTTTCGTGTTATTTTACGTTCCTTTAGAATAGTGCTATCCATACCATTAGTTGGTAGGTAACTCCATTCGTTGGATGTAAGCGGGACATTCGAAGGGACATCGGATGGTCATAGAAAGCAACTTGTAGGAAGTATCCTAACACATTCGAAGGGACTATCATCACTTTTCGTAGGCGACAATCGAGGTTCAAGATCATGTATTCGGAGGCGACATCGTGGGTCTATGATCTTTGTATCGAAGGGACTATGACGATTTGTTTTGAAGGCAGCGGTGCTAGAATACCTCTACATTCGAGGGACATGACCATTTGTATTCGTAAAGGCAACGAGAGAGAATTACCCTAAGGGGTGCATGTGTGAAAAGAGTGTGTCAATTCAGATATTTTTATCTTGGAATTATGAGTGATCTATGTCCAATTTTATCTTGCCATGCACGCCTAATTACTAACAGATTATAGGGCGCGGAAAGTAAATTGCGGAAATATAAAGTGCGGAAAGTAAAGTCCTACGCTATTACATGGCTTTGGGGCAGATACATAATTTAAACTTGCGGAAAATAAAAGCCCTAATTAAGCTATTACATCCCATAAGCAATTACATTATTGGAAAAAAGAAAGCAGTAAAAAGAAATCGTCCGAAACGAGATAACCTGTGAAAAGATGAGAAATCGGAAAATACGAGGAAATCGAATAAGAGAAAAATGTTAGCAAAAATGCAAATTTTTAAATGAGAAAGATATTTCATGCTGGAAATAACATTAATATGCTAAAAGAATTTTTTGGGATTTTTTGGAGATAATTTAATAATTAAAAAACAATTAAATGTGATTTAAATGATAAATTAGCAATTAAATTAAATATGCATGCAAAATAATATTTTTTAATTTTATAAATTAAATAAACATTTTCTGGAAATAATGCAAAAAGAAAAATATTTTTTGATGTTTTTTTAGTGCATGATAAAAAATTGTGAAAAGAAATTAAAATGAATGCAAAATATTAAGAATAAAAGAAAATAGAAAAATATGAAAAAGAAATTGAGTTTGTGAAAAAAAAGATGCAAAACCGGTCCTGGCATGGTTCGAACAGGAGACCTCCTGGAGCATCTTCAACAGTCTACGCCTTAACCACTAGGCCAAGTGACACTTGGTGTTTTGAAAGTTGGAATCATTTGAATATATGTGTACACGCGTCAGGGATGAGTTTGAAACACAGTCAGCCATGCGTGGACCCCAGTTGGAAGGAGAGAGGGAATCAGAACGCGTTATAACGCCACGCAAGCCACGCCGGAGTCCACTCAGGTCAACGACGCCGGAGCCCTAGCTCCGGTCGTCTTCTCCGATCGACCAAAATCTCAACCTGCAAAAATAGCAAAAATAAAAAGCAAAGGGATACCCTACCCCCCTAAATCGACCATGGCGAACACGATGGTGATGTTAGTTTTGACTGAAAGTGCCTGTAAAACCCGGTTCGAACGAAACAGCTTGAAATGCCCTAACTATGGTGTTTCGAGTTTCACACGTTTAAGCTTGCATGAGATGGTTCATTCCTGACCTATCAAACATCCTGAGTCCATACAAACACACAAGAAACATTAATAATGCATGGATAATGAAATTCGAATTTCAAAAGTTTACCAAATCGGAGCAAGCTGTGTGGCACGATCTGGGCTGTTGTAGCTTCGTGTAAGAGTTGCTTTTGCTTGTTGGGATGTCAATGAACAAGATAGAATGCTCAAAACACCTTGAAACTGGTTGGAGAACAAAATTCGAAATTTCACAATTCTTGAAAAATTTTGGCAAAATAAGGGTTGTTGTAAGGGCTAGGGTTTCGTGTCCCTTCTTGTACATATTGCTGGCTATTTATAGAGTGATTTGAGAGAGGAAAAACAAGGCAAAAAGATTTGATTTTGAATGCATTGAATGATTTTCAAATAAAATCAAATTTTTGTAAGAAATTTGATTTTCTCTTAAATGAATGATAATGCACGAAATTGGTAGGTGTTTTGGGCTTCCTTGGACCTCAAGCATGATATAAAATCACTCTCCTTGAAAAAATATCTTATTTTCATATTTTATATGATTTAATTTTGAATTAAATGGTTTAGAATTCAAAAATAAATTAATAAAATAGAAAATTGCCATGGCCAAGCATTTATGAGTCACAAATAATGTCATGAACAAGTTTGGATCAAAAGATTATAGGCCCATTTGGAAAATTTTGCATTTTGACCAAAATCTCCTTTTGTGCAATTATCCAAAATTGCCCAACTTCTGAATAGTGTATCTTGCTCAATTTTCCACATTTTTGAGTGTTCTTGGACTTTTTGGAAAGCTCTAAGAGTCCTCTAACTAACCTCTTTGGTCTCATCTCAATTGGAGTTTCCATTCTCAATATATCTTCAAAACAAAATATTGACTTTTTGTTGACTTTGAAAAGGACCTGTAATGTTTTGATCCATACCTTCCAAATGAAGCATTTTTTGAATATTCTTGTGAGACATGAAGTTGTAGAGAATTGAATTTCCTTCAAAACAAGAGGTGGTGGAAAAATTTCTGAGAAAGTATGAAGAAGTTATGCTCAGTCAAAGTTTGGTTGACTTTTCACTATGAAACCCTAATTTAGAAAGTTTGACTTTTGAGCAAATCTTGAGTTTTCTTGATGAATCATGATCAACCCTTGATCAAATGATGAATGTAACTTCAAAATGAGGATGTTGACCAAAAATCATGAAGTTTGACTGTATGTTGACCACAGTTGACTTTTTATCCAATACAACTGATTTTCAACCATCTGAGCAATTGTCTGAGGAAACTTGACTTGTGAGGCTTGAAACTTGACATGGAGAATCTTTGAAGCATATGAGGAGGCATGAAGACCATTGGAGATGTTGGAAGTCCATCTTGATCTGAGAAATACCAAACCCTAGTTTGGGTTGATTGTCTAGGAGAGGGTTTGTCTGATCAACCCTTGAAGAATCCTTGAGCATGGATGTCTGGAATATCTTGAGAAGATGGAGGGAAAATTTTGGGGTATGACAAGGATCCCCCACAAATATAATACCCAAGCAACCCTTAAAGATAAAGCAAGCAAGTCAAACAAAAAGCAGTAAAGGTGATCTAGAAATCCCTAAGGCATTCTCTCTTTAGGGTGTCTCCCCGGCAGAGTCGCCAATTTTGTAATACGGTGAACTGACTTTGTAGGTTTTTGTATCGCAAATGTGCGGATAGCAAGAGTCGCCACCAACTTTTCTTTTATCCAATTAATGGAAGGTGAAAAGAACAGGAAAAGACCTTCGTTAGATTCTGAGTAAGGGAGAAGGTTATGAAAAGGGAAGGTATTAGCACCTCTTTCCATCCGTAGTTATCTACGGGCTCTTAGTTGCTCTTAGATCACTTTAAAAAATGTGCTTTCTGTGTGTTTGACAAAAATATTTCGAAAAGGCATTTCGCTTTGAACTTTGACAAAAAGTGTGAGGTGTGAAAAGTATTTCTTTGTTTGAGCAAGCAACTAAAAGTCTTATTACCTACTCAGAATTGGTCGTTTTCGTGTTATTTTACGTTTCTTTAGAATAGCGTTATCCATACCATTAGTTGGTAGATAACCCTATTCGTTGGATGTAAGCGGGACATTCGAAGGGACATCGTATGGTCATAGAAGGCAACTTGTAGGAAGTATCCTAGCACATTCGAATGGACTATCATCATTTTTCGTAGGCGACAATCGAGGGTCAAGATCATGTATTCGTAGGCGACATCGTGGGTCTTATGATCTTTGTATCGAAGGGACTATGATGATTTGTTTTGAAAGCGACGGTGCTAGAATACCTCTACGTTCGAGGGACTTGACCATTTGTATTCTTAAAGGCAACGAAAGAGAATTACCCTAAGGGGTGCATGTGTGAAAAGAGTGTGTTGATTCAGATATTTTATCTTGACAATTAGAGTGAACTATTTCCAATTTTAGTCTTGCCATACACGCCTAATTACTAGCAGTTTATAGGGTGCGGAAATTAAATTGCGGAAAGTAAAATGCGGAAAGATAAATCCTACGCTATTACATGGCTTTGGGGCAGATACATAATTAAAAAAGCGCGGAAAATAAAAGTCCTAATTAAACTATTACATCCCATAGGCAATTACATAATATAAAGAAAAAAAATAAAGCGATAAAAATCGTCCGAAACAGAATAACCTGTGAACAGATGAAAAATCGGGAAATACGAGAAAATTGAATAAGAGGCAAATGTTAGTAAAAATAATAATTTTTGACTGAGAAAAATGTTTTCATGCTGGAAATAACATTAATATGCTAAAATAATTTTTTGGGATTTTTTGGAGTTAATTTAATAATTAAAAAACAATTAAAAGTGATTTAAATGATAAAATTGAAATTAAATTAAATATGCATGCAAAAATAATATTTTTAATTTTATAAATTAAATAAACATTTTCTGAAAATAATGCAAAAAAGAAAAATATTTTTGGTGTTTTCTAATGCATGATAAAAATTATTTAAAGTTAAATTAAAACAATATAAAAATATTAAGAAAATAAAATAAATATGAAAAATAGTTAAAATATGAAGTTTGTAAAAAGGAGAAAGGAAACCGGTCCTGGTGTGGTTCGAACTGGAGACCTTGAGGAGAATCTTCTACAGCCCGCGCCTTAACCACTGGGCCATGATGTACCTGGTATTTGGAAAACCAAAATCAAATCAATATGAATGATTACGTGTCCTGGATATAACACCAAGCCCAATCAGCCGCGTGGGGTCCAGTTTGAATGAGAGAGCGAATCAGAATGCGCGATTGTGCCACGCGTGCCTCCAGCCGGTCTTCGCCTGAGTCAGCGCCGGAGCTAGGGCTCCCGGTCATCTTCTCCGGCTAGGGCAAACTTCAAACCTGCAAAATAATGGAAATCAAAGCAAAAGATGACCCTATTCCCCCTAATTCGAGGGCTGCGAACACGATGGTGAGGTCCTCTTGCCCTGAATCGTCCTAGATAAGCCGGTTCGAAGAGGACAGTTCAAAAAGACCCAACTATGGCAAAACATGATTCCTACGTGTATGCTTGCATGAGATGCATCATTCATGACCTATTGGATGTCCTGAATTCATTCAAACACACAAAAACAATTAGCAACGCATGAAATAAGAAAAATGAATTTGTGAAAAATACCAGATCGGAGCAAGCTTGTGGGCACGATTCTGGGTGGTTTTGCTTCAAGTAAGAGTTGGGATTGCTTGCTGGGATGTCAAGGAGCACGTTTGAATCCTTAAAACACCTTGAAACTGGCTGGAGAATGGATTTCGATTTTCACAACTTTGAGAAATTTTTTGGCAAAATAAGGGTTATGCTTTGAGCTAGGGTTTCGTGTGGTTTGTGATGCAACTTGCTTGGTATTTATAGAGTGATTTGGGATGGCAAAGAGAGTGAAAAAAGATTTGATCTTGAATGTGCATTTATTTCTTTTCAAATAAAATCAAATTTTGAAAAAAAATTGATTTTCTCTTCAATGTGAGAGCTAGCACGAATTTGGCATGTTCCATGGGCTATCTTGGACCTCAAGTTTGATATAGATTCACTCCTTTTGGAAAAATATCTTATTTTCATATTTTATATAATTTAATTTTGAATTAAATGGTTTTAAATTCAAAAATAAATTAATAAAATAGAAAATTGTCATGGCCAAGCATCAATGGGTCACAAATAATATCATGAACAAGTTTGGATCATAAAATTATAGGCCCATTTGGAAAAAATTGCATTTTGACAAATATCTCCTTTTGTGCAATTGTTCAAAAATGCCCAACTTGTGAATGGTGTATTTTGCTCAATTTTCCACATTTTTGAGTGTTCTTGGACTTTTTGGAAAGCTCTAAGTGTCCTCTAACCAACCTCTTTGGTCTCATCTCAATTGGAGTTTCCATTCTCAATATATCTTCAAAACAAAAAGTTGACTTTTTGTTGACTTTGAAAAGGACCTGTAATGTTTTGATCCATACCTTCCAAATGAAGCATTTTTTGAACATTCTTGTGAGACATGAAGTTGTAGAGAATTGAATTTCCTTTAAAACAAGAGGTTGTGGAAAAATTTCTGAGAAAGTATGAAGAATTTATGCTCAGTCAAAGTTTGGTTGACTTTTCACTAAGAAACCCTAATTTAGAAAGTTTGACTTTTGAGCAAATCTTGAGTTTTCTTGATGAATCATGATCAACCCTTGATCAAATGATGAATGTAACTTCAAAATGAGGATGTTGACCAAAAAATCATGAAGTTTGACTGTATGTTGACCACAGTTGACTTTTTATCCCATACAACTGATTTTCAACCATCTGAGCAATTGTCTGAGGAAACTTGACTTGTGAGGCTTGAAACTTGACATGGAGAATATTTGAAACATATGAGGAGGCATGAAGACCATTGGATATGTTGGGAGTCCATCTGGATCTGAGAATTGCCAAACCCTAGTTTGGGTTGATTGTCTAGGAGGGGGTTTGTCTGATCAACCCTTGAGGAATCCTTGAGTATGGATGTATGGAATGTCTTGAGAAGTAGGAGGGAAAATTTTGGGGTATGACACCGTTGTTCTGAATTCTTGTGTTATTGTTTCTTGTTTCTTGTGTTATTGTTCTGAAGTCTGAACCAATTTTCCTTTAACTCATTGTTCTAATAGTAGCATAGCATTGTTTTGAATTCTGATAATTATTCTTGTGTTGTGTTATTGATAGCATTGTCTCTTATTTGCTTCTTATTCTGGTAGCATAGCATTGTGTTATTGTTTCTTATTTGCTTCACACAACAAACTGGATGATGTGGCGAGAACATTGTTGCCATATAATTAAAGTGTTAAAGTCATTGTTTCTTGTGTGAGTAACTTTGTTTTAAATTCTGGACAGTTGTTGTGATTTGGATAAATGGATCAAGGTCAAAGTGGTGAGCAATCTAACAGTAAGTTCTGCACTTCTAATGTTATTGTAATTTAAAATAATACTGCCTATGTTCTAATGTTATTGTAATTTAAAATAACAGTAAGTTCTGCACTTCAAATAATACTGCCTATGTTCTAATGTTATTGTAATTTAAAATTTTGATTAAACCAAAGTTTGATTATATTTCGGCAATATATCATCATTACAGTTGTCAAACTTTTGTTGAAACCATGAGCTATACTGGTATAGTATTTTCCAATTTGTTTAGATGATCAATATTTTTCAATTGCAAAAGCTATAAGATTTTACACTCCAAAATATTAAAGACGTGTTTGTTCTATATTAAATGGAAAATAGTTATTTGAGAGATTTATTTATGTGAAGTTGAAATTAATTTGTAAAACAAGAAAGATGAGTATTGATAAAACAACTTAGTTGATAGATGGTATAGATACGGATTTAAACTTATAATTTTCAATTTATTCATACTTAAGAGATAAGAGATGAAATTCTAAAAATTGATTACCTACGATATAAGGTTCACTTTATGTAATTTAGGCTAGTTAACTAAAAGTAATTTAGGCTAGTTAACTAAAAGTAGTTGATGAGGGAGTGTTTAGCAATTCTAGATATATTATACTTCTGCATATGTGTTCTAATGCTGCCTATGTGTTATAATACTGCTAAGTTCTGCACTTCTGCTCATGTGTTCTAATGTTGACTATGTGTTATACTTCTGCTCATGTGTTCTGCTCATGTTATTGTTATGTTCTGCACTTCTGCATATGTGTTCTAATGTTGCCTATGTGTTATAATTCTGCTCATGTGTTCTGCTTTTCTAATGCTAAGTGGTCAAATGCTAATTTTATTGTTATTATTGAAGCTGGATCAGCAGCAACAACTGAAGCTGCTGCACCTGAGTTGGTTAATACTCAACCTACAAGGAAGAGGAGAGCTAGTGCTAGTGGGTCTAGGCAATCCTCTGCGTGTTGGGAATACTTTATTAGATTACCAGATGATTTAGTTGATACACCAACCGTGGCTTGTAAACACTGTCACAAAAAATACCTATGTGACCCTAGGACTCATGGCACCACCAACATGAACCATCACATAAAAAAATGTCCAAAGATTCCTAGAACCACCGAACCTACTCAAACTATTCTCACATATACATCTGGGGAAGGGTCTAGTTTGGTTAATGTTAGCTCAAAATTTGACAAGGAAGCTTGTAGGAAAGCTTTGTCTATTTATGTGGTTCTAGATGAAAAACCATTTAGTGCAGTTGAGGGTGAAGGTTTTAAGTACTACTCTAAAGTAATGCGGCCACAATTTACCATACCATCTAGGCGTAAGAGCTAGAGACTGTCACTACACAGAGATGAGAAACAAAAGCTAAAAGCCTTCTTTAAGTCTGATTGCAATAGGGTAGCACTTAACCGATTGTTGGACTTCTATCCAAAATCAAAACTACTTGACCCTGATAGCACACTTTGTGGATAACGAATGGAACTATCAAAAGAGAATCATAAGCTTCACAGTGATTCCAAACCACAAGGGTGACACGGTAAGTAGGAAGATTGAAGAGGTGTTAAAGGATTGGGGGATTAGGAATGTGTCTACCATTATCTGATAATGCAACTTCAAATGATGTAGTCAGAGTATATCCGCAGAGAAAATATCAACTATGAATGGGATGATGGGGGATGGTAAGTGTTTTCATATGAGATGTGCTGCTCACATACTGAACTTGGTGGTAAATGAGGGTTTGAAAGACAAGCATTTGTCTATAACTAGTGTTAGAGATGCTGTTAGATTTGTCAAGTCCTCGTCTCATAGGGCAGCAAAGTTTAAAGAATGCATTGAATTTGCTGAAATAACTTGTAAAAAACTAGTATGACTAGATGTTTCAACTCGTTGGAACGCAACATATTTGATGCTTGAGGCTGCAGAGAAGTTTCAAGCTGCTTTTGATAAGCTTGAGGATGAAGAGTCGAGCTATAGGGAGTTCTTTGGAAATGGTAGTCCCCCTAGTAATGATGATTGGGAAATTGTTAGAGCCTTTATCTCTTTTCTAAAGTTATTCTATGTTGTAACCAATATTTTTTCAACCTCTCAAAGTGTGAGTTTGCATACTGCTTTTCACCAAGTGTATGCGATCTATTGTGAGTTGAAGAATGTTTCTATGAACTTGAATGGTGTTTTTGCAAGTGTGGGTGGAGAAATGATGGAAAAGTACAATAGATATTGGGGTTGTGCTGCTAGGATGAACAAGTTGATTTATTTTGGAATTATTTTGGATCCAAGATTCAAGTTGAGATATATTGAGTGGGCTTTTAAGGATATGTATGGAGTTGGATCTGCCTTTGCTACCGCGTTGATCGGTTCTATAAAAGAGAGCTTACAAAATTTGTATGATTGGTATAAGCAAGCTTATGACCAAAAGCATAACAATCACCTCTTGACAGGAAAAAAGCTTCAAATGATGAAACGACTGTTGTTCGTACTTCAACAATGGCTAGAGCTGAAGCTTTTGAGAAGCATTTAGAGGAACAAGACTCAATTGATCAAGAAAATGAGCTTGAGGGTTTTTATACTGCTAAATGTGTCAAAAAGGATCCTAATTTTGACATTCTTGTGTGGTGGAAACACAATTCAACTGAATATCCTATTTTAGCTACAATAGTTAAGGACATCTTTGCCACACCGTGTTCATAGCAGACGTAGTGCTTTCAGACGGGAGGAAGAATCTTATAAACCTATAGGAGCTCCCTAAAATCTGAAATGGCGGAGGCATTAATTTGCACCCAAAATTGGTTAAACCCGTCTTTTACCTATTTCAAAGACATGAACCTCATGGAAGATTTTGAGCTTTCTGAAGATATTATCGCAGGTAAAATTATTACTTTAGTATAAATAAATATGACGTTTTAATGTTATATCTTTTGAATAACTTTTTTTCCACTATTTCAGAGTTCGACGAAATTTCTTCTGCAGCAAGAGGAAGATCTTCACAATCTCAGCCACAACCTTCTGGTTGTGCTTGAAATATATGGAGGTATATTTGTTTTATTTATTTGATTTACTTATTTCACTTGTTTTATTAAATATTATTTATGTAAAATTACTTTATGTAACTAGAATAACTAGTATTAAAAATTCTAAGGTAATGACTGCCATAGTTATTTTAAAAATTCTAAGGTAAACTTCAAACATAATTGTATCTTATAAACATTGAAGATCCTGCTATAGTTATTTTAAATATTTGTTCAATATAACTCTGCTTTGTTGAAAATGCTTTGTTCAATATAACTCTGCTTTGTTGAAGATCCTGCTATAGTTATCTTATAAAGGAATTCTCCATTAAATATTTGTTCAATATAACTCTGCTTTGTTGAAAATGCTTTGTTCAATATAACTTTGCTTTGTTGAAGATCCTGCTATAGTTATCTTATAAAGGAATTCTCCATTAAATATTTGTTCAATATAACTCTGCTTTGTTGAAAATGTTTTGTTCAATATAACTCTGCTTTGTTGAAGATCCTGCTATAGTTATCTTATAAAGGAATTCTCCATCAAAATAACTCTGCTTTGTTCAATATAGTTATTTTTAATATTTTCAATAGTATAGTTTGTTATACATGTGGAGATTTATTTATTTCACTTGTTTTATTAATTTGGTTTACTTATTTTACATATTTTTTCAGCTCAACTATTTTTTGAAGTCGTATGCGACTTATATTTTGCACTACTCAATGGCCAAATATAATCATTTGTTTTTTGAAATTTTGGAGTCTTGGAATCGATCTTGATGGTTGTAGCACTTTGTACCGGTACGCTCCCAGCCTCTTTGGTGAACCTTCCGAGTTTGAGGGAACTGTAAGTTATTTGGAACATACATCATTGTTTTACCGAACTAGGAATTAGTATACATTTGATGCATACAACTGTGATCCTGCAGAATTGGAAGAGTGCAGAATTGGAAGAATTGGAAGAGTGCAGAATTGGAAGAATTGGAAGAGTGCAGAATTGACAAACTGTTTCCTGCAGAATTGGAAGAGTGCTGTGCAGAATTGACCCACTGTTTCCTGCAGAATTGAAAGTGCTACAAACAGCTTGAGAAAAGAATCGATTCGGGTGGTTTTGGAATGGTATATTATGGAAAACTGAAAGAAGGAAAAGAGATAGCAGTTAAAGTTCTTAGGATTAATTCCTATCAAGGCAAACACGCAATGAGGTAACTTGCATTATAGTAACATTTCTAAGTATATTCCAACATTGCAGTATCCTTATTTCTAAGTTTTAAGTGTTAATTGTAAACTATTTTGTTTCAATTTCTATACAGCTTTGCTAGTGCTATGATGCTGATTTGTACAAGATCCTAACCAAAATCACACAGAAAGAAAGAACAACTTGCTTATGGGAAAGCTGATTGGAATTAATTGTCGAAGGCCATTGATGTAGTTATAATTCTATTAGTATTTAAATTTAGTAATTTGTTGTAATTTACATTTATGTTGATGCTGAATTTATGTTGTTCTAATTTGAATTAATGTTGGATTTCTTTTAAGGCCATTGATAGAACAATGAATGATAGGTCATTGGTTTATGTTGAATTTAAATTCCTAGTAATTTGCTTGTTAATTTGAATTTATGTTGAGTTTAAGTTATAATAATATGTTGTCAAAAAAAATTGTAGTAATATATACCTCAAAGTCAAAATGTGTTGTTCGGGTTAAAAAAAAACCGATTAAACCGTTCATATTAACCGCAATCCGTTCTAAACCAACCCGTCCAAACCGATAAAATAAATGGGTGAAAATAGATTTATATGATTCAACCGCGGGTTGGGATGGTTGAGCCTTTTGGGCCCGAACCGCCCAACCCGGCCCGTTGTCCACCCCTACTTTTACATCCAGTTTTTCAATCAGTAACTATCAACAATTTTCTCTCTCTCCTACTTCTTATTCTTCTTCTTCACAAAAACTAACTATTGATGTTGAAAATCTTTTGTTACAACCATTTGAAAAAAAATAGTACTAGTACTTGATTGTAAAAATCTTTTAATAAAGCCTGTAATTGATAAACCCTTTAATAAAAGCATGCACGTAAAGTTTATAGCAACACTTTTTTTATGACACTGAAACTTATGTATCACCGCAATCCTGCATGCAATAGTGCTCCGCGTGATATGTAGTCAATTAGTACTAGAAAGTTAGATAGTGGCCATTGCCCACTATACCTTGATTGAAAACCACACACCATAATCCCCAGATAACTAACCACAGGCACACAACACTTTTCTTTGTCGTCTTATACTTTTTTAAATGTTTGATAAACACCTAAATTACATTTTTCATTTTAAGTTTCATTTTAATTTTTTTCTTCATTTTTATCTCTCTTAAATTACAAATATTTTGCAACAAAACTACCTAAATATATTTATTGAAAAAACACACCAATAGAAAACCGACAACACTCAAGCTTGCAACAAAACTCCCTAAATTTATTTATTGAAAAAATTTAGGTGAATTATGCACACAAGAATTAAAGGCAAACTTCAAAACTCAATTATTTAAAAAGCTTTATTTTAGATAAATTTTGTAGGCCCTTATTTTTCTTTGGACCAGCAAAAAGAAGAACCACTAAGAGAAAGGAAAGTACACCTACCTAAATACAGGAAAATAGAGAAAAAGTAGGCATGGGATATATTAGATTCTATCCAAAAACAGCTAGAATTAAAACACGTGAGTTATATGTTTATATGTATTTATTCTTCAATCATAATCATAAAGCTAAATAGAAGCATGCATTTTTCAATGCCAAAGTTTTATTTTTTTTCATTTCAAAATAATTATTTTTATTCAAAATATCACATATTAAAATAAACTACACTAATATATTTGATTAGACTCAAAAAGTATGGAATTTTTTAATTAAAGATATTTTTATTTTTATTTGTAAAAGATTTTATTTTAAAATAAAAGACTCATTTACCTCTAAATTCTAATTCTAGATAATCATAAATAATATACTATTTCTCATTTGCACATATAGAGATATATGGATTGAAATAAAAAATTTGTTACTACAAAATTTGAATCTTCAGAATTTAGTCTAGACTTAAATTTTATTGTACTTTTAGCTCTTTACAAAATTTTATTGCACATTGTTTTTCTATTCATTGTTAAATAACTATGTTATTGAATAATTTTTATCAAGCAAGCTTATACGATAATTAAAAAATTTACAAAAGAAAAATGTTAAGTCTATATTGTGTTAAGTTTATCTTTAATTTTGGCGTTTAAAAGTCTGTATTTGATTAATTTCATATTTAGAAAATTTTAAATTTGAGTAGGTTAACTTTTTATAAGTTTATAAGCACACCTAAATAAAATCATTCAAAGATCTAAGAGTTTCAAAATGATCTAATTTAATTTTAGCAAAGCCAAAAAAAATTATTATAAACTAAATTTAACAAGTTTTCCGTTTGTAGGGGCCACAAAAAATTACATATGTCCAAATATAACAATTCCTTAGAATATCTTCTTCTTGCTATATTAAAAAAAAAATATATTTATATATATATATATATATATATATATATATATATATATATATTAGTATGCTCAATAAACAAAATATTGTAAAAATGGGGTGAATTAACTCTATTGCTTGAGGGATAAATTTGTTAAATAAATCATTTATTATCTTCGTTCTAAAATGGATATATAATTAGGCTTCAAAATGAATTACTCCATTTCATTTTTAATAAAACATCAATTACTCTCTTTTTTATTTATATCATTTAATTAATATTATTTACATCACTTGTAATTTAACATCTTCTACTTTAAACTTATGTGGAAACGAATGCATCAATACTTGATAAAGTTATTTAAAAAATATATATTTTCTCTTCTTCTTTTTTTATGTTTTCTTTATTTTCAAGTTGTGTTTCCCTGAGTATTAAAATTTGTTTCAGATTTTATTGTTATTAGGAAAATTTGCCAGTATCATTAATGTCACTATTTTTACATGGATGTACCTAAAATACTATTTGTAAATGCATATTTTTTTCTGATTTAATTTGATTATGAAAGATTTCTTTTAGATTATTTGTGTCACTGATTTATGTCGGTAAAAAAAATTTAATCTATTTGATTTTATCTCTAGATGTACATAAGTTTCTAAAATTGAATGTTGAGACAATTTAGAAAATTTGATGTTTTATTCTAAGATCGAAGGAGATTTTTCTGCATAATTGGTGCAGTCCTCAGCTTGTGGATGAAAGAATATATGGGCGGAGATTCAAGGCGCATGGACTACTCAGGAGTATTAAAGGAAACTTGTTTTTTCTAGAGTTATTGGGTTTAAGGGTGTTTCAAGGGAGTTTTTGTTTTCTTTGTTGTCCTCATGTATCTTTTGATACATTGAGCTTGAGTATTGTTACTTGATTTTATATCAAATTATTGTTTTCATTCTTAAATCTTTTTAAGCAAAGAGTTTGAGTATTGTATTTGAAGTGTGATATTCTATTTGGTTTTAGTCATTGGTTTGTAACAGATTTTATCGTTGAGATTATTGGAAGTGAGAGGGGATTCTCATATCTAAGAGGTTCCCAGGTAGAAGTTACACAGAGTAGTGATTAGGTGATAAGTTGTAAACTCGGATTATTTAGACTTTAAACTAATCCTATTATAGTGGACTTCCTTCCTGACTTAGTAGCCCCCAAAGTAGGTGAGTTGCACCGAATTGGGTTAACAATTTATTGTGTTATTTTACCTTCTACAATTTATTTCTAGATAGTTTTTATTTTGGTAAAAGTTTTTGTCGACAGTTAATGTCATAACATATGTCCTGACATTGTGTTTTAGTGTTAAGACATCGGTCTTGACATTTTTATTGCAATGCCTGAATTTCACAAAGTAATTCATTGTAGTTTTGGACTGAAGCTAAGAATATTGCATAGTATATTCATAACAGGGTCACTTTAAGGGAAGAAACTTCATCCACTCTATATGAGCCATGGAAAAGAATGAAGCCTACAGTAAAATACTTTCATATATTTGGAAGTAAATGTTATGTCTTGACTGACAAATATCAAAAGGGTAAGATGAATCCCATAAGTGACGGAAGAATATTTTTGGAATACTCTTCAAGTAGCATAGCTTATAAAGTAAATAACTCTAGAACTAGAGTTACAATGGAATCCATAAGTGTGATAATTGATGGTCCAATCACCGAATAAGAGATAGATGTCAAAGACAATGTTGGAAAATCTTCTATGCAGACTAATGAGACATGAATGAAGGAAGTTTGTGAGTTTACTAGTATTGAGTATGATAACTCTCATGTCAACTCAGTTATCTCTCCTAGAGGTCAGATAGAACAATCCAAGGAACTGATTACAAGACACCTTAATGACGGGGACATCACTGAATTCAATAGGGAAATATCAAATTTAGGTCTTATCTCTAAGCTTAAGCCAAAGATGACTCGTATTATTCGATAAAATAAGATCTTAAAATGCATCACCGAAACAAGTTTTTATGTCGTGCCTTACTCTTAGAGCACAAATTTCATGCTGAAAGAGTTATGCAAGAAAAAATGGGTTAGTAATGCTAACGGATATTTTTATTTGAGAAAAAAATCTGATTTCATGGTTCAATAAGAAGCAAACATGTGCTCCATGGTGTACCAATGAAGCTGAATATGGTGAAACAAGAAGAGGTTACTCTTAACTAGTGTAGATGAAACATATGTTACAGGAACATAATGTCAAGAAGGATGTCATGACATTATATTGTGAAGATCTCAATGTTATAAGATATCTCATTCAACATGGCTAGAACAAGAACCTTGATAGTCATAATCAACTAATTAATCAAAAATCTTGTGGAAGGCGAGGTTGTTACTTTGGTACATGTAGAAACCAAGGAATAAATGATTGTTATCTTTACTAAAGCCTTATATGCACACCAATTTGAGAACATAAGTAATGGGCTAGGAACTTACACTATTATGGAGTTATAGCAATTACAGGTATGGAGGAATTTAACAAACACTGTACCTTTTCTCTAATCTCTGAGGCATGATAAGTCTAAGCAAGTTGTTATTGTTAAAGGATGGAACAAAAGATCTCTGCAAGATAAAATGCTTGGTGTAAAGAAGACATTTTCTAAGGTTGTGTAAAGGGAGTTCAGTGTCAGCACTCCTAAAATATAGCACCGAGAAGTACATAAGGATATTTGACAGGAATAAAAGTGTTGATATGGAGTGTGCATGATGTTATACCAGATGTCCTGACATCTTGCATGTTGTGTTTTATGGAGAACCATGGTTACTCTGGTTCTCTTAGTATTTATAAGGCTTATTATATTTTCTTCTTCTGCATATGCCTCTAATGTATGAACTTGGACAGTTCATGATTATTTGGATGTTCCTTTGAGGGTGAGCATTGGTTATGTGTGATAGGGGGAGTAATGGCCCTGTTTGAAGTTGTTGGACATGGGCCTTTCGTACATGGTGCTTTGAAGTTGGGTTGTTGAATTTAGCATGATGCAAATGCTGAGTTATTAGGCTGTGTTGATATGATATCAGACCACATGTCTTGACATCTGATCTTTGGAGAATTATGGAGTTTGAATGAGTTATAATTTCTGGTTATGTGTGTGAGACTGAGTCACTATGTATTTGCATGTTATCTCTTATATATTATGTTGCAGTTTTTACAAACTTTACATGTTTTTCATGTAACTTGCGTTTTGTGTTTGTGGTTTTATTCCTCTCCTCCAGAATTATTGTGCAAAAGTTTTTTTAGTCAAAATTTTCCAACAGGGGAAATTGTTAGGTCTATGATTTTATGATTGACAACAACTTTGATAAAACATGTTTAATTTAGAAAAACATGTATCACAGGCAAATGTTGATCGAGATGACATGACATCTTGACCAACTATACAATAGAATTCTGTTGTTGCTTTCTTGACTGATTTGATTTGATTTTATGAGATTCCCTATGGATTTATCTCACTTATGTATGCATGTAAATAAGATTTAATTTGGAATAATTGATTTGATCTCAAACTTTACATAAGTTTATAAAATTGGATGTTGAGACAATTTAAAAAACTTATGATGTTTTGTTCTAATATTCAAGAAGATTTTTCCTGCATAATTGGTGCATCTCTCAACTTGTGAATCAAGAAATATTTGGGTAAAGATTTCGAAGCCCATGAACTACTGAGGAGCATTTAAATAAATACTTAGACCTCATTTCATTAATAACTTTATCAAAATTAAGGGGAAGTTGGTTTTTCAAGAATCTTATGGTTTGAGAGTTCTCAAGTGTATTTCTATTAGTATATGTCACTCATGTATCTTTTGATACAATGAGGTAAATTGATTGTTCATTGTAAATCACTCATGAGATTTTAAGCATAGATTTGATTGTGTTTATTGGAAGCATAATCTTCTATTTGGGATCATTTGGTTTTGTCATTTACATGATTGTGAAAATTGACAGGGGGTTCTCATATCTAGGAGGTTCCTATGTAGAAGTTATATAAGGTATTGATTAGGTGATAAGTTGTAAACTATGGTTGTTTAGCTTTAAACTACTACTATAATAGTGGATTTCCTTCCCTGACTTATATGTACCCAGTGTAGGTGATGTTGCACTGAACTAGGTTAACAATTAATTGTGTTCTCTTACCTTATACAATTTACTTCTGCATAACTTCTTGTTTTGGTAAAAGTTCTCTATCAGCAGATGATGTCTTAACATTTGTCCTTACATTGTGTTTTGGTGTTGGGACATCAATATGAACATCTACTTTAAACTTCCAGAAAATCAATATTTTAATACATATTTAATATTTTTTGTTAATATGATATGTTCTATTAATTTTTTATTCGACGATACTTATTTTTTAAAAGTTTTTTATTAATTTAATTTAATCTATTTATGTTTATTATTTCATTTGTTTCAACAATAATCGATCATTTTTATTTTTTAATATTAATTTTATATATACTGCATGCTATATATTATATCAAATCTATTATTTATTTATTTATATTTTTATAATCTTAATTATAAGATATTGGATCGAACTCTAGTATGGTAGAAAGGTAGCGTCTGAAGATAAAATGAGGCAATAAGTTGATACTTCAAGATCTCCTATGATTATAAGTCCTTTAAAAAAAAGAAGGGAGTAGAAAAAAAATGTTTATTAAGAAGAATTATCTTAAGAGAAAACTTGTGCCATCAAGTGACTAAGAGACTCATGTTAAAGTAGATGTCCTAGACATCATGCCTTCTTCCAAAATAAAGATTGGAGGAAAATGAGTTCAAGTTAATATTCCAGTTGCCCCCTTGCACAATGTGTCATTCCACTCAAAAGAAGTGTACAAAATTGGAAGTACGAGTTCCAGAGAATATTTTCCCATGAAAAATGACAATGGAGTGTAAAAGATGTTTTGGTGAATAAATGAAACATGTGAGACATAATGTTTCAGCATGCGTGGCGCATCTGGCCCCTATATAGTTCAAGCATTGGCGTTGGTTGTGATTTTTGAGTGCGCTTCTAAATTCGTTATTGATTGGTTTGTGGATACTATTCAACAATATGATGAGTTAAAATTGTTGATAATTTAATAAGATCAAATTTAAATTATGGAGATTTAAATATGAATTCAAATTAAATCAAATATTTTAGTTGAGTTATTTTGAAAAAACAAATCTTACGAAATCTCCACCATATCTGATGATTGTAATTCAAATTCCTACTGGATAAAAGCCCAACTATGAATTGCTACTTCAAGAAACTCATTCTAACATTGATGACATGGATCTTAATTGAAGTTTATTTGTGTTAAGGTTTTAATTGAGTCCTTTATTTGTGTTGTTACTTGTACTCCTTGCTAGCGCCTACATTCAGATCATAACGAATAGATGTTGACTTTTTTAGTTGAGTTGTAATTCAACATTCTTGAAACTGATTATTGTATTGATCACTAGGATTAGTGATTGAGAGAAAGTGATAAAGATTCTCATATTTAGAGGGATTTCTAAATAAAAAGACACTAGGGTAGAATTAAGAAGATGAATATTAAACTAGGAGTTAATCTTCTAAGACACTTTGTACTAATTCCATAAAGACTGAATTTTCTTTCTTGGGTTGGATGGCTCCCAAAGATAAGTGTGGTTTTCACTGAACTAATTTAACAACTTTTGGTTCCTTTATTGTTTTTACTTTGTATCTTTGATGTTGCCATATTTTGTTAAAATCGGTTTAACAAGTTGGACAATATATCTCAAGCATCGTGTCTAACATCTGTCCTGTGAGGAAAATTATTGGAACAATTATGCATACCACTTTCATAGAGGATATCTAATGTATATCGTTGGTTGATTATAATGTTTGATGAGGGTTGAGCAACTTTAATACATAAGAAGTATCTAAGTGGACCACGGTCTTTTGCCTGATTTTTTTTGAAAAGATGAGTTTTGAGACGTTGGATACCCTTTTTATCATCTCAAGTGATAACAATGTCATCAACATATATACCGCAAGAAAGATGTGCCTACTAGTAGATGGATGAAGGAAGAAAATAGAGTGATTTGATTCACATCTAGTCATACCAAACTGTTAAAAGGCAGAGCTGAAGCGACCAAACCAAGCATACGGGGTTTGTTTCAGCCCATAAAAAGAACAGCAAATTCAAAAAACAAGTCTAGAATTGTCAAAAACAGTAAAACCTGGAGACTGATCCATATAAACTTCCTCCTCCAATTTTCCAATTAAACGAGGAATTTTTAATTTCCAACTGATAAAGCGGTCAATGATGAATGACAGCCATTGCGAGAAAGAGGTGGACAAAACTAATATTGGCCATCAAAGAAAAACTGTCACCATAATAAGATCAAATATATATGTGTATCAATTGGTTAATCCTCACCCTACAATTCGATTTTGTAGGTTTGAGTTAGACCCAACCACATTTGTTAGCATGGTATCAAGAGCATCGTTTATGATCTGATGGGCCAACTGCTATCAGATTTTTGCTATAGAGTCACCCCCTATTTAATTCCATGGTCTATATGTAGTCCTATGCGTGAAAGAGTGTGTTAATAGTCACACATCATATAATATATGACCTAAACAAATGCTTATAAAGAGATACAATCCTCGTCCTACAAGCTGATTTTATAGAGTTGAATTAGTCCAACCATATTTCTTAACAAAGATAAAATCATTAAAATCCATGCAAATAGAAATACAATGTCACAAATACAAAGTAATATTGCACCTACAATGTAATATTATACACGTGGCCAATGTTTACTATATTTTTATATTTCCACCCTAACATTGTGCCTATAAATACCCTTCACAATGGTCACATAAAATTCAAGTCCTTCAAATTGTGTTTTCTAGAAACAAATATAATATGGCTGTTAACTTCCTTTTGCTTGTGTTCTTTTTCGCTAGTCAGTTTATTGCTGGATTTAACACTGAGCTACCACCTTCTAACTATGAAAATACTATCACCATTCTAAGTATTGATGGTGGTGGTATTAGAGGAATTATTCCAGCAGTTATTCTTAACCACTTGGAAAAGGCTCTTCAGGTCAATAATATAATACATATATATTATTAGTATTATCATAAGCAAAATGAAATAATGAAATACAATGATACTAACTTCATGACACCAATTTTATACTATCATCTTTTGCATGCTACTATTCATGCTACGACTCTCTTTTTCTTTCTTCTTTTTAAATATTACAATCACTATATCTTGGTTGAAAGAAAAAATCACTCACTAATATATTTTAATCGAAATATTTTTCAAACACATATTTTTGACGGATATATAGTTTTTGAGTTTTATATAATTTTTGCATGCAGGTTAAGGATAAAGAAGCATCACTTGCAAAATATTTTGATGTGATATCAGGGACTAGTACTGGAGGACTTGTAACTGCCATGCTCGCTACTCCTCGCCCAGATGACCCTACTCGTCCTCTATTCACTGCTGAACAAGTTATCAACTTCTATCATCAATATGGCCCTTCAATATTCAACAAAACTAGGTATATATATATATATATATATATATATATATATATATATATATATATATATATATATATATATATATATATATATATATATCAACCTTTACAATTCTATCTAAGAGGATTTGACTAAAAACTTTATATTATAAAAACGGTGAATAATAGTATCACTATAGACACCTTTCAATACCATTTTAAGGCACTCATTTCCGGACAAGCAATGCTACACACATTAAATACGAGACAGGGACTTTTCTTTGCTTTTTTAAGATGGTCCAATCCATGATACAGTAGTTGATTTTCAGGGACCAATAATATATATTAAAGTGATTAATAATTATTACATGCACTTTACCAATAGTAACAAGAATCAAATTATTGAGTTTATATATGATTGACCAATATTATAACATTATTATAAATTATATATATACAGTGGTTGGGATGCTACATACCCTGGTACAAAGTATGATGGAAAGTTCTTACATAATTTAACAAGAGAATTATTGAAAGATACAAGACTCAGTGAGACTTTAACCAATGTTGTTATCCCAACTTTTGACATCAAGAAATTTCATCCTGTTACATTCTCAAGTTTTAAGGTACTTAGCATATACTATATAATCTTTTTTGTATTATTAAATCATTATTATTAACTTTGGTTATATATTTGTATGAAGTTGAATGCAGTTTCAAGCTTAGATGCAAAACTGTCAGATATATGCATTGGAACTTCAGCTGCACCAACTTATCTACCTCCACATTACTTTGAAAGTGATGGTGCTGAATTCAATTTGGTTGATGGAGGAGTTGCTGCATGTAATCCGGTAAAAAAAAATTTGTTTTTCGCAATTAGTCCCTATAAAGTTTACAAGTCAGTCCTTATATTTTCTGATTTTGCAAATTCGTCCTTATTTTTCATATGCAGGCTATGGCTGCTGTGAGTGAAGTGATGAAACAGAAGGGAGGGAAGCGTACAAAAATCTTGTTGTTATCTATAGGATGTGGAATTAAAGAGTTTACAGGTTTTGATGCTGATGTTGTAACTCATTTCTCAGCTGCATTTTGGGCAACATCTGGTCTTGCTGTTGGAGCTTATGATACTGCTTCTAGAGATATAAGTGAATATTATCTTGCCAATGTCCTCCCAAACATCCACTCTTCTCGCAACTATCTTAGAATTCAGGTATAGTATACAAGACCGTCTTTGAGGGCATGCAAGATGAGTTACTCCACAATTAGTATATTTGTTTTTCTCCGTTAAACTGCAAAAACTTGAGACGGCCCTGATAGTATATTATAGTATAGGGTTTATATATGTCAATACAAAACGTTCTAATGGATTTTAACATGCAGGAATATAAGTTGGATCCATCGATGGAAGCCATGGATAATGCTACAATAGCTAACATTGAAAACCTTGCAAAGGTAGGAGAGAGCCTTCTGAAAAAACCAGTTTTGGAGATGAATGCGGATACCTATGAGCCAGAGGAAAAAACAAACCGAGGTACAAATGCTGAGGCTCTTGAAAAGTTTGCTGAGACTTTATACAAAATCAAGCAGTATCGTCAGAGGAAGAACGTGATGGAGAAGTTTATGGGACGACCAATTCTTAAAAATATCCCAAACCCTCTTGCTCCTGCAAACTAGGCATGAGGAGTGTGTAATGGAATAAATGCAAAGTTCATACGCTTGCATTAACATAAACTCTAGTTTATGGATTATTAGACAAGTTTATAGGCTTGTTTGATAAAAAAATCATGTGTGCATGAGCATGATGTAACTTAAGCATATCAATAAATTAGTAAAGTGTGTATCGTGTGTTTCGTTGTTTAATTGGCTCTTTTGTGTTTTATCAATAAATTATGTTCAATGTAGTCAATACATGTTAAAACATTTGCGAAGAAATGTGAACTAGCTTACTTTAATGGTCCAAAGAGAAATAATATTTAAAACAATTAAAAGAATTAAAAATAATACAAATATAAGGTAATTATAATTGAAATATTACACAATGTTGTAATCTGTAAACCCAAATTGTAAGACATTATTTGTTAGCCTACAAAGAAAATCAAAACAATTATTACAGATATTTTCTATACGCTTCTTTCTCTGTTTTGTTTGCCCCAATATATTTATGATATAAATTTGAAAAGTCAAAATTTATGAAAAATTGTCAGTAAAATATATAGTCTTAACCACTTTTAAATGATAAAATATTATAATCATATAGAGAATAAACAAAAAAAATTGTAATAATGGCTTCCTAATATGGATATTAATTAATATTTCATGATTTTTATTTTAATCAAAGCATTTACCGTCAAGGAAGTTAATTAATATTTCATGATTTTCATATTAATCAAATCATAATATCATGTTAGAGTATGTGAACAAAAAATTAGAGAGAAATATAGGAGAAAGAGCTTAAAAGGTAGTGTACCATCAGTTTAAAATACTTACATTTTAAAGAAAGAGTCATGCAAGCTATAGAAAATAAGAATCATGCATCTAGAGAAGGAGAGAAGAAAGATAAAATCTGTCAATTTTTTTGCACTTTGGGCAGTGAAACACAAACTGAGTTTTAAATACTTAAAAGAGTAAAAAGAATAAACCGCCACAAATTGCAGTATTTTGTTTTATAAAAAATTGTTGTTGTTGAAGACAGAAACAAGACAATAACAATGATAAATTTTTAGAATTGGAGGTTAAGGAATTGCAACTTCATTTTTATATTGAAATATTTAACTTCCTTAAAAAGTATGATACAAATGAGTTCTATATATAAAGATCTAAAATACAAAGATATAAATGCTACATAGAAAATATAGTATAATAAATGCTAGACATTTCTAAGAAAGTGGAGATCCAAGAAATGAATTTTTCTCAACCCAAAAGAATATAACTTTTCTTCTTCCTTTTGACTGCAATTAATTTTATTCCAACAAAACTCTCCAATAAATTTAAATGCTTCTTCAATCCATCATTCCCAACATCCTTTTACCTCTGTCGAATATATAGCTCTTTCGATAATGGTTTTATGAAGATGTTTGCAGCTTGGTCCTTGCTTGCTACATGTTTTAGTTCGACACTTCTTTCCTTCACATGTTCTCGAATGAAATAGAATTGAACATCAACGTGTTTGCTTCTTTCATGGTTTTTACTGAGTTCTTTTCTAGTCCAATTGCAGATTTGTTGTCCAGTCGAATTGTTGTTGCATCTTCTTGTCTTTGCTCCATCTTGCTTAACAGTCTTCTAAGCCATATTGCATGACATACACACCAATATGTTGCTACATACTCTGCTTCACATGTCGAAAGGGTTACATTTGGTTGCTTCCTTGAAACCCGAGCGAAAGTAGTATTTCCCATGAAGAACACATACCTTGAAGTGCTCTTTCGATCGTCTATGTATCCACACCAATCATTGTCAGAGTAGCCAGTCAACTTGTAATCTTTTGTTCTTGAGTAAAACATTCTAAGTGACACAGTTGGTTGGACGTATCAAAGGATCCTTTTCAATGCCTTCTAGTGTGTGTGAACTGATTCTTCCATAAATCGACTCAAAATACCAACACTTAGCGAAAGATTTGGCCTTGTGCAAGTCAGGTATCGAACACTTCCTACCAAGCTTCAAAACTTACTTGCTTCTATATGCTCTCCCCCATCAAATTTCGAAAGCTTTGTTCCTAGTTCCATCGTTGTCGAAATTGGATTGCAGCTATCCATTTTGAATCTCTTCAGAATGTATTTTGCATATTGTTCTTGTGAGATAAAGATCCTTGTTTCTTCTTGTCTAACTTCTATGCCAAGATAGTATCTCATCAGGCTTAAGTCTGTCATCTCGAACTCACGTGTAATTGTGCTATTGAATTCTTCGATCAACTGATCATTGTTGCCAATGAAGATCAGGTCATCAACATAAAGAGAAACAAGTGTTATATCTTCTTTTTTCTTCTTCATGTACAGAGAATGTTCGTAGGGACATTAGTGAAAACCTTTCTCTTTGAAGTGTGTATCGATGCGCGTAATCTATGCATGTGGTGCCTGCTTCAACCCACAAAAGGCCTTCTTCAATCTCAGCAGTTTTCCTTCGTTTTTTATTTTCATGTATCCTGGTGGCGCTTCGATGTAGACTTCTTCTTCGAGCACACCATCCAAGAAAGATGATTTGACATCCATCTGAAATATTTTCCATTTAAATTGAGCAGCTTGAGAGATGAGCAATCGAATTGTTTCCATTCTCGCAACATGTGCAAATACTTCATCATAGTCAATTCCTTCTTTCTGTTTGTAGCCTTTCGCCATAAGTCGCGCCTTATACCTTTCAATTTCTCCTTGAGCATTCATCTCCTTCTTGAATACCCACTTCACACCAATGGTTTGACTCCCTTTTGGCAACTCTGCAAGTTCTCAAGTGTTGTTGTGTTCAATGGCCTTGAATACTTCGTTCATGGCATTTTTCCATTTTTCATATCTCTATGCTTCTTTCAAAACATATGTTTCAGAATCTTCCAACAGACATACAAGATGTACATCTTCTGTGTTATCATACAAATCTTGTAAGCTTCATATTCTAGGTTGTGAAGGTTCATTTTTGAAATTCTGGTATCAAATATGAGATGTCGAAGGTGATGTTATGACACTAATATCTATTATATGAATAACTAACAGTGCAGAATTTTAAAGACATAAAACAGAATAACACAGTGAATTATTTACCCAGTTTGGTGTTACACACCTATGTCTGGAGGCTACCTAGCTAGGGATGAAGTCCACTATTAGCAGTTTTAATTCAGAGTTAACCTTCCCCCGTTTACACTTCTCACTTAATCATTACCCAATGACCCTTCTACTTAAGAAACTTATCCTAGATATGAGAACCTCTGCTCACTCCCCACAGTCACTCGCGTTGACAATTAACAAAGACAAATATTGAAGACACTCTTCAAAGAAACATAATCATCCTTGCTTCAAATATTATGATGATTAACAATTTACAACTCTACTAGCGTCTTACTCAAGTATCAATTAATACTAGAGAGGCTCACAATGAACAACCAATCAAACGAACTACCAACAATGAAAATAATACGCTTAAGTTCTTCTAGAATGGCCAACCCTGAAAACAGGGTTAGGAGCCTATTTATAGAATGATAGCAGCTATGGCTGCTTCACTCTTTAGTATTCAGCGATTCTTGATCTTTCTCCATGAAAGTAGGAAAAAATCTCTCCAATAATATTGATGAAGATCGTTCTAATGCTTGCTTAATCGAAGCATACAATTAAAAACAAACTGACTCCTAAAATATCTGAACTTAAAGCCAATTCAGTTCAGTTTCACATGTCAGGACATTTGTTGTGACATCTTCATAAAACTGTTGTTTCAATATACTTCATGGCATTTTTGTGAGCAGAATGGTTTACCAAAATTGTTGTCAATCAACAGAACAAACAAACTCCCCCTTTGGCAAATTTTGGCTAAAATATTACTTGGGGTACAAGCCATACAATTAACAACAACATCACAATCAACATTAACAGCTAAGAACATATAGTAGAGAAGCACAGCAAAATCAACATCATAGACTATCAGAGATACAGCAGTAGAAAAAATAGATGTTCAAACATCAGTTAGAACATTCACAGATGCAATATTTTGCTCCCCCTGCACACAACATCAGTATTCACAAATGCACAAACATTTTAGCACAGATAGTAGTAGATGCTCCCCCTCAACATCATCATCACAACTTCTCACATAGTCATCACACATTCATATCAGTCCACCCCAGTCATCAGGAGCACCACGACATTTACTCCCCATTTTAGCCATAATATGCCAAAGTTGGTGTAGGTGGGAGAAATCAGTAATTACTACAATTCTTCATGGATGCATATGCCAAATTTCCCTCTCAAGGTTTCGAATTGATTTGCATCTAGTGCTTTGGTGAAAATATCTGTCAATTGTGTTTTTGTAGTTACATGTTCCAATGTAACTGTTTTATCTTCAACAAGATCTCTTAAAGTGGTGACGAATGTCAATGTGTTTGATATTGCTGTGTTGAATAAGATTGTTGGATATGTTGATAGCACTTAGATTGTCACAGTATAGTGACATGACATCTTGTTTGACATTGTATTTTGTCAACATTTGTTTCATCCAAACTAGCTGAGAACAACTGCTTACTACAGCTATATATTCAGCTTCACCAGTTGATAGTGAGACACAATTTTGTTTCTTACTAAACAATGAGATAAGATTGTTACCCAAAAATAAGCATCCTCCAGATGGAGTCTGCACTTCCGTCCCAGTCAGCGTCACAATATCCACTTAGGACACATTTGGATCCGTGAGAGTATAGCATGCCATAGTCAGAAGTCCCATTGACATATTTCAGTATCCTCTTCGCTTGATTGATATGGCTTACTTTAGGTTCAGCTTGGTATCTCGCGCAGACTCTAACAGCAAAGGCAATGTCTGGCCTGCTAGCTGTGAGATACAGTAAGCTACTTATCATACTCCGATAGAGACGTTGATCAACATTAACACCTTTTTCATCTTTAGCCAGCTTTAGATGAGTAAGAGCATGTGTTCTTTTGTGACTTGCATTTTCCATTCCGAATTTCTTGACAATACTCTTGGAATATTTACTCTGAGATAGGAATATGGAGTCTTCCATTTGTTTAACTTGAAGACCAAGGAAGTAAGTTAATTCCCCAACAAGACTCATTTCAAACTCTGATTGCATTTGTTTGACAAAATGTTGGACCATTTCATCAGACACTCCCCCCAAAACAATGTCATCAACATAGATCTGAGCAATCATGAGACATCCTTTTTCGTCTTTGACAAACAAGGTTTTATCTATTCCACCTTTTTTGTATCCATTTTCAACTAGAAATTCAGTCAGCTTTTCATACCATGCTCTCAGAGCTTGTTTCAATCCATATAGATCCTTCTTCAATTTGTATACGTGTCTGGGTGTGGTTGGATCAACAAATACTTTTGGTTGTTCCACATACACTTCCTCGTTTAGATAGCCATTTAGAAAGTCACTTTTCACATCCATTTGAAATAGTTTGAACTTTAGGATGCAGGCAACTCCTAGTAGTAGTCTGATTGATTCAAGACGAGCTACAGGGGGAAAAGTTTCATCAAAGTTGACTCCTTTTATTTGAGTGTATCCTTGAGCAACTAGTGTTGCTTTGTTTCTAGTGATCACTCCTTCTTCGTCAGACTTATTCTTGTATACCCACTTTGTGCCAATTACATTGATTCCTTCTGGTCTTCGAACTAGATCCCAAACTTCATTTCTTTTGAATTGTTCTAGTTCTTCTTGCATAGCATTAATACAGAATTCATATTTCAGTGCTTCGTTGACATTCCTAGGCTCAATTTTTTAGACAAAGCATGAGTTAGTAATTACTTCTCTTGACCTGGTGTTGACTCCTTTGTTTGGATCTCATATGATGAGTTCCTAAGGATGATCTTTCTGAATCCTAATAGAGGGTCCTTTGTTGATTGGACTGTCAACAGGTTCTTCGTTATTTGGAGTAAATCCTCGTGATTATTTGATGTATCTGTTGTAGTGTTTTCTAGAGATGTTTCAACATTTCCTAAGACATCATCTTCCTCATTCCATCCTCTATCATCAACAATGACATTTATGGATTCTATCATAACTTTAGCTCTGGAGTTGTAGACTCTATAGGCTCTGCTATTTATGGAGTATCCTAGAAATATTCCTTCATCAATCTTGGTGTCCATCTTCCTCTCTTGTTCACGATCAACTATAATATAGCATCTACTTCTAAAGATGTGAAAGTATTTGAAATATATAGTTGCTGATGTACCTTTTCTCAAAGTTACTCTATTGTGAATATAGCATGTAGTGTTCATGGCTTCAACCCAAAAGTGGTAGGGTAACTTCTTAGCATGAATCATTGCTCTAGAATATTCTTGGAGGGTTCTATTTTTTTGTTCCACAATTCCATTTTTTTGAGGAGTAATAGAAGACGAGAATTCATGACTGATTCCTTCAGAGGAATAGAGTTCAGCAAATTTGTTGTTTTCAAACTCTTTTCCATGATCACTTCGGATCCTAAACATAGCTATCTTTTTCTTTTTGGATACTTTGGCAAAGGTCTTTGAAGACATCAAAGGCTTCTATTTTATCTTTGATAAATTTTACCTAGGTATATCTAGTATAATCATCCACCACCACATAAGCATACTTCTTTCCATCAAGACTTTCTACTTGCAGTGGTCCCATTAAGTCCATGTGAAGGTGTTCTATGACTTTTGTTGTAGTGATATGTTGAACCTTTTTGAAATTCCTGGCAGCAGATACGTGATGTCACAGAGAATGTTATGACACACTATCTGACACTCTGTTAACAATTTACACAGTAAATATAAATAATAGTAAAGAACACAATAAGTTGTTTACCCAGTTCAGTGTCTAACTACACCTACATCTGGGGGCTACCAAGCCAGGGAGGAAATTCACTATTAGTATAATTAATTCAGGAATAAACCAACCAGTTTATCTCCTTCACTTAAAACCTACCCAATGCAACTTCAACCTAAGTCCTACTTAGATCCGAGTACCTACTCCTCCCCTCAATCACGTGATATCAACCTATTGACTAATTGAATTGTGAAGACACACTTCAATAAACTATCTTGATCTCGCTTCAAAGCTTTCAATCAAGAGACAAATACTCGTGCTTTAAAGCTTTGAGTGATGAACTACCCTTACAACAAATCCTAGTCCAATGCACTTATCAATTGATAGTTGCTTGGCTCACAAAGATACTAAATTACAAATACCAATCATACAAATCCTAACAGTACACAAATAACTATTGCTATCTCTTCAATATAATCCAAGGGTGCGACGGTTGTAAGGTTGAATTCCTTTTATAGAAGCGATCCACGAAACTTGGTTTGGGCTTCCATAAAGATAGCTAGAGTTCACTTAATTTAATCCTAAAAACATGGTCTTTTCAACAACCAATTTAGGTTTAATTAAGATTAACCTAGCAACCACGTGAGCATGCTTTCTAATAACGGAAAAACAATATTTAGCAGCTCAACAAACTTCGAAAATCTCGGGAAAAAGCAGTTACGCGAGCAATGTCTGCGAATGTCATAACATCATTATGACATCGATTTTCTGCGAATTTCCCTGACTTTAGCTTCCAGTTCTGAGTTGTCCTTTTTTACATCCTTTAGCAGGTAGGATTTATCTTCAATCTCTGAATGTCATGACATCTATCAAGACATTGCTAAAGCCTAGTTTTACCAAAATTAATGCCAACTTAAAACACTAACAAACTCCCCCTTTGGCACATTTTTGGCTAAAACTACTTAACCTATCAGAGTACATATGCAGCAGAAGACAAACGAGTTCTAAGCTTAAAGAAACTAGAACCTCGAGATAAGATAAATTCTACCCATACAAAAATCTCACAATTCCCACAATTGCCCACATACAAAATTTAAACAGGCCATACAATTTCCCAAAGTCCCAGCCACTGTCACACACAGTTGCTCATAGTTTCCCACAATGATTCTTCTCCCCCTTTTTAGCCATAAAGGGCCAAAGGAAACAATACAATTTCCCAAACTTTCAATCATAAAGAACCAGCACAAAAAGTTATATCTCAGTTAAGGATTACAAGTCTGTCAAAAGGAAAAAATTACAATCATCCAAACCAAAATACAGAACAAGAAAACAGAAGCAACAGGGCAAAAACAACAAAACAAAAGAAAGCAAGAACCATCACAGCAACTAATCAGTTGCTCTCCTTTTCCGAAGAAGCATTTTCATTGTGAGCAACAGCATCAGCAACATCACCAGCTGCTAGTTCAGCCTGAATCTTGAAGCCAGAATCTTGATCAGACTCTGCAGGTCCAGAAGCTTTCCTTTTCTTGGCAATTGGTGTTCTCTTGCATTTTGAGCTACCAACAGACTTAACTCTATACTTCTTTGAAGAAGTTCCAGTTCTGGTCATCTTCTCATCTTGAGAACCAGAGATACCACCCTTTGCTTTGACAGGGGAATCATCAAGAGTATCAATATCAGAGTCCACAGGAGTTGCCTGGACTTGATCATCAGATGTCATAACATCCCCTGTGATATCTGAATCAGCTGCTAAACTAGGGCTAGCAGGCTTTTGGTTAAGGGGAACAGAAATGCCAGGTACAGAGAGATTTTCGTTCAGGATCCTGGTGACTATCCTATCAATGGTTTCGTGAACATACATAGTTCCTTCTCTATTGGCTATCTCAGGGGGAACAGATGAGGATGAGCCAGAAATCTTACCCGTGGAAGTAACTGATGACCTTTGGGTATTCCGTGCATGCTGATTCTCGGTCTCCTGAGAGGCAGTTGCCATTGAACATTGAGGAGAGAACTTCACAGGTTCAACATTGAGAGCTGCAGCGCTCGCCCTTATCTCTGCCATGGTGGGAGATGGACAGTCAGAGTCTTGGGATGAAGAGGATGAAGAAGACATAGTTCTCTGAGATATGTTGAGAAACTAAAACCAAGAATGACAAAGAATTTGAGAGTATCTTTTGGGAGGAGAGGATATGATACTTTCAATAGGAGAGGCTATTATATGGAGGTGTCTCTTCATATTCTTGAAACCTTTAAAAATAAGAGGGAAATAATGAAGTGACCCACTCATAATTAATTGAAATAAAAGGTTTCTTCCCCTCCTTGTAAGCAACCTTAATTGCTACAATTCCTCATATTGACAAATCCCCAGTTTGCTCCTTAAATTTTCAAATTGACTAGCATCAAGAGCCTTAGTAAAAATGTCATCCAGTTGAAGTTCAGTGACTACATGATCCAATTTAATCACTTTCTCCTCCACAAGATCTCTGATGAAGTGATGTCTAATGTCAATGTGCTTAGTCCTACTGTGTTGTATAGGATTCTTTGATATATTAATAGCACTTCAGTTGTCACGATACAATGTCATGACATCACATGTGACATTATACTCGACGACATATGCTTCATCCAGACTATTTGAGAACAATGCTACCGGTGCTATGTATTGACTTGATGGACAAGGACACAGTTTTGCTTCTTGTTGAACCAAGAAACAAGATTGTTTCCCAAGAAGAAGCATCCTCCAGAAGTACTCTTTCTGTCATCAGCACTACCAGCCCAGTCAGCATCACAATAACCAGACAAAATTGGTTCACATCCATGGGAATACAGGATACCATAATTGCAAGTTCCACTCACATACTTCAGAATCCTTTTTACCTGGTTAATGTGACTCACTTTAGGTTCAGCTTGGTATCTTGCACATACCCCAACAGCAAATGCAATGTCAGGTCTGCTGGTTGTTAGGTACAACAAGCTCCCTATCATGCTTCTATACAAACTTTGATCTAACTTTTCACCACTTGTGTCCTAGGACAACTTGACATGTGTGGGAGCAGGAGTCCTTTTATGGCTGGCATTCTCCATTCCAAACTTTTTGACGATATTCCTTGCATATTTGCTCTGTGAAAGGAATGTTGAGTCTTCCATCTGTATGACGTGCAGTCCAAGAAAGTAGGTCAGCTCTCCCATGAGACTCATTTCAAATTTAGCTTGCATTTGATTGGCAAAATGTTTCACCATTGAGTCTGACATTCCACCAAAAACTATGTCATCCACATAAATTTGAGCCACCATTATCTTTCCTCCTTCATTCTTGACAAAGAGGGTTTTATCCAAGCCTCCTTTCCTGTATCCTTTGTGCGTGAGGAACTTGGTTAGCCTTTCATACGGACCTAGGGCTTTAGTCCATATAGAGCTTTCCTTAATTTGTAGACATGATCGGAAACTTGGATCCATAAATCCTTTAGGGTTTCTACATATACTTCCTCATTTAAGTAGCCATTTAGGAAGGCACTATTCACATCCATCGAAATAATTTGAATTTGAATGCAAGCAACCCCAGTAGAAGCTGATTGATTCGGTCCCAGGTGCAAAGTCTCATCAAAGTCAATCCCTCAACACGAGTGTAACCGAGCAACAAGTCTTGCTTTATTTACGGTGACAATCCATCGCATCGGACTTGTTCTTGTAGATCCACTTTGTGCCAATGATGTTTGTTCCTTCGGTCTAGGAACTAACTCCCATACTTCATGTTGCTTGAGCTGGTTCAATTCATCTTGCATTGCTCGAATCCGAATTCATCACTTAGAGCTTCTTTGACATTTTTGGCTCTATCTTTAACACGAAGCAAGAGTTTGAGGCAGTTTCTGGACCTTGTAACAACACCTTTGGTGGATCTCCAATGATGAGTTCCTTTGGATGATCTTTACGAATTCGATGGAAGGATCTTTGTTGGCTTCCTCTGGTTGATTTTGGTGGAGTAGGAGTAGGTACATCTTCCTTATCGGTGCTTGGGGTGATGTCTCAAACCATGTCTCAACATCATATGGGACATTGTGTTCACGATGATGATCATCAACAATGACATTAATAGACTCCATCATGACACGGGTTGCGGGTTGAATACCTATATGCTCATTGTTAGTGGAGTATCCCGGAAAAATGCCTTCATCACTCTTAGAGTCCATTTTCTCCTTTGATCACGATCTGTCCAGAATATAGCATTTGCTACCAAACACATGGAAATATTTCACAGTTGATTTTCTTCCCTTCCATAGTTCATACAGGGTGGAGGAAGTTCCCTTTCTTAAGGTGACCCTGTTGTGAACATAGCAAATATTCATAACCCAAAAATGAATAGGAAGTTTCTTAGCATGAATCATTGCTCTGGCTGATTCCTGTATAGTCCTATTTTTTCTTTCCACAACCCCATTTTGTTGAGGTGTTATAGGAAAATAAAACTCATGATTGATCCCCTCTGAGGAACATAATTCATCAAACTTGTTGTTCTCAAATTCCTTTCCATGGTCACTTCTTATTACGACAATCTGACTTTCTTTCTCTCTTTGAAGTCTTTGCATAACACTTTAAAGACATCAAACACATGATTTTTCTTTGATGAAGTTTATCCGGTAAATCGGAGAAGTCATCCACAACATAGGCATATCTTTTTCCACAAGGCTTTCAACTGCATAGGTCCCATCAAGTCCATGTGCGGCTGCTCAACACTTTAGAGTGGTGGGATGTCTAGACATTGGGTGTGACATTCGGTTTGCTTTCAACGACACTCACCACAGACCCTTCCTTCATCAATATGGGTCTTGGTATCCCTCGGCGACCTCCAGAGATGATCTTTTCATTCCTCGAGATGCGGATGTCCAGAGTTTTTGATGCCACAACTTTACCTCCTTTTCATCTTTATGCAGCAGCACCAGAAGAGGTTGGTGTTCTCGATTCCACGTGTGCGTTGTCCTTTGATCGATTCCTCTCATAATTATTTCTTGTTTATCATTGATAACAAGACATTCGGTTTAGTGAAGTTAACTTTAAATCCATATCACATAGTTGACTTATACTTATGAGGTTAGCGATCGAGCCTTTTACCAATACTCCATTTAGATTTGGAACTCGAGCAGTCCAGTTTCCAACACCTTTGATTTCTCCTTTAGCTACATCTCCAAAGTAACAATTTGGTAGAATGAGGTTTGACATTATTGATGGGTTTTTATTCGATCATATCCTTGGAACACCTTTGTCAAAGTACCAATCTTCCTTGGCGAGACACTGTGGGCTATCAATCTTGATCCTCTTCTTCCATTTTCAACTAGGTACCTTGATGTTCTTAGGCAACATAGGGAGGCGATTAGGATATCCATGTAGCCTATAGCGAAGGTTTTATGTGTCAAACCTTCCTGATGGTGACATCTCCATCTTTGAAACTTCTTATTCATGTTTCTGCGATCCGATGTTGACCCCAATGTTGTGACATCTGCTTTGACATTGGCTTATTAGGTTTGTTCTTCTTCATTATCGTGAGACTTCTTTGCATCCACATCCACAGGCGGGGAACAATTCTGTTTCATGTTGTGACATCTGCTTAGACCTTGGTTTTCTCGTCTCTTCTTTTTCTTGTCACTAACGGGTTCCTTTTCGATACATATCCTAGACCATGCTTATTTCCGACATTTTGTCAGTGAAGAATTTCTTCGGCTTATCTGTCGATGGTCACATCTTGGAGGACTTAGTCATATGATCAAGCTTGGAATTCAACACTATAATCTCCTTTGTTGAGGGCGACTTATAGTGATTGCATTTTCCTTCTTCTCGACTTCGACTTCACATTTACGCCTCGACTTCTCGATGAAACTTCTACATTTTCATTTCTTGACATACTTCACCGCCGATACACGACTTTTGTAAGTATCAACAAGTTCTTCAAGGTCACTTCCTCATCACTAGAGTCATTATCGGGATTGCCACTTCGAGGTGCGGTGACAAGTTTGGTGATTCCTCTTGAGGTCCTACTTGATTCACCATCGGACCATGTAACGTCATTCCTTTCTTTTGTTTCTTGAGAAAGGTGGGACATTCGGCTCTAATATGTCCAAATCCTTCACATTCATGACATTGGATTTCTTGCCACGACTTCCTTTTTCCTCGACTTGGATCTTTTCTTTGGAGTCATAAGATGCTAATGTCGAGATGAAATGTCCTTGACATTTGACCTTGACTTTGGATCAATCCTCGATGAGTTTGTTGAGCTGTCTTTAAGCATGGCTATAGCGGATATCTTCTCTTCATCTCCACTTGCATTCCTCTTTAGTATTGGATACAAGTGTTATGCTCTTGTTTTCTTGTCAGCAGTTTCAGCGTTTCCATCTCAAAAGTCATAAGGGATCCAATAAGTTCTTGACCTTCAAGGTCTGATGTCTTGAGCTTCCTCTATTGGTGACTTTCATTGCAAATCTCTTAGACAAGGATCGAGAATCTTCCTCACCGACTTCTCTTGACATCTTTTCACCAAGTGCTCACGAGGTGTTGGCAATCTCAAGATATTCATGTGAAACTCATGAGCAGTCTCATCTTCTTTCATCTTGATTCTCAAACTTGGTAGTG
Source organism: Vicia sativa (assembly GCA_021764765.1). Lineage (NCBI taxonomy): Eukaryota > Viridiplantae > Streptophyta > Magnoliopsida > Fabales > Fabaceae > Vicia > Vicia sativa. The sequence goes on along the minus strand of CM038796.1, from coordinate 18,091,753 downwards.
AGCATCTGAAGTCTTGACATCTTACCTTGGATGTCCCCTCATGTGTAGTTTGAGTGTCCCAAACATCCTTGGCCAGCTCACATTGATGAACAAGTGCGAAGATATTTACATCAATACCATTGAATAATGCATTCAATGCTTTAGAGTTCCCTAGTGCTAGCTCCTCTTCCTCTTTGCTCCATTCTTCCTCAGGTTTCAAGACGGTAGACCCATTTTCTCGAGCTTGGTGGGATGTTTCCATCCTTTGTCGGTGACTCTCCAAGCTTTAATATCCAGCGATCTTAAAAAGGAAATCATACGAGGTTTCCGTACTCATAATTAGACCCGTCCGGAATGGGTGGTCTACCTCAAATCCTCCTTCCTTATCCATTACGCGAAACTATTATCCTAGATCTCACCCGGAAATAACAGGCGGGGTGCACTCACGATGCCAATTGAAATTCTGGCGGTAGATCGTGATGTCACGAGAATGTTATGACACCTTTCGACACTCATTAACAATTTACATAGTAAATATAAATATGATAAAGAACACAATAAGTTGTTTACCGGTTTAGTGTCTAACTACACCTACATGCGGGGCTACCAAGCTAGGAGGAAATTCACTATTAGTAGAATTAATTCAGGAATAAACCAACGGTTTATCTCCTTCATAAAACCTACGATGCAACTTGACCTAAGTCCTACTTAGATGCGAGTACTACTCACTCCCCTCAATCACGGTGATATCAACCTATTGACTAATTGAATTGTGAAGACACACTTCAATAAACTATCTTGATCTCGCTTCAAAGCTTTCAATCAAGAGACAAACACTCGTGCTTTAAAGCTTTGGTGATAAACTACCACAACAAATCCTAGTCAATGCATTTATCAATTGATAGTTGCTTGGCTCGCGAAGATACTAAATTACAAATACCAAGCTGTTACAAATCCTAACAGTACACAAATAACTAGCTGCTATCTCTTCAATATAATCCAAGGCGCAACACGGTTGTAAGGTTGAATTCCTTTTATAAAGCGATCTGAAACTTGGTTTTGGCTTCCATAAAGATAGCTAGGGTTCATAATTTAATCCTAAAACATGGTCTTTTCAACAACCAATTTAGGTTTAATTAAGATTAACCTAGCAACCACGTGAGCATGCTTTCTAATAACGGAAAAACAATATTTAGCGACTCAACAAACTTCACGAAAAATCTCGGGAAAAGCAGTTACGAGCAGAATGTCTTTGAATGTCATAACATTTGTTATGACATCAAACTGTTTTCTGCAGAATTTCCAGCACAGCTTTAGCTTCCAGTTCTGAGCTGTCCTTTTAACATCCTTTAACAGGTAGGATTTATCTTCAATCTCTGAATGTCATGACATCTATCAAGACATTGTTAAAGCCTAGTTTTACCAAAATTAATGCCAACTTAAAACACTAACACTTTTGATGTGACATTTTAGTCTATTTTAGAATTTGGCATTCACCACACACTCTTCCTTCTTCAATCTTCAACTTAGGGATTCCTCTTACTGTTTCCATAGAGATGATTCTCTTCATTCCCTTTAGGTGTAGGTGTCCCAACTTTTGATGCCATAGTTTAACTTCGTCTTCCTTTTCTAGAGAGAAAGTTGAAGATAAGCTTAAATCTTCAGGTATCCATAAGTAACAGTTATCTTTTGATCTTACACCTTTCATTACAACTTCACCCTTCTCATTTGTAACTACACATTCAGATTTTGTGAAGTTTACTTTAAATTCTTGATCACATAATTGACTAATACTTATCAAATTTGCAGTTAAACCTTTGACAAGTAGCACATTTTCAAGATTTGGAATTCCTGGACAATCCAGTTTTCCAACTCCTTTGGCTCCATCTCTAAAGGTCACATAGCTTGTAGAGTGGGATCTGATATCCACCAATAAGTTTTTAACTCCAATCATGTGTCTTAAGTATCCACTGTCAAAGTACCAGTCCTCTTTAGATGAGGCTCTAAGAGACGTATGAGCTATGAGACTGTTAATAACAGCTTTGGGAACCCATTCTTTCTTTTTACTTGTAGTGGGCATAATTGGACGAGTCTTGGATTGAGAGACAGGTTTGGGATATCCATGCAGCTTATAACAAAATGACTTTATATGACTAAATCGTCCACAGTGGTGACATCTCCTGTGCTAGTATCTTCTTTTGGAGTGTCTTGTATTGCTACTTCCATGATGTTGAGATATATGTTTCAACATCAGCTGTTTAGTCTGAATATTATTCAGGTTTGAATGAGGTTCATTATTGGTCATTTCATTAAAGCCCCGACCACTCATGTCATTTGTCACTCTTCCATTCTGAAGTATTTTGTCTAATGTGTCAGATCCGCTATTCAGCATTTTGACAGATTTGGATAAGTTGGCAAGTTTAGATTTTAGCAAAATTACTTCATGTTCTAACTTGAGATTGGTTTTCAAGTGCTTTTCTTTTCAGTTTTCAAGTGACCTATAACTTTCTTATGATCCTCCAGTTCTTGATAAACTCTTTCATTTTTTATGCATTCCTTTTTAGGGGAAACAGCCAGATCATTATAAGCTTCTTCTTTTCTGCCAATGTCTTCATTCATTCTGTATATCCCAGTTAAGGCTGTCACTTGTTTGGATGTCTGTTCTTCATCTTCACTTTTAGATTCTTCATCTGACCAGGCCACTGCAAGTACCTTTGTTCTTCTCTTGTGAAATGTAAGACATTCATCTTTGGCATGACCAAAGCCTTTGCATCCATGACATTTTGTTCTTCTGTCTCGAGTGAATTTATCAACTGGTCTGACTTTTCTACTAAAATCTCCAGATTTTTTGATGTCGTGTGAGATGTTCCTAACATTAGGTCTTGAATGTTCTTCCATTTTCTTCAGCACTTTATTGTGTTGTCTTCCAAGAAAGACTATAATATTAGATAGTCCTTCCTCAGTGTCTAGGTCATATTCCTCGTCTCTTTCTTCAGTGTTTGACTTGAAGGCTATATTTTTGTTTTTCTTTTCAAATCTCTCATTGATGTCCAACTCAGAGGTTTGGAGATAACCAACTAGTTCATCCACTTTCATGTTGTTGATATCTTGAGCTTCTTCCATGGTTGTCACTTTCATGTCAAATCTCTTAGGTAGAGATATGAGAATCTTCCTCACAAGCTTCTCCTTTGGTATCTATTCACCTAAGGCATTGCATGCAATATCTACCTCAAGGATGTTCATGTGAAATTCTTGAATGCTCTCCTCTTCTTTCATCCTTAGATTTTATAATTTTGGGGTGAGTAGCTGTAACCTTGACATCTTAACTTTGGAAGTGCCTGCATGAGTAATTCTAAGTATTTCCCAAGCATCCTTGGCCACTTCACACGTATTGATCAATATGAAGATGTTTATTTCAACTCCATTGAATATAGCATTCAAGGATTTTGAATTTCCAAGTGCTAATTCATCATTTTCCTTTGACCATTTTTCTTCAAGCTTCAACTCATCAGTAGGTTGATCATCTTCCCTAACAATAACAGGATGTGTCCATCCTTTCAAAATAGATTTCCAAGCTTTGTTGTCCAAGGACTTTATGAAAGCTATCGCGCGGGGCTTCCATAGATCATAGTTAGAACCATCCAGAATAGGTGGTCTGTTCATAAATACTCCTTCCTTGTCCATGATACCATAAAGTATCTTCCCTAGATCTCACCCCGAGATAGAGCAGGATGCCTGCTCTGATACCAATTAAAATTCTTGTATCAGATATGAGATTTTGAAGATGATGTCATGACACTAATATCTGTTATATGAACAACTAACAGTGTAGAATTGTTTACCTAGTTTGGTGCTACACACCTACATCTGGAGGCTACCAAGCCAGGGATAAAGTCCACTATTAGCAGTATTAATTCATAGTTAAACTTCCTCGTTTACACTTCTCACTTAATCATTATCCAATGACCCTTTTAAATAAGAAACTTATCCTAGATATGAGAACCTCTGCTCACTCCCCACAGTCACTCGCGGGGACAATTAACAAAGACAAATATTGAAGATATTCTTCAAAGAAACATAATAACCATTGCTTCAAATCTTATGATGATTAACAATTTACAACTCTACTAACGTCCGACTCAAGTATCAATTAATAGTAGAGAGGCTCACAACGAATAGCCAATAAAACTAACAACCAACAATGAAAATAATACGCTTAAGTTCTTCTAGAATGACCGACTCTGAAAAACAGGGGTAGCAGCCTATTTATAGAATGACAATAGCTAGGGTTGCTTCACTCTTTAGTCTTCAGCGATTCTTGATCTTTCTCCATGAAAGTAGGACAAAATCTCTCCAATAATATTGCTGAAGATCTTTCCAATGCTTGCTTAATCAAAGCATACAATTAAAAATAAACAGACTCCTAAAATATCTGAACTTAAAGCCAATTCAGTTTAGTTTCACACGTCAGGACATCTGCTGTGACATCTTCATAAAATTGGTGTTTCAGTATACTCCATGGCATTTTTCTGAGCAGAATGTTTTACCAAAATTGCTTTCAATCAACAGAACCAACAATTTTCACTATCAGAGTCCTTATGATCTATTGAAGTGTTTGTTGGCACAATAATAGATGATTCTCCAGCTTCAACCACAGCTTATGTCGAACTACTCTAGTCCCATCTGCTTGCTTCGTTCACACGAATGTCTCTACTTACTATTACCTTTTTTTTACTTGATCGAACAACCTATATCACTTTGTCTTCTCATCATACCTAATGAGTATGTACTTTTGAATCTTGTCTTCAATCTTCATTCTTTGTTGATCTGGTACATGTGCATATGCAACACTACCAAAGACTTTGAAATGAGACACAGTTGGCTTCTGTCCACTCCATGCTTCTTATGGTGTTTGGTCTCCCTAACTTAGAATGTGGACATCTGTTTTGCACATAGATTTCATATTGAACATCTTCTGCCCAAAATTACTTTGACATGTTCTTACTCTTAGCATTGACCGAACCATGTCAAGGATTATTCTATTCTTCCTTTCAGCCACCCCATTTTGTTGAGGTGAGTATGTTGCAATTAGAGATCTTCTTATCCCTTTCTCTTTGCAATACTTCGTGAATGCTATTAAAGTATACTCTCCACCTTTATCTGATCGAAGGGCCTTGATGTATGCATGGATGCCTTTTCCATCATTACTTTAAACTTCTTGAATACTTGAATGCTTGATTTTTCCTTCAGAAATAGACCCAAGTCTTTCTTGAGAAATCATCAATGAACGAAATGAAATACTTCTCACCGCTGAAGGATTCTGGAGTAATTGGCCCACATATGTCAATGTTAATCAATTCAAGAATGTGTTTATCCTGATAATCTGCCCTTTTGAAACTAAGTTCTTGTTTGTTTACTAAGAACACAATATTCACAGAATTTTCCTTCATACTCCATGTTTGGAAGTCCGTGCACCATGTTCTTCTTTCCTAATCTCATTAGCCTAGCATGATTTAAGTGACCAAAACGTAGATGCCATAGAGACACTTTGTCTTCGATGTTAACCTACAGACATTTTTCTCGAACTCTCCTTAAATTCAACTTGTACATTCAATTATTCCCTATTTCGACTTTAGCGACCATTGTCCAAACTTATCTTTGAGATGCGACGTTCGATCTTTCATGAGAATTGAATATCCTCTCTCAGTTAATTGTCCCAGACTCAACATATTTGTTTTGAGATCTGGTACATAATATACATCTTTGATTGACCCAATCAAGTCATCCTTCTACACCTGTGTTGCCCTTTTTGTCGACATATGCATGGCCATCTTCAATCTTTCCAATCTCTCTAAACAGGTGTTTGTGACCACACATATGGTTACGTGCTCCTGAGTCAAGATACCACATATTGTCATTTTCTACGTCACTTCCTTTTGAGTCATTAGTAGAAAACCTTCATTCCACCATGTCTCTGGGAAATATTTGTTGTCTCTTCCACCTTCTTTCTAAGCGACAATCTTTTGCAAGATGTCCCACTTTTCCACAGTTATAGAGCGTAGGAATTCTGATCTTCGCATAATGCCCTGTTTGTTGCATTTGTGACATTCAATGTTGTGTAGTTTTCCGATCACCTCTTTGACCATGCCATCGCCACGCCCAATTTTGTTGGCTTGATTGTCCTCTTCGAAGTTGTTTTGATAACCCGACCACCATCGTGTCTGCGGCCAAGTCCTCTCAACGAAAGTTTTGAGAAAAAGTGCATTTTCATCTCTGGCGAGATCCTCGTTTTGTTACGCATCATAGAATGCCTCCTCATTCATCTTCATCTTGCGTTGTTGTGTGCTTCGAGAGAACTTGTAACCTTGTGGTAACTCTCAAAATATTTTCGATTCTTCTTACACATACTATATTTTGAAACTTATGCATCAAGATCTTAAAATCTTTTAAACAACACATCATCAATGCTTCTCCATTTGACTCGATGTGTTTGTTCCGTTTGAACATGCGTTATGTAGTTAAACACGGACTCTGTCTCCTTCATCTTCATTTTTCTAGTTCACCTCGAAGAGTTTGCAAGTGAACTTGCTTAACTCTGTTGCTCGTCGAACATTGTTTCAAGGGTGTCCCACGCTTTTCTGTGGTCGAACAAGTAATCTTCTCAAAGGATGATTCATCGGCGATACTAAACAACATGTACAATGTTGTTTTGTCTTTCGACGCGTCTCTTTCAACGCCTTGTTCTATCTTGATGTGTACCCAATTGTATCAATTGGTTACGTAAGCCCATCCTTGTTACTTCCCATGCATCTAGAGATCGAGCGCTTTCATTGAGATACTCCAATTTTCATAATTTGATTTTGATAGTTATGGCGTTGACATCGATTCATCATATTAGCCATTGGCTCGATGCCAATTTGAAGGCGAAACAAGACAATAACAAAGATGAACTTTCTAGAGATGGTGGTTTAGGGATTGCAACTTCTTTTGTATATTGAAATATTTAACTGCATTAGAAAATATGATACAAATGAGTTCTATATATAGAGATCTAAAATACAAAGATATAAATGCTACATAAGAAATGCAATATAATAAATGTTAAACATTTCCAAGAAAGTGGAGATCCAATATATGAATTTTTCTTATCCCAAGAGAATATAACTTTTTTTCTTCTTTTTTACTGCATTTAATTTTATTCCAACAGTTGTTGCATTTAAAAATTTTTTAAAAAAAAATTCATTAAAAATTACAGTTATTTTAATAGAATTTGTTTTTTTTAGTAACTTATAATAAAATTTGTTAGAAGGTGTAATTCTTGATTTGTCAAATAGCGTTGGGCGTTCGTCGAACTAGTGTTATATGAATAGCATGTTGAACTAAGCTAGTTGTAAATAAGTTGTCAGCTATATTCGACATAGTTGAATACAAAAGTTATGTAGTTTGTTAATTTGCATTTTGGTGGAATTTTCGTGAACCTATATAAAAAGTTTGGTAGTTAGAAATTAAATCAATCTTCTATTTTCTCTCTTTTTTATTCTTCTTTATTTTTCATAAATCATCTTTTTTGAAAAACATTATGTTCCAACGGAATAAGAAATAAATTAAGGCCAACCCAAAATCATCTATTTTATTTTTAAAAAATTGTTCACATATAAAGAATATATATGAAAATCACTCTTTATAATCATGCGAATACAATATACTAATGATATTCATACATAACACAAATCATATCCATTATTCTTCAATCACATAAATCAAGTTAAATTTAAAACAAAAAGAAGCAAAAATAAATCAGACTTTATAATGTTAAAAAATGTGATGTGTTATGTTAAAGGTTATGTTGATGTGATACAATTTTTTCAAAAAAAAATCTTACATGTAAGTAAGGATTGAACAAAAGAGAAGTAATTAATCCAAAATAAACTGAAATCTATTCTTGTAATAACTATAGTGATTGTGTTCTATCATAATATTAGGCAACAAAATTTGTTGTTGTAAAAATATTAGTTATGACATTAATTTTTAGTGTCGTTGTAAAATCAAGGCCAAGGACAACTGGCAGATATTGAACCAAGGCCAACTGCTCCTGATGATTTTGTTTGGCCCCTTGGTTTGCAGAATAATTTCTCAGTTTGGTTGTGCTATGCAGCAATGTTACAGGTTTTTATTGAAGGTGTGGTAGATGATAGGTCCAAGAAAGCATTGGGTGTTATATGGAAGGCGTGAATCCCTTCTAAGGTAGTCATTTTGCTTGGAGGTTGGTCCACTAGAGGTTACCAACTCGATACCAGTCAGCACCGCTCCTCCTGAACACTCCAGAATCCCTCTATGTTGAGCCCACCTGTTGCGGTCATTTTTTAAAGATGGTGGAGGCCTCAAAGAAGAAAGGAGAGGTATAATTTGGGTAACGGTTTGTTAGTGTAATGTCTTATAACAACATTATTGTATTTTTAATTTGTGATTGATATATTAAACCTTAAACCATAGTCACTTTGAAATGCAGTAAGTAAAAATCTTGTGATTGATAAGCCATTTAATACAGGCATACTTGTAAAGTTTTTAAGACATTTTGTATGACACTGAACCTTATGTATCAAAGCAACCTACAGTAGTGTTCCGCGTGATATGTAGTCACTAGTAGTAAGTTTGATAGTGGCCCATGCCCACCATATAACTAACCACAGGCACACAACACCTGCCTAAATTCAGTAAAAGAGGGGGGAAAGTAGGCATGGGATTGATTGGATTCTATCCAAAAGCAGCAAGAATTAATACACGTGAGTTATATGATATATGTAATCATTCATCAATCATAATCATAAAGCTAAATAGAAGCATGCATTTTTCTTTTCAAAGTTACTCTTTTAATTCAAAATCTCTATTAAAATAAACTACACTACTTTTATTGGAGTGTTCTAAAGAGGTTTCATGAATGATGAGGTTGAAATTTTGCTAGTTCGCCTCCCAATTCTTATTCTTGCTAAACATAAAGAATATACTATTTCTTATTGTTACATATAAAAATATAAGGATTCAAATAATTCTTTTGTTACTAAAGCTTCTGAATTTAGTTTGGATTTATTTTTTGTAGTTTTTTTAAATTCTTACAAAATTTTACTTCACATAATTTTTGTATTTATTGTTAAATAAATATATTATTGAATAAATTTTTTGCAAACATGTTTATAATATTGTAAAAAATTCTAGAAAAACATAATTTTAAATTTTATTTTATAGTCTACACTGTGTGAATTTTATCTTAAATTTTGGCACTTCAAATTCATATTTAATTAATTTATATCAAAAATTTAATTTGAGTATGAACTTTTATAATTTTATATGCACACCTAAATAAGATCATTACAAAATTTAAGATTTAAACATAAATTATCTAAATTTAATTTTGTCAAAGACAAAAATTATTAAAACTTAAATTTAAAAATCCTAATTTTGTATCGTGAAAAAGTTATATATTATAAGGTCAAAATTTAATAATTATTTGGTATATTCTCTTGTTCCTATTTTATAAAACTATTTTTATCTTTCAATTGGTATCGGAGTGGGCATCATATACATTTCTAGATGAGATCTATGAGGGATACTTTACGGTTATACACAAGGTAGAAGATTGTTTGAACAAAGAGTGTTCATATTATGCGGTCCTTTGAAGTGGAGGATGGACCTATTTGTAGATTGTTTGAACAAGGAGTGTTCATATTGTATGGTCCCTAGAAGTGGAGGATGGGCGATTTGTGGAGAACTAGACCAACTGACCCGAACACATACATTCTTGAAGAAAGAAGATAAAGATGTTGGAACAAGAAAGTCAAATTCAAAGACTTCGTGCGGGAGTGAGGATTTTGAATTGTATCGTTCGACTATAATCGGCATAGAAAAGATTGTCAAAACCTTCGTGCGATAGTGAAGCTATTGATAAGGTAACCGTGCTTATGTGTTTCTATATTAGTCGGGATATTGGTTGGGTCTGTCACATTTTGGTGGAGAGCAAGTTTATTGTAGGGTTGAATTATTTTCAATCCTTATGTGTTATCTTACAAGTGAATTATGTAGTAAGCATTGTGTACATTGTTAAAGTATGGTTATACTCAGTTGCATAGCCTCATCTGACCCTATAGTGAAAGAAGGATCATATGGTTACTTTTATTCAACGAATGTTTAGAAGATTTTACAACTTTATTAAAAGTGTCATAGATACTTGAGATTTCCTAAGTCTACTCATAAAGGCTTTTATTAATAGAGTTGATGAGCATCGATTGATCAATGATTCGTATTCATCTGAGTTGTTTGAAGACCTTGAAGATTATCAAGGATGGTGTGTTCGGGAAGATGGGCGATGTTCTCTGGGATGTTAGAATATTATTCTTGGTATGCAACTACCGGTTGAAGAACAAATATTACGGGTGCTAAACAAATGTAGTGTGAATACATATGTTTGGAGTGCACTCTTGATACGGAGAGAGACATACGTATTAGTTACTCGGGACACGATTAACAAGTTGTTATACTCGGATGTCGGTTTATTTTTAACCTAAGCTTTTGGGAGTATAGAAGTTAAGCTCGGTACAAGTAAAGACTCATAAAGATATACCCTCGATGCCTTTATGTGAAATCAAAATGAGCTTATACGGTATATTCTTGATCAAAGGAACGGATATGTGGATTTAATTCATGACCATAGAACAATTTTTTGAAATGAATATTGTGTCGACCATAGTGAATCATGGTCGTGAATGATGACTACCTAATTAAATGCATTAGAAACCTAGTTGAGGAATCTCCTATGTAGGTACAGGGTATGGCATCATCCTCTCAAAATCGAATGAAAGTACGAAGAAAAGTTTATTGAGATGTAGATTATATTATTCCTTGATCATATAAATTGTTTGGATGTAAAGTTGATGTTCATTGTGCTTCCTATGTTTCCCCAGTATTATGGATAAGTTATGGATGTTATGTAACTTTTGAAATTATTTAATTAAATTATATAAGGAATTATTTATTGAAATTTAGTCGAAGTTGAATTTATCAGTAAAATTATAAGGAGCATTAATAAATTGATAAGTTGATTTAGGGTGATTAAATGAATTATCGGAAGTTGGGATTAATTAGTGATGAATTAATTTTATTATAGAATATTATTAAAATAATATTAGAAATAAGTGTGGATTAATAGAGTTATTTAATTGGTGTTAAGTAGTAGAAATGAAGTGTGAAAATTAAGCCAAATAGAAATAATAAATTATTATTATTATTATTATTATTATTATTATTATTATTATTATTATTATTATTATTATTATAAGTTGGATTTAATTATAAGAGATATAAAAGGAGAATTATAAGGGTTTAGTGAAGATTTTTGGGAAAAGGTTGTATGTGGGAGAAAGAAAATAGGATTAAGTGAATAACCAGGTTTAGTCGAAGAATTAATATTATGAGTAGAAATTAATTGACTAAAATATTTAGTGAGTTTTATTATAATGTGAGAAATAAAATAGAAGTATTATTTAATTGGCCAATAAAATATATGATAGAATAATACTTGAATTATTAAAGGAGTAGAATAATTAATTTAATTAATAATAGAGTAGAATATAAAGGAGTATTTAAAGGAAGAAAATAATAGGAATAGGGTTTACGTGAGAAAAGAAACCAAATTGAAGAAGGAGGAGGCATAGGTTAGGAGAGGATACGGAAGTGCACAATCGAACGGAAAGTAGAATTCGTAGGAAATTAGAGACCGTTAATTCAAGGTAAGGGTGGGGTTACGACTTTCTAATGAGTTGTATGATGAGTAGTATATGGAAATTAGGATAATGGAGAATTTTGCTATGTATTTATGATTGTTCTATTTGGTGAGAAATTATTTGATGTCGATTGTTTGAAATTATTCTTGAATATGATGAAATTTTGTCTTGAGTTTTAAGTTGCTAAATTGATTTTGTAGGTTGAATATGTATATATTATTTCGTTATAATATTTATATATGTGTAGTGTATAACCATGTTTATCCACATATGTGCGAAACTTTATCAAATATATTTATATGCAGTATCGTAACTTTTCATTAATTTAATTGCTTTGGTAGACATCATAATTGGGTAGATAATTGAGTATCACGTTCTGATGCCGTATATTAGAGTAGTAGAAAATCTAAGTTAATGTTTCATACATTGTAGCATTAGTTTATTTGATTGGTTAATGTTTGATAAAGTCTAACCTTAGAATTGTTAATTTACAATTTTAATATATTGATAACATAAAGTTTTGTTTATGAGAATAATATTAGCTATTTAACTATTAGCTTTTATAATTATAATAGTTTTAGTATTATTAATATGATAAATTAAGAGTTTTAGTAAGAGACGATTATTTGGTTAATTGATTAATTTAAATTATTTCAATTTTATTAGAGTTATTAAAGTTGTCAATAGAGTTGTTAGAATTGTCAATAAAATTATCGAGTTGTTTTGAGTTATTAAGAGTCATACTTTAATGGTTTTGGGTGATTCGACATGTCTAGAGTTGTCGACATTGTTTTGAGTTGTTTAAAATTAAACCTAATAAGCCGTAGAATTAAAGGTAAAGGTATTTGACCCTTTAGAGTTGTTTTACTATTACTTGAGTCGGACCATTAACCAATTATTTTCATAAATATTATTTTACATACAAGAGTTGTCGGTGAAATCTTGAGCACCTTAGAGTTATTTTAGAATTGTAGGGATCGTGGTAGAGTGATTTATAATTTATTGAGAATTATGTCAAGTTATAATTATATATTATTATGACATTTTATGAGTTAAGAGTATAAAATAAGTTATATAATTACGGTGATAAATTGTCGTGTTGTTTAGTTGAATTGTTGTTGTTGTTTGGTGGTATTGATGTTGTTAATAAATTGCGAAGTTGTAAATGGTGTAGTAATTGTTATTGTTTGTTGGTATTGATGTTGTTAATAAATTGCGAAATTGTAGATTGTGATGAAATTGATTGTTGTTTGCTCGTATTAATTCTATTGATAAACTATTATTGTTGATCGTTGAGAAAGTTGTGGTCATATGACCAATGTTGATAAGTTGTTTTGCGGTTGATGAAGATGTAGGCCTATGGTCAATGTTGAATAAGTTGAATTGTTCTAATTTATGGACATGCTTGAGTTGTAGGTCGAATGACCGATGTTGATCTAGTTGTTGTTGTTGTATGTTGTTGTTGTTGCATTGTGTGTTTTGTTGTTGAAGTTGAGGTCGCATGGCATACATTGCATGATTAAGTTAGTGCGGATTGGCACCATTGGCCTTGATGCCACCACGTTGAAGGCTTATGCCTTGTTGAATGTCTCGATAACTGGCATGATTTTAAGTTGGGAGTTACTTGAATGGTACCACATGCATTTGCATAGTTGAGTCACATATTAGTCGCGTGTTAAAGTTGTTGGTATTATTCGTTATTTGTTGATTGTCATTATGATGTTGTTATAAGTTGTTGTTGCTATAAGTTGTTATTGTTGTGAGTTGTTGTTGTTATAAGCTGTTGTTGCTATAAGTTTCCGTTGTTACAAGTTGTTGTGGTTATAAGTTGTTGTTGTTATAAGTTTTTGTTGCTATAAGTTGTTATTGTTGTGAGTTGTTGTTGTTATAAGTTGTTGTTGCTATAAGTTTCCGTTGTTATAAGTTGTTGTGGTTATAAGTTGTTGTTGTTATAAGTTGATGTTTTTATTAGTTGTGTTGATTTAAGTTGTTACGTTGATTAAATAAAATGTCTTCTTGTTATTATTTAGTTGTTTGTTGGTTGTATGAATAATTCTTGAGCATTAATTTATTATCTGAATTCTAGTATATTATTTATCATACGATTTATTAGATTGTTAGATATCTCACCCTTACATTTGTGATGTTGCCTCGTGGGTAGCGTGCGGGTAATGAAGAACAAAGGTTTAGTTGCTATTAGTTCGGTCGGGTTGTTGCTACGATCGTAACACTCGGGGGATGAGCGCTAGTTGTTTTGCTATTTTGATTTTGTTGTTGAATAACTATGTTGATATATGAAAAGTAATTGTTGACTTTAAATTGTTTTAAGTTGAAAATATGCTATGACATCCAGTTGATTAATGTAGTTCCGTTGCTTAATATTAATAAAGTTGATTCATGTTGTTTCGTTTCATCCGAGTTTAGGTGTTATGTATACGTGTTAGCGTGTTGTTGTTTTAGTTGAATTGTAATACTCCATTGTTTGTTGAAAAGAATTTTATAACTCTGATTTTCATAATAATTACGGGGTAGAATTGAGGTGTTACAAAGTGGTATCGGAGGCGGTCGGTGCAATGGCGGTGTTGTCTAACGTTGTTTAGTTCCTTCCCTCGACAAGTGTGTGGAACAGCTGTCGGTTGCTTTACTTTTTGGTTGTTGTTTGCGGAATTAAGTTGAAGCTAAGTGGGGAAGCTGCTTCTCGGATGTGTTAGTTGAGAGATATCAGTTAGTATATTCTTGAAGGATCTGATGCAAAGCGTTGTAGGGCCTTGCGTTTCTCGAATTCGAAGGTGGTAAGAATTTAAGATTTGGTTGTTTGACAAGTTGGGATGTATTGGAAAAGAATAGTTTCTATGAGATAGAATTTAGTAAGTTGTTGTTTAAGTAGGCCGTCTTTGTAGAACTATTGGGATTGATTTTAAAAGTTGTAGAAGTTGTTGGAGTTGTTGATATCATGAATCATGGATGCAAGTTGGAAAAGAATACTATTAATGTTAGTAATGACGGTTTAATCTCTATTATGGTTGTCGTTATCTATTGACAAATTGAGGAATTGATCACCCTAATCTCTTGTTGATAGTGGGCGAGATCATGGATGATATAAAATTGTTTTGCTATCTTAATGGTAAGTAAGAGTGGATCTGACGAGAATGTCGTTAAGGTGAGGATACCATGGTGTATAAAGAAAGTAAGCGAGTTGTAGTTGTTACTATTTTCTAAGATGTTGTTTTAAGGTATTGCTAAAATGGTTGCAAAATAATATGATTATGTTCAAGGTAATTGAAGATTGAAGTATAAGTATTGGATTTAAGCTGTGATTGAGTTGTTGAATCGAGGATTAGGTGCGGTGTGATGTTAAGGATAGTTATGTCGGATGGATTTTCGAGGGCGAAAATATCCTAAGTGGGGAGAGTTGTAACACGAAAAATTATTTAATTAAATTATATAAGGAATTATTGGAATTTAGTTAAAGTTGAATTTATCGGTAAAATTATAAGGAGCATTAATAAATTGATAAGTTGATTTAGGGTGATTAAATGAATTATCGGAAGTTGAGATTAATTAGTGATGAATTAATTTTATTATAGAATATTATTAGAAATAATATTAGAAATAAGTGTGGATTAATAGAGTTATTTAATTGGTGTTAGAAGTAG
Organism: Vicia sativa; assembly: GCA_021764765.1. Lineage (NCBI taxonomy): Eukaryota > Viridiplantae > Streptophyta > Magnoliopsida > Fabales > Fabaceae > Vicia > Vicia sativa. Next base: position 18,076,344 of record CM038796.1, on the reverse strand, counting down.
TAGAAATGAAGTGTGAAAATTAAGCCAAATAGAAATAATAAATTATTATTATTATTATTATTATTATTATTATTATTATTATTATTATTATTAAAGTTGGATTTAATTATAAGAGATATAAAATTATAAGGGTTTAGTGAAGATTTTTGGGAAAAGGTTGTATGTGGGAGAAAGAAAATAGGATTAAGTGAATAACAGTTTAGTCGAAGAATTAATATTATGAGTAGAAATTAATTGACTAAAATATTTAGTGAGTTTTATTATAATGTGAGAAATAAAATAGAAGTATTATTTAATTGGCCAATAAAATATATGATAGAATAATACTTGAATTATTAAAGGAGTAGAATAATTAATTTAATTAATAATAGAGTAGAATATAAAGGAGTATTTAAAGGAAGAAAATAATAGGAATAGGGTTTATGCGTGAGAAAAGAAACCAAATTGAAGAAGGAGGAGGCAGCATAGGTTAGGAGGGATCTGGAAGTGCCTGATCGGAACGGAAAGTAGAAATTAATAGGAAATTAGAGGCCGTTAATTCAGGTAAGGGTGGGGTTCGACTTTCTAATGAGTTGTATGATGAGTAGTATATGGAAATTAGGATAATGGAGAATTTTGCTATGTATTTATGATTGTTCTATTTGGTGAAAATTATTTGATGTCGATGTGTTGAAATTATTCTTGAATATGATGAAATTTTGTCTTGAGTTTTAAGTTGCTAAATTGATTTTGTAGGTTGAATATGTATATATTATTCGTTATAATATTTATATATGTGTAGTGTATAACCATGTTTATCCACATATGTCAAACTTTATCAAATATATTTATATGCACGGTATAAGTAACTTTTCATTAATTTAATTGCTTTGGTAGACATCATAATTGGGTAGATAATTGAGAGTATCACGTTCTGATGCAGTATATTAGAGTAATAGAAAATCTAAGTTAATGTTTCATACATTGTAGCATTAGTTTATTTGATTGGTTAATGTTTGATAAAGTCTAACCTTAGAATTGTTAATTTACAATTTTAATATATTGATAACATAAAGTTTTGTTTATGAGAATAATATTAGCTATTTAACTATTAGCTTTTATAATTATAATAGTTTTAGTATTATTAATATGATAAATTAAGAGTTTTAGTAAGGCGATTATTTGGTTAATTGATTAATTTAAATTATTTCAATTTTATTAGAGTTATTAAAGTTGTCAATAGAGTTGTTAGAATTGTCAATAAAATTATCGAGTTGTTTGAGTTATTAAAGTCATACTTTAATGGTTTTGGGATTCGACATGTCTAGAGTTGTCATTGTTTTTGAGTTGTTTAAAATTAAACCTAATAAGCCGTAGAATTAAAGGTAAAGGTATTTGACCTTTAGAGTTGTTTACTATTATTACTTGAGTCGGACCATTAACCAATTATTTTCATAAATATTATTTTACATAGAGTTGTCGGTGAAATCTTGAGCACCTTAGAGTTATTTTAGAATTGTAGGGATCGTGGTAGAGTGATTTATAATTTATTGAGAATTATGTCAAGTTATAATTATATATTATTATGACATTTTATGAGTTAAGATATAAAATAAGTTATATAATTACGGTGATAAATTGTGTGTTGTTTAGTTGAATTGTTGTTGTTGTTGGTGGTATGTTGTTAATAAATTGCGAAGTTGTAAATGGTGTAGTAATGTTATTGTTTGTTGGTATTGATGTTGTTAATAAATTGCGAAATTAGATTGTGATGAAATTGATTGTTGTTTATATTAATTCTATTGATAAACTATTATTGTTGTTGATCGTTGAAAGTTGTAGGTCATTATGACCAATGTTGATAAGTTGTTTTGCAGTTGATGAAGATGTAGGCTATGGTCAATGTTGAATAAGTTGAATTGTTCTAATTTATGGACATGCTTGAGTTGTAGGTCGAATGACGATGTTGATCTAGTTGTTGTTGTTGTATGTTGTTGTTGTTGCATCGTTGTGTATTTGTTGTTGAAGTTGAGGTGCATGGCACATTGCATGATTAAGTTGGTGGATTGGCACGTTGCGTTGAAGGCTTATGCCTTTGAATGTCTCGATAACTGGCATGATTTTAAGTTGGGAGTTACACTCGAATGGTACCACGATGCATTTGCATAGTTGAGTCACATATTGAGTCGCGTGTTAAGTTGTTGGTATTATAGTTTATTTGTTGATTGTCATTGATGTTGTATAAGTTGTTGTTGCTAAGTTGTTATTGTTGTGAGTTGTTGTTGTTATAATTATTGTTCTATAAGTTTGTTATTACAAGTTATTGTGGTTATAAGTTCTTGTTATTATAAGTTTGTTGCTATAAGTTATTATTGTTGTGAGTTGTTGTTGTTATAATTTGTTGTTGCTATAAGTTTCCATTGTTATAAGTTGTTGTGGTTATAAGTTATTGTTGTTATAAGTTGATGTTTTATTAGTTGTGTTGATTTAAGTTGTTCGTTGATTAAATAAAATGTCTTCTTGTTATTATTTAGTTGTTTGTTGGTTGTATGAATAATTAGGCATTAATTTACTATCTGAATTCTAGTATATTATTTATCATCGATTTATTAGATTGTTAGATATCTCACCCTTACATTGTGATGTTGCCTCTACGTGGGTAACGTCAGCGATGAAGAACAAAGGTTTAATTCTTATTAGTTCGAGTCGGTTGTTGCTCGATCACGTAACACTGGGGATGAGCAGCTAGTTGTTTTGCTATTTTGATTTTTTTTGAATAACTATGTTGATATATGAAAAGTAATTGTTGACTTTAAATTGTTTTAAGTTGAAAATATGCTATGACATCAAGTTGATTAATGTAGTTCCGTTGCTTAATATTAATAAAGTTGATTCATGTTGTTTCGTTTCATCCGAGTTTAGGTGTTATGTATACGTGTTGGCGTGTTGTTGTTTTTGGTTAATTGTAATACTCGATTGTTTGTTGAAAAGAATTTTATAACTCGATTTTCATAATAATTAGGGGTAGAATTGAGGTGTTACAAAGTGGTATCGGGAAGCGATCGGGTGCAATAGGCGGTGTTGTCTAGTTGTTCTTCCACCCGACAAGTGTGTGGAACACTTGTCGGTGCTGTTGCTTTTGGTTGTTGTTTGCTTGGGAATTAAGTTGAAGCTAAGTGGGAGAGGCTTGCTTCTCGGATGTGTTTAGTTGAGATATAAGATTAGTATATTCTTTGAAGGATACGGTTGCAAGCGTTGTAGGAGCCTTGCCGTTTCGAATTCGAAGGTGGTAAGAATTTAAGATTTGGTTGTTTGACAAGTTGGATGTATTGGAAAAGAATAGTTTCTATGAGATAGAATTTAGTAAGTTGTTGTTTAAGTAGGGTCTTTGTAGAACTTATTGGGATTGATTTTAAAAGTTGTAGAAGTTGTTGGAGTTGTTGATATCCTTGAATCATGGATGCAAGTTGGAAAAAGAATACTATTAATGTTAGTAATGACGGTTTAATCTCTATGGTTTGGTTATTTATCTATTGACAAATTGAGGTGATCACCCATAATCTCTTTTGATAGTGGACGAGATCATGTTGGATGATATAAAATTGTTTTTTATCTTAATGGTAAGTAAGAAGTGGATGCTACTGACGAGAATGTCGTTAAGGTGAGGATACCATGGTGTATAAAAAGTAGCGAGTTGTAGTTGTTACTATTTTCTAAGATGTTGTTTTAAGGTATTGCTAAAATGGTTGCAAAATAATATGATTATGTTGCAAAGGTAATTGAAAGATTGAAGTATAAGTATTGGATTTAAGCGTGATTGAGTTGTTGAATCGAGGATTAGGTGCGAGTGTGATGTTAAGGATAGTTATATCGGATGATGGATTTTCGAGACGAAAATATCCTAAGTGGGGAGAGTTGTAACACCCAAGAAAATTATTTAATTAAATTATATAAGGAATTATTTATTGGAATTTAGTCGAGTTGGATTTATCGAGTAAAATTATAAGGAGCATTAATAAATTGATAAGTTGATTTAGGGTGATTAAATGAATTATAAGTTGAGATTAATTAGTGATGAATTAATTTTATTATAGAATATTATTAGAAATAATATTAGAAATAAGTGTGGATTAATAGGGTTATTAATTGGTGTTAGAGTAGTAGAAATGAAATGTGAAAATTAAGCCAAATAGAAATAATAAATTATTATTATTATTATTATTATTATTATTATTATTATTATTATAGTTGGATTTAATTATAAGAGATATAAAAGAGAATTATAAGGGTTTAGTGAAGATTTTTGGGAAAAGGTTGTATGTGGGAGAAAGAAAATAGGATTAAGTGAATAACCGAGTTTAGTCGAAGAATTAATATTATGAGTAGAAATTAATTGACTAAAATATTTAGTGAGTTTTATTATAATGTGAGAAATAAAATGAAAGTATTATTTAATTGCCAATAAAATAATATGAATAATACTTGAATTATTAAAGGAGTAGAATAATTAATTTAATTAATAATAGAGTAGAATATAAAGGAGTATTTAAAGGAAGAATAATAGGAATAGGGTTTGTCGTGAAAAAGGAAATTGAAAGAAGGAGAGCCAAGTAGGTTAGGAGAGGATACCGGAGTGCCTGATCAGACCGGAAAGTAGAAATTCGGCCGGAAATTAGAAGAGTTAATTCGGTAAGGGTGGGTTACGACTTTCTAATGAGTTGTATGATGAGTAGTATATGGAAATTAGGATAATGGAGAATTTTGCTATGTATTTATGATTGTTCTATTTGGTGAGATTATTTGATGTGTGTGAAATTATTCTTGAATATGATGAATTTTGTCTTGAGTTTAAAGTTGCTAAATTGATTTTGTAGGTTGAATATGTATATATTATTTCGTTATAATATTTATATATGTGTAGTGTATAACCATGTTTATCCACATATGTCTAGAAACTTTATCAAATATATTTATATATGCAGTATAGTAACTTTTCATTAATTTAATTGCTTTGGTAGACATCATAATTGGGTAGATAATTGAGAGTATCACGTTCTGAGTACCGAGTATTAGAGTAGTAGAAAATCTAAGTTAATGTTTCATACATTGTAGCATTAGTTTATTTGATTGGTTAATGTTTGATAAAGTCCTTTATTGTGTTAATTACAATTTTAATATGATAACATAAAGTTTTGTTTATGAGAATAATATTAGCTATTTAACTATTAGCTTTTATAATTATAATAGTTTTAGTATTATTAATATGATAAATTAAGGTTTTAGTAAGAGACGATTATTTGGTTAATTGATTAATTTAAATTATTTCAATTCTATTAGAGTTATTAAAGTTGTCAATAGAGTTGTTAGAATTGTCAATAAAATTATCGAGTTGTTTTGAGTTATTAAGATTCATACTTTAATGGTTTTGGGTGATTGACATGTCTAGAGTTATCGACATTGTTTTGAGTTGTTTAAAATTAAACCTAATAAGTAGTAGAATTAAAGGTAAAGGTATTTGACCCTAGAGTTGTTTTACTATTACTTGAGTCGGACCATTAACCAATTATTTTCATAAATATTATTTTACATACAAGAGTTGTCGGTAGAAATCTTGAGCACCTTAGGATTATTTTAAATTGTAGGGATCGTGGTAGAGTGATTTATAATTTATTGAAATTATGTCAAGTTATAATTATATATTATTATGACATTTTATGAGTTAAGGTATAAAATAAGTTATATAATTGCGATAAATTGTATTAGTGTTGTTTAGTTGAATTGTTGTTGTTGTTGTTTGGTGGTATTGATATTGTAATAAATTAAGTTGTAAATGGTGTAGTAATTATTATTGTTTGTTGGTATTGATGTTGTTAATAAATTAAAATTTATGGGTGTGATGAAATTGATTGTTGTTTGCTCGTATTAATTCGATAATATTATTATTGTTGATCGTTGAGAAAGTTGTAGGTCGTATGACCAATGTTGATAAGTTGTTTCGCGATTGATGAAGATGTGGCCTATGGTCAATGTTGAATAAGTTGAATTGTTCTAATTTATGGACATGCTTGAGTTGTGGGTCGAATGACGATGTTGATCTAGTTGTTGTTGTTGTATGTTGTTGTTGTTGTTGCGCCGTTGTGTATTTGTTGTTGAAGTTGAGTCGCATGGCATACATTGCATGATTAAGTTGATGCGGATTGGCACCACGTTGAAAGTTGAAGGCTGCACCTTGGCCTTGATAGCACCACGTTGAAGGCCTTGTTGAATATCTCGATAACTTTGGCATGATTTTAAGTTGGGAGTTACGCTCCAATGGTACCACGTGCATTGCATGGATTGAGTCACATATTAGTCGATGTTAAAGTTGTTGGTATTATTAGATTATTTGTTGATTGTCATTATGATGTTGTTGTTATAAGTTGTTGACATAGTTATTTATTGTTGTGAGTTGTTTATTTATTTTAATTGTTTGCTATAAGTTTAGTTATTCTGATTGTTGTGGTTATAAGTTGTTGTTGTTATAAGTTTTTGTTGCTATAAGTTATTATTATTTGTGAGTTGTTGTTGTTATAAGTTGTTGTTATATAAGTTTAGGTTGTTATAAGTTGTTGTGGTTATAAGTTGTTGTTGTTATAAGTTGATGTTTTTATTAGTTGTGTTGATTTAAAGTTTATTCGTTGATTAAATAAAATATCTTGTGTTATTATTTAGTTGTTTGTTGGTTGTATGAATAATTCTTGGCTTATTCGTTACAACTTCCCCGAATTCTAATATTATTTATCATATGATTTATTAGATTGTTAGATAT
>CM038796.1:17812945-18069457 GCA_021764765.1 Vicia sativa | reverse complement strand
TCCGAGGCTACCAAGCCGTGGATAAAGTCCACTATTAGCGTATTAATTCATAGTTAAACTTCCTGCTTACACTTCTCACTTAATCATTATCCAATGACCCTTTTAAATAAGAAACTTATCCTAGATATGAGAACCTCGCCACCCCCACGGTCACCATGGGGACAATTAACAAAGACAAATATTGAAGATATTCTTCAAAGAAACATAATAACCATTGCTTCAAATCTTATGATGATTAACAATTTACAACTCTACTAACGTCCGACTCAAGTATCAATTAATAGTAGAGAGGCTCACAACGAATAGCCAATAAAACTAACAACCAACAATGAAAATAATACGCTTAAGTTCTTCTAGAATGACCGACCCTGAAAAACAGGGGTAGCAGCCTATTTATAGAATGACAATAGCTAGGGTTGCTTCACTCTTTAGTCTTCATGATTCTTGATCTTTCTCCATGAAAGTAGGACAAAATCTCCAATAATATTGAAGATCTTCCAATGCTTGCTTAATCAAAGCATTACAAAATAAAATGACTCCTAAAATATCCAACTTAAAGCCAATTCGTTTAGTTTCACACGCCGGGACATCCTGACATCTTCATAAAATTGGTGTTTCAAGATACTCCATGGCATTTTCCGGCAGGAATGTTTTACCAAATTGCTTTCAATCAACGTAACCAACAATTTTCACTATCAGAGTCCTTATGATCTATTGAAGTGTTTGTTGGCACAATAATAGATGATTCTCCAGCTTCAACCACAGCTTATGTCGAACTACTCTAGTCCCATCTGCTTGCTTCGTTCACACGAATGTCTCTACTTACTATTACCTTTTTTTTACTTGATCGAACAACCTATATCACTTTGTCTTCTCATCATACCTAATGAGTATGTACTTTTGAATCTTGTCTTCAATCTTCATTCTTTGTTGATCTGGTACATGTGCATATGCAACACTACCAAAGACTTTGAAATGAGACACAGTTGGCTTCTGTCCACTCCATGCTTCTTATGGTGTTTGGTCTCCTAACTTAGAATGTGGACATCTGTTTTGCACATAGATTTCATATTGAACATCTTCTGCCCAAAATTACTTTGACATGTTCTTACTCTTAAGCATTGACCGAACCATGTCAAGGATTATTCTATTCTTCCTTTCAGCCACCCCATTTTGTTGAGGTGAGTATGTTGCAATTAGAGATCTTCTTATCCCTTTCTCTTTGCAATACTTCGTGAATGCTATTAAAGTATACTCTCCACCTTTATCTGATCGAAGGGCCTTGATGTGTCTGTCAGATGCCTTTTCCATCATTACTTTAAACTTCTTGAATACTTCGAATGCTTCAGATTTTTCCTTCAAGAAATAGACCCAAGTCTTTCTTGAGAAATCATCAATGAACGAAATGAAATACTTCTCACCGCTGAAGGATTCTGGAGTAATTGGCCCACATATGTCAATGTTAATCAATTCAAGAATGTGTTTATCCTGATAATCTGCCCTTTTGAAACTAAGTTCTTGTTTGTTTACTAAGAACACAATATTCACAGAATTTTCCTTCATACTCCATGTTTGGAAGTCCGTGCACCATGTTCTTCTTTCCTAATCTCATTAGCCTAGCATGATTTAAGTGACCAAAACGTAGATGCCATAGAGACACTTTGTCTTCGATGTTAACCTACAGACATTTTTCTCGAACTCTCCTTAAATTCAACTTGTACATTCAATTATTCCCTATTTCGACTTTAGCGACCATTGTCCAAACTTATCTTTGAGATGCGACGTTCGATCTTTCATGAGAATTGAATATCCTCTCTCAGTTAATTGTCCCAGACTCAACATATTTGTTTTGAGATCTGGTACATAATATACATCTTTGATTGACCCAATCAAGTCATCCTTCTACACACAACAGATTGTGCCCTTTTTGTCGACATATGCATGGCCATCTTCAATCTTTCCAATCTCTCTAAACAGGTGTTTGTGACCACACATATGGTTACGTGCTCCTGAGTCAAGATACCACATATTGTCATTTTCTACGTCTGCTTCCTTTTGAGTCATTAGTAGAAAACCTTCATTCCACCATGTCTCTAGGGAAATATTTGTTGTCTCTTCCACCTTCTTTCTAAGACGACAATCTTTTGCAAGATGTCCCACTTTTCCACAGTTATAGAAACTGTAGGAATTACAGTCTTTCGCATAATGCCCCTGTTTGTTGCATTTGTGACATTCAATGTTTGTGTAGTTTTTCCGATCACCTCTTTGACCATGCCATCTGCCACGCCAATTTTGTTGGCTTGATTGTCCTCTTTCGAAGTTGTTTTTTTGATAACTTCGACCACCATCGTGTCCTACACGGCCAAGTCCTCTCCAACGAAAGTTTTGAGAAAAAAGTGCATTTTCATCTCTGGCGAGATCCTCATTTTGTTCTGCATCATAGAATGCCTCCTCATTCATCTTCATCTTGCGTTGTTCGTGTGCTTCGAGAGAACTTGTAACTTCTTCGACAGTAACTCTCAAAATATTTTTCGATTCTTCTATTGCACATACTATATTTTGAAACTTGTCTGTCAAAGATCTTAAAATCTTTTCGACAACACGAGCATCAATCAATGCTTCTCCATTTTGACTCAGTGTGTTTGTTACCGTTTGAACATGCGTTATGTAGTTCGACACGGACTCTGTCTCCTTCATCTTCATTTTTTCTAGTTCACCTCGAAGAGTTTGCAAGTGAACTTGCTTAACTCTATTTGCTCATCTGAACATTGTTTCAAGGGTGTCCCACGCTGCTTTCGACGTAGTCGAACAAGTAATCTTCTCAAAGGATGATTCATCGACAGCCCTAAACAACATGTACAATGTTGTTTTGTCTTTCGACCGCGTCTCTTTCAACGCCTTGTTCTATGCTGATGTGTACCCAATTGTATCAATTGGTTCTGTAAGCCCATCCCTTGTTACTTCCCATGCATCTAGAGATCCAAGAAGCGCTTTCATTGAGATACTCCAATTTTCATAATTTGATTTTGATAGTTATGGCAGTGACATCTGATTCATCATATTCGCCATTGGCTCTGATGCCAATTTGAAGACAGAAACAAGACAATAACAAAGATGAACTTTCTAGAGATGGTGGTTTAGGGATTGCAACTTCTTTTGTATATTGAAATATTTAACTGCATTAGAAAATATGATACAAATGAGTTCTATATATAGAGATCTAAAATACAAAGATATAAATGCTACATAAGAAATGCAATATAATAAATGTTAAACATTTCCAAGAAAGTGGAGATCCAATATATGAATTTTTCTTATCCCAAGAGAATATAACTTTTTTTCTTCTTTTTTACTGCATTTAATTTTATTCCAACAGTTGTTGCATTTAAAAATTTTTTAAAAAAAAATTCATTAAAAATTACAGTTATTTTAATAGAATTTGTTTTTTTTAGTAACTTATAATAAAATTTGTTAGAAGGTGTAATTCTTGATTTGTCAATATTGCCATGCTCGTCGAACTAGTGTTATATGAATAGCATGTTGAACTAAGCTAGTTGTAAATAAGTTGTCACTATATTCGATATAGTTGAATACAAAAGTTATGTAGTTTGTTAATTTGCATTTTGGTGGAATTTTCGTGAACCTATATAAAAGTTTGGTAGTTAGAAATTAAATCAATCTTCTATTTTCTCTTTTTATTCTTCTTTATTTTCATAAATCATCTTTTTGAAAAACATTATGTTCCAACGGAATAAGAAATAAATTAAGGCCAACCCAAAATCATCTATTTTATTTTTAAAAAATTGTTCACATATAAAGAATATATATGAAAATCACTCTTTATAATCATGCGAATACAATATACTAATGATATTCATACATAACACAAATCATATCCATTATTCTTCAATCACATAAATCAAGTTAAATTTAAAACAAAAAGAAGCAAAAATAAATCAGACTTTATAATGTTAAAAAATGTGATGTGTTATGTTAAAGGTTATGTTGATGTGATACAATTTTTTCAAAAAAAAATCTTACATGTAAGTAAGGATTGAACAAAAGAGAAGTAATTAATCCAAAATAAACTGAAATCTATTCTTGTAATAACTATAGTGATTGTGTTCTATCATAATATTAGGCAACAAAATTTGTTGTTGTAAAAATATTAGTTATGACATTAATTTTTAGTGTCGTTGTAAAATCAAGGCCAAGGACAACTGGCAGATATTGAACCAAGGCCAACTGCTCCTGATGATTTTGTTTGGCCCCTTGGTTTGCAGAATAATTTCTCAGTTTGGTTGTGCTATGCAGCAATGTTACAGGTTTTTATTGAAGGTGTGGTAGATGATAGGTCCAAGAAAGCATTGGGTGTTATATGGAAGGCGTGAATCCCTTCTAAGGTAGTCATTTTGCTTGGAGGTTGGTCCACTAGAGGTTACCAACTCGATACCAGTCAGCACCGCTCCTCCTGAACACTCCAGAATCCCTCTATGTTGAGCCCACCTGTTGCGGTCATTTTTTAAAGATGGTGGAGGCCTCAAAGAAGAAAGGAGAGGGTATAATTTGGGTAACGGTTTGTTAGTGTAATGTCTTATGACAACATTATTGTATTTTTTAATTTGTGATTGATATATTAAACCTTAAACCATAGTCACTTTGAAATGCAGTAAGAAGTAAAAATCTTGTGATTGATAAGCCATTTAATACAGGCATACTTGTAAAGTTTTTAAGACATTTTTGTATGACACTGAACCTTATGTATCAAAGCAACCCTACAGTAGTGTTCCGCGTGATATGTAGTCACTTAGTAGTAAGTTTGATAGTGGCCCATGCCCACCATATAACTAACCACAGGCACACAACACCTGCCTAAATTCAGTAAAAGAGGGGGGAAAGTAGGCATGGGATTGATTGGATTCTATCCAAAAGCAGCAAGAATTAATACACGTGAGTTATATGATATATGTAATCATTCATCAATCATAATCATAAAGCTAAATAGAAGCATGCATTTTTTCTTTTCAAAGTTACTCTTTTAATTCAAAATCTCTCCTATTAAAATAAACTACACTACTTTTATTGGAGTGTTCTAAAGAGGTTTCATGAATGATGAGGTTGAAATTTTGCTAGTTCGCCTCCCAATTCTTATTCTTGCTAAACATAAAGAATATACTATTTCTTATTGTTACATATAAAAATATAAGGATTCAAATAATTCTTTTGTTACTAAAGCTTCTGAATTTAGTTTGGATTTATTTTTTGTAGTTTTTTTAAATTCTTACAAAATTTTACTTCACATAATTTTTGTATTTATTGTTAAATAAATATATTATTGAATAAATTTTTTGCAAACATGTTTATAATATTGTAAAAAAATTCTAGAAAAAACATAATTTTAAATTTTATTTTATAGTCTACACTGTGTGAATTTTATCTTAAATTTTTGGCACTTCAAATTCATATTTAATTAATTTATATCAAAAAATTTAATTTGAGTACTTGAACTTTTTATAATTTTATATGCACACCTAAATAAGATCATTACAAAATTTAAGATTTAAACATAAATTATCTAAATTTAATTTTGTCAAAGACAAAAAATTATTAAAACTTAAATTTAAAAAATCCTAATTTTGTATCGGCGAAAAAGTTATATATTATAAAGGTCCAAAATTTAATAATTATTTGGTATATTCTCTTGTTCCTATTTTATAAAACTATTTTTATCTTTCAATTGGTATCAGAGTGGGCATCATGTCTGTTTCTAGATGAGATCTATGAGGGATACTTTCTGGTTATGCACAAGGTAGAAGATTGTTTGAACAAAGAGTGTTCATATTGTACGGTCCTTTGAAGTGGAGGATGGACCTATTTGTAGATTGTTTGAACAAGGAGTGTTCATATTGTATGGTCCCTAGAAGTGGAGGATGGGCCAATTTGTGGAGAACTAGACCAACCTGACCAGAACCTGTACATTCTTGAAGAAAGAAGATAAAGATGTTGGAACAAGAAAGTCAAATTCAAAGACTTCATGCGGGAGTGAGGATTTTGAATTGTATCGTTCAGCCTATAATCAGCATAGAGAAAAGATTGTCAAAACCTTCATGCGATAGTGAAGCTATTGATAAGGTAACTTCTGTGCTTATGTGTTTCTATATTGGTCAGGATATTGGTTGGGTCTAGTCTGTTGCTTGGTGGAGAGGCAAGTTTATTGTAGGGTTGAATTATTTTCAATCCTTATGTGTTATGCTTACAAGTGAATTATGTAGTAAGCATTGTGTACATTTTGTTAAAGTATGGTTATACTCCGTTGCATAGCCTCTGATGCAACCCCTATAGTGAAAGAAGGATCATATGGTTACTTTTATTCAACAGAATGTTTAGAAGATTTTACAACTTTATTAAAAAGTGTCATAGATACTTGAGATTTCCCTAAGTCTACTCATAAAGGCTTTTATTAATAGAGTTGATGAGCATCAATTGATCAATGATTCTCATATTCATCTGCAAGTTGTTTGAAGACCTTGAAGATTATCAAGGATGGTGTGTTCCAGGAAGATGGAACTGATGTTCTACAGGATGTTAGAATATTATTACTGGTATGCAACTACCAGTTGAAGAACAAATGTTCTGGGTGCTAAACAAATGTAGTGTGAATACATATGTTTGGAGTCTGCTCTTGATCTGGAAGAGGAGACATCTGTATTAGTTGCTCAGGACACGATTAACAAGTTGTTATACTCCAGATGTCAGTTTATTTTTAACCTAAGCTTTTGGGAGTATAGAAGTTAAGCTCAGTACAAGTAAAAGACTCATAAAGATATACCCCTCAGTGCCTTTATGTGAAATCAAAATGAGCTTATATCTGGTATATTCTTCTGATCAAAGGAACCAGATATGTGGAATTTAATTCATGACCATAGAACAATTTTTTTTGAGCTGAATATTGTGTCTCAACCATAGTGAATCATGGTCGTGAATGATGACTACCCTAATTAAGTCATGCTAGAAACCTAGTTGAGGGAATCTCCTATGTAGGTACAGACTATGGCATCCATCCTCTCAAAATCAGAATGAAAGTCTGAAGAAAAGTTTATTGAGATGTAGATTATATTATTCCTTGATCATGTAAATTGTTTGGATGTAAAGTTGATGTTCATTGTGCTTCCTATGTTTCCCCCCAAGTATTATGGATAAGAAGTTATGGATGTTATGTAACACCCGAAAATTATTTAATTAAATTATATAAGGAATTATTTATTGAAATTTAGTCGAAGTTGAATTTATCAGTAAAATTATAAGGAGCATTAATAAATTGATAAGTTGATTTAGGGTGATTAAATGAATTATCGGAAGTTGGGATTAATTAGTGATGAATTAATTTTATTATAGAATATTATTAGAAATAATATTAGAAATAAGTGTGGATTAATAGAGTTATTTAATTGGTGTTAGAAGTAGTAGAAATGAAGTGTGAAAATTAAGCCAAATAGAAATAATAGAATTATTATTATTATTATTATTATTATTATTATTATTATTATTATTATTATTATTATAAGTTGGATTTAATTATAAGAGATATAAAAGGAGAATTATAAGGGTTTAGTGAAGATTTTTGGGAAAAGGTTGTATGTGGGAGAAAGAAAATAGGATTAAGTGAATAACCAGTTTAGTCGAAGAATTAATATTATGAGTAGAAATTAATTGACTAAAATATTTAGTGAGTTTTATTATAATGTGAGAAATAAAATGAGAAGTATTATTTAATTGGCCAATAAAATATATGATAGAATAATACTTGAATTATTAAAGGAGTAGAATAATTAATTTAATTAATAATAGAGTAGAATATAAAGGAGTATTTAAAGGAAGAAAATAATAGGAATAGGGTTTGTACGTGAGAAAAGAAACCAAATTGAAGAAGGAGGAGACGCATAGGTTAGGAGAGGATACCGGAAGTGCACAATCGGAACCGGAAAGTAGAAATTCGACCGGAAATTAGAGAGACCGTTAATTCAAGGTAAGGGTGGGGTTCTGACTTTCTAATGAGTTGTATGATGAGTAGTATATGGAAATTAGGATAATGGAGAATTTTGCTATGTATTTATGATTGTTCTATTTGGTGAGAAATTATTTGATGTCAGTGTGTTGAAATTATTCTTGAATATGATGAAATTTTGTCTTGAGTTTTAAGTTGCTAAATTGATTTTGTAGGTTGAATATGTATATATTATTTCGTTATAATATTTATATATGTGTAGTGTATAACCATGTTTATCCACATATGTACCGAAACTTTATCAAATATATTTATATGCACGGTATCGTAACTTTTCATTAATTTAATTGCTTTGGTAGACATCATAATTGGGTAGATAATTGAGAGTATCACATAAAGCACAAGATATTAGAGTGTCGAAAATCTAAGTTAATGTTTCATACATTGTAGCATTAGTTTATTTGATTGGTTAATGTTTGATAAAGTCTAACCTTAGAATTGTTAATTTACAATTTTAATATATTGATAACATAAAGTTTTGTTTATGAGAATAATATTAGCTATTTAACTATTAGCTTTTATAATTATAATAGTTTTAGTATTATTAATATGATAAATTAAGAGTTTTTAGTAAGAGACGATTATTTGGTTAATTGATTAATTTAAATTATTTCAATTTTATTAGAGTTATTAAAGTTGTCAATAGAGTTGTTAGAATTGTCAATAAAATTATCAGAGTTGTTTTGAGTTATTAAGAGTCATACTTTAATGGTTTTGGGTGATTCGACATGTCTAGAGTTGTCGCATTGTTTTTGAGTTGTTTAAAATTAAACCTAATAAGTCGAGAATTAAAGGTAAAGGTATTTGACCCTTTAGAGTTGTTTTACTATTACTTGAGTCGACCATTAACCAATTATTTTCATAAATATTATTTTACATACAAGAGTTGTCGTAGAGAAATCTTGAGCACCTTAGAGTTATTTTAGAATTGTAGGGATCGTGGTAGAGTGATTTATAATTTATTGAGAATTATGTCAAGTTATAATTATATATTATTATGACATTTTATGAGTTAAGAGTATAAAATAAGTTATATAATTGCGGTGATAAATTGTGTCGTGTTGTTTCCGCTGAATTGTTGTTGTTGTTTTGGTATTGATGTTGTTAATAAATCGAAGTTGTAAATGGTGTAGTAATTGTTATTGTTTGTTGGTATTGATGTTGTTAATAAATTGAAATTGTAGATTGTGATGAAATTGATTGTTGTTTGCTCGTATTAATTCTATTGATAAACTATTATTGTTGTTGATACGTTGAGAAAGTTGTAGGTCGATGACCAATGTTGATAAGTTGTTTTGCGCTGATGAAGATGTAGGCCTATGGTCAATGTTGAATAAGTTGAATTGTTCTAATTTATGGACATGCTTGAGTTGTAGGTCGAATGACCAGTGTTGATCTAGTTGTTGTTGTTGTATGTTGTTGTTGTTGCATCGTTGTGTATTTGTTGTTGAAGTTGAGGTCGCATGGCATACATTGCATGATTAAGTTGGTCTGGATTGGCACCATTGGCCTTGATGCCACCACGTTGAAGGCTTATGCCTTGTTGAATGTCTCGATAACCTGGCATGATTTTAAGTTGGGAGTTCTGCTCCAAATGGTACCACATGCATTTGCATAGTTGAGTCACATATTGAGTCGCGTGTTAAAGTTGTTGGTATTATTCGTTATTTGTTGATTGTCATTGTGATGTTGTTATAAGTTGTTGTTGCTATAAGTTGTTATTGTTGTGAGTTGTTGTTGTTATGTCGTTGTTGCTATAAGTTCGTTGTTACAAGTTGTTGTGGTTATAAGTGTTGTTATAAGTTTTTGCTATAAGTTGTTATTGTTGTGAGTTGTTGTTGTTATGTCGTTGTTGCTATAAGTCGCTGTTGTTGTTGTGGTTATAAGTTGTTGTTGTTATAAGTTGATGTTTTTATTAGTTGTGTTGATTTAAGTTGTTACGTTGATTAAATAAAATGTCTTCTTGTTATTATTTAGTTGTTTGTTGGTTGTATGAATAATTACTGAAGCATTAATTTACCTTATCTGAATTCTAGTATATTATTTATCATACGATTTATTAGATTGTTAGATATCTCACCCCTTCTGTTGTGATGTTGCCTCTACGTGGGTAACGTGCAGGTAATGAAGAACAAAGGTTTAGTTGCTATTAGTTCGAGTCGGGTTGTTGCTCTGATACGTAACACTCGGGGGATGAACGCTAGTTGTTTTGCTATTTTGATTTTGTTGTTGAATAACTATGTTGATATATGAAAAGTAATTGTTGACTTTAAATTGTTTTAAGTTGAAAATATGCTATGACATCCAAGTTGATTAATGTAGTTCCGCTGCTTAATATTAATAAAGTTGATTCATGTTGTTTCGTTTCATCCGAGTTTAGGTGTTATGTATCTGTGTTAGCGTGTTGTTGTTTTAGTTGAATTGTAATACTCCAATTGTTTGTTGAAAAGAATTTTATAACTCTGATTTTCATAATAATTACCGGGGTAGAATTGGGGTGTTACAAAGTGGTATCAGAGCAGGTCGGTCTGTCCGGCCAGTGTTGTCTAACGTTGTTTAGTTCCTTCTCACGACAAGTGTGTGGAACACGCTTGCTTGTTGCTTTTGGTTGATTGCTTGCGTGAATTAAGTTGAAGTTATGGGGAGAAGCTTTGCTTCTCGGATGTGTTTAGTTGAGAGATATCGATTAGTATGTTACCAAGGATACGGTGCAAACGTTGTAGGAGCCTTGCTTTCTAATTCAAGGTGGTAAGAATTTAAGATTTGGTTGTTTGACAAGTTGGATGTATTGAAAAGAATAGTTTCTATGAGATAGAATTTAGTAAGTTGTTGTTTAAGTAGGCCGTATAGAACTATTGGGATTGATTTTAAAAGTTGTAGAAGTTGTTGAGTTGTTGATATCTTGAATCATGGATGCAAGTTGGAAAAGAATACTATTAATGTTAGTAATGACGGTTTAATCTCTATTATGGTTTCGCTATCTATTGACAAATTGAGGAATTGATCACCCATAATCTCTTGTTGATAGTGGACGAGATCATGTTGGATGATATAAAATTGTTTTGCTATCTTAATGGTAAGTA
Source organism: Vicia sativa (assembly GCA_021764765.1). Taxonomy (NCBI): domain Eukaryota; kingdom Viridiplantae; phylum Streptophyta; class Magnoliopsida; order Fabales; family Fabaceae; genus Vicia; species Vicia sativa. The sequence continues at coordinate 18,058,309 of CM038796.1, read as the reverse complement.
AGAAGTGGATGCTACGACGAGAATGTCGTTAAGGTGAGGATACCATGGTGTATAAGAAAGTAAGCGAGTTGTAGTTGTTACTATTTTCTAAGATGTTGTTTTAAGGTATTGCTAAAATGGTTGCAAAATAGTAACGATTATGTTACAAGGGTAATTGAAAGATTGAAGTATAAGTATTGGATTTAAACTGTGATTGAGTTGTTGAATCGAGGATTAGGTGCAGTGTGATGTTAAGGATAGTTATGTCGGATGGATTTTCGAGACAAAATATCCTAAGTGGGAGAGTTGTAACACCAAAATTATTTAATTAAATTATATAAGGAATTATTTATTGAATTTAGTCAAGTTGGATTTATCAAGAAATTATAAGGAGCATTAATAAATTGATAAGTTGATTTAGGGTGATTAAATGAATTATCGGAAGTTGAGATTAATTAGTGATGAATTAATTTTATTATAGAATATTATTAGAAATAATATTAGAAATAAGTGTGGATTAATAGAGTTATTTAATTGGTGTTAGAAGTAGTAGAAATGAAGTGAAAATTAATAGAAATAATAGAATTATTATTATTATTATTATTATTATTATTATTATTATTATTATTATTATAAGTTGGATTTAATTATAAGAGATATAAAAGGAGAATTATAAGGGTTTAGTGAAGATTTTGGGAAAAGGTTGTATGTGGGAGAAAGAAAATAGGATTAAGTGAATAACAGTTTAGTCGAAGAATTAATATTATGAGTAGAAATTAATTGACTAAAATATTTAGTGAGTTTTATTATAATGTGAGAAATAAAATGAGAAGTATTATTTAATTGGCCAATAAAATATATGATAGAATAATACTTGAATTATTAAAGGAGTAGAATAATTAATTTAATTAATAATAGAGTAGAATATAAAGGAGTATTTAAAGGAAGAAAATAATAGGAATAGGGTTTATGAGAAAAGAAACCAAATTGAAGAAGGAGGAGACATAGGTTAGGAGAGGATACCGAAGTGCACAATCGAACCGGAAAGTAGAAATTGACCGAAATTAGAGAGACCGTTAATCAAGGTAAGGGTGGGGTTCGACTTTCTAATGAGTTGTATGATGAGTAGTATATGGAAATTAGGATAATGGAGAATTTTGCTATGTATTTATGATTGTTCTATTTGGTGAGAAATTATTTGATGTCGTGTGTTGAAATTATTCTTGAATATGATGAAATTTTGTCTTGAGTTTTAAGTTGCTAAATTGATTTTGTAGGTTGAATATATATATTATTTCGTTATAATATTTATATATGTGTAGTGTATAACCATGTTTATCCACATATGTACCGAAACTTTATCAAATATATTTATATGCACGGTATCGTAACTTTTCATTAATTTAATTGCTTTGGTAGACATCATAATTGGGTAGATAATTGAGAGTATCACGTTACATGACCAGATATTAGAGTAAGTAAAAATCTAAGTTAATGTTTCATACATTGTAGCATTAGTTTATTTGATTGGTTAATGTTTGATAAAGTCTAACCTTAGAATTGTTAATTTACAATTTTAATATATTGATAACATAAAGTTTTGTTTATGAGAATAATATTAGCTATTTAACTATTAGCTTTTATAATTATAATAGTTTTAGTATTATTAATATGATAAATTAAGAGTTTTTAGTAAGAGACGATTATTTGGTTAATTGATTAATTTAAATTATTTCAATTTTATTAGAGTTATTAAAGTTGTCAATAGAGTTGTTAGAATTGTCAATAAAATTATCAGAGTTGTTTTGAGTTATTAAGAGTCATACTTTAATGGTTTTGGGTGATTCTGACATGTCTAGAGTTGTCAGCATTGTTTTTGAGTTGTTTAAAATTAAACCTAATAAGCCGTAGAATTAAAGGTAAAGGTATTTGACCCTTTAGAGTTGTTTTACTATTACTTGAGTCAGACCATTAACCAATTATTTTCATAAATATTATTTTACATACAAGAGTTGTCGGTAGAGAAATCTTGAGCACCTTAGAGTTATTTTAGAATTGTAGGGATCGTGGTAGAGTGATTTATAATTTATTGAGAATTATGTCAAGTTATAATTATATATTATTATGACATTTTTATGAGTTAAGAGTATAAAATAAGTTATATAATTGCAGGTGATAAATTGTGTCGTGTTGTTTCCGTTGAATTGTTGTTGTTGTTTGGTGGTATTGATGTTGTTAATAAATTGCGAAGTTGTAAATGGTGTAGTAATTGTTATTGTTTGTTGGTATTGATGTTGTTAATAAATTGAAATTGTAGATTGTGATGAAATTGATTGTTGTTTGCTCGTATTAATTCTATTGATAAACTATTATTGTTGTTGATACGTTGAGAAAGTCAGAGGTCGATGACCAATGTTGATAAGTTGTTTTGCGATTGATGAAGATGTAGGCCTATGGTCAATGTTGAATAAGTTGAATTGTTCTAATTTATGGACATGCTTGAGTTGTAGGTCGAATGACCGTGTTGATCTAGTTGTTGTTGTTGTATGTTGTTGTTGTTGCATCGCTGTGTATTTGTTGTGAAGTTGAGGTCGCATGGCATACATTGCATGATTAAGTTGGTCTGGATTGGCACCATTGGCCTTGATGCCACCACGTTGAAGGCTTATGCCTTGTTGAATGTCTCGATAACCCGCATGATTTTAAGTTGGGAGTTCGCTCCAAATGGTACCACATGCATTTGCATAGTGAGTCACATATTGAGTCGCGTTAAAGTTGTTGGTATTATTCGTTATTTGTTGATTGTCATATGATGTTATATGTTGTTGTTGCTATAAGTTGTTATTGTTGTGAGTTGTTGTTGTTATAATCGTTGTTGCTATAAGTTTATATTGCGTTGTAGGTTTGTTGTTATAAGTTTTTGTTGCTATAAGTTGTTATTGTTGTGAGTTGTTGTTGTTATGTTGTTGCTATAAGTTTCGTTGTTATAAGTTGTTGTGGTTATAAGTTGTTGTTGTTATAAGTTGATGTTTTATTAGTTGGTTGATTTAAGTTGTTACGTTGATTAAATAAAATGTCTTCTTGTTATTATTTAGTTGTTTGTTGGTTGTATGAATAATTACTGAAGCATTAATTTACCTTATCTGAATTCTAATATATTATTTATCATACGATTTATTAGATTGTTAGATATCTCACCCCTTCTGTTGTGATGTTGCCTCTACGTGGGTAACGTGCAGGTAATGAAGAACAAAGGTTTAGTTGCTATTAGTTCGAGTCGGGTTGTTGCTCTGATACGTAACACTCGGGGGATGAACGCTAGTTGTTTTGCTATTTTGATTTTGTTGTTGAATAACTATGTTGATATATGAAAAGTAATTGTTGACTTTAAATTGTTTTAAGTTGAAAATATGCTATGACATCCAAGTTGATTAATGTAGTTCCGTTGCTTAATATTAATAAAGTTGATTCATGTTGTTTCGTTTCATCCGAGTTTAGGTGTTATGTATCTGTGTTAGCGTGTTGTTGTTTTAGTTGAATTGTAATACTCCAATTGTTTGTTGAAAAGAATTTTATAACTCTGATTTTCATAATAATTACCGGGGTAGAATTGAGGTGTTACAAAGTGGTATCAGAGCAGGTCGGTCTGTCCGGCCAGTGTTGTCTAACGTTGTTTAGTTCCTTCCTACGCGACAAGTGTGTGGAACACTGTCGGTACTTGTTGCTTTTTGGTTGACTGTTTGCAGGAATTAAGTTGAAGCTAAGTGGGGGAGAAGCTGTGCTTCTCGGATGTGTTTAGTTGAGAGATATAAGATTAGTATGTTACTGAAGGATACGGTGCAAACGTTGTAGGAGCCTTGCCGTTTCTCGAATTCGAAGGTGGTAAGAATTTAAGATTTGGTTGTTTGACAAGTTGGGATGTATTGGAAAAGAATAGTTTCTATGAGATAGAATTTAGTAAGTTGTTGTTTAAGTAGGCCGTGCTGTAGAACTATTGGGATTGATTTTAAAAGTTGTAGAAGTTGTTGGAGTTGTTGATATCTGTGAATCATGGATGCAAGTTGGAAAAAGAATACTATTAATGTTAGTAATGACGGTTTAATCTCTATTATGGTTGTCGGCTATCTATTGACAAATTGAGGAATTGATCACCCATAATCTCTTGTTGATAGTGGACGAGATCATGTTGGATGATATAAAATTGTTTTGCTATCTTAATGGTAAGTAAGAAGTGGATGCTACGACGAGAATGTCGTTAAGGTGAGGATACCATGGTGTATAAGAAAGTAAGCGAGTTGTAGTTGTTACTATTTTCTAAGATGTTGTTTTAAGGTATTGCTAAAATGGTTGCAAAATAGTAACGATTATGTTACAAGGGTAATTGAAAGATTGAAGTATAAGTATTGGATTTAAACTGTGATTGAGTTGTTGAATCGAGGATTAGGTGCGAGTGTGATGTTAAGGATAGTTATGTCGGATGGATTTTCGAGGACGAAAATATCCTAAGTGGGGGAGAGTTGTAACACCCGAAAATTATTTAATTAAATTATATAAGGAATTATTTATTGGAATTTAGTCGAAGTTGAATTTATCAGTAAAATTATAAGGAGCATTAATAAATTGATAAGTTGATTTAGGGTGATTAAATGAATTATCGGAAGTTGAGATTAATTAGTGATGAATTAATTTTATTATAGAATATTATTAGAAATAATATTAGAAATAAGTGTGGATTAATAGAGTTATTTAATTGGTGTTAGAAGTAGTAGAAATGAAGTGTGAAAATTAAGCCAAATAGAAATAATAGAATTATTATTATTATTATTATTATTATTATTATTATTATTATTATTATTATAAGTTGGATTTAATTATAAGAGATATAAAAGGAGAATTATAAGGGTTTAGTGAAGATTTTTGGGAAAAGGTTGTATGTGGGAGAAAGAAAATAGGATTAAGTGAATAACCAGTTTAGTCGAAGAATTAATATTATGAGTAGAAATTAATTGACTAAAATATTTAGTGAGTTTTATTATAATGTGAGAAATAAAATGAGAAGTATTATTTAAGCCAATAAAATATATGATAGAATAATACTTGAATTATTAAAGGAGTAGAATAATTAATTTAATTAATAATAGAGTAGAATATAAAGGAGTATTTAAAGGAAGAAAATAATAGGAATAGGGTTTATGCGAGAAAAGAAACCAAATTGAAGAAGGAGGAGACGCATAGGTTAGGAGAGGATACCGGAAGTGCACAATCGGAACCGGAAAGTAGAAATTCGACCGGAAATTAGAGAGACCGTTAATTCAAGGTAAGGGTGGGGTTCTGACTTTCTAATGAGTTGTATGATGAGTAGTATATGGAAATTAGGATAATGGAGAATTTTGCTATGTATTTATGATTGTTCTATTTGGTGAGAAATTATTTGATGTCAGTGTGTTGAAATTATTCTTGAATATGATGAAATTTTGTCTTGAGTTTTAAGTTGCTAAATTGATTTTGTAGGTTGAATATGTATATATTATTTCGTTATAATATTTATATATGTGTAGTATAACCATGTTTATCCACATATGTACCAAACTTTATCAAATATATTTATATGCACGGTATCGTAACTTTTCATTAATTTAATTGCTTTGGTAGACATCATAATTGGGTAGATAATTGAGAGTATCACGTTACAGACAGATATTAGAGTGTCAAAATCTAAGTTAATGTTTCATACATTGTAGCATTAGTTTATTTGATTGGTTAATGTTTGATAAAGTCTAACCTTAGAATTGTTAATTTACAATTTTAATATATTGATAACATAAAGTTTTGTTTATGAGAATAATATTAGCTATTTAACTATTAGCTTTTATAATTATAATAGTTTTAGTATTATTAATATGATAAATTAAGAGTTTTTAGTAAGAGACGATTATTTGGTTAATTGATTAATTTAAATTATTTCAATTTATTAGAGTTATTAAAGTTGTCAATAGAGTTGTTAGAATTGTCAATAAAATTATCGAGTTGTTTTGAGTTATTAAGAGTCATACTTTAATGGTTTTGGGTGATTCGACATGTCTAGAGTTGTCGATTGTTTTTGAGTTGTTTAAAATTAAACCTAATAAGTCAGAATTAAAGGTAAAGGTATTTGACCCTTTAGAGTTGTTTTACTATTACTTGAGTCAGACCATTAACCAATTATTTTCATAAATATTATTTTACATACAAGAGTTGTCGGTAGAGAAATCTTGAGCACCTTAGAGTTATTTTAGAATTGTAGGGATCGTGGTAGAGTGATTTATAATTTATTGAGAATTATGTCAAGTTATAATTATATATTATTATGACATTTTTATGAGTTAAGAGTATAAAATAAGTTATATAATTGCAGGTGATAAATTGTGTCGTGTTGTTTCCGTTGAATTGTTGTTGTTGTTTGGTGGTATTGATGTTGTTAATAAATTGCGAAGTTGTAAATGGTGTAGTAATTGTTATTGTTTGTTGGTATTGATGTTGTTAATAAATTGCGAAATTGTAGATTGTGATGAAATTGATTGTTGTTTGCTCGTATTAATTCTATTGATAAACTATTATTGTTGTTGATACGTTGAGAAAGTTGTAGGTCGTATGACCAATGTTGATAAGTTGTTTTGCAGTTGATGAAGATGTAGGCCTATGGTCAATGTTGAATAAGTTGAATTGTTCTAATTTATGGACATGCTTGAGTTGTAGGTCGAATGACCAGTGTTGATCTAGTTGTTGTTGTTGTATGTTGTTGTTGTTGTTGCATCGTTGTGTATTTGTTGTTGAAGTTGAGGTCGCATGGCATACATTGCATGATTAAGTTGGTCTGGATTGGCACCACGTTGAAAGTTGAAGGCTTATGCCTTGGCCTTGATGGCACCACGTTGAAGGCCTTGTTGAATGTCTCGATAACCTGGCATGATTTTAAGTTGGGAGTTCTGCTCCAAATGGTACCACATGCATTTGCATAGTCGAGTCACATATTGAGTCGCTGTTAAAGTTGTTGGTATTATTCGTTATTTGTTGATTGTCATTATGATGTTGTTATGTTGTTGTTGCTATGTTATTGTTGTGAGTTGTTGTTGTTATGTCGTTGTTGCTATAAGTTTCCGTTGTTACAAGTTGTTGTGGTTATAAGTTGTTGTTGTTATAAGTTTTTGTTGCTATAAGTTGTTATTGTTGTGAGTTGTTGTTGTTATAAGTTGTTGTTGCTATAAGTTTCGGTTGTTATGTTGTTGTGGTTATGTTGTTGTTGTTATAAGTTGATGTTTTATTAGTTGTGTTGATTTAAGTTGTTACGTTGATTAAATAAAATGTCTTCTTATTATTTAGTTGTTTGTTGGTTGTATGAATAATTACCAAGCATTAATTTACCTTATCGAATTCTAATATATTATTTATCATATGATTTATTAGATTGTTAGATATCTCACCCTTCTTGTGATGTTGCTCTACGTGGGTAACGCGGTAATGAAGAACAAAGGTTTAGTTGTCTTAGTTCGAGTTGGGTTGTTGTTCGATACGTAACACTCGGGGATGAACGCTAGTTGTTTTGCTATTTTGATTTTGTTGTTGAATAACTATGTTGATATATGAAAAGTAATTGTTGACTTTAAATTGTTTTAAGTTGAAAATATGCTATGACATCCAAGTTGATTAATGTAGTTCTGTTGCTTAATATTAATAAAGTTGATTCATGTTGTTTCGTTTCATCCGAGTTTAGGTGTTATGTATCTGTGTTAGCGTGTTGTTGTTTTAGTTGAATTGTAATACTCCAATTGTTTGTTGAAAAGAATTTTATAACTCTGATTTTCATAATAATTACCGGGGTAGAATTGGGGTGTTACATGTTACGCCCATAATCATAATGGATGATGTCATATCAGATGTTGAAACATCATCTTATTGTCTTCAATCATGAGAAGTATGTATTGTTGCCAGGAAGTATGTGAGTGTGAAGATGTAATCAGTCATGATGATCTAGTGTGAGTAGACAATTCTAACTGACTAGTCTGGTAGGTACTTTGACGGGAGACTTAGTACTTATTAGTATGTAACTTGAATATCAAACCACTTATACTCTGTTGGGAGTTGAGTATTTGTTTGAAGGATTCAAGGTATATTGTGAATTGAATATCAATATTAAAGTTCATTGTGATCTTCACAAGTTTAGGATGTGTGGCAACATTGTTTGGTGATTATTTGAAGAGCTGATTCAATTTGGGAGATTCATACAGATGTTGTCAAATATCTTGATGGGAGCTGGATATTTGTGTAATAACTGTGTGAAAATCTAAATCAAGAAGAGATGAAGTATGTGATGTATAAAAGAGAATGTTATACATTAAGATGCAACATCACAACTGTTGAAGACACCAGAGATTGAAAAGGTAGATAAGTTTCAGACTTATCTTTTGAAGACGTATCATTGGTTATACGCATGGTTAACTATATGGTTTCTTCTATTACAAGTTACAAAGTGTGTCAATCTAAATCTTGTGTAGCAAGCAAACTAAGGATTCCTAATTTGGAAATTATGGCAAATTCCAAATAAAGAAAACTTCAAGTATTTTGAGGACCAACATCCAAGATGTCCTTATAACTCAGTGGGAGTAACAATTTATTGTAAGCTTTATTCTGGAAGCTAAGAGGGAGAAGTACTAATGTTAATGGGGAGCATCTGCTAATTATGTGTACATCAGTGAATGTCCTATCTTATGTTTAGACATTTATTCTTCCTTAAGCTAATATGTATGCCAAGCTTCTATTGAGGGGGAGATTGTTCATTAGTTGATGTGAATGGGAGTGTATACTGCTATGTGTTGAAGTGACATAAAGTCTTGAAGAAGCATTTTTATTATAATCTCAAAACCAAAGCTGGTAGGTTCTATAGTAAAGTTGATGGTGTCCCAAATGATGTTGCAACATAATTGTTGATGATAGTCTGTGGAAGAGTAGAGAGAGGCAAGAAATAAGTCATCTTCTTCACTCACAAACTTCCATTTTTGCAACCAAGGAGCAGCCTACACAAAATAAGCCATAACTCCCACCTCACAACTCTGATTGAGGTGATTCTAGACTTTTTAGAAAGCTTACAAAATTACCTTCAATTTGGTATATTAATTAATCTTCATAGCTTTTATATTGAAGGAGGAAAACATGTTTGAAGTTTGGGTAATTTTGCTGGAAATGAGAATGGAAGAGCTACGAATTTCTTCATGTTGGAGGATGAACTTTGGCCAAGATAAGAGCTTGTTGACAGCAAGAACCTCATCCTAACTTCCATTTGATCAAGGTGAGTCTCTATTTAGAGACCTTGGGCAATTTGGGTTTTTGAAAGTCTATGGATTTTGGGGTTAGAGTGAAATTGATGCATGCATGTTGATTTTTGATGATAAACACTACCTATAATTTCGTTTTTCATGTTCTGGTATTGTGGGTAGTTGGTTAGAGGTAGAGTTTTGGGATTGGGACCCCCAAAATAGAACTGTTTATGTTCTTGTTTTTCTGCATAATGTGTTTGAGCGAGACCCCACTGAACGTTGAAAGTTCAGAATTTGCAGATCTCTCGGCGTGATCCCGCTCAACGCACCCTCCTATGCATAAATAAATTATTATTTCCCCGAGTGCATAATGGTTCTAAACTTTAGAATTGTTTCCCTTTTGATTCTCTATCAATGTCATATATAATTAGGTGACTAATGTGTGACTAAGTGCACCTTAAGTAATCGTTTGGTCGATTATGTTTAAGATATATGTGATGCTCGATATATGATTAAATCACACGTGATGAATATGTGTTATGGCATGGTAATTATATAAATACTTCTGTTTAAGACGAATGTGCATATGATGCTTGTGAATCTTGTTTTCCTGTCGTTCCATTAGGAAGTTTGGATGATTGGTTTTTGTGAACCTGAGTTGATTGAATATGTGTGAATCAGAGTAGAACCATACTACTCGGATAGTAAATCCTGTTTACCCACTAGGCAGAGGCCCATTGGTAGCCCGTGTGGCGATTTATGATACATATTCATACCATGAATGTTTTGGCTTTTATGCCCATTGTATATACGTGTGTTATCCATATATTTGTGTTACCTGAGATACCATTGCGATGGAAGTAAGACCGGGGTCTTTATGGCGTTTCCCACTTAGTATCTCACCTGAGTGATTGGTATTGGTAAGTGTGTGACGCCATGTAGGCAAAGTCACAAGAATTACTTGCCATCTAGTAATGTTAAGTAGACAATGTTACTAGACTTTTGCCCGATGAACTTGTACGTCAAGAAAGCATATTGCATTTGCCGTAACACACCGACATATAAAGATGGACGTCATTGCAATGTGCTCGTGATGGTCTTTCATGGCGTTTTCCTCACTTGTCGTAACATATTGGCGTGCTTGGTGATGGGTTTGTGACGCCGCTTAGGCAATGTCACGACAGTAACTCATCTCGGATGGAATTCCATGTAGGAATGATCAAATTTCATCAAGTGGTGTGCTTATGCAAGTCTCTTGACATATATGCACTCGAATACTCACCGAGGGTACGCGACAGAGGTAATCTAGTTAGATGGGTATAACTCCTTGATTCCTCACATATGGATGTGACTTTGCATATTGTGTATTTTGTTGCTTTTGTGTTGTTACCCCATTGGTTGGTCAAGGGACTTCCGATGGTGGCGCTATCCCTTGTTTGAACTTGCACCTAACCATGAGGCAAGACCCGAATCCTCGATGGATTTGTTTTGATGCATGTACCCTAAGATAGGGAGACTCACTGAGATTTAGTAATCTCACCCCAATCCTCTTATTATTTTTCAAGAACAAGTTATAAGTGGTAGAATTGTTAGATGATTGGTTTCAAAGACTGCATATGAGCAGAGGCAGGAAGGCCTCATCAGATCTTATCTTTCCGTTGTGTGATGATGAAGACAAGATGTATTAGATACATTTTGTTTGAGATTTGTACTGTATTAAGTTTTAATTTCTTGCCTTCTCATCTAGTTTGTATATTTCTTGTACCATATTTAGCATCACTACATATTATTATAGACATATATGTATGAGGTGTTACATGAAAACTAATACACTTAATAATGGTTCAAAACTCCTTTCTTAAAGGTAAAAGCAACCAACAAATGCAAACCTTTTTCCGCCTACAGGCACTTTCCTCTGTGTTTAAAACCCTTTTCATAAGTAAAAAACACAAAACCCACCAAAACAAGTGAACCGAACTACGACGCTCTGACTTTCCCATTGCACGAGGGAATACATATGCATCTTGTAATGGGGCTCGATCGAGCAAAACTTTGTAAATACTTCCTTCTTTTCCCCGTATTTTCTTTATTTTCCTTTTATTTTGTATGCATTGCAGTGATTAAGTGATAGATAGATATAACACACCCCTTAGCTAGAAAATAGAAGTGGATACCATAGAGTACTATAGGCGCGTAAGGGTGTTAACCCCTTCCCCTCACGTAATAGACTCCCTTACCTAGATCTCTCGATCGTAAGACCGTGATTTCTCCCTTTTCAGGTTTACTCGGTGTTTTCCTTTCCTCTCGCAGGATAAAAAACGTTCGATAACGACTTCATTGATATCCTTATCAGTCGATGTTCAGCCGAGTAGTTTCATTTACCTTATATATTTGAGTGCAATCAAATAAACACCTGAAAGATTTACACTCATACAATATCATTACCGATATGATAATAAATTATTATATATAGACATCCATCTTTACTTATAAATTAAAAGATTCAAATGAGATACCAAACAAACGGTACTCTCACACAATGATCAAACATTAGTAATAAGTCCAGTCAGATAATGGAAGTCTTTGACATCAATCATTATCCACATGGAGAAAATTAATAACTACTACATATTTACCATCACAGATATGCAATTGTTCGGCCAAAATGTGTCTTCCTTTTGGCCGACTATAACAATTCGCATGAACAATTACACATAACATCTTTTATAATTTCGATTTAATCAAATTTACACAATAGAGATTACTTTTGTAACATGTTGTTTCAACCAACTCAACCAAAATTACTAGACATTTTAATATATTTAATAGGAAGAGTTTTAAATTTATAAGGCACTACCCACAAATGTAGGTTGTATTCATTTAGGATGTTGTTTGATAATAATAAGATTTCTTGAAAGTCCTTAGTGCGTGAACAAGTCATAATAAAACATAAATTTTATAAATTTATACAAAAAAATTATTATAAAAAAATTATTATAAAAATAAATAACAATAACCTCAAATAACATAATAATGCTAAATGTATAATTTCAAATCAGATAAATATTAAATAAATGTCAAATAAATTCACATATGCAACAAATAATTCTTTAAATAAATTATTTTAGGATCAACAAAATCAATTATAAAATCCAAAGTATCCAAAATTTAAATAATCAAATCTTTAGTTTTATCTAATAATTTGTAGAGATATTTAAAATATTAAAAAATTCCCACAAATAGAATATAATAACTAAATATATATTAAACAAATTAGTATTTGTCTTGTCTCTCAAAATCGAAATTCATGTGTAGATTTTAGGTGAATCAAATTGAAAGATAAAATAATAATTAAAAAATCAAATAAAAAGATCTGATAATAAAATCTTTTTTTTTAATTCAAAACCAATAATCAAATCATCAAAATAAAATTTAAATTCAATATTTATCTTTCCCAAATAATTGACATAGATGCATATTTCTAAATATATTATATATTATTTATAACCATAAATAAAGTATTGATAATCCAAATTCTTTAAAAGAAAATAGATTTTAGGATTCTCAATCATCGATTATAATCATATATGTGATTCTAAATACATTTAGTATAATATATATTAAATGACATATCTCCCAAAGAAAATCAAAATTTTCACAAATACTCTTAAAAATATTCAAATTTTAATTTTCAAACAAATCTTATCATATGGTTTCTATGTCTCCATTATCACAAATATAATTCTATGAATTATAACTTAAAAATAGATTTATCATAATATCATACTTTTTAAATCACAATTATAATTCCAAATATGATCACCAAAATAAATATTATTTAAATATATACCGTAATCAAATTTATTTTCAAGAATTCATAAAAAAGATATGGAAGATCCTAATTCCATATAAATCTTTAGAAAATAAATATAACACATAAAACATAAACTCTATAGTAAGTGTAACAAAAAAAAACTAAAAAATTATCATTAAAACTTCATGTCTCATAAAACATATATATCAATATTAAAAAAAAATTACGAGTTTAAAATATATGTTTTCATGATCCGAAAAATAAAAATTGGTGTTTATAGAACAAATCTCAATAAACTAAACATGAAGACCATGCTCTGATACCACTTGTTGGAATTAATCACATATACATGTTCTATATATTATACCATATACCTTAGTGCGTAATATAATAAATAATTATGAACATGTATATAACTATAAGATCTACGACATGTTAGTATACGAGATACGATATTTCAGGAATACCTGGATTCCTAAGATGAAAAAAACTTTTGCCAATGATAATTGTAATCTTGAAACGAAAAAGTGTAGAGACAAGTGACTGACACTTGTTGGCTTATGGATCTTTCTCAAGCGGTATTCCTAATGCCTTGAACACTCTTCAGATGAGAAAAGAGATTACTCCTAATATCTTGTGGATCTTTCTCAACCAGTATTCCTAATGCCTTGAACACTATTCAGATGAGAAAAGAGATTACTCATAATACCTTGAACATTCTTCAGATGAGAAAAAATAGATTATTTAGCCCCGGTACTCCTAATGCCTTGAACACTCTTCAGATGAGAAAAAAAGATTATTTTGCTTGTGTACGATATATTGGGGACCATAGTCTATATATAGTGTGATGACCAATTAGGGTTCCCATTATTCTCAATTTGGGTCATCCTGATATCCACTCATATTTGAGTCCATATCCAATTATTTAATTAATCAACTAAATAATTCCTAAATATATTAGACCACATAATTATTGGAATGCTAATATTCAATTAAATAATTAAAATATTTCAACACCTTCAACATTTTGGCACTTAATAATAAGAAAATGAAATATCTTTACTAAAAATTTTGATTTCATTAAATTGATGATGGCAGAGAGGAAGTACCAAACTAAATTTGAATTCATTTGAAATAAGTTTGAGTTTTGATTCTCCATCTTTGTTAGAATTGGGGCAGAGAACAAATATTATTATGGAATTCACATTTGGGTACAAGGGAGGTACCCTGTTACCGTGCCTAACCATATTCATCTTAAATGCATGAAACTAATAACAAGAGTACTAGTTATTATAGTTCGACTATTAATAATTCTAATTTGTTTACTAAATAATGTGAAAGGAATTGATTTTACACATGTGCATAGAAGATCATATCCAACTCCGTAAAAAATGGATTTTCTACATATTTACCTATTTGAGATATCAATTAAAATAATAGCCGAATAATATTTTAAAACTCATATCAATCATCGATTCGATCAAGCCACTGAGTCAATATATTACTGTTCGGACCAATGATTTATTGGTTGGACTGCATGACTATTAATCTGCAGGGTCGGCTATTTGCCGGTGCAGCAAGTGCTATGGCTCAGGGCTACAAATTTTTGGGACCTTTTTTTTATAATTATTAAAACAACACCTTTTACACCTATTTTCTAAATAAATAGGTGTTAAAATAATTTGTTTCCTAAATCCATTTTACATGTATTTTCTAAAAGTAGATGTAAAATAATTATTTATTTTTATAATTTATATTTTATATAGGGTTTTTTTTTTAATTTATTATATATTTATATTTTTTTAGACCTAATTTTTTAAATTCATACAGAGTCTTTGATTTTATTGACCCGGCCCTGCTAAACTGAGTTATACAAATTTAAATAAAAAATACATAAAATAAAACTCTTTACATAAGTTTTATAAAGTAAAAAAATCTATACAATTATTTATGTAAATAAGTTAAATAAAAATCTTAGCGTTAAATTCAAACTTTTGAAAATAATTTCTAAATAATTTAAAAATCAACATCCAACATTATAAAATAAACTAAGTTACAAACATAATTAACAAGAGTCCAAACTCATATAAGCTATAACAATTCAATACAATAAATTTCAAGTTTTTTCCAGTTGATCCAATCGCATCACATTAATTTATCGCCAAGTCAATGAGTTGACAACTATATCCTTATCGATCGTCCTACCCTTTGATTCTCAGTCCAATCCATCCGAACTCCGAAATAAGATTTTTAAAACAATGTCCGAGTTTGATTAAATTCAAAACTTTAAATCATATAAAAAACAAATATTATTGTTCAAAATCATTTGATCATTAATAGAATGATCATGATCATGATTATTCCAAATCTATGATCCCTAATATAATTTCTAGTTTCTAGAGAAGATTTATCTTGTTACTCTCTAAATTGTATTTGTAATTTTTAAAAGTATAATTTTACTATCGTACTTTTATAATTTTACCATTGTACTCTTTTAAAATTTTATCAAAAATTTGGGAGTATATCAGAAATTTCATATATTTCAGAATTTGTAAAAAAAATATAGCAGAAATTTATCAAATTTTCAAAAAATTTCAGAATTTTTATTTTTTTTCAAAAAATAAAAAATAAAAATTTACGGGGTGTACCGGAAATTTCAGTAAAATACCAAAATTTTACAAATTTTCTAGTAAAAGTACATAATTTTTTTGAATTTTTTTTAATATCGAAAATTTCAGTTATGTGAAATTTTCGATATACCAAAAATTTTAAATACATTAAAATTTTCGATGTTAAACTTCTTTTTATCTCTTTTTAAAAAATATTATTGAAAATTTCGCGAAAATCTACCAAAAATTTGTTGAAATATTGAAAATTCGTAGAGAGATAACTTTAGAATAATTTTTTTTATGGGGGTGCCTAAGTTAAATTTTGGGGTGGCAATAAATGTCCCGTTTCTAGAAGAGGGGCCACCAATCAAACCAAAGCAACACAAATTGAGAAGCGGGAAAACACATCAAATAATTCCCGCTCCTAACCCTTCTCTTTCTCTCTCAACAGTTCACACTCTCTCTCTACAACTTCACTCTCACACTTGTAGAGAGAGAAAACAAACACCGTAGATCTGAAATGGCGACGCCGGAATCAAACCTCGATCCAAACCCCTTCCTCCAAGAACAATCATGGCACCTCCTATCACTCCTCCTCCAGATCGGTCGCCCAGTCGATGCAGGCTATTTATCTTCCCGTTGCGGCTTCTTCAACGCTTCTGCCGATTTCGTCCGTTACGTAGCATCTCTCCCTGATTCTCCTCTCGCCGTTAACAGTAACGGTCTCCTTACTCCTTCCGTTAAAGCCGTTTTCGCCATCGCTAGGTTTTTCTCGTTTCAACTCCCCGATTCATCTCCGTTTCACTCTCGAAAACGCAAATCGGTTTTATCACTCACTGAAGGTATACTGATTTTTCTGATTTTGTTATTGAATTATTGATTTAGTTATTTTTGATTTTGTTTGTGTTTTGGAGGTTTGTTGATTCGAGATTTTGGTGAAAACAGGTGGAAGAGATTCGAAACGGCTTGCTATTGGCGATAAAGTTCCAGAAATTTTCGTCAAGGTATTCATATTTGTTAATTGTTAACTGTTTTGAGGTTAATAATTTGTGCGTCGCTAAACCCTAAATCTTCAACCCTAACTGAAATCACACTGTTTTTGGTATTAATTTGAACTATTATGAACTTCATTTTGTTCTAGTTTTTTTGTTGATAATATTAGGATTTAGGTATGTATTTTGTGCATTAAGCGCATAGAATTATAGAATTTTGGTTTTAGTTTTGAATGTTATTGAACTTGATTGAAGAGTTTCAAGTAGCAGATAAAGTGGCCTTAATTTTAACGAATCATACGCCATTTAATATAATGTGTTGTCAAGTAACTACTATAGCAGCACTAGCAAAATCTGAACAAATCACTATTCTTTGGGATCTCTGCTTGATTGGCTTGTGTACCTTTGGTATTTGATACTAACAGTGTGGCATTTAAGTTCACTTGATTTAGCATGGTTATATATTTTGTTGGCATCTAGAATAATGGAAAAAAAAAGCAAAGAAAAAGCAGCCATATAGTTGGACTGATCACTTATTGTCTATATCAATTTATTATAGTAGTATATAATTTGATTTCATTCATTTTTCTTCACATGCTTCGTATCAGTGATATCATATATATCTTTTACTTGTCATTTTTTTGTATTTTGTGTTGAAATTGATGTTTGATGTTTGATGTAAAGTTTTGGATTTTTTGTTTGCAGAGTTTTGTTGATACTTCTGCAGAGGCTATGATGAGAAAAAGCTTCTGTACAATGAAATTTGAGTCTCGGATCATGCATGATGGGAATTATATGATTCCTATATGTATTAATGCAATTGGGGAATGTTCGGGTTGGTCAGAACCCAATTTTGAATACAAGGAAGCAGATAATGACGCCACAACAAACACAGCCCAAGGAGTGATTTCTGACTCTCTGATCAAAACCAGTGAGTGTTTTTTCGTCAGTGATAGTGATTTGAAGAAGCTTGAGGATTTAGATAGACTCCCGGAGCATAATCCTGTTGATATTCTTGCTCTACCGGCTAGTGTCCAAGAACAATCACTTTGTAATGAGGGCATTGTCCTTTGTACTGAGTCAGGGAAGAAAGTGGATTGCTTTGACACCTTTGGGAATGAATATCCTGAAATAAACATAACCCATAATGTGGACGATGTTGATGTTTGTAGAAATAATACTGGCAAAGATCCACAAAGTGATTCTAATGAAAAAAGTAAGGAATATGAAAAAGGGTTAAAGGAAGAAGTGATTAATTATGACAAAGATAGAGGAAAGGAAGACGTTGCTCAGAGTTGTAAACCTGTTTGTGGAGAACAACCAACCAAAATTTTGGAATTTAAAAAGGGTACACATGCAAAAGATTTGGATAAAAACAAGAGAGTGAGAAACATGGTGACCCGCTCCACCATTAAAGCTGTACATACCTCTGCAAATCCAAAGCCAGTTTTGAAAACTTCTCGCATATCTAAGGGAGGACTGAAATATGATCCACACTCAATGACTCAAATTCTTGCAGAGTCACTAGCCCGTCACAAACTCGAGGATGCTCCAAAAGCAATTGATCAATGTAAAGAGGATCAGAACATTGTAGCAAAAAACAAACTAAAACAAAATCGTAAAGAAAACTTGGCAGAAGATAACTCCATGGCTTCTAAGGTGAGGGCTTTCAGTTAAGAGATTTGATTTGATATAACTTATGAAGTTCTCTAAGCCATTTTGACTATCTGCTTCCGATTTATTATTCATGTGATGTTATCTATTTTGATTACTTTGTTGAATCAGGTGGAGAAAAAAACATTTCCATCTTTTGAATCTTTTAAAATAGAGGAAGAAGAAGGTTCAGGTATTATTAGGACTCTGTTTCTCATCAACTTCCGAATTGATAAAACAAATCCATATACTAAAATTGCACTGATATTTCTTTAGGTGGTTATGGCATTGTTTACCGTGCTCAAAGAACTTTTGATGGAAAAAGACTTGCTATAAAATGTAAGTACACCTATCTTTTATGTCAAATGTGTATGTACTGTTCATGAAGTGTTGTGCTAAGAAAATGGAAAAGAATATGAAGCACCGCCAAACTTTGACACCAAATTTTTTAAAAAATAAATAATAAATCAATTGAACATAATCTCTAGTGTCAGTGTCGTGTCATACACCTCAAAAGTGTCTCTGCTACATGGGTCCCTTATTTGTAGCCTACTGGAAAGCGAAACTATTTGTGTCATCAAGAATCCAAAGTTACTTGTAACCTGTTTCCTACTTACAATCTAAAAATGGAAGCAATTTTTCACATGTAATCTTCTTATATTACTAATTTGATACATGGACAGCGTAATTGATTATTAAAAATACTGATATTGATGCTACAATTTCTACATATAATTTTACAGGCCCTCATAGTAATGCTCATAAAAATCATGTAAATAATGAGCGGAATATGCTTGAGCGTTTTGGGTAAGTATTTGGCATGCTCCTATATTTTTTTTATATTTAAGCTATGATGCATGCTGCTATTGTCCTTAAATTTATCATGTTCCAGGGGTAAAAACTTTATTATAAAGTTTGAAGGTTCTTTCAAAAGTGGCAACAATGACTGCTTTGTTTTAGAACATGTTGAGCATGAGAGACCTGAGGTAATTGTTGAAATTGTCTGTAATTTATATTTTACTTTATGAGAAAAGATAACTGTTTTTGGTTTAGAGCTTTCGACATTTTGATTTAATCAATGAGTCAAGTTCATGAGATGTATTTCCCTATCAGCATCTTTCAATATTAAGCTGATTTGCTCATAACACCCCATCTCTCAGAACTTCATCTTTGATGGACCTAATTTTAGCTTCACAATTTAGGTTCTAGAAAAAAGAAATTGATTTTTCTGTGAAATGGATTTACCTCTTAACCGTTATTGATTTTTGTGTAATTTTGTAATGAAAATACCACAATGTGCAGGTTTTGAAAAGAGAAATTGATATCAACGAGCTTCAGTGGTACGCGTATTGCATGTTCAAGGCACTCGCATGCTTGCACAAAGAGGTAATTTTCCCTCTTGCTCATTCTTTGCGACTTTGACTTATTGTTTGAAAAGTCCAATCTCAATCAATGTAGGGAGTTGTCCATAGAGATGTCAAACCTGGAAACTTCCTTTTCTCTCGTAAGCTAAAGAAAGGCTATCTTATTGACTTCAACCTTGCCATGGTTAGGCTGCTTCGCTCGCTGCTGTTTCCTATATATAAGTTTTGACTGATTATTTCCAAATATAATCTGGTGTCTTGTGGTATATTTTTCAGGATTTAAAGCAGAAGTACAACTTTGGAAGTAAGCCTCATAATTCTAACCTATTTGGCTATTCAGTTGTATATTAATCTGTCATTTAAAAAAAAGTTGTATATTAATCTCAAGCAATAAGCCCACCTAAACACATTTTTCTTGCTTTTTTACATGCATCATATTAATTTCCTTCAATTAATCCTTAGTTCACTTTGCTATGTTTTATGTAAAGTGATCATCATAATTAAATTCATTATATAATTTGCCTAGTTTCCTCTACTAATCTGTCCATCTGGTCAGGTAAATCAAAACCAAGTCTTGGTGAATCCAATAATATTCCCTCCTTCTGGTCCTTCCCTGTGGTCCAAGACAAGAATCTTGGAGGAATCAAGTCTCTAACATCCAATAGAAGGGAGTTGGCAGACCACAGGAAATATTCTGACATTAATAGGCATTTGAAGCCCAAGGCTAATGCTAGTCAACTGAAAAATTGTCCGGATAAGGCTGTTGCGAGTTTACGAAGAGCACAAGGAGCAGATGGCTCAGGTATAACCTCTGCCAAAGATGTTACTAGCACTAAGACAGCCTCTGCCGATAGGCTTCGAGAACCCTTACCTTTCCGAGGAAGAAAGGAGCTTATCAGCCTTGTGCAGAATTCTATGCAATGTGCAACCAGTAGTTCAATGAAAAGTCCTTCTTCTCAGAGGAAAAGGGTTACTGCTCCTTCCGGCAAGGTAGATGGCAGGACACTTTATCTTACCCCGATGCCTATACATTCATCTACTGTTGCTTTGGGGTTATTAAGAAGCAAAGGTGTGATTCTAAATTCAATGCTTCTAAGTTCCAAGGAGTATTATTGTTACCTTTAACAGTGTAACTTACTAACTTATAATGTGTTATTCAGGGGATGGAAAACATAAAAGAGAGGGTCCATGTGTTGGAACAAAGGGATTCCGTGCCCCAGAGGTAAGGTCTTACTGTCATTTCTATTTACTTGCAATTTTATCTCAATTATAGGTACTATATTTTGTTGACCCAAATACTATCTGTAGATTCAATATTGAATACTGGCTTAGATTTAGGAAGTGTCACTTTTAGACACTTTAAAAAACATGTAATAAAATAGCCGCTGGAATTTTACACTACTGAGTAAAGGACTTCCTTACCAAAACATTAAGTCAATATTTAAATATCGGGATAGTGTGTTTTCCGTTTACCTATGTTTCTATGATTCACTACAAACATATAATAAATCAGTTTTGTGCTTGACTGGCGGGGGCTTCACTTAACTATGAGAGTTTGAGTTTCACAAGATGCCCTTTCCTATTAAACAAAACATGTACAGTCAACTAGATATCCATGATTAATCATTCCAGATACTTGACCTGATTCATTGTTTCCACCTTTTTTGAGCATTTGTTTTCAAAGTTCAAATAGTCCTTCATCTTGGGAGGGAAAGAAAGGGAACATTCATTGTCTGATCAAATATTTAACTCATTGGTCTTATATAACAGCACTCACGATTTGAAGATGTCATCATAAAAGCTAAAATGGTGATCTACAAAGTATTTCCATTTCATATTCATTTTAAAATTTGAAATATTATAAATGATAGGTAAGTATTAGTTTTTGAAAATTTGGTCTTTAGCGGCTTCCTTTATTGCCATTAAAATAAAAACACTGCTGAAATCTAAAGGCTCATCGCCAAACTGGATATCATACCATCAAAATGCATAACTTTTAGTTTATTACACATGCAGATTCACCTTCCTACAGCTAATGGATGATTTTATTTTCAATAATTTAATCCACAGTTTGCTTTTTCTTTAGGTTTTGTTCAGGTCTCAGTTTCAGGGAACAAAGGTTGATATTTGGTCGGCTGGAGTCACTCTACTATACCTGCTGATCGGGAAAACTTCTTTCCCTGGCGAACCAGAACAGTAAAAATCAACTACAGATTCATTTTTGATTTTATCTTTCTTTACTTTCTGTGTTCATTATGTTTTTCTACAGGAGTTTAAAAGAAATTGCCAAATTGCGGGGCAGTGAAGAGCTTTGGGAAGTAGCCAAGTTGCATGACCGCGAAGCATCATTTCCACTGGTAAATTCCTAATCGTCTGGCAACTCTGGCCATTCCTATTAATCCTTATTTCTGAACAAGGTAAATGAATCAAAATGGTTAATAATGTTTGCCTTCATTGGATCACAGGAGTTATTTGATGACCAATACTTGCAATCATACGACATAGAAAGCTGGTGCAAGACTCACACAAAGAGACCAGAGTTTGTCGATCAAGTTCCAAAATCACTGTTTGATTTAATAGACAAGTGTCTAACAGTAAACCCAAGGAGTAGAGTTAGTGTTGAAGAAGTTTTAAGGCATGAGTATTTTACCCAATGTAATGATATCATGAGAAAGACAAGGATCCTTCGGCGAGGTCTTGGCTTAGAAACTTCAACTTCCAGAGCAGCAGTCTGAGACCAGTTTCATGAATTGTAGGTGATTAATTAGGCATTAAATTACTGTTTGACCTGACGTGGGTTGACAAAAAAGTCTTTCCATACATTGATTGCTGTATATATGACTCTTTAAATGTGGTTAATTTAGAACTCTAACCTTTTTTAAGGCGAACTTACAGGACCAGCAAAAGCTGTGAAGTCCAACTAGTTGCAACATCTCTAGTTTACCATCCCCACCCATCCATCTCAAACCTGAACATTGTGTATAACTGAATGTATGCAGGTATGTGACTGACTTTGGCACAAAAAAATGAATAAGGGACTGAAAGTTATGTTTCCCACCCACCCTCTTTACAAATTCTTCAACAATCTCCACGCTCTTTTCCTTCATTATATAGAATGAAACAAAATGAAATGACTTGTAGGACGGGTAAATAATTATCATGTTACATTTCATTTAGGTTGAAAACCTGAAAAATCGATGTATGTTTTGTTTGGTTGCACGGCAGTCGTTCATTTAACAATTAATTCAGAAAATTTAAACCTCTAAATAGTTGTGTGCATCTTTAATTAAATCATGTGAACCATACCACTATATTGATTATGTTTAAACCAAACAATTTAACACGGAAACTGGTTTGAGAATAAATGCCTCCAAACCCATTCAGATACGGTTTCAATTCAAATTTAAATTTTAACTGCAGTAAGAAATGCAAGATAAACACCATATTTCAATTTTAACCGCAGTAAGAAATGCAAGAGAAACAAAAAGTCAAATTTTCATCATTTCAAAATTCCTCCATGATTTGTCAAAATATTTTTTTTATAATAAAATTCAAGAATTTACTGCATTTTCCAGCCTTTTAGTAGGTGTTTTACTAAATAAACAACAATATTCAGAGTCTAACTCATAGATTCAGATCCTCTCTAGAGGTTGAATGATTTTACATAAATGATGTCTAGCCATATTTGTCAAAAAATAGTCCAAGATTTTTATGGGTGATTTTGGAAACTGGATTCCGCGAACTGGCACTATGTTGTTTACATGTTTTGGGCCATTGGATAAATCTATTGGTTGACAGAAAGCCATGTGACAACTTGGGATATTTTAAAATAAAAAAAACCAAAATATTATTTCTTCAACACCCATCTTGAGATCTGGTTGGTAAAAATAATAGTTGACTGATAGCTTATAACTGATAGTTTATAATTTATGATTGATGGTTGAAACTGATGACTGATAAGCTAATTGGAGTATTTGGTAATATTAGCGGTTCAACTAATTTATAAATGTAAAATGACATAAAAAAATATTTAATATATAACTATTTTATTTTAAATCAAAATAAATTATTGAGGATAAAAGTGAGTTTTTGTTAAAATAATAAGGATAAAAAAGGAAGAAAAATAATAAGTTATAAGCTAAAATACTATTTGAAATAGCATCTGAAAAATAAGTTATAAACTAGCAAAATAAGCTATAAACTCATGATCAAATTACCGTTATCAAACAGGTCTAAAATATCATATGAGCTTATAAATTATAAATTATAAACTATAAAACATAAGTTTAAAATTTTGTCTTACCAAACATACTCTTCGTCGCCGCCGCAATACCCACTATCTGTCATCATTAACCAAACACCATCCCCATTAACCCCTTTCTACAATTCAAATCTCGACTAATCTCTTTTTCTTATTTTATGGTCAACACTATTTTTATGTATCCCATTTTTGTAACCTAAAAAATGATGATCTAGAATTAAACCTTTAAACACCCAGACCCGCACCCGCCACCCGACTGACGCCCCCAAACCCGTTTAGGGCTAAAATTTGTTCACCCACCCGCACCCCCAACAAGAAACGGATTTCCCCGCACCCGACCGAATAAAATTTTATTTTTTAATTTTATTTTTCAATAAAGCTAAAATAAATAATTAAACTAAATAATTAATTATTTTAAAAGTATTTTCAAGTTTGATAGTTTTATTTAAATTTTATTTTTTAAAATAAATAATAATTCTAATAAACATGATATTATAACATTAAAACTAAAAGTATTAAAAGTGTAAATGAGTAATAAAATTTTAAAATAAATAAAATAAATTAAATTTAGTTGGGTGCAAGGTATTATAACCACCACCCGAATAAAAAGGGTTTTCCTGATGATCCAATTTGAACATTAACATATGTTAAGCATAAAAAAGGCAATGTACAAAAAAGCATGATGAAGTCGTGATGATGCTTTGATGGTAAGACAAAGTGGCAAAAAGATGTGGGACGAAAACATCGAACACTGGATACAAAAGAAGTAATGGTGACCGACGAGACAACTTCACAAAATAGGTTTCTGGTTCCATTCATTTATCGAGGAGGTATTAGAGTGGTCACATGTCATCATATGGGTGGTTTGGTTTATCAGACGAACCAAAATGAATGAACGGTAAAGTGCAGGAAAAAAAGTTAGAGAATTCGTGATTATGTAGATGCATCTCAAGATAAAGATTAATTTGCAAGGATGATAGACAACAAAAAACTTTAAAAAGTAAATTGCTTTGAATTTAAATGTGCATGCATGCATAGATCTTTCAGAAGTGATTCATTTCTCTCTTGACACAAATACTTTGAGTGCTTTCTTACAATGTTACAAAATATAACCCTTGACATGAATGAAAAAACTTCCTTAAATAAGCACACAAAGATAACTATTATCCTACTCGTTCGACAGTTACTTTCTAACCACGTTTGGAAAAACCGCCCTTTGTGGACTTCCCACGTCTTTTTGGCTAACGTTTAATGGAACAGCCTCCACGTTAATCACTTTCGTGTTCGACGTGGACTTCCCAGTCGAGTGCTCTCAAACCACCATGTCGATCCAGCTTCAACACTCATTATGAATTTCGTTAAGTCTTTAAAGGGAGTTTTCCTTGGTAACTTGTCAACACCTCCTTTCTCACTATGGGTTGTTTCGACAATACTCTTGCCCTTGGTAATCACCTTCAGTTCAGAGTCAAATCCCTTAGTCGAAAACTGTAGGTTAACACTATTCCATTGTCGATTTTGGAAGCATTTGAGGTGTTTCAAGGGTTACATGAGGGTAACTGATTGAACTTTAGTTTGGCTTTCATTTGGCATGCAGTGGTCTGCACTATTTGAAGTATGCATAATAAAATTATTTTTTGAAGGGAAAACTTATCTATAAATCGTAAAGGGACTATGATAATTTCTCTTTCTTGAAAGTGGGTTTTCATTCGTTCGCCTGACTATGTTTCTCTCTTCTCGACTGGGAACATGACCCGCTCTTATGTTAGGACAACTAGAGTTTGCTGTTTGACTGTTTGTCTCTTTGGTTTGGGTTGTGCTTTATATTGTTGGAAATCCACCTTTATCTATGATGAGTTTCTATCAATCTTGATGAACAAGATTGATATCATGACACAATGACAATGAACAACATAAAAGAAAGAAGAACAATAATTTTTTACAGAGTAACTCTCTATCCACAAACTGTGGAAAACTTTATTATTCACTTTGCAATTGCAAAATATTGTGAATGAATTAATTACAAAAATTAGGGGTTACTCCCCCTATTTATAGATTTAGATTAGCTAATGTCCAAAACTATAAAAGCCCAACATACCTATTTTGGAGTTAAATCAAATCTATTCTATTTTAGATCTAAATGTAATCTATCTAAATCTAAAATCAAATCTATGTGCAACCTACTTCGATACACAAGCTCTTCGATTGGGAAGTGGTTTCCTTCGAGCAACCTACTTCGACAACCTACTTCGACAACCTCTTACCCATAGACACACACATAATTTCAACACTAGGAATTACAATTTAACACCCCCTAATTCATTGTGTCTAAACTATCTATATTCATCATAGCTGTTAGTCTTCAAAATACTTCAACCTGCACACCCTTTGTCATGATATCTGTAATCTGATTATCAGTTCTGCAGTGTTCCAAGTTCATCTTTCCATCTGCTACCTACTCACGAAGATAGTGCAACCTTATTTCGATGTGCTTGCTTCGACCGTGTGCTATCGAGTTCTTCATCAGGTTGATAACCGACATAGTGTCAATATTCATGGTAATTGCTCCATGATCTTTACCTGTAATCTCTTTGACAAAGTTCACCATCCATGTTGCTTGACAAACACAAAGAGAAGCAACTATGTATTCTGCTTCGCATGATGATAATGCCACAATTGGTTCCTTTCTCAAACTCCAAGCAACTGGTGCACCACTTAACATGAACACATATCCTGCTGTGGATTTTCGATCTTTAACATCACTACACCAACTCGAATTTGTGTAACCCACTAACTTGCATTCTTTTCCTTTATCAACTATTGCAAATAAAATGCCATAGTCGAGATTTCCTTTTAGATACCTCAATATCCTCTTTGTTGCTGCTATGTGTGATACCTTTGGCTTCTGCATGAATATACTTACCATACCCACAGTGTATGCTAAGTCAGACCTCGTATGATAAAGGTATCTTAAGGACCCAATAAGTTTTCTATATTGGACTGGATCGACATCATCTTGTTTTGAGTCTTTTGACAGTTGCGTTCTTGGTTCTGCAGGTGTCGAAGTTGAATTGCATTCTTCCATCTCAAATCTCTTGATAATTTCTCCTGCATATCTTCTTTAATGCATCATCAAATCTCTAATAGTCTTGTAGAATTCGATGCCAAGGAAATATGAAATATCATCTAGATCATACATTTCGAATTCCTTACTGAGATCTCCTTTGAAGTCTTCTCCTTTTTGCAGCTACCAGTGATTAACAAGTCATCGACATAGAGATATAGTATAAGAAATTCACTATTGCTTCTTCTTAAATATACTCTATGTTCAGTTATGCACTTCACAAATTCCTTCTCCCTTAGGAAACTATCAATCTTCCTATTCCAAGATTTTGGAGCTTGTTTCAATCTATACAGGGCTTTATGAAGCTCATACACCTTTCTCTCTTTGTTATGTTTCACAAACTCAACTGGTTGTTTAACATAAACTTCTTCGTCTAAGGGTCAATTTAGGAATGCACACTTCACGTATGTAACACCCTTCTAAACCCAACGAATAATCTGTGAATAATTTAATAAATAAATCAGAGTAAAGCACCAACGAGGGTGTCACATGATTCATAAAACATCTTAAACAAAAACATCTTGCTCCATAACACAGGCTTCTAACAATTATTTCATTTATCCCTTTTCATAAATTTAACACATATCCTTCAAAATACTACGGAGTGGAAATCGTAATCACAACATAACTTTATTTATAATATATTTCAAAATCGTCATCAATTTACATCATCCATAGTCATTCTATTTCAATAACTTAAAACAACTAGAACTACTTATATTATTCCGTCAAGAAAAGGAACACAATATACAAGTCAAATGTTTCCCAACCCGATGTTACATATCAGAGCAAGACACCTTCTATTCGACCAAACTAAATAAATACTCCATAAAGCTATCTTCTAAGCTTCTACGGACAATCCTGATCACTTGCACGTTATCCACGTGAAGGCAACATTCAAGCAGAAAGAGTGAGTAAATCATAATCATTATAAAAGATATAAGGAAAAGATATAGTAGTTACAACATCATCATGAAATTCATACATTATCATATATCACATATTATACTCACACGTTCATATCATCAATATACATCAATTATATCATTATAACATCACATTAAAATCTATCGATTGTTGCACCCAAAAATTCGCCCTCTTCATTTTTTAATAAATAATTGGCTTATACTTAAGAAATAGGTGCATTGCATGCATATCATTTGTGCATTAATCATGGGATCAGGATTTTCCGATTATGAGAGTATACATCGTTCTGAAGAAGAGGTTTGATTCCCAAAAGCTGAATATCTGAAGTTCTGTTATTTCAAGTGTCATCTTAATATACAAGATGTGTGCATCCAGAAGCTTCTGATTATCTCTTGAGAATCGAGGTTTCGAGGTTTGGAGTTTCTGATTTCCTCTCATGTGGGTATCGATTAAGGTTTTCGAGCAAGAGCAAGTTGTGGTCGAAATATTTGGGCCCGAGATGATTCTATGGTATTTCATGAGTCTTGAAGTAGCTTTATACGGCTTGTCGATCAGTACGATTCATCAGAAAATCAAGAGCGATCATATAAAAAGAGATTTGTATATGCGTACTGAAAAGTCAACAAAAGTCAAAGTTTGACCGAGTGGAATTTCTGGTCAAAATTATTGTCAAAAGTCAAGATTTGAGAAAATGCGATCATTCGTTGAGAAAAGTCGGAAGAATCGGGTGAAAACAAGATTTTTCGCAATTTAAGTAATCTTGGACTTAGATTTTTTTCTAGGTTTTGAGAACTTTATGTTCTCGGAGCCATATTGTCGACTCTCTATCTCACTCGTCTGTGGTCGAAAGTTTGTGAGTTGGTAATCATTGGAAAAAGCGTATTTCATACTCCGAATTTGTCCTTGTGAAGATTTCTCTAAAAATGCCCGGATTTCTAGTTATGAAGCTCCGAAGTTTGATGTTCACAACTTTTGGAATTTGTACTGAATGAAAATTTGGAGACTTTTTAACATGGTCAAATGCTAGACTTCAGAGGTATTTTACACGTATTTCCAAGCGTCGTTTTGCGTCGAGTTCAAAATCAAAGTTGTTCACTTTGCAGCAGCGTGCAACTTTGCTGAAGAAATCGAGTCAATTCGGGACTCGTATCAAAAGTTACGAAGTCCAGACGTTACGAATTTATCATGCTTGCGTTGTTCGACACTTAGTGAAATTTTGAATAAATTTCAACATGGTCAAGTGCTCGACTTCGGAGGTATTTTACGCGTGTTTCCGAGCGTCATTTTGCGTCGAGTTCAAAATCAAAGTTGTTCACCTTGTGACAATTCACAACTTTGCTAAAGAAATTGAATTCATTCAGAACTCGAATTAAAATTCATGAAGCTCGGAAGTTATAAATTCATCATGTGTGCAAAGTCCGACACTTGGTGAAATTTCGCTGAAGTTTTCACAAGGTCAAATCGACGACTTCGGGTTCGATTTCGTGTAGTTCGTGGCTCCGTTTCAGAAAACGCTTAAAAAGAAAGTTGTTCATCTCACGACAATCTATAATTTTGCTGAAGAAATCAAATCCATTCGGGATTCGTATTTGAAGTTACGAAGATTGGAAATTTTGAGTTTGTCATGTTTACTATATTCAACACTTAGAAATTTTTTAGAGTGTTTGTTTATATGGTCAGACTGACGACTTCGGATTAGATTTTATCTTAGTTATCGGCTCCGAACTAAAAAATGTTCATCTGCGAAGTTGTTCATCTCGCGACAGTCTACAACTTTGTTGAAGGAATCGAATTCATTCGGGACTTGGATCGAAAGTTACGTAGTCTGGAAAATAGGAATTCTTCATGTTTAAAATATCCAAACGGTTGAGGTGCGTACGTTTGAGGTTATTTTTTCATCGATTCGATTGCCGCACGGAAAACGCTGGACATGAGGGTTAAATTCGATTTCTCGAGCTTTAATCATTTCTTGGATCTTGTTCTTCAGGGACCAACAATTGTTGGTGTTGTTCCCTGGGCTATTGGAATGGGATGCACACCTTGCATTAGGATTGTACTTCAGAGAGGTTGTATTGACATGCTGAGGAGGATCTCTCAAAGTAATCAGCTCTACTTTCAACATGTGTTGTAATGCTTGAGACAACGACATGTTGATCTTCATAAACTGTCTTCTTGGCGCATTCTGCCTACGCGTATTGTCTTGTTGAGGTTGATCTGGTGTGATATTGGAGATCAGAATTGCCCCCACGGATTGATGGAGATCACCTTTGTCACAGTTCTTCTGACCATACACATCATTTGCTTCTTTCTTCCCACCAAAAGATCTCTTCGCAGCATTTGAAGATGTTTCGACTTGAATCTTTCCACTCTTGGTTCCAACTTCAATATTTTCTCCTATCAGTATCATCTCGGTGAATCCAACTGAGGAATTTCCAATAAGATGATTGAAGAATGGACCTGTCAGCGTTTCCATGAACATGTCAACCAACTCCCTATTAGACAAGGGTGGTTGGACTCTGCCAGCTAGATCTCTCCATTTTTGAGCGTACTCTTTGAACTTCTCATCACGACCCATAGACATACTCTGTAGTTGCATACACGTTGGTACCAATTTAACATTGTACTGGTACTGTTTGTAGAAAGCATCTGCTAACTCATTCCAGGTATGAATGTGAGTATTCTATAGCTGATAGTACCATTCTAACTGCGCTCTGGATAGACTCTCTTGAAAGAAATGCATCCATAATTTCTTGTCAGGAGTATGGGGTTGGATCTTCTGAACATAGGACCTCAGATGAAGTTTCGGACAAGAAATGCCATCGTACTTAGAAAAAGTAGGAGCTTTGAACTTGCGGGGAATGACCACTCCAGGAACCAGGCTTAAATCATCAAAATTCAATCCTGACATTTTTTCAGATTTTCCACAGCATTCAGACGATCTTCGAGTTGCTTATACTTCTCGTTGTCAAGAGGATACTGATTTCTCATATAGTCTTCTCCTTCTTCCTCTTGAGACTCATGATGGCTTTCTTCATTGGCCTTGTTACTTCCTTCAGTTTCACCGCTCTTGTCTGAGAATTCAAGCTGTCTGACTACTTTGACCAGACCTTTGTACCTTTTCCCCATGTTGATAATACCAACGATCTTCTTCTTTTTCTTCTTGATGATGAACTCTTTCAGATCTTTCTGTCCTTGGGCCAAGTTGGTGAACATCTCTTGGAACTCAGTGTTCTGAGCCTGGAGATCTTTGACAGTTTGTTCAAGAGCCATTTTCTGCTGAAATAAACACCGAGAGAATAAGAAAACTGATCTTTGGAGTATCTGTTATGAAATGATATGCTATGATATGCAATGTTATGCAATGCAATGTTTTCAAGGACCTTAGGGATTTAAATTTGGTAAACAAGCAAGAACAAACTTTTTTATTAGTCTGATTAATAAGTACAAAAGATAGTTCAAGTAAAAAAGTAAAATTCCTAGGTCGCCCATGGATGCTTCCTCTTTGTGTTGACATAGGTGTTAATGCTTTGTTCCTCGTGAAGTAGCTTCGTGAGCTCCAATACTCTTTTCTCTCTTGCATAACATTGAGTTTCAAATGTATGTCTTTCTTCTTTAAGTTGAATTAGGATCTCAAAATCAGTAGGCGTATCTGGATGAAGAATGGTGTAAGTTTCATCGCTTTCGGCAACATGTTCCATAATTATTGGTAGAATAGCAGCATATGACATCATGAGATTTTGAGCGCGAGCCCGCACCCATTTTAGGTAAGGTTCCCAATGAATGAAATTTTTATGCTCCAAAGTCTTGGTATCTGTTTTCTTTACCATGCCCCAAGCATGCACAAATCTTTGACGGTAACCTTAGAGATCATTGTCGTAGTCGAACATAATGCCTTGGATAAGTATATCATGAGGACTATCTCTTCGAGCATAACCAAACTGTCTTAGCGCTAGAGAAGGATTGTAAGTGACACCTCCCCTTATGCCAAGGAGTGGTACATTAGGAAATTCTCCACAATGACCAATGAAAGTGAAGTCCTTTTGAGAGTATAGACACCAACGAATATCTGAATGAGAGAGTGACATCAATCTTTGAGACCATTTCAAACCTTGTTCATTCTTCATCACTGACCGAGGAAGGTGAGAAATAAACCACCTGGACAATAATGGTATGCAACACATGATAGTTCCTTGTCTTTTCATAGTACGAGTGTAAAGAGAATGCAGAATATCTCCGAGCAAAGTAGGCACAAGATTATGAGTGAGAAAGATCTTGATGGCATTCACGTCTATGAATTGATTTAGATTAGGAAATAACACTAAACCATAAGTTAGTAAGGCCAAAATATCTTCAAAAGCGTGGAAACTCATAGCCTTTAAGAATTATGGAGCCTTTATCAGAAACTTAGCAAGCAAATCCTTAACTGCACTTATTGTTTCCCAATTAGCTTCAATGTCTGACCGTTTTAGATGTAAAGCTGCGACAATGTGTTCAAACCTCAGAACTTTTTCTGAACCGGTGAAAGGTATCTGATCAAGGATGGGTATCCTAAGTAGCTTAGAGAACTCTTCCATTGTAGGTACCAACTAATAGTCTGGGAATGTAAAGAAGTGATGTTTCAGATCAAAGAATTGGAATACGACGCTCATCATATCTTCTTCAAAACCAGAGGTAACCAAGTCGAGTAGATAACCATGCCTCTTGATGAACTGAGCATGATCGGGAACTTGTGAGACCAACTCCTTGAGTTAAGAAGGTATACCCACAAAGTTGATTCAGATAGTCTTCCTGGAAGCCATAACCCTACAAAAAAGAGCAAAGATAAATTCTTAGGTCCTTGAAATAGTTAGAAATGTTATGATGTTATGATGTTATGATGTCATGATGTCATGTTTAAATAGCACACACAAGCAATTCACACAACAACCCTAGATTTAAGGCTTGCATGAGGTATAGGTGTCTATCCTACCGGAGTTTAAGTTAGTTTAACCTATCCTACAATAGTAACCGGGTTCTAGGAATCTCATATCACAGATCTTTTTCGCAGGCTTTATTTCAGTACGACTACCAAATGGTCGACCGAAACATCCCGAAAGTCGAATCTCAATGAACATAGCATCGAGTATCAACAAACCTCAATCTGCACCGAAGTCGGCTATCTCACTATCTTCTAATGGCTAAGATGGGTCAATTAGGGTTTT
This sequence comes from Vicia sativa, assembly GCA_021764765.1. Lineage (NCBI taxonomy): Eukaryota > Viridiplantae > Streptophyta > Magnoliopsida > Fabales > Fabaceae > Vicia > Vicia sativa. The sequence goes on along the minus strand of CM038796.1, from coordinate 18,025,098 downwards.
AAAAGTTTAGTTAGTGCTTGATGACACCATACAAACGCCAAATATTTCCTCAATTGAACATGAGGAATATCAGGACATCCAAAGTGTCGCACTAACCATAGCCATCATTTTAACCGTTTCGGTCTACGCTGGACAGTCGCGATGATCTATTGCTACTTACCTAAGGAAACCTGGATCAGGGTGTAGGATCCCCCTACAAATATAATGCCCAAGCATACCCTTAAAAGTAAAGCAGACAAGTCAAACAATTTAAACAAGTAAAAGTGAACTAAAGCCCTAAGGTAACCTCTCTTTGGGTGTCATCCCCAACAGAGTCGCCGGTTCTGTAACACGGTGGGAGAACTGACTTGTTTGTTTTACGTTTTATCGCAAATGTTGTGGATAGCAAGAGTCGCCACCAACTTTTCTTTTATCCAATAAAGGAAAGGTGAAAAGAATAGGAAAGACCATCGATAGATTCTGAGTAAGGGAGGTAATTATGAAAAGGGAAGGTGTTAGCACCCTTTCCATCCGTAGTTATCTACGGGCTCTTAATTGCTTTAGTTCGCTTTCTGTGTGTGTGTGGTTTGAAAAGTATTTTGAAAAGTATTTCGCTTTGACTTCGTAACGATTCTTGTATCAGTCCTCAAGAATGTATACGAAGTGTTTGGAAAATGTTTAACTTTGTAATGATTCTCGTTGAAATGTATACAAAGTGTTTGTTTGAAAAGTATTTTTTGAAAGAGTGTGAAGTGTGAAAAGTATTTTTTGATTGGAGTAAGCAATTACAAGTCTTATTACCTACTTAGAAGGTTGTTCTCGTTATTTTCCTTCTCCTTTAGAATAAGGCTATCCATACCATTATTTGGTAGGTAACTTTATCCGTTGAATGTGAAGGGACAATCGTAGGGTCATCATATGGTCATTGAAGGAAACATTGTAAGGATACCTTAGCAAATTCGTAGGGACGATCATCACTTATTCATAGGCAACAACCGAGGGACGAGATCATATATTCGTAGGCAACATCGAGGGTCATCGAGGGACTATGGTCTTTATGATGATTTTGAATCGATGGACTTTGCTAATGGTACCCCTACGTTCGAGGGACATGACCATTTGTATTTGAAAGGCAACAAGAGAGAATACCCTAGGGGGGTGCAAGTTTGAAAGTAGTGTGTTGATTCAGATATTTTATCTGGATTGTTTAAGATGATCTAACGTTGATTTTAAGATCTTGTCATACAATCATATTAGCCATACATCTAAGCAGTGTATATGTACAGAAAATAAAGGTGCGGAAAGTAAAAGTGCAGAAAAGTAAAGTCCTAAGTTATTAGAGGGCTTTGGGGCAGTTACATAATATAGGTGCGGAAAGTAAAATGCGAGAATTTAAATCTACGCTATTACAAAAATGTCCTTGCGACCTATACATTGATTTCTAGAATTTAAAATGCGAATAAAACAATAAATAAATAAAAGAAAAATGTTTTTTGATGTTAGTAAAAAGATTTAAGATTAGTAAACCTAATTACTAGAAAGGAAATTATTTTTGTGAATTTTTCTGGAGTGATTTTAATGTGAAAAACCCTATTTCTAATTAATTAGCAATTAATTAAGAAAATAATTTTAAATGAAAGGAAAAACAAAATATTTTTGTGTCTAAAATTAATTAAACATTTTATTAACCTAAATCTAAAATTAAAATACTTTTTAGGGTTTTATAAAATAGTTTTAAAAATTATTTGAAAAGAAAATAAATTAGTTAGAAAATAAAAGAAATAGAAAAAATTGAAGAAACAAGTGACTAAAATTAGGGATGGCCTTGGAGGGTGTTGAACCCAGGACCTGAGGGTTAAGGGTCCAAAAGTTCACCACTATGCCACCTGCATGTGTTGTAAATATCACACCTCCAATTGTATGTATGTGAAAACCTATGAAAATCAGAAAAATTATGAAAAATTGCAAAAGGCAGGGATCAAACCCACGCCTTGAGAGAGGAAGAGACTTAGCGCGCGCATGTTGAACCACTAGAGTGTGATACATCTATGTATTTAGATACAAGTATTAATATATATGTGAAACAAAGTTCATAAAATCTGATTTTTTCAAACACAAACACGCGTGGACCCCAGGGACTCAAATGATCCAATCACACAATGCCACGTCTAGGTCACCAGTCAGTGAAAGTCAAAGACGCCGAAAATGCATTCCGATCGTCTTCTCCGATTGTTCAAAAATCAAAATTGCAAAAATAAAGCAAATAAATGATTAAAGGGAACCCTACCCCCTAAATCGAGGGCGGCGAGTTCAATAATGGGATCAATTTGGTCTAAAATAACCTGGAACATGTGATATGAAGCTTCTCCGATCCAAAGCCCTAACAATGACAAATCGTGTTTCGTCCATGAGGAGCTTCATGCGATCATTCTATACTGTTCCATAACATCTCAAGAAAGCATTAGTAATGTTAGTTCAAGCAAAAACACAAAAAAATCTAAAATACGAATATCAAAATTTTAAGGCAAACAGAGTTCATGATGCATGCGTTTCAGAGATGTTTAGCCATGGCTTTGGACGTGTACTTACTCTATAATACCTCAGGAACACATTTGTGTGCTTGGAATCGATTGGAAACGGTTGGAGAATGGACTTTGAGTTTGCCCTAAGTTTGCAAAATTTGGAGAATTTCGTGTAGGGTTTTTGAGCGCAGCCAACTTGTGTTTCTCATATGGTCTTGTAGCATATATAGTGAGGAGTGCTTAGGTTAGAAATAATGAGAAAATATATTGCATTCATTAGAAAATATTTGATTGAAATTTTGTATGAAAAACTTCCTTTTTCTGCATCAATGTTCTTCAATCAAACCTTGTACGATATTGGCCAGCTATTTGGGCTTGCTTGGACCTCAAGAATGATAAATATCCAACCTTGCATTTATCAATTCGATTTTTGGTATTTTATTTTAATTCAAATTGGATTTAAATGAATAAATTCCAAAATAAATAAAATAAATTAAAGAGAGGCGTGCAAGTGGGCTTAGAAGTCATGGAATATCTTAGAAATAAGCCCAAAATATAAAAACCATGGCCCATTTGGAAAAAAATTGAATTTGCTTAGAATTTCCCTTCACGCACTTCTTCAAAAATGCCAAACTTGTACAAGTTGTATTTTGCTCAATTTTTATCATTTTTAAGTGTTCTTGGACTTTTTAGAAAATTCAAGATGTCCTCTAAACACTCCTTTTGTTTTCATCTTGATTGAAGCTTCCATGTTCATGTATACTTCTTTTAAAAAAAATGAATTTTTCTTGACTTTTAGAAGGACCTATATGTCTTGATCCATAACTCTCAAATGAAGCATTTTTTGCCAAAGCTTTTGAGACCCAAAGTTGTAGATAATTGAATTCTCTTCAAAATGAGCTTTGGTGGAAAAATTTCGATAAAGTATGTGAAAGTTATACCTGGTCAAAGTTCTGTTGACTTTTTATCAAAAAATCCTAATTTAGACACTTTGACTTTTGATCAAATCTTGAATTTTCTTGATAAATCATGATAAAACCTTGATCAAATGATTAATGTGACTTCAAAATCTTGATGTTGACAAAAAATGATGAAGTTTGACTGTATGTTGACCACAATTGACTTTTTGTCCAATACAATTGATTTTCAACCATCTAAGCAATTGATTGAGCAAACTTGAGATGTGAGGCTTGAAACTTGGCATGATGATACCTTAAGACATATGAGGAGACATGATAATCACTTGAGGCAATAAAAACCATCTTTGACTAGAGAGAACCAAAATCCTAATTGTGGGTTGATTGCTTAGGAGTGAGTTTATCTGATTAACCCTTGAGAAATTCTTAAATATGAAGATGTGTATTGACTTAAAAAAATAGGAGAGAAGATTTCAGAGTATAACCTCTATAAAAATTTAAATTTTTAACAGTTATGAATACTAATTAGAGTATCATATAACATGAGACAAATTACTGTCTCATTTAATTAGGGGTATAATAGCCTCAAATACAATTATTTAATACAAATAATATTTTAAAGGAAATGGATCATTTGTTGTCATAGTGCCATGTCTGCAGCCATTCCTCTAATGTTTCCTCTAATAGTTAAAAATTTATACAAATTAAATAAATAAAATAAAATTGATTTTAGGAAAGAGAAAAAATATAAATGGATGGCCGAGATGATGGCAGGATGAGCATAATGAGAGAGTATACATGAGAGGATCTAAATCCTATTTTAAATGATATTATTGTAAATGTAAGATATAAATATTAGAAAAAATAAATGATGTAATAACAATATAAAGAAATTTTATACTGTTATCTAATGAATGACTTAGATAACTATATCATTTTGATAATTTAGAATGACTTAATGATTAAACGACCGTGTACAAATTTTTTACACCAAAGCTGTATGTACATTAAATCTTTAAATATTATCAATTTCATGACTATATAAATGAAACTCTAAAGTCTCCCTAGCTATAGCTATAGAATAGTATGAGAATTTTTTTATTTTATTTTAAAGTTATATTAGTCCTTTAAAAACTTATTGTGTTTTTCCATCCACCTACTAATATTAAATTTCATATATTTAGGTCTCTTTTATAGATGGGTAGGTCTCTCATACGAAAAGGATTTGCATATAAATTTCGTTTTCAACATTAAATTCTAACTAACTTACAGCAATGCATGAAAAAGTAAGAAAATGAAGAATAGTTGAAGGTATGTTTAAGTATAAAAACAACAAAAATAAGTCTTAAAAACTAAAAAAATGTGTCTCCTAATGTCTCTCTTTCAATAAATATTCTTGACTTTTTAGACTCTCAAGCATTCAAGCGGCTTTTCCTGATATACAAAAAAATAAAAGTTTTCTCAATTTTTTTATTTAAATTTCTCTATTTTTAACTATTTTTTTGATAGTTTATGTTTTTGACAGTTTTTTAACAGCTAATAATGCAAACCTATATAAATAACCCGCTGGCATATGCGGAGATAAAAAACCCAAGCTAAATCTTACATAGTTTTTTTTGAAGAATTAAAATAATTTATGGCCCTTAATTGCCACTATTAATGACAGTAGAATAAATATAACTGTATTATATTTTTTTGAAATAAAATAATTAAAATTAAATTTTTAATAAATACTACAAAAAAAATTATAATTATTAAGAATAATAACTATCCAAAAATTATCAGTAAAATAATATATATATATATATATATATATATATATATATATATATATATATATATATATATATATATATATATATATATATATATATATATATATAAATAACTGTTGCATACTTGCATACTTACATAATATATATTATATATTTTTATTATTAATATCTACATCACTCTATCCTACATATTTTTATTATTATATACATATGTATCTTTATAAATTTTATTTAATCTATCCCTATTGAGTTTATAAATATTTTAACACAAGTAATGGTTTATTGCTTAACTCAACTGTATATAAGACAGAATACAATTATGTTTACGCCCATGCATGTATGAAGTCTGATATAAAGATGGTAGTTAATTAAGATTCTTGGATAGGACAAATCATTGAAGTACATAAAAAATCTAATGAAACTAGTAGAGACACACTTAGGAGTAGTAAGAGTGGGTTGAATGTATGTGAAAATTGTATTGATCTATTAATAGATTAATTTTTTTAATTTATATATATCTCACAAATTCTTTAATATTTTTTACATTTTTTATTCTTTCGATGGAAGATGACGCTGGTTCCAATTTCTTTCATTAATTTATTTTATTTAACTATGTAAATCTCTTATTATTGTTATTATAACAAAAATTAATAATTGAAGTATAGTCTTTGGGTCCTTAATATTAAGATAGACTACTAGACTATTAGCATGTGTATTATTAATATTGGTTAGAATTTTAGATTATAAATGAAATATTTAAGGTGTTAGTGTTATTATTTTAATTAGTCAAGATTTAAAGGGGTCTAATTAATATAATATTAAGTTTGTGGTTAAAAGTATAAATATCATAAAAGGTCAGATTATTGTGTAGATACCATAAGTCAATATCTAATTTGATGAAGGATCAAATTAAAATATTGAATACTAAGAAATAATTCTAGGTTATTTATAAGGGGTAATGGTCCCCACTTGTAGATAACAATAAAACGACTTATTATGAATTCTCTCTACATCCCTATCAGAGGAGAATCAATGGGCCTTAAGGACCTCTACAAATTGGAAAATCACCTATTCGTCAGATTCGATATGTGTTTAAGGACTTTATTTAGGGTTCTGTTCTTGAATTCTATATTAATAGAATTTCTAAAGTTTATGAATAAAACTTAACAAGTGGTATTAGAGTCTCTCATATCCAATTCAATTTATTTATCTTTCAACCCTTGTTTTTATAAAATTGAGATTTTTTATTAGGGTTTTAAAATTGAGATTTACAATTATCTTTTAATTTGTGTAAAACTAATTTAATATGTGAACTGTGTGAAGTTATCAATTTAATAGGTTAATTTTACAATATGTGAACAATTGTTTTTTGTTGATAAGGTTATGTCGTGGCCATTGTTGTCTGGAAAACCATTTGCTGATATACATTTATATTATGGGTAGTAGCTGATAATTGTTGAGAATCAAGTGTGAGGAAGAAGTCTCACATTGGTTAGAAAAGAAAAGAATAAACACTTTATAAGTGAGAGAGCCCACACCTATCATCTTAAGATTTTAGGTGGATATGTGGTGTGTCTTGTGTCCTGTAACATACTCCCTCCTCAGAATATTCCCCCTAGCAGTGGTATAAAGAGCTATTTTCTGACACAAGGAATTATGTTCAACAATAATATTGATATAATATTGATTATAGTACATTATTATAACAATCTATTATTCTAAAATAGTATGAATCATCAAATGCCGGATCAATTTTGTTCAAATTTGACTACAGATTATATTTTTATAGTAATATAACATTTTAAAGTGAGTAGTTGAAATAAACAAAAATGTCGCCAAAGTGACATATTTTATGGAAATTGCTTATGAAAAATGTTAAATAATTTTTTTTGGTTTTGTGTATGTTTGTTCATGCGAGTATCAATTGATCCAAAGAACAGTTGATGGTTGACCGGTTTTCATACGCCTTTGTGATGGTAAATGTGTGATAATTATATGGTCTTACATGTGAATAATAAATCAATCCAAAGAGGGGTTTATATTCGACATGTTTTTAATGTTTGATCGTTACAAAAAGAGTACCACTAGCAATTAATATCAGTGTCCAAAGACTCAATATTGATGGTGCACTGGGTATCTTGATATGGGTTATGTCTTTATTTGAACAAATTGATAATTCAGTTTTTTATGTGAGTATATTTAAGATATTTAATTTTGTTCTTATTTTTCAATTACAATTGCTTTAATATCTGCAAATAAGAGTAAGATTTAGGTCCTTAATGAGACAAACTCTAAAGAATGGAATGAGAACACGTAAATTGTTCTTGGCTGCGTGAACTTTGACCTTGCATTAAGAATGAAGCAACCACCTTATCCTTCGGAATATGATTCCTCTAAACAGAGGAAATATTATGAGAAATTGGATCGCTCCAATTGCATGAGTCATGTTTTGGTTTGTTCTAAGGTCAATTTAGATCCAATTCTTGGAAATACTTGGTGTTTAGACTATGGTACAACTACTAAGATTAGTGTTTCAATGAAGGGTTGCCTAAACTACTGAAAGCCAAATGATGTTGAAAGATACATCTATGTGGGAGATGGCAAGTCGGTGGAGGTGGAAGTTATATGTCATTTTAGAATATTAGTGTGTGCCGAGTTTTATTTGGAAATGAAAAACACTTATGTGGTTCCGTCATTTATACAGAATTTAATTTCGGTTTCTTATTTGGACAAATCTGGTTATTCTTGTTCATTTGAAAATAATATGTTCTAGTTGTCTTTCAATTCAGATATTATTGGAACTGGGTCATGATAATCTATATTTGCTTGACACAATAACTTCCTACAAAAGATGAGGCAAGACCTTATAAGCCAATAAAAATAAATTGGGCTCTCAAACAGTGAATAACTAATTTATTGGTTATTCTTAAAGATCTAGGGGCTATAAATTTTATGATCCCAAAATAAATTCAAATTTTGAGACGGGAACAACCACATTTATGAGAATGTTGAGTTTGAGGGGAAGAATAAGGTTAAAGACTTTGTTTTAGAGGAAGAATCAGTAACAATTCAAGAACCGATTCATACAGTTGCTTTTGATCAAGCAAGTATGGAACCTCCACAAGACATTGTTGATTTTCCTCCTACTCAATATGATTTGGTAATTCATGAAGAACAAACTCAAAATCCTCAAGAACAAGTATTACAAAAACCAATGCCTTTGTCGGGATCCATTAGGAAAATGAGAAATTCTATTCCGGATGATTATATAGTATTTCTTCAAAAACATGAGGAAAATAATGGTAAGTGGATTGAAGCAATAAAATAGGAGTATAAAGTCTATGCAAGACGATAAAGTTTTGGGAACTTGTCCCATTACCAGAAGGTGTGAAACCCATTAGTTGCAAATAAAATTTTAAGATCAAACGGGATTCTAACGGCAATGTGGAAAGGTATAAAACTCGTATTATGGTTAAGGGGTATACTCAAAAGGAAGAGATTTACTTTAAAGAGACTTTCACTCTGGTTTTATCGAAAGACTCTTTTAAGACAATCATGACTCTTGTTGCACATTAAGATCTAAAAATCTATCAAATGGATGTCAAAACGATATTCCTCAATGGATGTTAGGCAGATATTTGAGCAATCCAGGAATGAATCATTGGAAAACAGCCAAAAGGTTATAAGGTATTTAAAGAGAACAAAAGACTATATGCTCAGATATAGGAGGTTAGACCAGTTAGAGATCACTGGATAATCTGACTCAAATTTTGTTGGATGCCAAAACAATAAAAGATCCACTTCAGGCTATATATACATGTTGGCTGGTGGTGCAGTTTCTTGGCGCAGTGCCAAGAAAACTTTTAAGACTTCATCCACCATGGCAGCACAATTTATAGCATATTATGAGGCACCCAACCATGTGATTCGAATGAGGAATATTGTCACTAGGCTGCAAAGTATGGAAAGAGTTGAAAGACCACTTAAGTGATATTGTGACAATAAATTAGTCGTCCTGTAACAATATTAGGAGCTGGACTAAGTCAAAACATATTGACATTAAGTTCCCTAGTTATTAAATAAAGAGTACAAAGTGGACATATTTCTATAGAACACTTGTGGACAAACTCCATGATAGCAGATCCTCTTACAAAAGGTCTTCCATCCAAGGTCTTTCATGAGCACATTGCTCGCATGAATGTTATACTTTTAGAGGAGTCTTTGGTTTAGTGGAAGTTAGTCAATTATGAATTTTATGTTCTATATTTTGGTAGTTTGTATGCATACAATGGTTTTAGATGTTTTTCAAATTAATAAAGTTTGATATTCGGTAGTTTACATTTTGTACAATAAAGTTATTGAATGATCTCACTAAAGTAAAGTAGGACCAGTTGAAAATCGACATATACAGACCAAATTCATGTGATTTTCATGCTACACATTTCATGATGGATCTATGCCATTTAGTTGTGTCATTATTGCTGACCATTGATGGGTTTAGTTATGATTTCTATAACGAAAGTCACTTTGGTTCTGAATAGTGACATGATTAATGGACAAGATAATTTGATTATGCTTAAGGAATATATGGCGAATTTTGAGCTCATAAAGTCTAACATATGTATAAGATTACATATGTGACCACTAAGAGATTGTTAGAATTTTGGGTCACAAATGTAATATTTAAGGTGTTAGTGTCATTATTTTAATTAGTCAAGACTTAAAGTGGTCTAATTAATATAATATTAAGTTTGTGGATAAAAGCATAAATATCATGAAAGGTCAGGTTATTGTGTAGATACCATAAGTCAATATCTAATTTGACGAGGGGACAAATTAGAATATTGAATACTAAGAAATAACCCTAAGGTTATTTATAGGGGTTATGGTCTCCATTTGTAGATAACGAGAAAACGGCTTATTAGGAATTCTCTCGATCCCCATCAGAGGAGAATCAAGGAACCCTAAAGAACTCTACAAATTGGAAGATCACATACCCGCAAACCTTCGATAATTCTCAATGGCAAATTCATGTATGCTTCCGCTTTCATTCTCATAATTGTATTCAGATATGGGTATAAGAATTTTATTTAGGGTTCTGTTCTTGAATTCTATATTGATAGAATTTATAAGGTTTATGAAATAATCTAACAAAGACTTGGTTTTTTTCTTCCATATTTATCTTGTCTTGATTTTATAAATTTGATTGTGTTCTTCCGTTTTAAAATAAGTGCCGCATTTATAAAAAAATTGTTCAAAAATAAGTGTCGTTTTTAGTTTTTAATGCAATTTAATTTTTATCTTTCAATTATATTTCTAACTAATACCTCCTAATTTACTATTTCTCTCACCTATAATTTGAATACACCAATAACCAAATAAGATAGTTTGGTAAAATTGTCATTCTATCTCTTTCATTTATCAGATTTTCTTAATATATGTGAAAGTGTCAACTATGACAAATATTTTGAGATAGCGGAGTGATGTTTTATAATAGCAGCAACTAGTTTAAAAATGAAGTATATAATTGTGGTCAAATGTTAATTTTATTCACGCTTTAACTAAATAGCTATTGCTAACCTCTGTGTAGGGGTGTTTATGGTGCGGTTTAGGCGATTTTGACGCTAAAAATTATTCAAACTGCAAGAGAAAAAATGTGCAGTTTGGTTTGATTCGGTTGACTTTTAGAAAAAAATTTGAACCAAACCAATGCGGTTTGGTTTGGTTCGGTTGGTTCGATTTTTTTAAAATATTTTATTGAGTCATACATACACATATAGATGACAACATAACTTTGTATATACTCATTCATACACTACCATATAACAACAAAACTAATCATATTTAGACAATAACTTCTCATTCAATATGTAAAAATTATATTAGGCAAAAGCGGATTAATAAACATAAAATAATAGCTTAAAACAATATCTAAAATATTATAATGAAAAAAAAAGAAGAAGAAGACGTGAGAGATTAGTGAAAATGAAAAAGAAAGAACATAAAAAAGGAGAGATTAGATAAGAATATGTGCGATAAAAACGAAAATGAAAGAGAGAATATTTGCATAAAAATGAGAAGGTAAAAAAATGAATATAAGAGAATATAGATTAGAGAAGAAGAGACGAGATATATGTGGCGAAGATGCGATAATGTTAGGAGAAATTTGAGATTACTGAAACTTAAACAATAAGTGTAAGGATGAGAAAATTGTTTGTAGTCATAAGGCTAACATATAATAAGTTTAGGTTTGTGTTGGACGTGAGTTAAGTAAAATTTAGGTAGTAACATTATGAGTTTTGATTCGATTTGCAAAATGCAAACCCCAAACCGAACCGTGCGATTTTATTAAAAGATGACCCTGCATAAAATAATTCTTTCTTTTCTTCTTTAATTTTCTCTCATTATTGTGTGGTAATATCAATCTTGTTCATTAAAATTGATAGAAATTCATCATATGTTTAGGTGGATTTCCATCAGACCCAAGCACATCCGAATTAAATGTGATTTTTTACTCTCTCTCTCTCTCTCTCTATATATATATATATATATATATATATATATATATATATATATATATATATATATATATATATATATATATATATATATATATATATATATATATATATATATATATATATATATATATATATATATATATATATATAACAACCTGCTTAAGATATGTGATAGGTAATACCGATTTATCACTACTACGACGATGTGGTGGAAAGTAGAGTCGCCACTATACTTTATTGTTTCAAAGAAATGAAAAAAGAGCGGATAAAACCCACAAAAATAAAGAGATAAAAGTACGAGGATTGATTGATTATGCAAAGAGTATTTGTGAGCATTTGTAGTACAAAAACATCTTGTAATATCTGTATTTTTTTACTAAAAATGATTTACTTGCAAAATCACAGAAGGGATGGAAAAATGTAAAAATATTTTTAAGATTTTTGATTCAGTGATTTATGTACAAAATATGTGAGAGATTAATCCATAGAAAATTTAAAGTTATGTACAACTTATGTTAATGATTTTTGGTTAAGGGCTTATGTACCGGTCAATTTAGTTATTTACAAGTAAATCTAAAGTTAATAATAAAATAACATATTTTTTTATTTTTGAATAAACTAAGAAAATAAAAATTTATATTATTATATATTTCTTTAATAAATAAATAAAATAGAATTCAGTTAAACTAATTAAATTAACTTAACTAAACACAAACCAATAAAAATAAATAACTAAAACTAATATCAAATAAACTAATTAAATTAAAGAAAAACTAAATTAAAACTATTTTTGATCGACTGTGATAGATAACCTTAATTTTCTATTTATGTTATTGTCACAATTTTGCATTAATTAACTTCAATTTTCTACGAAATTTAGAAAGAATATTAGTCAATATGAACCAAACTTAATTGAAAGAACAGAAAATTAGTTTTAATCTTAAATAGTACTAGTATTCATTTGGACTCATTTCAATTTTTTTGATTTTATGAAATCTAATATGCACCACAACTTTGATTTGTTTGCAAAAATCAATCAGAAACTCTCCTTAACATCTATTTAGGTTCGTGAATTAAACAAACATGAAACAGCTATTCCTGGTCCAATAATCGAAGTTGCAACGTGACCAATCACCCCTCTAAATCACATACAAGTAATGAAAACAATAATATAAAAGTAAGGAAGATATAGACTAATCAAACACATACCAAACCACAAACATTATCAAATCTAAAAAACCTTAAAAACAAGATACAAGGGTAAGTAATTAAAAACAGACAAAAAAATAAATAATAATAATAATAATAATAATAATAATAATAATAATAATAAAAAATAAATAAATAAATAAATAAATAAGTGGTCCGCGTCTCGTATGCTAGGCTCTTGGTGGAGATATATGTCACGAAGGAATTACCTGAAGAGATTACAATTCAAGATAAGGAGGGAAATAGACGAAAGAAGATGGTCGAATACGAATGGAAGCCCCAGTTTTGCACAAAATGTCAAAAAATGGTCCACAAGTGTGGAGAAGGCAAGAAGCACAGGAAGCAGTGGAACCCAAAACCAAAAACTGATAGTCAACCCACAGAAAATCATGTCAAGCCAACAGAGGTGGCTGGAACTTCAAGCATGAATGAGGTCGTGCAGAGCAAGGTGCCAATGAGCAGTCAGGGTGGAGGAAAACATACACCACCTGAGAAGGGGGTGATGATTGGACCGTGGCAACAAAAGTTGGTAAAGATCGTGGAAAGGGCGCGATTGTGGATGATACCATGCTGAAGTGCACAAATTTATTTGGTGCCTTGGGTGTTTTGGATGACCCTAGGGCGCACGACTCTGGTCCATGATTGTCTCATGGAACACAAGGGGGCTAAACAAGGCAGGAAAACATAAGGAGGCTAGTTCCCGCCTTCTATCGCTCAAAGTTGATACCAATATCCTGCTGGAAACTAGAGTTAACAAATAGAATGCCGAGAAGATTAAAAATAACCTCAAGCTCAATGGGGAGTATGTGGATAATTACCTGCAACATGAGAATGGGCACATTTGGGTGAATTGGAATCCTGCCAAAATTCAACTTTGTAAAGTTAGCAGCACTGATCAGCTTGTGCACTGTGCACTGCAAAGTATCCAATGTTCATGGTCAGTTTATGTATTGGCTTACAGCGGAATATGCTCACAATAGGCTTGAGATGGTGAAAAAATTATGGCATGACATTGAAAACCTGCAAACTCAGGATTGGGGGGAGCCTAGTGATGGAAAATGAGTATGCATACTTGGCCAGGATGATGGAAATGGATTACGAAATGGACTCTAGGGTAGATTACTACACCTTATTCAATGACATGGTGTGGATCCCATTTATTCACGTATTGATAGAGTGGGCAATATTTCTTGGTTCCAACTTGATTACAATTTGAGTATGCTCCCTGCTCACACTTCAGATCATGCCATCCTGTTGGTAGCAGGGCACAAAAGAGTTAGTCACCATAATGCTAAATTCAGGTTCATTGATAGTGTAATTAATCTCCAAGAGTTTCAGGAGGTTGTAAAGTAGAGCTGGGATGAACCTATCACTGGCAGGCCTATGGAGATTCTCTGGAAGAAGATGTGGAGGTTACAACCTCACCTTAAAAAGCTAAGTAAACCCATGACTCATGTGCTCCAAAACCTGACCAAAGCTAGAAGTGAATTGGGTAGAGCTCAGGAGGATTTAATGAAGGATCATGTGAATATCAGGTGCATTGAAGCGGTCAAGAAGTGTTCTAATGAGGTCCTTAAGTGGAATGAAATTGAAATCGATTTATTGAGGCAGCGATCCAAGACAGAGTGGTTAAAGATGGGAGATGGAAACAACTCATGTTTCCATGCTTCCATCAGAGCTAGGAACAAAGCTAATCATATTAGCTCTCTTACTCAAGATGATGGAATGGTTCTCACTGACCCTGCAGCCATTGAGCAGGAAATTTTAAAATTCTATCAGAATCTCATGGGAAAGAATGAGAATACCCTGGATGCTATGGACTTGGTATCCGTGAGAGAGGGGATGCAGGTGAGTAGAGATCAAAGTATTATGCTATTTACCCCAATTTTGGAATCAGAGGTCATCCAAGCCTTAAAAAGTATCAATGATGTAAATTCCCCTGGTATAGATGGGTATGGTGCCAAATTTTTCAAGGCTAGCTGGCAGACTATTAGACTTGACATGATGGCAGCTATGAAAGAGTTTTTTTTGAAGAGGAGAGAATGTATATGGCAATTAATAGTACCTTGGTCACCCTTATCCCTAGAAGTAATGAGGCACATTCTATAAAGGACTTTCGACCAATTGTAGGAAGCACCACCATTTACAAGATCATCTACAAGGTTTTGACTAGAAGACTTAGCAAGATTCTTGGGAACATTATTGGCAATAGTCAAGCTGTATTTGTCCCAGGGCAGCAAATTCAATCTCATATTATACTAGCCTATGAGCTCATCAAAGGCTATGGAAGGAAACAGGGTGCTCCAAAGTGGATGATCCAAATTGACTTGCAAAAAGCTTATGACATGGTGGACAGGCAAACGTTGGAG
Organism: Vicia sativa; assembly: GCA_021764765.1. NCBI lineage: Eukaryota > Viridiplantae > Streptophyta > Magnoliopsida > Fabales > Fabaceae > Vicia > Vicia sativa. The sequence continues at coordinate 18,009,806 of CM038796.1, read as the reverse complement.
AGAATTCTGTAGGAAATAGGTATGCATGCGCAATTTGTTCGTTGGGTTATGCTTGTTGTAACTACAGTGTCATATAAGTTCAACATAAATGGAAAGATTAGTAGGAGTTTGAGATCTAGAAGGGGATTGAGGCAAGGGGATCAAATCTCCCTACCTCTTTTTCATTGTGATGGAATACCTTAATCATATTATGTGGAGAAAGCAACAGATTCCCGACTACAATCATCATGTAAAATGTGAAAAACTATCCATTACCCATATTTCGTTCGCGAATGACATTGTTTTGTTCTCGATAGGTGACTATTGTTCTTTTGACATTGTGCTCAATGCGTTTGGCAGGTTCACTAATTCAACAGGGCTGGAAATTAGCCCTACCAAAAGTAAGATATACTTTGGAGGGGTGGATGATGATGTAAAGCAGAAAATCCTGCATAAATCCAGGTATGTGGAGAGAATTCTGCCTTTTCAGTATCTTGGCGTTCCCTTAACCTGCAGGAGACTCTCTATCCATCACTTTATGCCGCTTGTAGAGAGGATCATTGAAAGAACTCGGCATTGGAGCTCAAAAATACTTAGCTATGCAGGACGTTTCCAGTTGTTGAAAAGTATATCATTTGCGATAGCAAACTATTGGCTTCGAGTTTTTCCGCTGCCTCAGTTTGTTATTAAGAAAATTAATACTATTTGTCGAACGTTCCTGTGGACTGGTAGCCTTGAGAAGAGCAGTAAAAGCCCAGTGGCTTGGCAGCAGGTGTGACATGCAAAGCACAATGGGTGGCTTAGCTTGATAGATTTAAAAATCTAGAACCAAGTGACAATGCTAAAGCTTTTATGGAATATTTGTAAGAAGGCGGATAGCCTTTGGGTTAAGTGGATCCATGTGTATTATCTTAAAGGAAAAGATGTGATGCAGACGAATATTAAGTTTGATAGCTCGTGGATTCTAAAAAAGGTGTTAAATATAAGGCAACATGTTAGTTTATGCAGAGATTCTTGGAACTTAATGCTAGCTCAGCCGAAATTCTGAATGGGAAAGGTTTATGCACACCTGATCAGTGACTTTGGCATAGTTTCGTGGAGGCACCTGCTTTTTGGTAATGCTTCTAGGCCCAGGATCGTCTTTACCTTGGGGCTAGCTTGCCACAATATATTATCCACTAGAGACCGTTTATGAAAGATTGGAGAAAAACGCTTCTCAAGCTTGCCTTGACAGAAACTATGTATGAAATTTGGATGCATAGGAATATGAGCAGCTTTGGTACCTCTATTGAGGGTGTATCGATTGCAGATAGGATAATTGATTTGATTGTTTATAGAGGGTGATTTACTAAGAATATTAGGGAGCATATAGCAAGTCTTATGACTTAATTCTTTCCTAATGTGTTGCTTTGTCTGGCTAGATCCATGGGATCGCCTTGTGTATATTGAGTTTTTTGAATTAATATATTTTTTGATTGATTAAAAATAAATTAATTTTTTGTGATTTTACGATTTTGAATAAATTTAAAAGAAATGGAAGCAATGTTAGAAATAAAAAAAAATGTAAAAAGTGGTAATAAAAGTGAGATTCAAACTTCATACCTCTCGCTCATACTTCCAAACCTTTACCAATTGTGCTATCTCATTCCTTCAAAATAAAATGAAACAACAATCTATATAGTAATAAAAAATCCGGACAAAATTGGGGTATGACATGTATGGTATGCAAATGACCTAATGGAGTGATGCAGATCAAATGAGAAACATAAGTCAGATAAAAGAGAAACCAGAAGGACAAATTTTAGGGTACAACAACTGCATACGTACAACCACACCCTACCTTATCACTGTTGGTCAATCGTGATGATATCCCTTTTCCAACCATGGCGAAAGGATCTTTACGTAATACTGCCTTATCCAATTCAAAATTGGATTCTTACACATATTCCGTTTGCAAGATGGATAAATTTCATCTAAGTCACTCATGGCCATCAACATGATTTATGAAGTATCCATCAACCATCTTTATGGTCATTCTATTACAAACAATATTTGATTAGAAATAAAGTACATTATTCCACATCTAGGATCCATAGTGGTTTCAGGTCGAAGAGCGGTATACACTATTATCACCTTGACAATAACTTATGATACTTCCATAAAAGTTTATGTAGTAATTTCATTGAGGGTCAATCCAGTATAAATATTACTCTTAATATTCATAAATATGTGAAGACTTGATAACTCTTTATTCATGATCCATTAGACGTGATCATTAGCCTATCCACATAATAATCTCAATAGTTTAATGTTTTTACACTTTATAATAAAACTTGACTATGGATAGTTTAAGAATAACGTTCTTATGTTCAATGAGATCTTATGATTAAATCACAGTTAATGTTTCGTTTAACTGACTAACTATTCTATGGAATTCATTATTTTGCAAAAACAAACATAACAAAAAAATGACTTTTATTATTAATAAGTAATTTAATACCAATAACAAATTCTAATAAAATTATTGGATATAGGATTTGCACTAACATGTCAATTTAAAGTTTCTCATTGTGTAGTAATCTCCATCTACGCTTCTATTTTCTTAGAGGGTGGAAACATAAAAACTGATAAGATATCTTGAGTATCCTAAAAGGAGGTTTGTAACCAATTGTTGGTTGATTCAGTGGTGATTGATGCTGAATTTGGTAGGGAGAATCACGGTTCGATCCTCCGCAACGGCGATCGCAACTGTGATCGGGAGGGGTTGAAACCACTTGATGCCAGAACTGACCCCTGAACCGGACTATACCGGTGGTGATAAACCAATTCAGTTCCTCTCTAGTGATTGAATAATTCTCTTTAGAGTCTATTTAGCTTAAAAAATAAAAGAATTTTTTTATGACACTCTAGATAGGAGAAAAAAACCTATTAAAATATGAAAATATTTCTCGAAAATATATTTTTGATATACATCTTATATACATTATATTCATTAGTTTTGAGATTTATCTTATATCACACTAATTATTTTTTCAAAAATACAGATATAAACCGAAAATATATCTGATAATAGTCATTCATAATTATCTAGTAAATACGTTTGCACCTTTTATGTCTTTTATTACATTCTCTAATCTTTTTAATATCTGTTTGCAAAAGGAAAAATCAAAACTAATTTTTTTTGTTGAAATAAATTTTATTTTAATATTTTTTATAAAATTTTTCAACTCCTAGATTGGTATGCTTGAAATACTATCAAGATTGTTTTTTCACTATTACTAAGTAGTATTTATAGTTTTATTACATTTTTCAACTATGATATATTAAACTAATTAAATTTAAAAAATGAAAAATATAAAAACATTAAAATACAGCATTAGAAGATAGTCCCAAAAGTAGCAAATTTCCAATAAGATAAAATATCTAAAATAACATTTTAAGAATCATTATTCAAATCAAATTTTTTTCATTTACCCAAAATTATGTAACTTTTTCACAAGCATTACTTTTGAACATCATGTACTAATGAATGACATATATAGTATTGAATATTCTTTGTAAAATTGATCATACTAAACAATTTACAATCTGTTAATCCTCATAATAGTTTATACAACAGCAGGTGGATTAGACCACCTTCTCTTCACCTCTGATTTCCATCTAACATCTTTAAGTTTTCCATCCAAACCATAATCTCTTTCCATCACAAGATTGATTCCTTCATCAGAGTACCAACCAACTCCAATACAAAGAATACCATCCTTATTGATATCAACATAGCATGTCACACCTCCAGGAAGCCATAGCACTGTCATATCTTGCATGTCAAGTCTCTCCTCCTCGCCAAAGTAATCCGTACTATCTCGCGGGCTTCTTTTCTTCAGAGTTTCCGTACAAAAGTAGACATATGGAGCAGCGTTGCCTTCTTCTTCTGTCTTTGTCTCCTCGGCATAAACCGGAGTCGCGCTGATTTCAAAGACTTTCCACGACCCTGTTAACTCGGACGGCTTGGTTCTTTTTCTTTGTGAAAATGGCTTCAAATCAAATTCCATATCGCCACTTTCAATGCAAAAATTATTAGTTATTTTAATGAAGAACACGACAAGTTTCGTAGCCTAAACTAATTCATCGGCGTAAATCTCGTAATCGTAGATTTAATACGAAATGTAAATAAAACACAAATACCTCAGGTCATCAACACAAATAGGACTAACCCATTCTTCTTCATACACAGCAACTCTCATTATTTGTATTTCCGAACCACCATTTACGAATTCTATAGTATGGACAATGCGAATCCTTTTGTGACAGCCTTTAACCAAGCACTGGAAAAAGAGAATCCGTTACAAAAAAAATACACCTTCTCTTGTTCGGTGTTTGACTTGACACCGACGCATGTGGTTATATTTATTACGGGTGTCAATGTGTCAGTATCGTGTCCGTGTCAGTGTTAGTGCTCTTATAGAGAATGATGAATAAATCTGATAATTTATAAGTAGCATGACATTGCCCAACTTACTTGTTCAAACTTGAAAATTGGTGTGACATAGTACTTTGAATCATCGTCTTTATCCACTGAAATATCGACAGGACCCCTAGAATACGAACCATCCTGCAATTTATCAAAGTTCAATTCTTCGGTTCCTAACAGAAAACTACAAGATAAATATGTTAGGAAAGACTTGTAACATATCCTTACTTCAAAGTAAACGAGGCCTGGTTCACAGCCCATGACATCTTCTTCCATCACGTCGCTTCTTTCAAAGTCAAAGGATTCAAATGTCGGCAAAACACGATTTGTTAGTTTTTCACCGGAACCATTCTTAGCCACGTTGCTGCCTTCAACATGTTGAGGCATCTCACCATAAGGATTCAAAGTCACCCAATTAACCTTTCTTTTGATTTGTGACGTACGTTCATCCGAAAGCGATGGCACTGTCTCTATTCGGGAAAGAATATAACAGTCGTAGAGGTTTTCGTTCCTGGCACTTATGTCCATTGGCTCCATTTCAGCTGTGATGGGAGAAAACACAGCACCTACACCTTTCCAAATTCCGTTGAGACTGCTAGCAAATGTGTTCCATGCTGGTTTGATTACCGGTTCCTGAAAGAGTGTCTGTTCTATCAGTATAATATTCATCGCGATTTGACTAATCATTTCTACCGTTTATCAATTTCAATGTCTTCAACTTCATTCATAAGCATAATTGTATAAATGTTTCGAAGATAGTAAGATTATACGATTCAACGACTAAAAGAGGAATTCTACTTGATTCCACCAAAATAGGATTAAGTGTATCCTCTCAATCACCAAGGGCAGGCATAATTGCAAAATCGTGGGATTTCACTATTCAATTCGAGATTTTAACTACCATGCCTACCGGGCCTATCCTAGGCGACAAAAACATATGACCAATGAGGCAATGAATATCCGCCACTCTAAACTAGTAAGCTCGCTCATAAGGTTTTAAAAAACGGCCGTGACACAAAGGTATGGGAAGGTGTCAATACCAATACAGTTATTCACTCTTATTATGAAAAAGAAATTGTGGTATATTTACACCACTATGACCGCAATCAAAATCGTAACACCTGTAACGACCAAAATCGCCAATGCCCTTACGCGACTGCAACACAACCGCGACTGTTATGTAAAGACCTTCCAAGCATTCGTGATTTCATTGTTCCCAATTACCTACTAATTCCTCTTTTGATTCTCTCATTGTTAACAAACTCTCACCATTCATATACATTCACATTCAACTCACAAAATTATATACAATTTCAGAACCAAAAGAATAAAGGGGTTTCATTTTCAATTTCATCCACAAAAACCACTCAACCAACCCCAACAAAGCAAAAGACAAAAACTTTACACAAAATACATCAATTCAAACCATACCCAAATGAGAAAAACAGTACCTGAGTCTGAAGAACAGTTTCAACTTCCATCAGCATAGCCTCAGTAACAACAACACTACCACTCTTATTCTTCTTAACCGTCTTCTTCTTCCCTTTCCCCTTCTTCTCTTTCTGAGAAGAACCCACCTTAGCAAGTTCATTATCAATACTCCACACGTTCTTCTTGTTTCCCTTCAACCTCAAACTCCCATTGTTGTTGGGACTGGGTTTGGGTTTCTGGGCATGGACTATGAACCTTTTGGAACATGGTTTGGGGAGGGTGGAGGGGAGAGAAAGAAATGAAAAGGAATTGTGGGAAGTAGAGAGAGTGTGATGGAAGGTTTTGGTGAGAGAGAAAGATGGGGTTTGCATGTTTGTGTTTGGATTGAAATTTCAATGGAAAACAGAAAACCTTTGCAGGGAAAATGGAGGAACAAAAATGTTTTTGTATTTTCAGTGTGTGTGTTTTTTTTGTATTAATTTTTTTAAATATGTGGTGAATTTTAGTTTTTCTTTTTAATTTTTCTTCTTCTTATTATATGTGGTGAATTTTCTTAATTTTTTTGAAAGAATTGATTAAGAAAAATATGGTAAACAACCGTTAGTCCTCTAAATTGAATATTTTAATAATTTATAAAATCAATTAGATTGATTCTAGGACATATGTCTAAGTTTTTAAGATTAAACTTGTAATAGGATTCATATTTAACATTCTTTTGTCTATAATACTGAAAGTTTTTGAAAATATAGATTGAAGTAAATTCGATTGAAGAGTAAATGTTTCGATTGAAATGTAAAAGAAATATAAAGGAAATGCGAAAGAAATGTAAATGACTTGAAAGATAGAGGTTTTGACTAAAGAGTAAAGAAATGCTGGAAAATATTTAAAAGACTAGGAATTTATAAAGTAAAATTATTCGAAAATAACAATGGTGTTTCTTATACGTACATTCTCTGCAACTCTTTTCTCTAACACTTGATACTTTAAGTATATATGAGTAATTTTGTACAAAATGAACACACAAATCCTACTACTAAGACCTCTATTTATACTGATTCGACCCTAACAGTCTTTCTCTATGAAAATGCCACGTTCAAAGTTTTGCATGTCCTTCGAACTCTCAGGCTTCCACGCGTCTTTCGTGGATAACGTTGTAATTCAAATTCGAACGTGTTCTTTTCGTGTGCATCAATTCTTCAATGCGTTCGAATTCAAATCTCCAACGAATATCTTGAAACTTTTGAATTACTTATCTCTCAAATCGAAATACATAACTTGGGTTTTTGCCTGACTTTTACTTGAATAAAACTCAAAATAGTAAAATAACTTCACTACCTTTCGATTTAGCTTGTATCGAAATTACCAATCAACAAATTTCCCCTAAAAAATGTTTATTTCGTCACATAGAGAAATATTCATTTTTTAATTATAATTTCGACGATCCCAAAGCTCATGATGACCCTTTACTATTATGACGTCATAAACAATAACCACTTTTTTAAAACGTCTCTTCAGACGTGCGTGCAACAGTTATAATCATCACCACCTAAAAATCAATTTGGCATAGAGTAACCTCTTATTTATTTAATATAAGAGAAACACGTGTCCCACTATCTCTTTGATGAAAAAAAATCAACTGCTACCACTTTATAAATACTTTACCTTCCATTCTCACTGTCTCAGCTTATTTGAAAAAATTGGGCTGATTATATAATCAAAATTTTAAACTTTTTTCATGTTCACCTCAACCACTTAGAATCATAAGACGGTATTTCAAAGAGAGTCAGGAGTTGACTACTAGTTTGCTACGATTTAAATGGAAGCTTTTTCACGGCTTTAATGTTACTTTAAACTATCGATCATTTTTCGGTATTTAAAGATTATCGACATTGAATTAAACTATTTAGGCACTAAACTCCTACAGTTGACCCCAAATAATGAAGCAGGGATTCTTAAAGTTTGCTTTACTAACTACATGATGATGATGTTCTCGAAACGTCACAAATTTCTCTCTTCTATGGCCCCTTTTGCCAATCGAAATCATGGTCCTACTTGGCTTACTCTGTCCATTGAAGAGGCTCTAAAATATTCAAACCCAAACATCGAAGATATATGGCGTGCATTTCTTTTCCCTAGACTTATAGTCTCTAGAATTATGCCAATAAAGAGCCATGTTTGCTTGCTAGCTTATCAACCCAACTTCGTGACTCGTTAGTTTGGGTTATGCCAACTCCTTCCTGAACCCCTCTTCAATCGGAAATGAGAACTTTGCGTTGTAGAAGTAGACTATACCTTCAAAGATATTGCAAAGTATCGAAGCTACCAAGCCAACTTTGTTGAATTCAAAATCACCCCATTTCAACCAGCTTTCCACATGACGAAAGGCTTCCACTCTTGGTGGAATGAGTTTTATTTGAAGAACATGTTTGATACTACTCAAATCAACAAGCACATAACAAAAGCTTTTTCACTTGTGTAGGAACATGTAAAGAAAGGTAAGCTAACACACATCAAGGAAATCCAGTCATTCCAGAAATAATTTGAAACTGTCTATGACCCAACAAATCTTAGTCGAACTGTTACTTACGCAGCAAAAACTTTGGAAGAAAAATTTACAAAGAAACTCCCAAGCCTAAAAATTCCACCTTCTATAAAACCTGAACATATGTATAAATTGGCCTTTCAATTTCAACCACCGAAATTTTCAAAGTTACCTACTTCTGGCCTTGCTTTAACATTTCTTTCCACCTTATCCAGTCTAGTTTACTTGTGGAAGCATTTTTAAAAAACTAAAAAATGATTCTAAAAAACCAGCTCAAAGGGTGACTTCGACTAAGTATACTCTGGACAGTTTCAAAGGTTTCCTTCGCTATGATTTATCAGTTTTCTCTATTACATGTCAAACATGCGAAGGTGTGGAACTAAAGGATTCCTTGATCCTTTCGATTACCTTCTTAAATTTCCTCGAATTAAATATTCCAACTAAACACACACACACACACACACACACACACATATATATATATATCCTTTTAGCTGTTGAAATAAAGGCAATTAAGAAGGAAAAGACTGCCACCAAGGAAAATTCGACCACCTTCTCCAAACAAGCAACCACGTCCACCAAAGATCCTTCCACCACACATGACAATTCTCCAGGAAAAAAGAAATCGAAAAAGATACTATCTCACAAGTTGTTATCAATTCTTTTATACTTTTTAATCATAATGTCTTATGTTTTTAGACTAGTGGTTTACCTCCAAAATCTCCCAAGAAAAGAAAAGACACTGATGACAACTTAGTGGTTGATGAAGAAGACCAAGATAACAATGAGGACGCCATTCTATCTCCTTTCAAATCTCAGAAGAAAAAGAAGAAGACCAGGAAATCCGGTGATGGCTATAAACCAACATCCCAACCCAATGTTGAAATAAAGATTCAACCTCCACCTGAGAAGAAAACTCAACCTCAACCCTCAGGCAACTTAGTTCTTCAGCACATTAGAAGCAATGATTCAAATGATGATCCAAAGGTAAAATTATAGTTCTTGAGTTTCCTCATTTCTTCGAACATTTTACCCTTTAGGCTAATGTTTGCCTATTTGCAGGACAAGCAAACGACTCCTTTAGATTCTTATGTCCAACATGAAGTTTCTCCTAACATTGGTACTTCTTCGCCTCAACCCATTTCTAGTGGCTCAGTTCTGAATAAAGGCTCTTCAACTGCTGCCAACCAACCTGATGTAGGTGAGGCTAAAGATGAACAAGAAACTTCCTCTCCTCATGAAGATCCTTCGAAGAAACTTCAAAAGATTGGAAAAAGGGAAAACGAAGTTAAAGGGCCAAACAAAGACATCCCCAGTGACTCCTCTCCAAAAAGGGCTAAGTTTGCTGAAGACTCTTTTGAGGATGAAGATTGCTGCATAGATACCATTGATAATTATGTTGTAGACGATCGTGGAGACGAAGTGGAACAAGAGAAAGAAGCAAAGTACTCCAATAAACCTACCTCTGCTGACGCTGAACAAGCTCAAGGTTAAGTTCTAATACCCCTTACTGAGGAAGAGAAAGAAGCCTTGAAGAAAACCAATCCTCTTAAATATGTCAAGATGATGACGGCGAAGAAAGGGTCTTCTTGTGAAAATGGTCACTTTGATGCTTCGACCCACTCAAACACAAGTGCAACTGATGCTTCTTATGATGAGCTTCTTCATAAGGTGAAAACGACCATATTTGAAGTTAACTTGTTTGATATTTTGAAGAAAGATGTTGCATCCTGTTACTCAAAGAAGAATTTAATCAATTGAATAAACATTACTGCTTGCTCTACTGACGTAGGCGAAGCTTTGAATGATACTTTGAATTTGATTGATCAAATCAGTGTTGAACACAACAGGGTGAGGGACGCTGTATCGAAGATCTAGGAACAACAACATGCTCAAACTGTTGAGTATGACCAGACTCTCAAAACTTCTCAAGAAGTTGAGAAACTGGAGGCTTCCCAGAAGAAAGCACGGGCAGATTATGATGTTCATGGTAAATCAATTATCCTTTAGGAGTCTCATATCAAAGACCTACAAGAAAAGATACAGGATGTTAAAGTAAAACAAACTGCCATTGAAGGGTTGGACACAACGAGCATCAATGAATTTGTTGTGAAGAGTGTTGAACATGTGGAAAATGTTTATCGTATGAGCGAAGAGATCGCCACCCTCGAGGGTCTCCAAACTGTTGTCCACTACAGACTAAACCTGGCGAAAATGAAGTTTGACAAGCTGAAGAAAAACTTGCCTTTTTAATTGATATGTAATGTTGAATTTGTTTCATACTTTGTTTGATGTTGTAACTTTTTGGAACAAACCCATTTTGGTAATTTACTTCTACTAGTACCATTTTGGCTTTAAATGAATCATGTTTTATATTAATCCGGTATAATTTGAATCTCTCGCATGCATGGTTTATACTTTTTCAAGTATTTCCCATTTACTTTCAGGATCCTTCGGTCCTCTACTAATTCTTCAATTTCATAAGCATTGTTCAAAAGTGCTCGTAAGATTCGAAAAGGTCCTTCCCAATGTGGAGACTATTTTCCTAATGATTTGTTCTTTTTATCCATGGGCAATATCACTTTCCAAACTAAATCATTAATTACAAACATCTTACCTTTAACTCTTTTGTTGTATTCTATGTCTACTCTTTCTTTTTGTCTTCTCAAAACTTCCAAAGCACGCAACCTTTCTTCATCTAAATCCACTAACTCATTCATAATTATTTCCAATAACATTCAGAAGGAATTTCATCCTGCCTCAGAATTCTTATTGATTGTAAGTGGATATCAACTGGTAAGACTGCATCATGTCCAAACGTAATTTGAAACGATGTGGTATTAGTTGCTTCCTTAGGAGATGTTCGACAAGCCCAAAGAGCTTGATTTAAAGTTTTCTGCCAATTTTTTGGCTTTCTTCCCACATGTTTTTTTTATCAAACCAATTATCACCGTATTGGCTGCTTTAACTTTACCATTTTCTTGGGAATAATATGGTGTGGAGGTTAATAATTTGAAACCAATTTCTTGAGAAAATTCTTGCATCTTTCGACCAGTGAAAACTGATCCTTGGTCTGTTGTAATGCTCTCTAGGATTCTAAACCTATAGATTATTTTCCTTTTGATGAATTCAATAATGGTTTCTTGATCAACATTCACCAAATGTATTGCTTAGACTCACTTTGTAAAATAATCTATCCATCCCAAAATATATCTTTGGCGTTTAGATGAAGTAGGTCAAATCTCTCCAACTAAGTCTAATGCCCAACCCCTAAAAGTTCATGGCTTGTTAATAGAGTGTAGTTCACTTGCAGGAGCATGTTGAATACCTGCATGCACTTGACATTTCTGGAAATGTTTAGCAAAATCTATACAACCTTTGAGCATAGTAGGCCAATACATTCCATATCAAAATAGAAACCACTTCATCTTATGGTCTGCTTGATGTTCCCCACATGCTCCGCTGTGCACACTAGATAATGCTAAATATGCTTCACTTTCTCCTAAACATTTGAGCAAGATTCCCTCTAGGGTTTCTTAAACAATTCATTTCCCATCAGGATGTAGGATAACACTCTGTATTTAATATTTCTTTCCGTGTCTATCGAAGGATCCTTAAGATAATTTATAATTGGGCTTCGCCAATATGTATCTACCAAGGCAATTGATAACCTATACTTTGAATTCTTCCATATTAACGTATCCTAATTTTGAATCTTCTAAATCTAATGGGGACAATCTGGTTGCCATTTCTTTCCCTTTAACTTCGATGAGATCTTCCAGTTTTTCTGTTGACACTTTGTATCCTGAGGTTATTTGAGCCAAGTCATTTGCCTCTTGATATTTTAATCTGGGAATGTGTTTAATATCCACATATTCAAATTTTTTTAGTAATCTGTTGGCAATAACAAAGTACATGACCAGACTTTCTTTTATGCCCTTGTAATCTTTTGTTATTTGCTTGGTTACTAATTCAGAATCTCTTTTAATTTCGACCCTAGTTGCCCCCAACAAGACTTTTAGTCCAGCTATTAGTGCTTCATATTCTTCCTCGTTATTAGAAAAAAGGACCTTTGATCTTATACTTGAATTTTGTTGGAATTCCTTCAGGAGAAATGATTAAAACTCCAACTCCACTCCCCTCCTTATGGGTAGAACCATCGAAGAATAAATTCCAAGATTTTAATTCAACATAATTTTGTGTGTTTTCGACCACTGAATGGTCCACAGTGAAATTTGAGGCTACTTGACCTTTCATTGATTTTAAAGGCAAGAAGGCTAAGGAATACTCAGTGAGGGCTAAATCCCATCTTAGGGAAATCAAAACACCAGTTTTCCTAATATGTGGCTCTAGCGTAGGAATTTTTCTCATTTTTTGTAATTGTTGAGGTGCTTGGTGATCAGAGGCAAGTTACCTACAATTAAACCCTATGCATTTCCCAAAATACCTCTCTAAAACCGAAAGTATACTTCTGATGCGCACCATTTTCTGAAATATTTGTGATAAAACCGGAAGTATACTTTTGGTGCGCACCATTTTCTGAAATATTTATGATAAAATCAGAAGTATACTTTCGGTTCCATACCTGATATATATTTCTGGTTCTGGGCAGGACAGTTAGCAGAAAATTGTACAAAAACAATAATTAGAAAAATTATACAAAATTAGAAATTTAACAAATTATACAAATTATAAATTGAACAAAAGACCAAAAATGTTATCCAAAATGCATTTCAATATAATGCTATCCAAAATACAAATTCGATACAATACAAAATCAAAATACAAGTGGATGACCAACTTAAACTACTGGATATGGCGGATGATGAGCCGACATGTCACCCACGAGACGTCCCTTCGCTACCTCCTGATGTGTCAAATAAAGTTTACAAAGTGTTTTCTAATGACTCCTAATGATATAAACTAGATAAAACAACACATTTAAAACCCTATTTCATTAATTTGAGTAGAAATCACATAAACTCTAAAAATATCATAAATCACTTACTTGATTGATTGATAGTGATTGATGCTTGCTTGACTCCATTAGATGTTATATGTATCCAATGCTTGATGATTTGTGTGGATTGTTTGGGAAAAAAATTGATTTTAGTGAGAAGGGTAGAAAAGAGAGTTTGATAGTTTGTTTTGAAAATGTTGTGAATCGGATGCCTTGAAACAAATATATATAAACTTGTTGCAAGGTAGGGAAAAAGAATGAAGAACACGATGAACACAAGGATTGATTATTAACTGCTATTCTTTCCTTTATCTTAAAACAAGATTACAAGTATACAAGAATAACAAATAACCCTCTCACCCTAAATTAGGATTTGCAGTATGCAATGATGAGAGACTAGTATGCTATTTATAATAAACCTAACATACTAAACTAATGGGCTTTTATCACAAATACCCATTACAAGCTAACTTAGGGTACAAGCTAACTTAACCAATTGGACATAACAAACAAGCTCAATTCGATGCTAATAATCCTAGCATCCTTCAACCCAATAGAGTTCGATCCAATATCTCACAAATCTCCACCTTGGAACAAACTCTATTATCAACTAACGAATTAGTTTTCTTCATGCAGCTTTATCAACTGCATACAGTGGAAAAACTTGCAACTAGGCAATGTCTTGGTGATCATATCAGCAGCATTATGATCTGTCAAAACCTTCAACACTTGGACTTCTCCACCTTCGATTACCCCTCTGACGAAATGCAGCCTCACATCAATGTGCTTGGTTCGCTCATGATAGGCTGAATTCTTCAACAGGTGTATTGCACTTTGACTATCACATTTAACAGTGATAACTTCCCCTTGAATTTTCAACTCCTTAGCAAAACCTTCAAGCCACAATGCTTCTTTCACAGCTTCAATTAAAGCAATATATTCCGCTTCAGTGGTTGATAATGCAACAACCTTCTGAAGTGTTGCTTTCCAACTAATAGCTGTACCAAAATAGTGAAAACATATCCAAAAATATATTTTCTGGAATCCATACAACCTGCATAGTCAGAGTCGACATATCCTTCGATTGCTGCTTTACTATCTTCACCAAAGGCTCCACCATAAATTAAGACTCTGTTCAGAGACCCATTTATGTACCTTAGAATCCACTTCAATGCTTGCTGAGCCCGGATTCGCCATGTACGCCACAAGACTTACGCATATGCTATGTCGGTCTAGTACAAACCATAGCATACATCAAAGAACCTACTACATTAGCATATGGGATGCTATTGATATAAGTTCTTTCGACCTCAGTACTGGGACATTGATCAATACTCAACTTGAATTGAGGGTTTGTTGGAGTCACAACAGGCTTCGAATTTGACATACCAAACTTTTCGAGAACCTTTCGTAAATATGCCTCCTGAGATAAGCATAACTTCGACTGCTTTCTATCTCTTCGAATGTCAATTCCAAGAATCCTGGAAGCTGCTCCTAGATCCTTCATTTTGAACTCCTTATTGAGTTCAACCTTCACCCTCAATACCTCTTCGACATTGCTACTTGCTATGAGAATATCATCAACATAAAGCAACAAAATAACAAATGAATTATCAGGACGAAATCTGAAGTAAACACAGTGGTCGAACTGACTTCTAACGAAACTTATGCGTGTCATGAATTTGTTGAATCTCCTATTCCACTGTCGAGGAGATTGTTTCAGCCCATATAAGGATCTATTCAACTTGCACACATAATCTTCCTTTCCCTTTTCGACATACCCTTCAGGTTGCCTCATCAGGATTGTTTCATCTAGATCACCATACAAGAACGCAGTCTTCACATCCATCTGTTCAGTTCAAGATCGAATCGTGCCACCATGGCAAGCAACATTCGAATGGACCTATGCTTCACGGGAGAAAACACATCATTGAAATCTATACCTTCTTTTTGAGTGAAACCCCTTGCAACCAACCTTGCCTTGTATCTTTTCGACGCCACTCCTTCGATTCCTTCCTTAACTTTGAAAATCCATTTACAATGACTAACCCGGCTCTAGGGTTTCTTGATCAATCCAGTGTTGTTATCATGAAGAGACTTCATCTCATCATCCATGGCCTTCACCATTCGGTCTTATTTCGACTCCTCATAACTTCCTTATGGTCTCTTGGTTCTTCGTCCGAACCTCACTTGCAGATTAAGGCATAAGCTATAAGATCTGCATACCCAAACCTCGAGGTGGTTTGATGACTCTTCGTTTCCTATCTCTTGCTAATAGATAGTCATCACAGTTTCCTCAACTTCATCGATCATCTCGCTTCTTCGACTTTATCCGGGATATGCAATTCGATCAACATACTCCACCTCAAAAGGAATATCTACTGCTCCACTCTTCGTCGATACCGCACTTCGACCAACATCATCCGTTTTCTTGAAAGCCATTTTGACTTCATTGAAAACAACATCTCGATTGGTGATAATTCTTACGTGACTGACTCTAGGCACCATAGCCTATAAGCTTTGACTCCTTCGGGATATCCCATGAACATGCATTTAAGAGCTCTAGGTTCGACCTTGTCTTGCCTAATGTGAGCATAGGCTACGCACCAAATACTCTCGTTTGTCGAGATTTGGTGGATGTCGACCAAACTTCTTGGTGTCTTCATATCTAACGCAGTCGAAGGACATCTATTTATCAGATATGTTGTTGTCGAAACAGCCTCAGCCCAAAACACCTTCTTTAATCCAACACTAGTCAACATGCAGCTAACTCTCTCCAAGATGGTTCGATTAAACCTTTCAGCCAAACCATTTTGTTGTGGAGTGCCTGCAGTAGTTCTGTGTCTTGCAATACTAGAGGCAACACAAAAGCTGTCGAATGCCTCATTGCAAAATTCAAGACCATTGTCTGTTCTCAACCTCTTGACCTTTCTGCCAGTTTGGTTTTCGACCAGAGTCTTCCAACCTTTGAAATTCTCAAAAGTTTCATCCTTAGTCTTCTGAATGAATACCCATAACTTTCTAGAATAGTCATCTACTATGGATAGAAAATACCTTGCTCCTGAATGTGATGGACACCTTGCAGGCCTCCAAAGATCAACATGGATGTAATCAAGGGATCCATGTGTTCTTTGTTTGCCTTTGTTGAACTTCACTCTGCAAGATTTTCCAAGTACACAGGGTTCACAAAACTTTAACTTTTTGACTTTGTCTCCACCAAGCAAATTTTGTTTCCCCAATTCGACCAGATCCCTTTCACTGACATGGCCTAATATCATGTGCCAGATTTCTGTCTTCGACAAAGGTTTCGTGGATGCAACATTTGTCGAACCACTTACAACTTCAGCCACAAGGGTATACAAGCCTTGTTTCTTCACGCCTCTCAAGACTTCCTTCGACCCCTTCATGACTCTTAGAATACTTTTCTCTCCTTGAAAAATATATCCTTACTTGTCGAATTCACCAAGAGAAATCAAATTTCTCTTCAAATCAGGTACATACCTGACTTCAGTCAATAACCTTATTGACTCATCATGGAGTTTGAATCTCACAGATCCCACACCTGCAATCTTGCAAGCTTTGTTGTTTCCCAGCAATACAGATCCACCATCTTGATCACATAATTCCTCAAACAAGTCTTTGTTTGGAGTCATGTGCCAAGTGCACCCAGAATTCATAATTCATTCATTCGATGAGTTGCTGCTCGAAACCACAAGAACATCAGATGAGTCGAAATCATCTTAAACAATAGCTGCATTGCCATTATCCTTTCCTCCATGATTTTTTAAGCGTTCAGGGCACACTTTTCTTGTGTGACCCTCCTTCTTACAATGATAGCATCGAATACTAGATGCTTCACCACTGTAAAACTTCTGTTGACTTTTACCTTTCTTCTTGTCGAACTTATTATCCTTTCGCAAGAATTTTCCTTTAACGGTCAAACCTTCACCAACCGTCGAAGGTTTATGCTCCTTTCGTTCATTCAAGTCCTTCGAATACAAGGCTGATCGAACCTCTGCAAAGGTCAGGGACTCCCTTCCATACAAGAGAGTTTCTTTGAAGTGGGCATGTGATCTGGGCAACGCGCACAACAGCAACAGCGCTTGATCTTCATCATCGATCTTCACATCAATATTTTCAAGATCAAAAATCAGCTTGTTGAACATATCCAACTGCTCAGCCAACACTTTGTCTTCAATCATCTTGAATGAATACAAAGCTTGCTTCAGGTAGAGTCGATTCACCAACGATTTAGTCATGTACAAACTTTCAAGTTTCACCCATAACCCTACCGCCATCGTCTCCTTTGATACCTGTCGAAGAACCTTATCACCAAGGCTCAACAAAATTGCGTGGGCCTTCTATCATTGCCTTCTTCTCAACAACTCTTCGTTCATGGTCGACTCTCCTTCAACGCTCCAAACAACCCCTTGAACCGGTGGGGCTTTCATCTTCAAGCGCCACAGACCGAAATCGTTCACTCCTGTGAACTTTTCAATCTCATACTTTGTCGAAGGCATCTTCTCCACGCTCACCGCACCAATTTGTTGTGAACCGGATGCCTTGAAACAAATATATATAAGCTTGTTGCAAGGTAGGGAAAAAGAATGAAGAACACGATGAACACAAGGATTGGTTATTAACTGCTATTCTTTCTTTTATCTTAAAACAAGATTACAAGTATACAAGAATAACAAATAACCCTCTCACCCTAAATTAGGATTTGCAGTATGCAATGATGAAAGACTAGTATGCTATTTATAATAAACCTAACATACTAAACTAATGGGCTTTTATCACAAATACCCATTACAAGCTAACTTAACCAATTGGACATAACAAACAAGCCCAATTCGATGCTAATAATCATAGCATCCTTCAACCCAATAGAGTTCGATCCAATATCTCACAGAAAAAGTAGTTGTAATGGGAAGGAAAGAGTTTCTGGCGCCCTTAAGTTCGTCTAAGAACCGGAAATATACTTATAGTTTGGAATCAGAAATATACTTCAGATTTATACTCAATTCTTTCAACGTGATTTACATGATATATAGTGTGAATCGGAAATATACGTTCAGTTTTGATAAACATTTATAGAATTTCACGTGGTGTTTAAAAAAACTATCAGATGAATTAAGATATTTTCTATCCTAAGATCTTAAAATATTTTGGAGAAAATTATCCAATATGACTCCCTTGTATCCACTTTGGCGTATGAATCAAACATATGATAAAAAAAACATATGATAAAATAAATATGTAATATGTCACTATCATATTATTGGCATTCATCTTCTTATGCTATCATATCTTTAACTTATCAGGCTACCAAACAAACAATTATATCAACTCTTTTTACTAATTGTAAATTAAATACGGAGATCTTATTCTATATCAAGTTTTATCTGACACCCCATATATTTTTATAATAACAAAAATATCTTTGTTCAAATTAAATAAAAAAAGAGCAAACAAAAATTTAGATAAGTGTAATTGAAAATTTTGGTGGTCGCAATTAACAAGTTTATATGCATTTTTATTAATTAAAAAAAATGAATTTAACATTTTCCGTTTCTTTATAAATTCGATATGTTTAATAATTTTTTGAGCTTTTTGAAAAATCAAATATTTTATTTTTACAGAAAAAAAACCAAAATTAATATTTTTGAATTTTCAAAAATTTTAGTATAATACCGAATTTTTTAAAAAAATCTAGTTAAAATTCATAGAAATTTTAAAAATCTGATAAAAATTTATAGATTTTTTAAAAAAATTGATAAAAACTTATAATTTTTTAAACAATTTGGTTAAAGATTTTTAAAAAGTTTGGTAGTGTATTTGAAAAATTCAGCAAAACCTTGCAAAGTTTTAAAAAAATTGGTAGTGCATTTGAAAAATACGGTAGCTTAAATTAGATAAATTATAAAAAATCAGATAAAAATTTATAAATTCTTCAAAAAAATTAGTAAAACTCATAAAATTTTCCAAAAACTCAATAAAATTTTAAAAAAATCAGAAAAAAATATTATGATAAAAACTTTAATATTGTGAGAGTGTCGGATCAAACTACGAGATGATGGGATAAAACCTCTTAAATATGGTTGTGTAGATTTGTTCAAACCAACAAAAAGTGGCAATGGAAAATTAAGGTGTCATTTTACAGAGGAAATATTGAATTCAAATTCATTTTTGTTAAGTATGTTTTGGAATATATGTATATACTACCAATAAAGAAAATTTGTAGGAAAAAAGCAAAGAAAAAAAATGAAAGTGTAATGGATAAAAAGGTTTAGATGTATTATTGCTATGTAGTTAGTTTAATTATGTATGCATTATAACCTACTTTATACAAGGATACTTATTATGTTAATGTTAAGTTGAATTATTCTTGGATTGATATAATAATGATATCTTAATATAAAAAAAAAAGGTATAATTCTTGGATTGGATTTGTCCTGCAAATATATGATCGAATGTAGTCTACAACTTTATAGAGAAGGAGATATATTTTCTCACACTAATATTAGATCTTAATTTAAGATATAAGGGATGTTGGAAAGTAGGGGAGAGTCGAGAGAGAATAAATAAGAATAATATTTTTAGACTAAAATATACGGTAAATTTTTTAATATTTTTAATATTGTAATTATTGATGTCTGATTTTTAGATCAAAAATATACGGTAAATTTTTTATCTGTTTAAATTAAATTTAATGTTTGATTTTATTTTGGTAAATCAAATTGTTTTATTTTACCAATATAATAAAACGTGTATATGAGACTGAATTTAGAATAATTTCTCAATATTTGATGAACAACTACAATCTTAAAAATTACGATTGAAACCGAAAATATACTTTCGGTTCGCACTCAACCCTTTTCAACATGATTTTTATGATATGGGGTGCTAATCGGAAGTATATTTCTGATTTTTAGAGACAATTTGAGAATTTCGTCGGGGTGGACAAGAAAGTCATGGGGCGGGTTAAAAAATTCACAAAATTTTAAGGTATTGGATAAATGAGTCTTCTCTCTTATAAATCCAACATTCCACTCATTCATAGATAATGTGAAACTTACACTTGCACCCAACATTCTCTATCACAAGTGTGATTTTCTACATTCTATAACATGCTTCAACACCGAAACCAACTCCGGCTCCTCCACCAAACCAAACCACAACTTTGAGCTATGATATTATTGTTGGAGAGTCCAGAAAAGTTGGAAACATCAATAAAAATAATGCTCAAGAACTACAAGAGAGACACCATATCTCAATCATAAATATTAAAATATTAGATAAATGAGTTCTCTTTTATATAAATTCAATATTCAACATTTAACAAGATATTGAACATTCCTTATAGTTTTATTAATTGATTTATTTATTAAAAAATCTCAGCATGTAGCCATACATACAAATTACTTCATAATTGAATGAAGTAGTTAAGTTTAAAGCTAGAGATTAAATATTGTATCACTCAGAGCATAACACTAATATGTCTATTTAAAATATAATATTAATTTAAAAAATTATTTTAAACTAATTTGATAAAATTATATCAAATAGACACAAATTATATATAGCCTATCATATATTAAAGAATTTATTTTTTATCAATTAAATATTTAGTTAATTAAATAATTAATCTAATATTATTTAAATAATTAATTTAACATTTATATATATATATATATATATATATATATATATATATATATATATATATATATATATTGATTAATTAAATAATTAATTTAATATTATTTAGTTATAAAAAAAATTATCTTAAAATGATTTTTTCTTCAATCATACCATTTAATTATTATCACATACACTATTCAAATTGTATAATTATGATAAATATCATATATCAATATATGATAATATATTGAAAAAACTACTATTTTAATTTTTTATTTATTTAATATTTTCAATCTATTTGAATTTATCAATTAAATCAATTATTTTGAGTTACATTCATAATTTCAAAAATTAAAAACAAAAGAAAATAAAAGCTGATGAGTCTAGTGGCCACCTGATTCAGTGTTTGGTAACATTCCATGTGAATGCTAATGTGGATATGTGGCCCCTATTCTCAATGTCTGACCCTTATTTACAAAAAAAAACACATGCATATGCACCATCTCTTATGCTTTCAAACTTTCACTACCCATAATAATAAAATCATTTCGATGGAGTGTAACAAAAGTAAAAGTTATTTCCCTATATATATATATATATATATATATATATATATATATATATATATATATATATATATATATATATATATATATATATATATATATATATATATATATATATATATATATATATATATATATATATATATATATATATATATATATATCTTCAAAGCTTAATATAAGAATGAGTTAAATTATTAAGACTACCACTTACATGCACTTAGGAAAGTGGAACTCACATGTGTGACCACAAAGAGCATAAAAGGCTATCTTTCCAACATATACCACTTGCAATAGAAGATAATATACTCTTCTCTAAAAGCAAAATTATATCTTGAGCACCAAAGATATATCTAGGGCTGACTACGAGAGTCTAAAATATATTGTCAATTTGAAACACAATCCATAATTATGTGAGTTTTACACATTTGCCTTTTCATTTGTTCATAAATACCTCTCAACTCAACAAGATTTGTTGAGCTAAATATAACATTATTCTCTTCAATTTCAAACTCTCTTTAAAAGAAATAAATCATATCAATACAAATTTTGAAATAAAAAAATAAATTTATTCTTTAATTTTATTTGTTGTGTTTAATAACAATAATAATAATAATAATAATAATAATAATAATTATTATTATTATTATTATTATTATTATTATTATTATTATTATTATTATTATTATTATTATTATTATTATTATTGATAATTCAATTATTTTTGCAGCTGTCTAAACTATTTAGCTTATAAGATTATTACCTCAAGAAAAATGATATTTGAAATCTAAATTTAGGTGTAAAAAATAGGTCAAATATAAATTTTTTATGTAATAATATATTATTGAAATTGAAATTTATGTAAGTACATAAAATTAAAAAGTAGAGAAAAAATAATGATATTAATATCCTGTTAATGTTAATATACAGTATCATATATAATATTAAATATTGTGTATCATATACAATATTCAATCTGTGTGTTCAAATAAAATTCTTTCTATTTGAATGATACATTAGTTAATATTGAAGAGTAATTCAATATTCAGAAGTTGTTGTTAATCAGAAGTAGATGTTTTTGATGTTCTGGTGTTGCTCAGAAGTAGTAGAGCTTTTGAGGTTGATTAGTTAGAAGTTGTTGTTAGTCAGAAGTAGAAAGCTTCTGAGGTTGCGCCTAAAAGTATGTTTAACTTCTGAGTTCTTGAGTTTGTTAGCAGTTATTAAGTTTAGTTTTAAGGGTACTTTAGTATTTTCTAGTTTGTACCTTTTATCTCAGTCCTTAAGTTTTCCTTTATTAGGGCCTATGTGGCATTTTTCTCCTTGTATAAATAAACTAGTCATAAATGTCGTTTATAACAACAACCCTTTTAGTAATTCATTCATTTTGTAAGATTTCTAGCCGCCATTGCAGTAAATATATTCTCTCTTTATTCCTTTTTTATTCTTCATTAAACCTTGTGATCCAACAAATTGGTATCTAGATCTCCGGTTCGATTCATAGGAAAACACGAGAGAAACGTGAGAGTTTGTGTGATTGATTTTGTGTCTGGGTTCGTGTTGAATCTTTGAACAAAATTGTAACAGAATCATATTTTTTGATGTTGTGGGATTGGGAAACACTATGTTTGGTGAAAATCTGAGTGCACAGTACAAGGTTGAAGCTGACCGGAAACGGTAATCTGAGTACCAAACTTCCATTTTTTGATGGCAAGAATTGGAACAGATGGATGATTCATACACACATGTTATTTGGTGCTCAAGATATTCTTGAGCTTGTTACCGATGGCTATATTTCGGTTGCAGAAGATGCGACATAAGAAGAGAGAGATGCACAGAGAAACAAGAGGAAAAAAGATCAAAAGGCGTTGTTCTTCATACATCAATGTATGGATGTGAACGTGTTTGAGAAAATTGTTGATTCGACAACGTCAAAGGAGGCGTGGAACATAATGGTCAGATGTTATGGTGGTGACGCATCAATGAAGAAGGTGAAGCTTCAGTCTCTGAGAAAGCAATATGAGAATCTCAACACGAAGAACAATGAGAAGGTTTCAGAGTATATCTCCAGAGTGATTCTGATCACTAATGAGATGAAGGCTTGTGGAGAAACTCTTTCTGAACAAGTAATCATTGAGAAGATATTGAGGTTGCTTACTCCTCAATTTGATTACATTATTGTAGCAATTCAACATTCTAAAGATTTGGAAACCATGAGAATAGAAGAGCTACAAAATAGTCTAGAGGCGCATGAGTTACGTCTGTCTGAAATAACTTCTAAGAGGGAAGTTGAGCAGGCTCTAAAGGCTTCTTTTGTCAAGTAGGACCAGAAGATGAAAAAATATGGTAGGTATCAGAAGTCAGAAGTATTCTATTTTGATGAGAAGAAATGTTAGAAGGTAAAGGAGAAGTATCACAAGAGAATGGTTCAATGTTACTGTTGTAAGCAGTTTGACCACTTTGCTAAAGTTTGTAGGTCAAACAAAGAAGAAGCAAAAATAGCCAGAGATGATTCTGATAACGAACTTGTGTTATTGATGGCTTATGAATCTGACGGGGAACTGGTCAGATTGTCATTTTCTGACTCTGAAGGGGATAAAGATGAATCTGAATATTCTGATTCTGAAAGAGTGTTTCTTTATGAGTCAAAGTCAGAAAATGACATTGGAAATTCTAAAGATGAATCAGAATCTGAGGTTTCGGAAGAAGAGTTAGAGTTAGAAGATGAATATGAAGTTGAAGACAAGTCAGGATTCGAAGGTGATTCTGAGTCTGAAGAAGAATCAGAAGATGAGTTAGAATCTCAAGAAGATTCTGCTTCTGAAGATGAGTCAGGACTTGAAAGTTATGAAGAAGAGTTAGAGTCAGAAGATGAAGAATATTCTGGAGACTCTAAAGATGAGTTAGATGGTAAATCTTATTCTAATCCATATTTTGATGATGATCAAGAATCTGGTGGTGGTTATGCTTCTGGAAGAGAAAACTCTAAAGACGTAGGTTCTGGAGGACAAACTTCTGAATATGATTAAATTCCTGGTGGTAATCATGACTTTGAAGACGAACCTTCTGAAGGAGGAGCTTTTAAAGGTAGTCCAACCTCTAATGGTGGTCACGATTCTGAAGGAGGAACTTCTGAAGGTGGAAGTCAAATTTCTGAAGAAAGTCCAAAAGGAGATACAGTTCAAGAATCAGAAGGAGCTTTTGAACAAGAGGCAATTGGAGAAGTTCTCAAGAAGAAAGAGTGGTTGAAGACCATGAAAGAAGAACTTGAGGCTTTAGAAGGAAACAAGACTTGGAAGTTAACTAAGTTTCCAAAGGAGAAGAAAACCATCAGCGTCAGATGGGTTTTCAAGGAGAAATCTACATTTTCGAATGAAGTATTGAAAGTTGCACACTGTAGCAACCAGAAGAAACTTGTAGATATTCTGATGAATAATGTCAAAAATGAACACCTTATCCGTTTGAGGGATGGAATTAGTGTTGTAGATTTTGGCTAGCTGAATATGAATTAAGGGGTGGTATTTGAGAGTAATTCAATATTCAGAAGTTGTTGTTAATCAGAAGCAGATGTTTCTGATGTTCTGGTGTTGCTCAGAAGCAGAAGAGCTTTTGAGGTTGATTAGTTATAAGTTGTTGTTAGTTAGAAGCAGAAAGCTTCTGAGGTTGCATCTAGAAGTATGTTTAACTTTTGGGTTCTTGAGTTTGTTAGCATAGCTATTAAGTTTAGTTTTAATGGTATTTTAGTATTTTCTAGTTTGTACCTTTTATCTCAGTCCTTAAGTTTACCTTTATTAGGGCCTATGTGGCAATTTTCTCCTTGTATAAATAGACTAGTCATAGATGTCATTTATAATAACAACTCTTTTAGTAATTCATTCCTTTTGTAAGCTTTCTAGCCGTCATTGCAGTAAATATATTATCTATTTATTCATTTCTTATTCTTCATTAAATCTTGTGCTCCAACCGTTGAAAACTTTTTTTTAGGGCAAAGAGTTGAAAGTTAAATAAACACCTAATTGTGTAGATATAATTAAATGTGGATTGAAATGCCATACCACCCTATCTTCTTCTAGTTCTAAATAAAGATTATAATCATTATTTTTCAAAAAAAATGAAAAAGAAATCATTTACTTTCTATAAATATCTATTTTATACATTAAAAGATATTATTTATTTATTTAAATTCGAGAATTTTCAGATGAGATAACCTTTTTTTAACTTATCTGAATATTCTAAATAATTTAAATATGAAAATGCAATAACATTATATTTCTTGAGGGAAACTCTATGTTATTGAGTTATATGTTTGAGTGTTTTTAACAATTATGTTTAGTTTGAATATCAACTAGTTCGAATACCGACTATATATACTATTGAACTTTTCTCTCTTCATCAATTCGGGCCACACCCTTGCTTTGATTTTAGGTGGTATGTCTCTTTAAATTGTGTAACGTAGATTGAGGTCCTCAGAGATATATAGTTACATAGTCAACATCCTCTTGGCTATTTTATATAACCAGATTCAACATGTTTAGTCTAAATAATTGTTATCATAGACTAATTGGTACAAACATAAGCAAGACTAGTTCAAATGGCATTAGTGAGACTAAACCTAAATTTTCTTGACCTTTTATGGGTTGATTGAGATGATCGTCAAATTTAATTCCCTTATTTGGTTTGAACAAATGCTCTTATTCGACAACCCTTGTTTTGCATTTTAAAGTTTAAAACTTTACATATCTCTCTTATTTGTGGCTTTTCTTCACCACTTTCATTTTTGTAGGTACCCTTCTCAATTTGCCTTTTTTGTTGAATTGTTGTTTTAACTTTTTTTCTTAAATTTTTTTGATTGATTTTTATGATATTATTGTTCCACTTTTGTCATTTTCAACATGTTAAATTACACATTAATTTTAATATTGAAAAATCTCACTTAAGCATATCAGATTGGTCCTTTTTTTCCTTTATTTTTCTACTTTAAATTTGTAAATGTAAAAAGTTTTAAAACTTGATTACCTAATATTTTGCATTAATATATTTCTTTAGAAATAATAGTTTGAATTTTCGACTCAAAAGATTGAATCAATCGTCTCTAAAATGAGATATGTTGAATGAAAATCGGAATAACGTCAATCTTTAATTATGAAATAAAAGTTGTGATTCTTGGATGGAAGCGTGCATATGTATAATGTTGCGAAAAAGGATGCCAAGAATAGAGTATAGCAAGTTTATCTCGGCAAGAAACTCACAAGGGTAGGAAAGAGAGAAGCAAGAAGAACACAATGGAATTGGTTATAAACTGAAAGCTTTGATTTCTCTCAGAAAGAACCCCTTCGACCATACTAGAGTTCGATCCAATATCTCACAAATCCCCACCTTGGAACAAAGTTTATAACATCACGAGAACAAACTAGCTTTCTTCATGCAACTTTATCAACTGCATACAATGGAAAGACTTACAACTTGGAAATGTCTTGGTAATCATATCAACAACATTGTGATTTTTCGACACCTTCAGCACTTGGACTTCTCCACTCTCGATTATCCCTCTAATAAAATGTAGCCTCACCTCGATGTATCTGATTTTCTTATGATAGGATAAATTTGTTGACATGTGTATTATACCTTTGACTATCACATTAATCAGTGATAAATCGACCTTGAAGTTTCACCTCCTTAGCAAAACCTTCAAGCCACAATGCTTCTTTCACAACTTCAGTGAGGGCTATATATTCTGGTTCAGTGGTTGATAAGGCAACAACCATATAAAGTGTCGCTTTCCAACTGATTGGTGTGCTAAACATAGTGAACACATATCTATAAATATATTTTCTAGAATCCATACAACCTACATAATCAGAATCGACATACCCTTCGATTACTGCTTTATTATCTTCACCACATGCTCCACCATAAATTAGGACTCTGTTTAGAGACCCACTTATGCACCTTAAAATTCACTTCAATATTTTCCAGTGATCCTTGTAGTGGTCCGAATGTTTAGACTCAAGCCATTGGATTGACTTATCTCATAAAATCAGTGAAAGTCGCCATCGCACTTTATTGTTTCCAAAGAAATGGGAAAAAAGCAAACAAAACCCAAAACAGTTTTTAAAGCAAAAAACTAATAAAACTGAGATCTAGGTAGGGGGTTGGTTATGCAAAGGGAATGTATTAGCATCCTAAACATCTACGGTACTCCGCAAGAACCTTTTTGAAATTTTAGGTATATGGCTATAAAAAATACAAAATAGATGGTGGAGATGAGAAAAGAAGTATGTTTTACAATTTTTGATTTGATAGAACTTCCGATGAATTCTAGGCCTACATACAACAATGTGAAATGTTGAAATCAAAACCCGTGTAGTTCAGGTAAAAAAGACCGAAGTTAGTGTATTGGTTAATTTTAAGAAAGAAGAAACATCTCGTCATATCCGAGTGGAAAACATACTTATTATCCACAATTATGAGAAAAGAACATTTTATCATATCAAAGTGGAGGATATAACTTGGATTTTCATCAACAACTCATCACTCAACACCAAGTGGAAAATATCTCACATCACTATATATCGTAGAAGTATAGTAGTTTGCAGCACTACAAAAATTTGACAAGAGTTTAGTCTTTTGAGAAAAGAGTTTTTACCATCAAAAAACCAAAAATGGCTAAAGTGGTTTGGATGGGGTTACTGATTTTTAGTCTTAAGAAAAATGTCAAATTATTATTAAATCGGTTAATGGTTTTTTTAAGAAAAAACATTTTGAAAATGCATGGACCTAATTCCAAGTTTATTATAAAAGCGGTTCAGATTTTTAAAAGCAAGAACGGTTTTGAAAAAGATGAGAAGATTTTAAAAACTAAAGAAGAATGAGAGAAGATGAAGGGACTATCCTATATACAGAAAAAGTAAAAGGTGAAGGTAAAAGAATGATCTGACCGAATAAAAAACCAGTACTTGACATCAAGAAGCCAACACAATGTTCCCATCCTTTGGAATAAAAACCAAGTTAATCCTTCTAGGAAGGAATAAGAGATGTCAAAGGTCTTCACAGAAACTTTGAAATTATTCTTTCATGAGAAGACGATAGTTAATGCACCTAATCATACTTGGACGATTTCAAGCATAAAACTTGGGCTACGAAGAACCATTTTTCCGATTTAAGAAACAAAGATGCAGAGCTATGTATCGTACAATAGTAATCTATGTACCGTACTTGTTAGAGACATGATAAAAACCATGCTCCTAAAACATGTAACACAAGTCAAAACAATAATGAGATAAGATGAAGATGGGGGAATGATAAATTACATTGGATCACATTCTCAAAATTCTTTCATCTTTAAATTCAACCACTCATCTTGGTGGATTAAAGCACTAAATATATCAGTAATTTATAGCACCAAGAATAAATTAAATAATTCACTCTATGATAGATTTGAATTAATTAACATTTCTCCATATTTAACCTGTGAGGGAATCAATTTCCTGCACAAAAACAACAAATTTGGCACAGAAAAACAGTTGGAAATCGATTTACCCATATGGTAAATCGATTTCCTGCAGCAAAAATAACAAATCTGACATAGAAAAACAATTGGAAATCGATTTACCCATATAGTACATCAATTTCCTACAACAAAAACAACATTTTAAAATAGAGAATTCTTGCTCAAACTTTTTATCAAACACCTTATGATCTTGAATTCAATTGAAACATGAAAATTCCATTAAAATTTGAGAAATTAACACCAATGGAATCACAAAACAATGCTCAATGAATCAAATCACAAAATCCAATAAGAGATCACATTGTAAAAGATAAAGATCTAACTTACGTGTAGATCTTGAAAATTATCAACAAAACCACTTCAACAATTTGCTTCAATTAAACTTCAAAAGTCATCTCACAAGATTTGA
This sequence comes from Vicia sativa, assembly GCA_021764765.1. Lineage (NCBI taxonomy): Eukaryota > Viridiplantae > Streptophyta > Magnoliopsida > Fabales > Fabaceae > Vicia > Vicia sativa. Next base: position 17,980,297 of record CM038796.1, on the reverse strand, counting down.
TCTAGAGAATTGATGGAAAAAAAGTGTTTGGATGAAGGTTTAGCTAAAAGATTAGTAAGCTTCAATGAAAATTTTACTAACTTTAATAGAGAAAGAGCTTTAGGTGAATTTGGCAGTTTGGAGGGAATAAAGAGATTTTTTAGCAAGGTGATTTTGGCTATCAAAAGGTTGAGAATTGAATGAAATGAAGCCTTTATTTATAGAATTTGGGCTTGAAAATGGGAATTGATTTTGGAAGCAAAAATGAATCAAGTGGTGGACATGTGATTAAATGATGATGTATGATGGAATTTAATCATAATGATGTAGGGAATTATTTTTTTGGTAATCAATTTTTTTAATATAAATTTATATTCCCTAAAAAAAGAATTTGGAGACAAAATGCTGAAAATTGGAAAATTGATTTTTTTTCCAAATTTCGTTGTAGGAAATCGATTTCCACAAATGGGGTAATCGATTTCCACGTCAAAAAACAGAAATTCTTGCGCAAAAATAGTTGAGGAAATCGATTACCCTATATATGGAAATCGATTTCCTCTAATGAAAAATACATGAAAACCTTGTTTGTTAGATGCTTTGGCTTGATACATACAAAACACAAATATACAAAACAAAGACAAATATTTTTGGTATTTTAGGTTAGTTAAAGAAATAAATGAAAATTATACATATACACAATACACAATCTAGGTGTTTGCAAATCTCTCAAGGGAAAACTTAAAAATAGGAGCTAGTAGAGGAGAAAACCAAACCACACATGTGTGATCTTGATGCATTGTAATGATATGAGATGATAGGGGATCTTAGAGGCAAAAATTATGGTACAACAAGTGATGTGCGATAAACCTAATGTGTCTAGCGGAATCTTAACTGCAAGCGCACAGCCTATCGCGGTAGTAATAAAAGATTGTCGATCCCACAAGGACTTTGTAATCACTCTAGTGCTGGAAAGTAAAGTTTGTTTAGCTAAGGCGGAAATTGTCACGTTTGGTTTTAGGAAGGTTAAGGAAGGTAAATTAATTGGTTCTAAAGTAATTATGAAATGAAATGGTCGGTATGTAATAGAGTCGACTTAAAGGATCTAATCTGGCTTAGGCATATAAGGATGGTCAACTTGGTTTGTCCGTAGAATTAATTAGTTTAAAAACCCTCAACTCACACTTTCATGGTCTTATCTCGGATTATACGTCTAAAGCCCTATACCTGCTTTCGCTAGCCTATAAGTGTTTAGAAATACTTTTTGGAAACTTAATTAATTCTAATTTGGTCTAAAGCGCTTTCACTGTGTTTAAATCAAATGCCTAACTTTAGCTATCCGGTTAAAAACCTCACACTTTCGTGGTCTCGATCTAACCTATTTATCTTCTTACTTTCGTAACGAAGGTTTTATTTTTTAAGCATAAAAAGTTATAACCAGAGTTAAGTTGATTAAAGTTTTAGCCTAAGTTGTTGATCAGATGCCTAATGTCTCTTACTATCCCATACCGACACTAAAGGTTTAGCTAGCCATGGAAACTAAAACGAACGTACAGGAAGTAAAAGCAAACAAATATAAATTGGACATTATAAATAATAATAATTTAAACTTGCATTAATTAATTAAAGAATACTGTAATACAATTGCAAAATAAAAACCTGAAATAAAGCAGCCCAACACTTCAATCCTTCTTCCACAAGTCGGAAACTCGGATTCGGTATCGGTAAAGTAATGAATTCTGAAGCTTAAATAAAAATCCTAAACTATAATAATAATTCCCTGATGTTGGAAATTATTATTTGGGCAATGGAAATGAAAAGAAAATAACTGAATGCAGAGGAAAATTAGAAACTGAAAATAATATTGGGTTCGAATTTGGCAGAGCTTCCGCACAAGAAAATCATAAAATGCTCTGTGTCTTTGATGTTGAAGTCTCAGGTATTTATAGAGAAATAGAGACTGGCAGTTGGCTTTTGAAATCCACACGTAGCTTGCCTTCCACTTCTCCATGAATATAGGAGTGTGGGGTTGTTGAGGTTGAATGTGTGAACGTGGGAGAAATTCCAGGAGAGAAATAAGGAGTAATGAAACTCCTTCTGTTCCACTTTGCCACGATCTGTATTTTGAAATAACTGATAAGCGCATTACGGTCGTGGTGAGATGTTACGAACAGGGTTGGTGCTTTCTCCGTGTTACGGTCGTCATGGATGTGTTACGGTCGTAACACTCTTCAGAATGTGTTACGGTCGTGGCAGGAGCGTTACGACCGTCACAGCTACAAAGTTTGTAATCTTTGACAGATTTGTCTGTTTCTTCTATTCTTTTGATGCTTTCTTGCATTGTTTCATATTTTCTTCTGTTTTGAGCTAAGTTGTGAATACCTGCAAAAAGTAATGATAATCTCGAAATATTCGGGAGTTAATCGGGTCAAAGTGATACAAAACGGGCTAATTTCATGTAAAATAAACGATATGATTTCGTGTTATCAACAAGCCTTTCCAAGATTCTCCATGTACATGTTTAAAATACTTAATGTGTATGATATGATGACTTTACTACATACCATATATGCATAAGAACCTACTATATTAGCATATGGGATGTTATTCATATAAGCTCTTTCGATCTTAGTACTGAGACACTGATCTATACTCATCTTGAATTAAGGGTTTGTCAGAGTCACAACAGGCTTTGAATTTGACATTTCAAACTTGTTGATAATCTTCCTTAGGTATGTCTCTTGTGATAAGCATAATTTCGACTAATTTTTATCTCTTCAGATGTCAATCCCAAGAATCCAGGATGCAACTCCTAGATCCTTCATGTAGAACTCCTTATTAAGTTCAACCTTAACCTTCATTACATCCTCGACATTATTTCTTGTTGTGAGAATATCATCCACATAAAGCAACAAAATAAAAAAATGAATTTCCAGGTCAAAATCTAAACTAAACGCAGTGGTCGAACTGACTTTTAATGAAACCTATGTGTGGCAAGAACTTGTCCAATATCCTATTCTACTTTTGAGGAGGTTGTTTCAGACCATATAATGCATGTTCAGATTGCACACATAATCTTACTTTCCCTTTTCTGCATACCCTTCAGGTTGCCTCATCAGGATCGTTTCATCTAGATCTCCATACAAGAAAACAGTCTTCACATCCATTTGTTCCAATTCTAGGTCAAATTGTACCACCATGGCAAGTAACATTTAAATGGACTCGTGCTTCACAATAGGAGAGAACACGTCATTAAATTTGACACCTTCTTTTTGAGTGAAATCCTTTGCAACCAATCTTGTCTTGTATCTCTTTGACGTCACTCATTCAATTCTTTCCTTAACTTTGAAAATCCACTTACGGCTGGCTATCCTGGATCTAGAAGATTTATTGATCAGTTCCCAAGTGTAATTATCATGAAGATATTTCACCTCATCATCCATGGCCTTTAGCTATCCATTCTCTTATTTTGACTCCCCATAACTTCCTTATAGTCTCTAGGTTCTTCATCTAGAACCTCACTTACAAAAAATATGAAGGTTTGTCTGGTTTGGACTGAAAAGCGCAAATGGGCTTCGTTCCGCCTTCTTTTTAAACCCCCTGATTCCCTGGACCAATAACGGATGCTAACTAATTTAAGCCTATTTTCTATTTTGCTGAAATACCCCCACCCCGTGCTTTGATGTCTTTTTATTTTTTTCCATTTCAATTCTACTTTAATAGTTATTTTATTCCTAAAATTACACAAAAAAAAAGTATTCTAAAATTTAAATGTTTTATTTAATTTTCCATAATTTTTCATTTTTATTTTTCATTTAAATTTCTATTTTTATTTGAATTAATTGCAAAAAGTGTTTAATTGACCTAGTCGTGTGAATTAGGGTTTGATTCTTAATGTTTCCAATTTCTTCTTGATCCTAATGTTTACACACACTTAGGTAAATGTATATAGGACTTTTAAATGTCCATTTGATTCCTTGGTGATGTATTTTGGTTCATATTTCTTTTTGAAGCTTAACTTATTTGATCAATAGTTAGTATGTTTGCTTGATGATTGAGTTGGTTTGAGCAATTTATGTACACCTTCTTAGGCACATTTTTAGAGAACTTTCAGCCATTGACTTCTTGATGTTATGAATATTTCCCGTCATTTTTTAAGTCTTCTAACTATTTCTTTTGTGTGATACATTGCATGACTAATTGCCTTGATGTTTGATTGCTTTGTGACTTGTTTAGAGGTGCACTTGTTCGACCACTTAGGGATTGTGCTTCCTTATTGTTCTTAAGTTGGTTTCCATGAGGTAGTGTCTTTATTCTCATTTATATTTTATCATTCAAATTATTTACATTGATGATTTATGTTGCAAGTGTTTGAAGTGATGCTTACTTACTTTGTGATGTGAATCTTTGGCATTGTTTTGTGTTGGTTGCCCTTGATATTTGAAGAACTTGAATGACATGAATACCACTCCTTTACCTATGACTTATTTGGTTTGAATACATCTTTCCCTTATCTTATTTGATCATTTGATTAATATAACGATGATGATCCATTTAGTTGATACACTAGGGTTTGTTTGCTAATTGCTTGACCCTCTCCCATACATGAATACTTGATGTTTTAAAGCCATAATAGATATGGAATACATTATGTATGCTTCTATTTGGTTTCATCTAAATGATTCATCATATGTTCATTTGATCATTTCTTTGTCATGACTTAAGGTTTCTTTTTTAAAGATGACAATGTGTGATGGAATTGTTTATTTTTTATCATTGTTAAATGTGGTGTTTGTGTGAACTTTTGCAAACTTTTGGATGTGTTTAAATTGAATATTTTGTTCTTGTTTTCCCATCTCATTCCCCATATTGCTACCCTTTTGGCTTACTTTTTAACACTTCTTGATTACAGAACTAATTTCCACTTAGAGGTGTTTGTGACTATGTGCTTGTGTGATCTTGTTGTATCTTCCCCTTAAGCATGAATGTATGATGATGAGGAATTCCATAAGCTCTTTCTATTGAATTGTATGCCTTTGCATCTCTTTCACTTCACTTCACCTTCTTATTCCATGATAGGTTAGACAATTGACACATGGAGACAATTGCAACATGTGGTACATGAACACTAGAGCTTCGTCCCATACAACAACATCACAAGGTAATCACTCATCTTATTCTAATTTGAGTTCTTTAAATTAGAAATTGATTGTTGGAAGTGGACAAGGTATTCCAATTCAAGTGTCTGACCACACAACTTTCCCTACATCTCACAAACACAAACCTTTCACTGCTACAAAAAGCGCTTTTAACGTCAGACGTGAAATATGTTTTACCTCGATTAATGAAGCGAGGTAACGAAGGGCGTCATGAAAAATTGTCACTTAACACCTCGTTGAATTAAAAATCGAGGGGTAAATTTATATGCACATGGATTCGAACCGTAGCAGTAACAAATTTTATTATTTTCAAATAACTGGGGGTATGATTAATTATTTATTTTATCTTGGTTTATCCAAATAATTGAGAGGTATGATTATTTATTTATTTTAAAAAAAAAATGTTATTTTGTTTACCCAGAATACTCTATTGTTTATCTAGAATATTAAAATTAAAATTAAACTTAAGTTCATTAGGGATCTAGATAAAAATCAAATTCCCTTAAAATTTAGACTTTAGATCTTTGAATTATTAAATCTAGCTAAAGAGCAAATGTTGAGTGCAAGATTGTTCTTTAGGGATCTTGCATGCATTTGTTTTTGGTGAGAAAAAAGGTAAGATAATCAATATCAATAATAAATATTTTTTTTATACAAATAAAAATTTAATAATACAAACCTTGAATCTAGATGATTTTCTGCTCTTGCGATCCATCGTAAAGAATTTTTCCAATGAGATACAAAGTTCAAACAAGTTGCAAACATTATTTCAAGTTCTACTCATGTATCAACCACTTATAAGGAAACAACTACACATAAAATTAAACATCAAGACACGTCAAACAAATCCTAAGGGTCATTCGCAAGAGGTATTGGCATTAGGAACATAAGAGAAGGAAAACACCTAAGAACATTAAATTCAAATATCCATGTGTCAATTGTATAACCTATCATGGAATAAGAAGGTGAAGTGAAGTGAAAGAGATGCAAAGGTATACAAGTCAATAGAAAGGTCTTATGGAACTCCTCATCATCATACATTCATGCTTAAGGGGAAGGCACAACAAGATCACACAAGCACATAGTCACAAACACCTCTAAGTGAAAATTAGTCTCTGTAATCAAGAAGAGTTAAAAAGCAAGAAAAAAGGGTAGAAATATAGTGAATGAGATAGGGAAAAAAGAACAAAATATTCAATTTAAACACATCCCAAAGTTTCAGTTTCTAGTTTAAAGAACTCAAATTAGAATAAGATGAGTGATTACCTTGTGATGATGTTGTATGGGATGAAGCTCTGGTGTTCATGTACCACATGTTGTCAGGAGGATTGTGGGACATAGTGTGCATAACACAGACAATGTTAGTGGGAGCTAGGGAAGTTGTGGCAGTGTCATCCTGAGGGTGCAGACCTAGGATGCCTTTTTGCTTTGAAAGTCCGGTAGGGTAGGTCCATTGAGATGTAGGATAAGGGGAATGAGGTACTCCCCAAGGAGGTGGGCTTCATCCCCAAGGAGACCGGGGTGGATATTGCTATATGGATGAGAGGGAGTTGTTAATGGGGGACCATCAAAGAGTTAACCACCAAGTTTTCCATGCCCTTTATTATAGTTCTCATTGTTGCGTTTGGATCCAGAGTTATTGTTCGAACGACGATTGGAGTCTTGTTGAGAGGAGTCGTTGGAGTTGTGTTGAGTAGCAGTATGCAAGACAGTGTAAGAATTAGTGTTATGTATTTTTGGCAGACTGAATTCCTCCAAGGTGATCATAGTACGGGCCTAAAAGAATGATGATAATGGATTGCTTTAGTGGATTAAGGTAGCAACCCTATGGTATGGCTCAAAAAGACCAAACACCATGAAGAACTAAATGGTGATTGATAATAGGTGCTCCAACATTCTTCAATTGGTCAGAAAGTTGCTTAAGACGTTTGTAATAGGTAGAGACATTAGAAAAATCCTCCATGTGGGTGGATGAGAAGTCTTGTTCATGAGAAACGACATCTGAGGTTTGGTTGTCCTTAAAAATATCAGTTAAACGCTGCCATGCAACCACGACGATGGATTTCTTTTCCAAAATAGTGGTAAGGAGATCAATGGAGATGGTGAAATAAATCCATTGGAGCACTATAGAAGTAAGGGTTGTCCACATTTCATAATCAACATCAGTGGAGGCAAATATTTCTTTTCCTGGTTGCAGAATGATGTGATGGACCACTTTGTGAGCACGAGCGTGGACTTTAAACAGTTCAGCTAACATGGTGTAATTATCTTTCTCCATCTCAATAAAAAAGAGGATGTTGTTTTTGATATTAGTGATAACAAGCGGGGTGAAACTCTTGTCTATTGAAAGAAGATGAAGATTTGGTGGAGCTTTCGACCTTAGGAGAAACAGGCTCAAAATCATCACTAAAAGAGGAAGACATGATGCTAGAGGCACGACTGTTGCTAAACACAGTAGTGGCTGGTGTGGCGGAAGCACCGACAATGCATAAGGAAGTGTTGTAGTAGTGGCTATGCAACGGAGGTGGAGCTGCTAAAATAAATATAGTATTTATTTAATTAGTAACAAACACATTTAAAGGAAAAACACATTAATTTAGAATAAGTTAATAATATTTTTTTAATTAATTAAGACTTCCAAAATTAAATTCAAAATTATTAATATTTAAATACATTTATGTAAATGTTGATAGGACATTAAATTCAAATTTAATATCAATCTTAGAAGTTAAAAACTATAAAAGTATATTAGAATTTATTTTAAAAATAAGACAGTTCTACGAAAGAATACATAAATATGAAAATATTTTTATATTGTTAACCAAGCAATAAGAGATATATATTCAATTAAAATTTGTTTTATGTTTAGAATTATGATATAACATGAAAAATATTTTAAAAAAACTTCAATTGATTGTATCATTGTAATACTTCCTTCGTTTTAAAATGACTGTTGTTTAAGATTTTTATACAAAAATTAAGGAATGCAATGATATTGTCATAAAATATTACACTTTTACAAAATTAACCCTAATAATATATTGGAAATAGTGTAGAAAGTAAAAAGTTAACAACACAATTGGAAAATTAATAATTATTACCACATTGAAAAGTAAAAATCACAGTCATTTTAAAATACAGTTATTTTGAAACAGAGAAAATATTTGTTGAAGAGTATTTCATATTCAGAAGTTGATGTTAGTGAGAAGCTAAAAGCTTCTTAGACTGCTTAGTTATAATCAGTATTTTGATATTTTTCAGAAGCAGAAGCTTCTGAGGTTGCGTCTAGAAGTATGTTCAGTTTCTTGGTGATGGAGTTGAGTTTGTTAGCGTAGCTATTAAGTTTAACATGAAGGGTACTTTAGTATTTCTTAATTTGTACTGTTTGCTTAGTTATTAAGTTTACCTTTTGTTAGGTCTATGTGGAAATTTACTCTTTGTATAAAAAGACTAGTCATATATGTCATTTATAACAACAACCCTATTTTCTTTCATATATTTGGTAGTCGTCATTCTCTCATTACTTTCTGTCATATTTGATTCTTGTGAACCAGCAAATTAGTATTCGGAGCTCCGATTAAATTCACAGGAAAACACGAGTGAAACGTGAGGCGTTGTGTGATTGATTTTGTCTCTGAGTTCGTGTTGAATCTTTGAACAAAGTTGTAAAAGAATCACATTTTCTGATTCTGTGGGATTGGGAAATACTATGTTTGGTGAAGATCTGAGTGTACTGTACAAGGTTGAAGATGAACAGAAACGGTAATCTGAGTACTAAACTTCCTGTTTTTGAGGGTAAAAACTAGAACAGATGGATGATTCAGATGCACGTGATATTTGGTGCTCAAGATGTTCTTGAGCTTGTTACCGATAGCTATATTACAGTGTCAGTAGATGCGATGGAAGAAGAGAGAGAGATGCGACAGAAGAAGAGAGAGATGCACAGAGAAACAAGAGAAAGAAAGATCAGAAGGTGTTGTTCTTCATTTATTAGTGTGTGGGTGTGAATGTGTTTGAGAAGATTGCAGATTCAACAAAGTCAAAGGAGGCGTGAGACACACTGGTCAGATGTTACGGTGGTGACACATCAGTAAATAAGGTGAAGCTTCAGTCCTGAGAAAGAAATATGAGAATCTCAACATGAAGAACAATGAGAAGGTTTCAGAGTATATCTCTAGAGTGATTCTAATCACTAATGAGATGAAGGCTTGTGGAGAAACCCTTTCTGAACAAGTAATCATAGAGAAGATATTGAGGTCACTTACTCCTCAATTTGATTACATTGTTGTAACAATTGAATATTGTGAAGATCTGGACACCATGAGAATATAAGAGTTGCAAAGTAGTCTAGAGGCGCAAGAGTTGCGTCTGCCTGAAATAACTTCTGAGAGGAAAGTTGAGCAGGCTCTGAAGGCTTATTTTGTCAAGAAGGACCAGAAGCTAAAAAAATATGGTAGGTCTCAGAAGTCAGAAGTCTTTTATTCTGATGAGAAGAAACATCATAAGGGAAAAGAGAAGTATGACAAGAGAAGGGTTCAATGTTACTGTTGTTAGTAGTTTGACCACTTTGCTAAAGATTGTTGGTCAAACAAAGAAGCAAAGATAGCCAGAGGTGATTATGATGATGAACATGTGCTATTGATGTCTTATGAATTTGATGAGGAACTTGTGAGGTTGTCATTTTATGATTGTGAAGAGGATGAAGATGACTTTTAATATTCTGATTTTGAAGGAGTGTTTCTTTATGAGTTTGAGTCAGAAAATTACATTGAAGATTATGAAGATGAGTCAGAGTTAGAAGATGACTCTGAAGCTGAAGACAAGTCAGAATCTGAAAGTGATTATGAGACTGGAGGAGAATCAGAAGACGAGTCGGAATTTGAAAAAGATTCTACTTCTGAAGATGAATCGGAACCTGGAGGTTCTGAAGATGAGTCAGGACTTGAAAGTTATGAAGAAGAGTTATAGTCATAAGATGAATAATCTTTTGGATTCTCTGAAAATGAGTCAGATGGTGAATCAGATTCTGATCCAGATTTTGATGATGATCCAAAATCTGGTGGTGATCATGCTTCTAGAAGGGAAAATTCTGAAGACGTAGGTTATGGAGGACAAGCTTTTGGAGATGATCATGTTTCTGGTGGTAATCATGACTATGGAGGTGGACCTTTTGAAGAATGAGCTTCTAAAGGTAGTCCAGTCTTTGACAGTGGTCATGATTCTGAAGATGGAACTTCTGAAAGCAGAGGTTCTAGAGATGATCATGATTTTGAAAGTGGAGTTTCTGAAGGAAGAGCTTCTAAAGGCGATCCAACTTTCAAAGGAGGTGCTTCTAAAGATGGTGGTTTTGGACAAGGTCCAGAAGCTAACAAAGGTGGAGCTTCTGGTGGTAGTCGAACTTCTGAAGAAAGTCCAAAAGGAGAATCAGAAGTAGATTATGAACAAGTGAGTATTGAAGAAGTTCTCAAGAAGAAAGTGTGGTTGAAGACCATTAAAAAGAACTTGAGACTTTAGAAAGAAACAAGACTTGGAAGTTAGCTGGACTTTCAAGGAGAAATCTGCATTTCTGAACGAAGTTGCACACTGTAGCAACAAAAAAAACTTGCAGATATTCTAACGAAAGATGTCAAGACTGGACACCTTATCCATTTGAGGGATGAAATTAGTGTTGTAGATTTTAGATAATTGAATATGAATAAAGAGATAATGTTAAAGAGTATTTCATATTCAGAATCTTATGTTAATCAGAAGCTGAAAGCATCTGAAACTGCTTAATTAGTAGTATTTTGATATTGTTTACTAGCAGCGTCCAATAATATTAGTTTCCACACGTACACAATACTACCTTTAAACTCTATACAAATATGTAAAATCATTCTTTAATTCTTTTCAAAATTGAAACCAAACACTCACCTGAAATAGTAAAATTATGATATTAAAATCATTTAAATCTCACACCAAAAATAGTCCTATTTAAATAAAATTTATAGCGAGAATATACAAATGAAAACAAAACGTTAACGCCATAATAACGAAACGAAACTGAAGCAAAGCATAAGAGCAGCAGAGTAACCATTCTCTCTAACCGTAACCGTTTTCCATTCCAAAGCTCTTGTTATATTACTCCATTCCTCTCAGATCTCAATCGATCAATCCCTATCTCTCACCGGATTCCGCCATCTTCGGATTCCGACGGCGAGGTTTTCCGGTTTCCGGCATCTTCAGATTTCTCCGGCGAGATTTTACCGTTAAATATTGAACTACCGGTTAACGATAAGTCGATAACGATGATGAGGATGTTGTAGTCGTAGATATCGTTGTTGAAAAAGAAGAAGAAGAAAATGGATAATAGAGGCGCTTCATTCGTTGCTGTTAGAAGAACAACAGCGCATGGAGAAACCTGCAATTCAAATTCTGGTCAATATTTTCTTTTTATTTTTTATTTTTATTTTTATTTTTCAAAATTTCTTTTTAGCAATATTTTTCTCTCTCTATAGTTGTACTTGTCTAGTGGTCGTACCTCTATAATAGATTGATCATAAACCGTATTTTTGTTTTTTTATTTTTCGCTTTATTTTAGCTTCGTGATCTGATGATGGGTGATATTCTAAATTGCATTGGTAGGTGAATTTTTTTTTTTTTTTTTTTTTTTATATTTTACAATTCCACTATTAATTTATTTCACTTTTTTATCCCTGTAGATAGATCTGGTGTTCACCAAATTCATCTATAATTGGCTTTGTTTTTTTGTTTGTTTGTGAGGTTTATAGGTTAAGCTTGCTGTGATTATTATTATGAACACATAAATTGTTTGGGAAATTAACTTAGGATGAAATTTGTAGAATAAATGCTGTTAGAGTAGTCATTGATGGGTAATTTTGTTTTATTACAGCTGAGGCTGTGGCAGGATCAGCAGCATGGCTTGGTAGAAGTCTGTCTTGTGTATGTGTACAGAGAAGAGATAGTGATGCGTCTAGCTTTTTTGATTTAACTCTAGCCCAGGTTCTATTTCAATAATACTGAAGCTTCTTTTAATCTATGTTGGGTATTTCTGTTTCTAATTTAGTCACAACAAATTACCATAATGTTGAAATTTCCAATCCTTAGGAGGAATGCTTGCAGAGGCTACAGAGACGAATAGATGTTCCATATGATAGTTCTATGATTGAGCATCAGGTATCATTTCTATCACCGGTACTATTTTTCATTCTATGTAAGCAGTGTGGCAACAGTTATTGATGCACATAATTCCTTTTAACCTATGTAGTTATAGTTTTTTAGTCTTTCCTTGTGACTTTATTTTACATATGTTACATTATAGGAGGCCCTTAGGGCTTTATGGAATGTTGCATTTCCTGAAGAAGAACTCCGTGGCTTGATATCTGAGCAGTGGAAGGAAATGGGCTGGCAAGGGAAGGATCCATCAACAGATTTTAGGTTGATATTGTCGTTAATTTTTTCACTGTCAGATCTTGTATTAATCTTAATTAGTTGTTTCTAATGATTTTTAGTTGTATCTGTTTGTCAGGGGTGGTGGTTTTATTTCTTTGGAGAATTTTCTGTTCTTTGCTAGGAATTTCCCGGTATGATTTAAGTTTTGGGTTGTTCAGTCTAATTTGAAACTGTAACAAATAAATTACATAGGTTGTTACCACCCATGTATCTGTATCGTAAAACTTATCCTTCTATTTTTGTAGAAATCGTTCCAGGATCTTTTATGGAAGCGGGAAGGAGATCGGTCCGTGTGGGAATATCCGTTTGCTGTTGCTGGTGTTAACATCACATTCATGCTGGTGCAAATGCTTGATCTTGAAGCAGGTCTATTACTTTTCATGTTATTATCGTTTCTTGTTTCTCATCATTGTTATGTTAGTTTTTCTGATGACCAGATAAGTTAAATCATGAAACTATTTTAAAATTTAGGGTGACCTTTCAATGTTATATATGCTGACATTTTACTATTGAATAAATCAGTACACAAAGGGTCACCGCTAAATTACCTCTTGGGTTATTCATGATGACATATTGTTATAAATTGAATCAGTCTCAGGAACAGAATTTTTAATAAGTGTTAGAATTGTATAATATTTTCTAACAATAATATCCTTTGCATTTACAGTGAAGCCACGCACATTGGTGGGAGCAACTTTCCTAAAGTTTCTTGAAGGTAGGCTGAACTCCATCCTCGAGGAAAGGAATTTTGTCGTATCGAAAACTTGTGTCTAGAATATTATAGCATTTACTTGCACGTTTCAGTGTTAGCTTGCAACTTTCAGTAACTAAATCTATTCATGCTTGTCTTGCAGAAAATGAATCAGCTTTTGATCTTCTCTACTGCATAGCTTTCAAGCTGATGGATCACCAATGGCTTTCTATGCGAGCCTCATACATGGATTTTAATGTAAATATCCTTAACCTCAGCTTGTAGAAATAGGAAAAATATTATGGCTCAACCAAATTCCTAATCCATATAAAATTCAGTTAGTCAATTAAACTTTGGTCATTAACGGAAAATTTGCAATCTATTTTCTAATTTCTTCTATGCAAGTTGTAAATTGGTTCTTATACATCTTTTAGTCTGACCTTTACTTCATTCCCATAACAATTATTAATGTTCTGGCAGACAGTGATGAAATCTACACGGCGTGAGCTAGAGAAAGAGCTTCTTCAAGAAGAAGTATTGTGTCTTGAAGACTTACCCTCATACAAACTACTTTCATGATAGATATCAGGTCAAGCAACCCGTCAATCTCCTAGAGTTATAACGTTGATGGCCTTTCGCTGCTTCTATAATCTTCATGCCTGGCATTCAGCATACAATAACATTTCAGCAAGACAAAGTCAACTTTTAACCCTAATGTGAGCTTAAAATAACAATTTGCAAGGAGTAATTTGTGCTCCTGAAACGCGAAACGGTTATGTCAGCAAGGTTTGAGATGCAGTAAATAAGCTTTTAATCTAGTTGGAGTATGATGTTCTTGGCTCACACAATGTCATGAGTCTTAAAAATGTAAAACTGCTCGGTGTTAGATTTTTAATGAATTGTGGTTTGTAACTTCTGCATGTTTTTCTCTCAATACTTTCCCATTTGGAAGATATCACCGTCCGAGTTAGTTTTGAACCAACTATCTTCATGAGGCATTCAACATATGGGGCCTTGGGGAAACGTGCTTCTGAGAGTTGAGGCTAACAAATGAAAGCTACTTATCAATAATCACTTCACCAACTGATGGATCCATCCTAACGTGGCATGGTGCAAAACAGGTGTATCATAAACAATAAATCCAATATTTGTGCCATACCAACTTGTTTTCTTTGTGTGTTTTGCAATTCGAGTTTTGCTAATTGCGTGTTGCTTTTACGATACTCGATTATTTTACCGATTTCTTTTGAAATTATGCTTATCCGCTAGCAAGGGTGAAATGCTATTCACTTTCTGTCTTGTGACTTTTCTAGAGCCTAAAAAAGCATACAATAAAGCACTTGCTTTTAAAGGGGGAGGACAACGCATGAAATCCTTATTATATCTTATGATTTACAAGTTTGGGATACATATGAAAACTACCCACATGTGCCTACCATCTTAAGAGATGGCTTAAGATGTCCTCTGGACAAAAAAGGGAGAATTATTGAAAAATGAAGACAATGACAAAGAAGGATATAATGATATAGAAATAAGCTTGAAAATAGAAAATGAGCTAACAAAGATGAAAAGTCCTCAATAATCTAAGTTAAGGTTGGGCAACTTATCTTCAAATTAAGAGAATTAAAAACAATTGAGAGGAATATTATTGGACGGAGTGTATATTACAAACATAGTTTATATAAGATTATATTATTAACTAACTAACTTCTATTTAATAACCACATACAGAATTCGTAGTAACCTCATGTATAACTAACAGTCATCACATGTATAACTAGCAACTATCAAATGTGAGACTAAGAGTAATGACATGTGAAACTAGTAGTAACTACACATGAATGTGAGACTAAGTAATGACATGTGAAACTAGTAGTAACTACACATGAATGTGAGACTAAGTAATGACATGTGAAACTAGTAGTAAGTACACATGAAGTTAGTTATAATTGTCTAATCACATTATAACTAACTTCTAAAATTGGATTCCATGTCTAATACTCTTAATTCATATTTTTTAAATTTTATATTCTCATTAATCCTGCTATCAAATCTTGCTTCTTTTGATGATTTTGTTAGAATGTCATCCAGTCACAATTCAGTCTTAAAATATTCAATCTTCAATCTTTGTCTTGAATTTTTCTAAGAGTATTTCTTAACCCACCCCATGTAATTCTTACACACCATCGAAATTCCACAAATACTCCTAAAAATCGGAAATATATTTCCGGTGCGCACCAATTCATTCGTTTTTCAAAATTTTTCTAGAAATGCACTTCCGGTATAAAACTGGAAATACACTTCCAGTTTTGTTTTCATTTGTCATCATCATTCTTTCTTTGGTTTGGTTGATTCTTGACAGTTCTCTTTCAATATCGGAATCCTCTCCGTCTTCGGTAACTTGGAAAATAATTATAGAAAACAGCCTAAGGAAAATTACAGCATTGTAGAGAAAAGCTACAATTCACTTCCAACTAGGATACCTGGTACTGCATACTCCAAAGCACTTTTGGTATGCTAAAACTGCAACTTTTGCATACTCCCTTTAGTAATTTGAACCTTTATACAAAATCGAAAGTGTACTTCCGATATTATATCGGAATTGTATTTTTAGGAAAACTTTATTGTAAAAAATTTTGGGTGCACATCGAAAATATATTTCCGGTTTTTAGGGATATTTTTGGAATTTCACGTGGTGCCTAAGAAAAGCAAGAGGTGGATTAATAAATTCCCTTTTCCAATTCATCTTCATTAGAACATGTGGCCAATTGATCATCCTCATAGAGACATAGAATGACTTGGTTTTGTTCACTTGAGCCATTCACATACATTCCATGGTCTAATGTGCACTTGTCGAAATCTAACTTGATCAAGTAACTATCAACCCTCTTGTTCAATGTCCTAGGTACTCGCTTCAATCCAACGGATATTTTTTCAACCTGTACACCATATTCTTTTTTCGTTTAACCTCAAAACTAGAAATAGATGCTCTGACTCCACGTATGAACCAGAAATGAAGACAATTAGATAATTGGTGATCTTGAAAGGGTGACTATAATCTCCTTTTCGGTGGCGCAAGGTGATTTGCATGGTTAACACTTCAAAGCTCAAGTTAGTTCAAGATGAGTATAATGAAATTTATAGATCATATAGTGTCCCTTGCTCTTAGCATGTGAACCATTTTTTCATATTGAATCAAGTAGAGTGGGCTTGAGATGGATAGGTATTTAGTCAATCGGGCCTTTTGGTTGGTCCATAACAATTGCTCTCAAGGTTTCGTCGGGCACTGAAGGAGCCATGGGAAACCTTAAGTATCATTGACCGACCTCTATGACGTGATTTAATGTGGAATATAACTGAATTTCCTTAGATCAGTATTGAAAAAGTAATGGGGTACAAGCGCATTTAATGTGTTCCCATTTATGAAACTATTCTTCACCCATTCTAGACATGTGTGGTGATGTAACCAAATAGGATATGGCGCAATTTACATGGTACTTGAGTGCACTCGAGTTGGCGTGTATTCGTGAGTGAAAATTAAGTTGTTGATCTTATGATTTCTTTTCGCAATACAACCCGATCTTGTTGCTTATAAATAAAGTGAGTTAGGTATTTTGAATTTTTTGCAACCTTTTAGCTTTCAAGCTTTCAGTTACTTTCCAGAAAAACGTCTTCGTTCTTTCTTTGAGAATATCATCAGAAGTGGTTCAGGGCTTTTTTGAAAGCTTTTGGCTTCCTTCATTCCTCCTACTTCATCAATCTCCAATAACCAAGTACCTTCTTAATTCAAGATTTTTGTTTAACTTTCCATATTTTCTAGTCAGAATGAGCGATAATATTGTTATTCTTAATGAGCGGTTCTAGAGTGGAAATTTCATATGGGCCAACCCATGATTCTTATCAGCCTTCTCTTAGTAGTGATCACATAGGACTAGAAATCATATACACATCTAAAATTTTTGGCTCAGAAAGGATATCTGGAATTCCTTGGAGGAAGAAACTTATTTCAGGTCATTAGAGGCTTTTATATCAAATGTTTGCAGAAGAACAAATTGCGCGAAGTCCTTTTCCCCTACCTCCTATCGAAGGAGGAGGTGAAAGCCAATTTGCAAAGCAGATAACTTCCTAGAGATTTCATTCAAGTTTGTCTATGGACTAAAGGTTGTGAACCTAGCGACGCTGAGGTGCTGGAACACTTAAATCTTCAATGTTCTCTAGATGTGCTGATGTATGATTGGGTAGATGAAAAAGTAGTGGGTAATTTCTCGGATTTGAGCACGAAAGTCGCCCTTGGCAATGCTGACAATGTGGTCGACAATCCTTTAAAGTGGTTAGTCCTTTCGATATACGAGAAGGAGAGAATATGCAATTATTTTGATGAATGTTTGGTTTCATTTCATGAATGTTTATTTACGAGAGTAAGAATTCTGTTGTCTTTTTCTAAATTCAAAATAGTCGCTCTAAAACATTTAAAATTTTCTCCTTCCTAGATTCGTCTGGGGTCATGGGCATATATAAGGATCTTCTAACTGTGTTTCGAGCATAAGTCCTAAAAGTCCCCTCTTAGTTTGTTCTTTCTCTTTTCCATCCTATGTGTACTTTCTTAAATAACTTGGACAATCCGGGGCTTGTTTACTTCTATCTCAATCAATAGTGGTTCGACCCCTTTACTCTAGATTGAGGCGATTTTGTGGGACATGTTTATTGGTGAAACCCCTCACTCTCACCGATCACTCTATTTTCTATTACCTTCATATTGATCCTCCTCTCTCCTATGGGATTTTGTACCCAAAATATTGGTTAAAAATCCATCTTAACTTGTCTTCTTAATCTTATTGTACTAAGTTTGGTTCTCTTTCTCTAGATGAAGTGACAATGAAAGAGGAAATTCAATACTAGTTTCAAGGGCTTGGCCATGAGGACAGGTTCGACCTTGGTGAGGTGCCTTCTACGTGAAGAAAAGCTGAATTGATACTCATGTTATCTTGAGTGGGTTAATCTTGAGGAGAGGAGGAAGATATTTGGTGAGAGCATAATCTTCATGCATTTTTACACACTTAATTGTATTTTGAAGATAACATGGATAAAATAATCAAGTTGAATATATTATACAACCTTGTAAATTCTTAAGGTATTAGGGTTGTGGTGAATACAAGGACTTCTTCCTCTGCCCTCACTCCTTCTCTTACCCTAATTTTAGAAGATTTTGACTCAACACATGAGGTAGATCATCTTATGGATGTTGTGGCCACTTTGATGTTGGGAGAACCATTTTGCCTCTGATTTCAACAAAGAGGGCCCGAGATGGGGTAACTTATTTTATAAAAATATTGGACATATTCTATTCTCGTCTTCCTCACACTCTTGGGGAGGTTGTTACACTTGTTTCAGTGTCAGATTTATTCTTCATCCAAAATATCCCTGAAAAGGATAAGATGGAAATGGACTTTGATCTTGCTTACAACATGTTCAAAAAGGCTTCTATCATTTCTCTTGTCTCTGTTAGATGAGGTAATGTTTTGGCATTGGGTAGTCACTTCAGGGAGATAGATACTTGGAAAGATAAGGTTTAATCTATGAAGATGAAGTAAACCAACCTTCAGAAGGAATTGGTTATGTTGCGAGATGAAGTTAAAGTTGTAAACTCTTTGCAAAATACAATGAAAATGCATAGCTCCCCTTCTGCCCTGAAGGCTCGTGTGACCAAGATGGATGGTTCTCTTCAAGATGCAGAGAAGTGGTATAATCTTGCTCATGATTTTGTTGAGGAGAATAATCGCCAGATGAAAGAGCACCAGACAACCATTCTTCAAGCAATCAAATCCTGTGTATCATCCTTGAAAGCTCTCCAAGACAAAGTGGTTGGTTTGAGGCGGGAATTCCACGACTCTCTTGAAAGGACTATGCAATATGTACTCAAAATATGTGAATGTTATGTGCAGCAAGCGAGGAATTTTTTCCCCGATGCAGTAATTTTTGTTGAGGCGTTGAACCCTTGTAAATCTACTTCTAGGGTGACCCAGGGTGGTGGTCCCGGTGCCTCGACTTCAAATGTTCCAGCTTGATTTTTTTGCACTGTGTTATTTATTTCTTGAAACATTTCTTATACCTTTGTACCTTGGGTATAAGAATATTTGATATTTTATGAAATAATTTCTATTTAGCTTGTCTTCACTTTATTGTTGTTTAAAAATTCTTGTGACTTCGAGGCTTGATCTTTTACCCAACTAAGTCTTTATTAACTTAGGAATTTAGGTAGGACCACCATCGTTCATTGGACACTATAGAATATCTATTTTGGGTGTAAAAGCCTTAGTTGTTGTCTTTATGAAGAAAACAACGTATTTGATTGTAACGAAATAGAAATTATGCTTCTAGAACTTTCTTGCTTTTTGAAACTAAGTGCATTGAATAATTTCAATTAACATTTTGTGTGTCAAACTTTCTCAATGTTCTTAATGTTTGTCATAGTAGTGTATTAATTCATATATCACACTTGGTGATTTGCTTGTGTTTCATGGGGTGAGGCCTGGGATCGGTAAAGTCAACGTCATATGAACGTACTTTATAATATGTTTCACATCACATAGTCTTGTTCCCTGGCCAAGGGTAGAATCCTCATCCCGACCCCCGAGGCTTGGCTCGGATTAAGGTGGACATCGTAGGGCTCCATCACCTATGCCATTGGATTGGATAGATTCGGTGGGGGTGCGCCAACTACGCAGAAGTTATTTTAATAAACCTTGAAACTGAGGTTCGCGTTTGAGTCGTATTAGAACAGTAGAAGTGCGCTAAGTCTGTATCAAATATGCACTGGGGTATTGAATATACTGGAGCCGTATCAAAATCACATATAAGTTTTAATTGTGTATCATATACATATTCATACAGGTGGCGTTTAAGTTGTATCAGAATCGCAAAAATGCGTTAAGTCTGTCTCGGATATGCAAAAGGGTCAAAATGAATTTAGGTCGTATCATAATTGTAGAAGCACGTTTAATGTGTATCGGGAAGTAACCGGGAGTAAAGTGTGCTTTAATCTATATTTTAATCGCATAAATATGTTAATTTCATACATGATACACACTTAGACATTTGTCTTTGTTCCCCTGTTTTAAGCGTTCTAGCAGAAAGAGAGACAAAGATGCATACAACAGAGAAAGAGAATATATATATATATATATATATATATATATATATATATATATATATATATGAAGTAAATTCTTTACAAATATATAATCAAATGACGGCGTGGATAAACCTTCAACAGTTATCTTGGCATGGTCGGATGACGTCTGGAGTCTTTGGTCGTTATCTTTTATCGAGGCTTCGAGTTGAATGTGCTTGACGCTTTAAAGTGTATCCTTTTATTGGATGGTGTCAGAAGTACATTGCCTCACATTTTCTTGTTTATGTTTATTTGGTTATCGTCTTCTTCGGTAAAGAAACTTTAGGTCATTCATTGAAACTTTGAGCTCGCTGAATTGCTCTGGCCAACTCTTTAGTGAGGCATTTTTCGATCATCGGGCATAGATTTCCCATCTACCTTCTTTTCTCTAAGTAGGTATCTATCTCAATTAGATTTTAGGTTCTTTAGCGACAAGTATAACTTTTGGTCCGCTTCTCCGAGAGCTGGAAGGATGGTTAAACATTGATGGTGTACTTTACTAGGCTCGTCCAGTCATTCCTTTGGAACAAAGATATAGGGGAACGATTGGAAGTTTCTATCGAACGGTCTCTGTGCAACTAGAGTTTAGGGTATCCTTCTTTTATTCTCGATGCATCAAGTGGAAACATGTGGTATCCACAGGAGGCGTGGTGGTGTTGGATTGACGCCCAAAGTTAACTATGAACTTGTTGAATCCTAGCCCTATTAACTATAAAATTGTGGTATCCAAGCACTATTAACTACAAACTTGTGGTATCTTGACACATATATCTTGGTAAGATCCCTGACAAGAAGAAAACACAAGGATGAAATTAGCTCGGAAGATGAGTTGTGAACTTTCGGCCCGACCTTCAAAGAAATTGCCTTCAAATCCTGGCGTAACCCTAGGTCTGGATATGGTATCTTTTCCTTTTATATTTTGAGGTGTTCTCTAGGAAATCAGAGATCTTTTGGCGAGGGATTGAGGCGGAAATGATGACTAACCAAATCGACTATGACGAATCTTTGTGTTCGCTTCCAAAAGCTATTGATCTTGAGGTCTAATAGAGCTATGAGTTATGAAGTCGAAAAGAGAATGTGGATTCATAGTAAACATGGAAATTAGAATTTGATTTATTCTTGATTTGGTAACCTGAGGATGTTACAAAGTGGAAAATTAGAGACTAGATCTGAAATTGTGGAAATCGTAGGAAATATAAGTCGATTTCGACAAGCGGTGTCGTTGTTTCATTCAGGAACCAGAAATGGATGCTCTAGCTTCGCGTTGGAACTAGAAATAAAGATTGTTGGATACTTGGTGATCTTGAACATTGGCTCTAATCTCGTTTGTGGTGGCACGGGGTGGACCTTTATGGTTACCACTCCAACGCCCAAGTCAGGTCAAGATTCAAGATGAATATAGTGAAATTGGAGATCAGATATTGTCCTTTGCTCTTAGCATGTTTTTATATATTATGTGGGCTTGAGATGGATTGGGCCATGGTCAATTGGGCCTTTTGGCCAGTCCAAAATAGGGTCCATTGAGGAAGGTAAACTTTACATAAAGTTGGAGCATGTTTTAACCTCTATATGCTACAATGGCTACAACTAATCTTATGGTTTAAAGTCTAACAAATGGTGTATAAACTTCATTGAAACCAATGTCAGAATTTTAAATAAAGCCTTTTTTCGACCAATATTACCTTATGCTTGGAAATTTTACCTTTAGGATTCAACTTGAAAATCCACCTGACTTATATTGCCTTCTTACTTGAATAATTGATCATTTCCTAAGTCTTATTCTTTTCAATGGCCATGATGATATCTTCAGTCATTGCACCTTGCTAATTTTTATCTTTCATAGCTTGAACATGATTTATTATCTCAGACTCAACCATCATGCTTTATTCAATTAGATCGCCATTTTCTTTTATAACTAGTAGTCATCACATACCTAACTAGTAGTAACCCGAACTGAATTTAATAGTAACTAGTAATAACCACATGTGAAGTTAGTTATAATTGTCTAATTACATTATAACTAACTTCTAACTTCTAAAACTGAGTTACATATCTAATAGTCAAGTAAAAAATAAAAATTTATTGCACGGTGTTATTGTTACAAAAGTGGATATATGAAAAATGGTGTCCGATATATATATATATGAAGAAGATGGAAAAGGTCAATAAGAAGACAAAAATCGAAGAGAATTGATGAAGAGCTTACATTTCATTCAAAGAAGGTCGTTGCAATAGAAAGGGAGATCCACATGAGCATGTGCAACATATTGAAGATCGCATAAGTTACTACCACGTCAATGAGGCGACAAAGTGTAAGCTCTTTGCACTAACTCTGACTGGATTGACTAGGATCTGATTCAAATTCTTGTTCGATAGGATCGACGGTTTGAGGACCGACTTGTGTGAGAACTTCACCGCTCACTTCATGACCTAGAAAAGGCAACTTGTGACTAAGGAAGGCAAAAAACCTGTATTAGTGGGTATCTGCGGATAAAACACGTCACAAATATGAATTTGATGGCTTATTGGATATTCAGAAGAAAAAAATTAACATATATTTAACTACCTGTTAGTTCGCGTGTACGAATACATATTTAATAATACATGTACATGTGTGTATCTATATTTGTATCCGTTAAAAATCGTTACGATAAAAATATATTCTATTAACTATTCCAAAAAAAAATTGAACAAATTATGAAGGCTTGCATAATATCTTACACACCTTAGTGAATCATCGACCTACACCTAGAATTTGCTTTTCAACCTAAAATTCTACTTAGGTTTTGATATTATAAATAAATCAGAAAAATCTGGTTCAATTATCATCATATTCTTATATTCTTATATTAAATGAAAAAACTTTGATTCATTTTGTCATATTCTTCTATGGGATCCATTAAAAAAAATATTCTTGTAATAATAATATAGTCACATGACATTGTACAATCATACTTAATTTAACCAAGAATGGGTATAAAAACGTTCTTACGAAAATTATTAGTAATTAATTTTAATTATTGATTGATATCGAAGTGAAAAGTAGGGATTCGGTTTCATCGTGCCAAAATAATTTGGAAAGAATAGAAAAATCTTATTATAGAGATTACTTTAACATAACCACTTATTAATATTAAAATCAAAGGTTTAGTTTCGATTAACTTTTTAGATTTACTTTTAGAGTAAGTATATTCTTTCTTTTATTTTATATATATATATATATATATATATATATATATATATATATATATATATATATATATATATAAAGTGAGGATCAACATATTCAAAGAGTAAGTTTTTTTAATTTACTCCACAATCTTTACATACAAATTATGCAATTGAAACCATTTTAAATAAATTTCACTGACAAAATTTTTATAATTGTGACACCATTTGGATATTGACAAATTAAAAATTTAAATTTTATTATTTACTTTATTTTTCTTATAAAATCAATAAAAATGTGTTAGTCTTTAATTTATATCAAAATATTAGTATAACAAATAAAAGATATTTATGGTAAGATTCTCTTTTTAAATATTAAGCATAATTGAAAAATAATTAAGTGAGATACTCTTTATATGAAATTAATAAATCTTAAGCGTTAGTTAAATCCAACGATTGATATTACGAGTTCTCATTTCTCATAATAGATATCTGCTCTCACTGGATACGCTCTCATATATATATATATATATATATAAGGAGGAATCAAATTACACCATGAGTTACACTCACTCAAAAACGTCACTTCAGATTAATATTTTTTAAAATCAACCGTTGGATTGAAATATACCACCATATAGATCATACTTATAAAGTTTGAGATTAATCTATAATGAATTACTATGTCATTGAACTTCATCAAAATTAACGTTATATGAAAGTTCATTTTGACGTTAATTTTTTGATATCTTGATCGTATTGTAAACCATTATAGATTAATCTGAAACTTTATAGGTATAATCTATATGATGGTATGTTTCAATCCAACGGTTGATTTAAAAAAATATTAATCTGAAAAAACGTTTTTGAGCGAGTGTAACTCACGGTGTAACTCTTCGGGTGTAATTTGATCCCTCCTCTCTCTCTCTCTCTCTCTCTCTCCTAATTTCACTTTACCTTCTACAATTATCCATCACCCTCCATTGTTCCAACACTCTCTCTCTCTCTCTCTATATATATATATAGAGAGAGAGAGAGAGAGGGAGAATATTTACAAAAAATGTCATTGACTAAAGTAACATTACATGAGGGAGTATTTATAGGATACTAAAAATACAAATTGGAACCAAACAAGTCCAAAAAACAGCACAAAATCAGAAAACACAAGGTGGAAATCGATTTCCTAAAACATGGAAATTGATTTCTCCAATTGAAAAGGAAAACAGGAAAACAAATTGAAGTTGTGGAAATCGATTTCCCTTATCTTGGAAATCAATTTTCTCTTCAAAATTTCCAAATTTCTACTTCCATAAGTGTGTTTTTAATAAGATGTTTCCTCCAATATGCTTCCAGGAGCTTCCATAATACATTTGAGTTATTAAGGACTTTCAATACATTAGCTTAATTCAAATGGTCAAAGTTCTCCATGTCCAAGTTCAACTTCAACTTCTTGAACACATCATTTGTGACTCCCTTTGTCAACAAATCTGCAACTTGTTCTTCGCTTTGACACTATCTCAACCTCAACTAACCTTCACTCACCAGATCTCTCAAGTAATGAAATATTATCTCAATATGCTTGCTCCTCCCATGTGGAATGGGATTCTTAGCAAGGTTAATGACTGGAACTTTATCAACTAAGAGTGTGACAGCTTCTCCAACATTGTTGCCTAGCTATTCCAACATATTCACGGCTTGGCACACAAATAACGACGTAACGATATACTCGACCTCACAAGAAAAGAGTGCAACCATCAGTTCCTTTTTAGAACACCAAGAGATTGGTTCTCCTCTGAGCATAAAAATATATCCACTCATAGACTTTCGATCATCTTTATCTTCGCGTCAATCAGAATTAGTATAACCGAGCAAATCACATTTTCTACCTGTATCTGTTGCAGAAAAGAGAATTCTGCAACCAAGAGTTTCTTTGACATATCTTAGGATCCTCATAACTACTTCCAAGTGAGACACCTTAGGTCTCTCCATGAATGTACTAGTAATACATACACTAAACAGCAAATCTGGTCGCGTATTGCACAAGTAACATAATGATCAAATCAACCTTTCTATATTGAGTATGATCCATGTTCTGCCTCTCATCACTTTTGGAAAACCGTAACCTTGCTTCAGCTAGTGTATAGGCAGCATATCAGTGCTCCATATCCCAACTCTACAATATCTCAAGTGCATACTTTCTTTGGTGCATGAGCAGACCCATTTTTTACTTGTGGAACTCTATGTCAAGGAAGTATGTCATAATGCCAAGGTCACTCATCTCGAATTATTTCATAATTTAACTCTTGAACTTAGAAATACTCATCTCATTGTTTCCTGTGATTAACAAATCATCCACATATAGGTAAACTATAATCACATCTATGCTTACATATAACTTCATATAAACACCATGTTCGAACACACATTTCTTGAATCCAACATTAACTAGGAAACCATCAATGCGTTTGTTCCAAACTCTAGGATCTTGCTTCAAACCATAAAGAACTTTCTTCAGTTTGTAGAGTTTTCCCTCTTGATTTGCCACAACAAAATAAGGGGGTTATTCTACATAAACTTCCTCCTCAAGCGGATTGTTCAAGAATGCGAATTTTACAACCATTTTATATATCGAACAGTTGTTGTAATTTTCAATGCTAATAACTAGCCTTATGGTTTTTATCCTAGCAACAAGTTCAAATACCTAATCAAAGTCTCTACCTTCTCTTTGTAAAAATCCCTTTGCAACTAATCCGGCCTTATGCTTGACTATTTCACTTTTGGGATTCGCCCTCCCTTTATAGACCCATCTCACACCAATTGGCTTCTTTCGATGCAGTATATCAACCAAATCCTAAGTATTGTTTTTCTCAATCGATTTTAGCTTCTCTTTAATAGCACACACACACTTTGGATCGTTTAATGCCTCTTTCGTACTAACAGGCTCATATTCGTCCATAAGCACAAAGTGAACGATATTACCATAATGATTGATATCGCCATCCCAGAATACTTCACAATCTTAGAGGCTCTAAGGCAAACCTATTGGCCTAGTTGTCCGTCTATTGTTTTTCGCGGTTTCAGCTTTGATAGGTTGTTGTACAGAACCTCATGCAACATGATTTTCTTCATTTTCATTGTCGTAACTAGTTATAGGATTCTCGTAACCGATTACGCCTTATGTCATGCTAGGTCTAGTAGCCTCGGGAATAAGAAAATTGCGCTTGTAAACTATTACACCATTCTGGTAACCGATTGCAAGACCTGTAAAAACATTTTTCTATTGTCAAAACGCCTCAGTTCGTCGACCACAACATCTTGACTAATCATGATCCTATTGTTTGCAACATCAAACAACTTATAACCACCAGTAGGATGATAACCAACAAGCAACATCATCTCAAATGAGTCGGAACGTTCAAAATGCTCCCGGACTAAAAACTCTCAAATGACTTAAGCTTGGTTTAAATCCAAACTATACCTCTTATGGAGTCACCTTATCAAGCTTCATTGTAGAGCACCTATTCAACAAATAGGCGACTGTAGAAACGGCTTCTCCCCATTGCTCTTTTGGCAAGTCCTTTCCCTTTAACATGCTTCGAACCATGTTCATTATGAACATTTTTTCCTCTCGACGACAGCATTATGTTGTGGCATGTAAGGTGGCACAACTTCACGCACTATCCCATCTTCATCATTATATTTCCCACACTCATTCGAGGTATATTCACCTCTACCATCTGTTTTCATAATTTTAAGTTTGTGACCACTTTTCTGCTCAACCATGGACTTGAATATTTTATACACGTCAGATACCTCATCATTTCTCTTAATTATGTATGTCCATAGTTTCCTACTAAAATCATCGGTAATAGTAATAAAGTACATATTGCCACCATACGAGTCGACTTGGATTGGACCGCACACATCGGAGTACACCACCTTAAGGTGATGTTTGGTCTATGACATGTATCCTTGCTGAAACTACTCTTGTGTTGCTTCCCTTGCACACACTCGTCACATATCTCGGTTAGAACATTAATTTTTGGCAACTCAGTTACCATACGGTCCATTTGTAATGGGTTGAGGTCTCAAAACTTGAGATGTCCAAGGCCGTAGTGGCACAACCATTCATCACGAATTGATGTTGTAGCAAGACACATATGCTCCATCATTTTCAACTCTATCTTGGAAGTCCTATTGGAAACCATAGGAGCTTTAAGGACTAAAACCCCATTTGGGTCCAAAACGCGCAAAATCTTGTTTTCCATGCGAATCATGTAATTCTTCTCAAGTAATTGGCAAATTAAGAGATTACATTTGATTCCTGGAATGTATAAGACATATTTGATCAAGGAATGACCATCATCCTTTCTCATGATCAAAACATCATCGACTCCCATCGGCTGCTAAAGTGGTATCGTCCACGGATTTTACCTTATTCTTTGTGGCTTGATTGATTTTGACAAACCAATCATTTCTACCTGTCATATGTGTTGAAAAACCAGAATCTAAGTAGCATTCATCACTGCCTCAGACTCCTTCTCGAATCGTTACCATTATGTTTTGCTCCGAACGCGTTTCGGTAGCATTCCTCGAACTGCATCAATTGTTGTTCAGCAACTTGCAGTTGCTACTGCTGCTATCCATCAGCTTATTACTGCCATAATTCTCCTATGTGGTCATGACCAGAAGCGTGTTTTCTTCATCCACCTCCTATCGAGCAACCTTAACTTTATCGCATTGAATTTCCCTTGATTTTGTATTGCAATCTCTTGCGAAATGACCGTGTCTATGACAATCATAACACTTCACATTACTCTTGTCAATCTTCTTGGTGTAGTTTCTTTGACCACACTACCTTTGGAGCTTCTCTCACCACTTTGCCCCATAGGACCCTTCAAATTTTCCACTAAAATTATGAAAATTCGCCTTTCCTCTCGAAGGCCATTTTCATTTTGATCTTTTACTCTTCTCGTTGAACCATGCTTGTAAAAAATTCTCTGTTTTAGCCTTGGTGTTTCCCCTTTCATTCATTCTTTGCTCATGAGCCTCAAAAGAGCTTTGAAGCTCATCTTTACTCAATGACGGAAAATCCTTCAAATCTTTAATCTCCACTACAATGTTGTTAAATCTTAGTGTTAAAGAACACAACATTTTCGATACAACATTCTGCTACGTAACAATTTCTACGCAAGATTAAGATATATGTATTTACTATTCTCTTTTATTTAAATAGTAGATTTTTGAAAAATAGTAGATTTTTAATATCATGTAATCGCCATATGAGATTACACATAGGCACCAACAAATAACATGTACACATAATCGCCATATATTATTTAGGTAAATATTTTGAAATAATTGTTATTTGCAAAATTAAATTGAAACATAGGGTTATAGCTGGAAAATTTTCCCCGAAAGGTGTACTTCCGGAAGCATTCAAAATGCATTTGATTTAGTGCAATGTCCTTGTATGTTCAATCATAAGAAATGATACAAAGTAAGTATTAAATTTTGTATGAGGGAGATATAGTTGGTTAATACATAACTAGTTCTAACTTTCATCTTGATTTCCAAGTCTCTTATAAAGTATACTATCTTTTATACAAAATATAGAAGTGACTCTCACTAAGTATGTATTAGTTTGAGGTGCGTCAGTCTGAAAGTGCATTTTCAGATTTTACGGGCTTTATTGGTATTAAATTTCAGTACACGATAACAAGTAAAGCAAAACCAGATTGGAATTTATCATTCAAACTGAGAAAATGTTTCAACAGAAACAACATAAATTTAACATCCAAACCAACAAGACAACAACCAAACTTTAACTAATCTCAAAATATAGTAGGGCAGATCGACAATCATCCACAGATCTTTACTCATAGATCCAGGAGTGAAGGCTGCTTTGCCAGTTAGCAGCACCCTCAGGGAACCACAAAGCAATTTCCTTGTTAGCACTTTCAACAGCATCACTTCCATGAATAACATTCCTACATAAAAAGTAATACTAATTAATCACACTGCTGAATCCATTATCAAGACTCAATGTAAAACCATGAGACAAACAAATCTATACCTGCCAATGTCAATGGCAAAGTCACCACGGATAGTTCCAGGCTCAGATTGAGCAGGGTTTGTGGCACCGATAATCTTCCTTCCGGTTGTCACAACATTCTTACCCTCCCAGATCATAGCAACAACAGGGCCGGAGATAATGTAATCCACCAATCCACTAAAGAAAGGCTTGGCAGACAAATCAGCATAGTGCTTCTCAGCAAAAGCACGCTCCACATTCACAAACTTCAAACCTAAAAATCAAATCACAAAAATCATCATCATCACATACAATTACAAAACAAAAAAACCTAATCAAATCCACTTCAATAATACATTAGAAAATAGCATAAAATCTAAATTCTAAAACAATTATGAAATGAAAAAAGTGTTAACTTCTATTTGATCATGATCATGGAACAAAAGGGTTACCTTTCAAGTAGAAACCCTTTTTCTCAAACCTGCTAATAATCTCACCAACCTAAAAAACAAACACTTTACAGTCAAAAATTACCAAATTTTCAGCATGAAACATGCATCAACCTATACAACAACAAAAAATTCATCAAGCCAATTTCATCCATTCAAACACAACTTCAACAACAACAAAAAAACCCTAATTCAAATTGAAATTGAAAAATCACATGTAACTCCAAAAAAACGAATTTTGATCGGAAATTTCCACAAATAATTACCAGATAAAGATGATTCATAATGAAATCAAGCATAAATCATCAATTTTTCATAGTAACTGATCAGATTCAACGAAAACTACGAAGAAAAAAAGGGTTTGCAAGAAGGGAACATACGAGGCCTCTTTGAACGCCATCAGGCTTGATCATGATGAAAGTTTGTTCGGCCATGTTGGTTTCTGATTGGTATTGAGTTCAGTTACTGTGGCGGTGTAGGAGAGTGTGAGATATGATGAGGAAGAACAAGTGGGGAGAGAAAGGGGGTTTATATATGGCTGTAGAGGAACCCTAAACCTAATTTCACAAACGAATATTCGGCCTATAAAGTTAAAGAGTCATTTTCCTATAAAAAAAATTGTTATTTTCGAATCAATCTTTTGAGGTGTTAATGTGACCTAATTACAAATTTAATTGAGATTAAATATTTTAAATTTCTTACAAAAATTTTAATTTAATTTTTTTAAAATTTATTTAATAATTTAGTTTTATTTTTGCAATTTAAAAAGGAGATATTAAGGATGACTTGTTCTGAGTGACAATTACGATTACGGGTAGAAATAAGTTGGGTCGAGTTATTTTGTATAAATCTGATCTGTTAAAAATTTTAAAGTTTAAGTTTGTTATGTGGCTAATCATAGACTTATTTTTGAATCGAGTCTGAAATTTATGAAAGTCTGATTAGCCTGTTAGTCTACGTGAATGACTATTATATGTGAATATTTTGTAAATATGCAATTCAATTAATGTTTAAATAGAATCGTCTAGACTAAATACTTATTTGCATTGATTTATTCAAGTTTAATTGTTAAGATAAGTTTTGTTATATTATTTGTTTGGAAGAATTTATAAAAATAACTTATGACATTGTTCATACGGATTTTTCAGCTTATTTTCACAAGTTATTCAAGATAATTAAATTTTATTTTTTTTGTATTTTAATTCAAAATACAAATACATATAATAATAAAGTTCCACACATTCAAAGGGTAATATAAGAAGGGACAACATTAATGGCTCTCAAAAATTCTATTTCGAAAGATGTAAATGGAATCAAAACCCTCAGCTAATAAATGATGGGGAGGTGGACGTAAAAAATAGTGAGTAGACGGTTCACTGGAAGTATCTATTGTACCCTAATTTTGGACCTAAGATCCCACCTTTTTTACATCATTGCACAACATCAAAATATCATATTATCCAGCTTTACGTCACTGACCACATGCATGTGCAAGGGTTTGTATTGTTTGTTTCTTTCACAAGATAAGTGTGTTGGATCAAGAAGTTTAAGTGTTTGATTGATCAAAGACATATGTGTTCCTTAATGATTCAAGCTTCTCATTCATTCATGATGGTCAATTAATTTCCCTTCATCAATAATCAAGCTCAAGTGTGCATCATTTCAAGTTAATCAAATTTTAAATTCATCAGCACCTCAAATTAGGGTTTTTGATCAAAGAGAACTTAATGTTGACTTTTGACCTAAAACATGATCTCATGGCCTGAAACGTGATTCAAGGGTCTCAAATACTTCTATATAGTCCATTCATATGCCTCATTTAATCCATGAAGTTTGATTAATTGATGGTGGAAGAATTGTGATTCAATTTCTAAAAAGTCAACAACTGCTCAAAGTCAAAGTTTGACTTTTAAAATTTTTGGTTAAACATGGACTTCTCAAGTTAAATTTCATGAAAATATGATTTATATTTGAATTTGATCAAGTAAAATCACAAAATTGGAGGTAACTTGCAAAAAGGCCAAAGTTGAAGATATTGAAATTTTCACTGTGTGTCAAAAATACCATGTTCAAATGCATGTCTTTCCAAGTTTATAATTTCTTCCTCAAGCAATCATTTTCATGCCCAAAAGATATAAGTGAATATGATCCTACATACTTCAACATTGTGGAGAAAATTGACTCAAAATCTCATAAGTATTGAGAGATATGAAGTATTGAAATTAAGATCTCAAAGTTGTCAAAATGCTAAGAGTTAGAAAAAATCTCTAAGTGTTTTTCAGCTTGACACTCCATTTTTGTGAGGCATTTTTCTTCATGATCCAAGCTGATTCAAGTCAAGTGATCAATATGAAAGTTGTAGAGGATGCTATCATATTTTCAAGGGTATCATGAACATGAATTTCTTTTACTTGACCAAGAAGTTTCGAAGAGATGAAGTAGCCATGGTGAAGATGTTTTACAAGGCATATTTTTTTGTTCAAATTCATGTCAAACCTAATCCAAACCAAGAGATCTTTCTTTTCATCCTATGTTGCTTCTAAATTTATGCATAATTGTTTCTTTACACAAGTCCTAAGTGTATTAAACAATGTGTTTGATACTTTGTCCAAATTTCATACCACTTTGAAAGCATTTTGCAAAAAGTCCATAAAGATCACCTTTTCTCAACAAAACTTAATTTAAGCCCATGATTTATTCTCCCTAATCACACTTCATCAATAAACTCAGAAGCAACACCCTTAGTGAACCTATTGTCCATAAATCAATCAATCTTTCACATTGGAACTACCATAATTTATGTAACTTCCACTTGAATTTGAACCAAACCATAAACTTGAAAACTTTGAAACCTGATCAATTCATTTCATTTCAAAACACACAAATTAACACTGAAATTCTCCATCAAAACACACAAACTCAGAGAAATCACAAAAATTATATTAAAGAAGCTTGAAATATAAATTTTTTAATTCTTCATTTTCTTCAAGTTTTTAATGGTTTTTCCATTGAAACATGATCAACACATCACAACAAATCTATCGTATGCATTAATGCACTAATGTAACACCTCCATCACCATCTTTTAACTCTCATTATTTTCACTGACTTGGTCAGGGTGTTTGAGAAGGTTTCAGAACAATGTGAGCATTGCAATCTCTTCTTGGGGGTACAAGGAGCCACATCATTTTACATCCTTGAAAGTAATTGAAACATGGTATACATTTCCACCTCTAAGGTACATTTTTGTCCACTTTGAACTCACTCATTTAGACATCATTTTGAATCATTCTTGTGTCATTCACACTTGCTTTGATGTGAGAAATAAAAGCCCTAAAGTTTGAGGCATTGATTGTTCATAAATGCAATGTAATTTCATTTTAAAGTTTTAGGGTTCTCACATTTTTCTCATGATTATGCATTATAAAGTTTAAATTAATAAAAATAAATGCCATATTTGGATTCCTCACAAAATTTCCTATAAAAAGTGTACCTATATGCCATATTTTCTTCAAAAATTCGAAAGCTCCATTGGTCATTGATGTGTTTTCACGAGGAAAACGACGCTACAGTACCGCGCGCGTTTCCAGAATTTCAAACTTTTGTTTATTTTAAATTTAATGCAACTTATATTAATAACGAATTGAAAATGATGTCGTAGTGGTTCAAACTTGGAATCCCCCGCCCTTTTTGTTTGTTTGTTTTTTTAAATGCACTTAAAACATAGCTTGATATTTTACGTGCATTACTAACACCACAAAGCGTGTGATCAAGTGGTCAGTGTGTTTTGATGGAGACCCCAAGGGCCTGAGTTAAAAACCTCTTGACCACAAACCTAATTTTTTTATCACTTGTTCTTTTAACTTTCTATCTTTTTTTTTTTCTTTATATTTTCTTTTTTTAGTTTTAGTTTCTCCCTTATTTCTCTCTTGATTTTTGTTTTATTATTTAAATATTAAAAAAATATCAAAAAATATTTTATTTTTTATTTAATTAAGTCTTGATTTTATTTTGTTTTATTTACATAAGTATTGAAAAACAAAAAATAGTTTATCTGTTTAATTAAATCTTAATGTTTTCTTTTAAACTTTTGTGAATATATATATATATATATATATATATATATATATATATATATATATATATATATATATATATATATATATATTCTCTCACTACTATGATACTTTAATGTATTTACTTAAATATGATTTTATTTTTGAAGTTCTATACCATGTTTAAGTGATATTAATACCATGAAGATGTTTGGTTCAAATGATTTGTTTCTTTGCCTTGGCAATTCCAATTAGGATATAGTCATTACCTTTTGTCTAGAATCCTTGCTTAATACTTTGTTTGATTGTGTGAAACCCTAATCTATGAAGCTTGCATGTTTATTTGTTTTGATATTAATTTAAATGTTCATGTGATGATGGTTGATGTTTATATTTCATTGTATTAGTACTTATGTTCAAATTCAAAGAAATGGGTAGTTTTGTTGACTTAATAGTCATGTGCATATGCATATCTTAGGTTCATCTTTGTGTGTTTATCTTTCTATATTACCCCTTTGTAAATGTTTACCCTTATACCTAAACCCCAATTTCAAACCCACACCATTTTCATATAAAAATCTTGACTTTGTGTCATTGTCTTTTTTCAAACTTTCTTTCTTTAATAAATGCTACAATACACTTAAGCATATTAAACAATTTCAAAAGACTAAAAATGGTTCAACCTCATCCGAATCATTTTTCCATTTTGGCTTTTTAATTTAAAACTTTTTCTCAAAAGATTAGATATGAATCATCCTCACAGTTGAAATATAATTCTCTTACCTCCATGGTATTGATTTAAACAATGTGATTATTTTCCACTTAAGGGAGTTGTGTGGCATATTTGTTGAGTTTATATCCAAGTTGGATCCCTTCCCTCTAAGATGATGGAAATATCCATCTTCTCATAGTCATGGATGTTTAGTTGAGTATTTTTCTTAAGATGACAAAATATATCTTCTTCCTAAAGTCAATCAACAAACCTTTTAGTCATATTTATCAAGAACTACGAGGTTTTGATCCTTCATTGATACATAGGTATAAGACTATGTCTTTCCAAAGAAAAATTATAATAAAAAATATATTTCTTTTCTCACCTCCACATTCTTTTAGCATACAAGCATTTTAACTAAAAAACATATATTACAAAAGGTTAATGTAGAGTACTACATATGCATAAGGTGATAATACCTTCCATTTGTATAACCAACTTATGTACCTTAGATCTCTTCTTTGTGGTTTGTTTTTAGTCTTTTTTGCTTCTTGTATTGCATGTTTAATATTAGGGTTTTAATATTTTCCCTTTTTTCTTGGAAACAATAAATTTCGGTGGTGACTTGTTAATTTTGTGAGTTAAGTTAGTCAATAGCTTGGTCTCCCGATTTTTCACCATGATAGTATCCATTTTGTCCCCTCCTCATTGGAACAGTGTTCTATTATCGCGTCTCTATCTCTCTCTACATGTGCTAGAGAGTCTAATGCCATGACAAAACTTATCAATCATGTATATGATAGAGTATAGGGAAACAATATCTTAAACGTGAATAAATTTAGTTTCCTTTCCCATGATTGTTAAGAGTACGAAAGCAAAGAAGCAGAAGTTTCCACCTACTGCATTTCTGGAAAAATAAATAAGAAGAAAAGGGGTTTTGAAATATTATAGGGAAACTCAATGGCACAAGTCATGCAATTATCTAATAGTGTAACTTCCCAAGGTAATTGAGAAAGCCCTTACACCTGGAAGATGCTTGTAAGAAATAAGGAACATTGATTCTCCCATGAAGCGATATCATAAGGTGCATTAAATGCCCATTATTCCTTTTTCACACCAAAACACTCAAGCTTTCAACAACAATTTTGTTTTGACCTTTTGAGGTCTAATATAAAATAAGGAGAATCCCTCTGGTTCATTAGCTGAAAAGAGAGTTGCCTTCAGCTGAGGGACTTGCCCTAGGCTAATAGATTCTCTTGTAAATATAGTCGCTTTTAGTTGAGGGACTCGCCCAAAGGATAATTTCAGAAATATTCTTATTCCACATTCAAAGATTCTCAAAGTTGTTTGGTTTATCCTTTGGTGTTTTTCCTAGTGTAATGATGCCATATAGAATCAAACTCTAGGAGAGTAGGGTGTGGTCAGATTTGATCCTAGGAAGATGAGCATTTCAAAAATTAGGAAACACGTTTTTCCATCTTTTGTTTTCCAAGAACCTATCCAATCTAGTTGTGATAAAGTCTTAACCATCTTGGTTGCTGCACCAAGTTATTATATTACCTTTGTGACCTAAATCATCAAGTTGGCAGTTAGCCAAACTATTTATTGATTTGATTAGTAAGATTACCATCAATAGGGTTACCCTCACTTTTCTCTTTTTCACTGGTAATATAGTTCATGTCTCAAAATATAAGTAAATGAGTATAATTATATCTTTGATCCAAATTATTTATGAAGTTATAAGTGAGGATTGTTTTTGTTACTCTTAGGATATCCATATATACTCGTACCCCTCCAAATAGAATCATAGTTAGTTATAATATAGACATCAATGATGTTTTTATTAGAATCTTGAATATGTAAGTTTACATATTTGCTCAAAATCAAAGTAATCCCAACAGTTTTACCCATCCCATTATTGCCACAACTAACATTATGAAGGGGCCAATATTCATAATTATGTTTAAAAAGTATCATTACAATTTTCTTAGTTTCAGTTAAAAACAAAATATGTGGAGAGTGAGAAATGATAATTTGTTTTAGGAATCTGGTGGTTAGGGGTTTCCTAACCCCATGCAGTTCCAAAATAAGATTCTCATCCTTTATTGCTTGCCTTGCCCACAAGGCTACCCACTTGAGTTGTGGATTTTTGGATTTGGACAACAGAAGCATCCTTGATTTCTAATACTCTTCACTTTTTGTAATTGGTGTTAATTTTGCTTACTTGTTGTTTCTAAAGTATGTTCCTTCGTATTCTGATTACCCCTATATCCATTCTAGCCACTTTAGCCAACAAGGCCTTAGGGATAAGACTATGTAGGCTAATGCTAGTCTTGGTAGTATGGTTACTACTACATACTTTTTCTTGTTGGGGAAGTTATCTCGTTCCAGTCCAATTAGCCTTCATCCAAGGCCCAAGAGGGTTTATTTCAAATATACCATGAATAAGAGGAGTAATTCTATATCAATGTTATTAATTATGTCTCATTATTCCACGATAAAATAAAAACATAGGGAGTTTTTCATAGCTAAAATCAATCAAATTAACGTTACTGCCCTATGCTTGCTATGTACATTCCTAGACAAATAGGGTCCTTAGTATTCTCAATAACCATATTTAGAGAATAATGCTTGTGTCAAGCATCTTAAAAATGCTAGAATTTAGGACCTCCCCTAGGTTAAGACCAAGTTTTAGACCCATTTGTGTGGTTTTTCTATTAGTAGGATGACCCCATATCTGAACCCATATAGTAGCTTTAGTAAAATCTAGTTTCCCAATAGTATATATCTCATTCCATTCATTGAGGATGGGCCAAAAGTTCCTAAAAATCCACGGGTTCCTTTCAATATGTACTTGTGATCCTCAAATTCCATAGTAATCTTGAACACAACAAGTTCAATTTATGTCACCTTATGGTTGTGAAGGATGCACCACACATTAGAGAGATCTATTTGTAAAGAGCTTCTATGAATAAGCTTGTATTAAATGATCTTTTCAAGAATACAAATTACTGTATTCTCGCCCAAAGGAGAATGTCAAAAATATTTGTATTCTACATTCAAAGATTCTCAAAGTTTTTTGGTGTATCCGTTGGATTTCTTATAGCGTAATGATGCCATATAGAATAAAAATCTCGGAGGATATGGTGTGTTCATATTTGATACTAGGAAGATGAGTATTTTGGAAATTAGGAAACACAATTTTCCATCTTTTATTTGCCAAGAATTATCCAAACTAGATGTGATAAAGTCTTGACCGTCTTGGTTGCTGCACCAAGTCATTATATTACCTTTGTAACCTAAATCATCAAGCTAAGACTTAGCCAAAGTATTTATTGATTTGATTAGTAAGATTAATATCAAGAGGGTTACCCCCACTTTTCTCTTTTTCATTGGTAATAAAGTTCATGTCTCGAAATATAAGCCAATTAGCATAGTTATATCTCTGAGACAAATTATTTATGAAGTTACAAGTGAGAAGTTTTTTGTTACTCGTAGGGTACCCATATATACTCGTACCCCTCCAAGTAGAATCAGAGTTATTAGTTATAACATTGAAATTAATGATGTTTTTATTAGAATCTTGAAGATGTAAGTTTACATATTTGCTCAAAATCAAAGTAATCCCAATAATTTTACCTACCCCATTATTTCCACAACTAACATTATGAATATTGGTTAAGGGGTCCATGTTCATAATCTTGTTACAAACCTTATAATTACAATTTTTATTAGTTTCATTTAAAAACAAAATACGTGGGGAGTGAGAAGTGATCATTTGTTTTAGGAACATGACGGTTGGGGGTTTCATAACCTCATGAAGATCTAAGATAAGATTCTCATCCTTCATTGGCTGCCTTGTCTTTAAGACTACCCACTTGAATTCTGGATTTCTTGTCTATAAGGCTACCTACTTGAGTTGGTATCCCTCAGACGTAGGTGTTGTTTTACACCGAACTATGTTAACAAATTTGTGTGTTCTCTTACTTTCAGTACTCTTAATTGTGCTTATTGTCATTGTGTTTTGATCAGATATCGGTGTGTCAACATCTCTTAGGACATATGATATTTGCATTCCAAAATTTTTGATGGATCTAACCATGACTATTGGAAAGCTCGCATGGTGGCTTTTATTAAATCCATGGACAACAAGGCTTGGAAATTTGTGGTCAAGGGATGAGATCCACCAATGGATATAGATAAGGATGTGAAGATTATTGATGTGCTGAAGGCTAAGGAAGATTGGGATGATGAAAATGATAAATTAGCTCAGGGAAACTCCAAATCATTGAATTCCCTGTTCAATGGAGTGTACAAGAACATCTTCATACTCATAAGTAATTGTACTGTTGCTAAAAAGCTTGGGAGATGTTGAAGAGTGCTCATGAAGGAACCTCTAAGGTGAATATATCAAAACTTCAACTTCTTACCACCAAGATTGAAAACTTAAAAATGAAGAAGGATGAGAGCATTCATGACTTTCACATGAATATTATTGAGATAACCAATGCCTCAAGTGCCCTGGGGGAGAAGATGTCAGTAGTTAAGTTGGTCAAAAAATTCTCAGATCTTTTCCAAAGAGGTTTTGCTTGAAGGTAACTTCCATTGAAGAAGTCCAAGATATAAACAACATGAAAGTTGATGAATTTATCTGATCTCTACAAACCTTTGAATTAGGGATTAGTGAAAAGTATGAAAAGAAGAAAAACATTGCCTTTATCTCTGATGTTGAAGACGTAGAAAATGAATGTGACATGGATACAGATGAAGGGATATCTAATGTTATTGTGTTACTAGGAAGAAAATTCAACAAAGTGATGAAAATTATGGACTGAAAGTCAAGATCAAATGTCCAAAACAATTCCTCCACATCAACAAAAATCAGGATTTTGGGAGAAGGCCAAGAACGGAAGAAAAGACTAACCAATAAAAAGTAATCCAATGTCAAGGATGTGAAGGGTTTGGACATATAAGACCTGAGTGTCTCACTTATATCAAGAAGCAGAATAAGGGTCTATGTGCGCCATGGTCAGAAGATGATTCTGAAAGTGATCCTGGCGAAGAATTTTCTAAACAAGTTACTGCATTGACCGGAATTTATGATTATGATGAAGAATCGAATTGTAAAGAACTCACCTTTGAGGAACTTGATGCTTTATACAAGGAGTTGTGCCTCATAAGTGAAGAAGTATGTCAATTGGGAGAAGATCAAAAGGAAGTCATTGCTCAACCACATGCTAAAAAAGCGGAACAGCTGTCTATCATCTCTGATCTAAAGAATGAATTTGTATTGCTAAATTCAAAACTTGACAATATGAATAAGTATGTAAGAATGCTTAAAAGTAGTTCTGATGTGTTGGATAAGATTCTTCAAACTGGAAACATGAATAAAAGATGTCAAGTCAAATGTCCCAACATCAGTAAAGACATCACAGTAATTACTCCAGAAGCATGACTCAACAATGGAGATGTCATTATTGTAGAAGGTTTGGTCATATAAAAGCCTAATATTACATATTATATGTCTATCTCAAACCTATTACACAACCCATAAGAGAACATACTATTGCTAAAGCAAAGAAAAAGTGGATTCCCAAAACAGACACTTTTTGACTTATAGCTCACACCTCTCTTAAATTTCTGCCAGAGAGGATTGGTATTTTGATAGTGGTTGTTCTAGACACATGACTGTCACACCCTAATTTTTTTTACCAAAAATCCCACCTTTCATCTGCATCATTGCATAGCAAGTGTTCACAAGTGGTTCGACATATTTTTGCCAATTCTCCAGTCAAATTAAAAAAATTCATAACTTCTTCAAATTTCGTCATTTTTGAACTTTTCTTTTAGCATATGATTCTACTTAACGTCATCTTTAACACACCCCAAATCTACTCGGTAATTATAATTAAAATTAGAGTGCCAAAAATTTCATAAACATGAGGCATTACATTATTTACTTGAAAACCAAAAACATAATATCTTAACATAGCAGATACATAGCACTTAATAATTCATAGAACTTATAACAATTTATTAGTCCTCAAAATACTTCAACTTTATTTAATAACAACGCAGCAGATTCATAACTTTGAAAAACTTCAAAAGAAACATAACATCTTTTAAACAACTTAATTCAAAGGAAACAATTTCTCAAGTAGCAACATCAAACAATTCAACTGAAAATGACATAAAATCAAATAAGCGCTCATTCCCCTCGAGTGCTACGTATCAGAGCGACGACACCAATAAGCTACTAAGTCTTTACTCCTCGTTACCTGTACGTTACCAGTATAAAGGCAACGACGAACAAATAGAAAGGGTGAGATATCAAACTATATAATTAAGAATATGATAAATAATATATAGTTAGAATCATACAAAATTATCACTTCACAGTTACAACAACATCAATTATTTCCCTTCACGACATCCACATTTATGCCAATTCAAAATAAGACTCAACAATCAATAAACATTCACAATTATCATCAACGATTAAAATTGCAATTTGGATGCGACACAACTGTGCATATGCATGTGGTACCAACAGGGCTTCAACCCTCTTCACTAATTGCCAATTAATAGAGGCACAAGGCATAAGTCTTCTTCACAATTCCACCAATACAGGCCTTCACAAGTATGCAAATGTAATGCAACACTAACAACATACAACAACAAGATAAATCCACTTCACGAGGCATATGCTTATATCACAGTTATTACCAATAATTAGAGGTAATTATTGTCATTGAAAACATCCGCAACTTCGCATAAATAACAACAATATACAAAAACATATTCCTCGCCAATAAATCACAAACCAATTCTTAAATAGCTTATATTACTAACTCTCTAATTGATACTAGTTCTACTCAATTTCGGTATCATTACCTATTAATTATTATCTTTATCTTACTCATAAAAGCCTACTAAAAGTTATATGTTTTAAATACATAATTTAAACAGAATTCAAAATCAGAATTTATTGTCAAAATTCACACAGTACGCGCCGCGTCTTATCTTCGCGTCGCGAGTTTAGCAGGTTTTAGTTCGCGCCGCATCCACCCGTTGGCGCCGTGAACTGAACGGAACAGAATGAGTTTTTCCTGCGCGAACAACTTCTTCTTCAACCTAAATCCACAACTTTTTGACATCCAACACATCTATAAACCAGAACGAATCTGCTTTAAGGTTCTAACAAAATGGGAATAAATCAAAAACAACCTTTATTACTTTCATCAACCAAACCAACGGATTATCAAGCATCAATTCGAATTCCAATCAACAACAACAAGACACAAATCAGAATTTCATAAACCCCAAACTACCTATCATTCATCATATTCCCAATTATAAAGCAAGAACCCCACCTGTTACTCACCTGTTACCTGGATTCATAGGCAGTTCAACTCCTAATTTTTGATCGAGCTCGGATTTGGCTTTTCGGTTCGTAATTCTCCTCTGGTGGCTAGTTTCCCAAAACCTATTCTCTTCTCACGTATTGTTTCTTTATCCTTTGTTCTAACCCTACCCTTCTTATTTTTCTTTATATATATATATATATATATATATATATATATATATATATATATATATATATATATATATATATATATATATATATATATATATATATATATATATATATACTTACCCAATAATAATAATAATAATAATATTTCTATTATTTTTACATGGCTTAATTTTCACACCTCCTTTCTATACTTCTAACACCAAATAAATAACTCTATTAATTCCACACTTATTTCTAATATTATTTTCAATAATATTCTACCACAAAATTAATTCATCACTAATTAATCCCAACTTCCGATAATATACTTAATCATCTTAAATCAACTTATAAATCCAACTTCGACTAAATTCCAATAAATAAATCCTTAATAATTTTATTTAAGTAATTAAATAATTTTCGGGTATTACAACTCTCCCCCACTTGGATATTTTCGTCCTCGAAAATCTAATAGCTACCACTATTCTTAACACGAATTTCACAACTAATTACGTGCTTTCCAAGTTATGTTTGGCTACACTACGACCACCACTTTCCGTCACAATAATAACTCAACACTTCCGCAACATAATCCGTTAATAACTTATCAACCACTTCAACATTACTCCGACATATCAACATCAAAATCAATAACAACTATGTCATACTTACTCTTGGATATCCAACATCATATTATCACCTTAAAAACATCTTCAACACAACCAACAACAATTGCAACATCGTTTCTTCCAGCCATCTCAATTTATAACTACAACACAAACAATGGTCAGAAATAATTAACAATACTCGATTATTAAAGACTCAACAACTTTGGCCGCACAGACCGACCTGCTCCGATACCACTAATGTAACACCCCAAATCTACTCGGTAATTATAATTAAAATCGGAGTGCCAAAAATTTCACAAACATGAGGCATTACATTATCAACTTGAAAACCAACAACATAATATCTTAACATAACAGATACATAGCACTTAATAATTCATAGAACTTATAACAATTTATTAGTCTTCAAAATAGTTCAACTTTATTTAATAACTATGCAGCGGATTCATAACTTTCAAAAACTTCAAAAGAAACATAACATCTTTTAAACAACTTAATTCAAAGGAAACAATTTCTCAAAGTAGCAACATCAAACAGTTCAACTAAAAACGACATAAAACCAAATAAGCGTTCATTTCCCCCTGAGTGCTACGTATCAGAGCGACGACAAAGACAAGCTACTAAGTCTTTACTCCTCATTACCTGCACCTTACCAGTATAAAGGCAACGACGAACAAATAGAAAGGGTGAGATATCAAACTATATGATTAAGATTATGACAAATAATATATAGTTAGAATCATACAAAATTATCACTTCACTATTACAACATCATCAATCAATTCCCTTCACGACATCTACATTTATGCCAATTCAAAATAAGACTCAACAATCAATAAACATTCACAATTATCATCAACGATTAAAAATGAAATTCGGATGCGATACAACTGTGCATATGCATGTGGTACCAACATGGCTTCAACCCTCTTAACTAATTGCCAATTAATAGAGGCACAAGGCATAAGCCTTCTTCATAATTCCGCCAATACAGGCCTTCACAAGTATGCAAATGTAATGCAACACTAACAACATACAACAACAAGATAAATCCACTTCATGAGGCATACGCCTATATCACTGTTATTACCAATAATTAGAGATAATTATCGTCACTGAAAACACCCTATAACTTTGCATAAATAACAACAATATGCATCAACATATTCCTCACCAATAAATCACAAACCAATTCTTAAATAACTTATATTACTAACTCTCTAACTGATACTAGTTCTACTCAATTCCGGTATCATTACTTGTTAATTATTATCTTTATCTTACTCATAAAAGCCTACTAAAAGTTATATGTTTTAACTACTTAATTTGGACAGAATTCAAAATCAGAATTTAATGTCAAAACTCGCACAGTACGCGCCGCGTCGTATCTTCGCTTCACGAGTTTAGATGGTTTCAGTTTGCGTCGCGTCCACCCGTTGGCGCCGCGAACTGAACGAAACAGAATGGGTTTTTCCTGCGCGAATAGCTTCTTCTTCAACCTAAATCCATAACTTTTTGACATCCAACACATCTATAAACCAAAACGAATCAGCCTTAAGGTTCTAACAACATAGGGAATAAATCAAAAACAACCTTTATTACTTTCATCAACCAAACCAACGGATTATCAAGCATCAATTCAAATTCCAATCAACAACAAGACACAAATCAGAATTTCATAAACCCCAAACTACCTATCATTCATCATATTCCCAATTATAGAGCAAAAATCCCACCCCTTACTTGGATTCAAAGGCAGTTCAACTCCT
Organism: Vicia sativa; assembly: GCA_021764765.1. Classification (NCBI taxonomy): domain Eukaryota; kingdom Viridiplantae; phylum Streptophyta; class Magnoliopsida; order Fabales; family Fabaceae; genus Vicia; species Vicia sativa. The sequence continues at coordinate 17,935,516 of CM038796.1, read as the reverse complement.
AGTTTCTGATCGAGCTCCGATTTGACTTTCCGGTTCGTAATTCTCCTCCGGTGGCTAGCTTCCCAAAACCTATTCTCTTCTCACGTACTGTTTCTTTTGCCTTCTTCTGTTCTAACCCTAACCTTCTTATTTTCTTTTATATATATATATATATATATATATATATATATATATATATATATATATATATATTAATCCCACTTACCCAATAATAATAATAATAATAAAATAATAATAATAATAATATTTCTATTATTTCTACATGGCTTAATTTTCACACCTCATTTCTATACTTCTAACACCAAATAAATAACCCTATTAATTCCACACTTATTCCTAATATTATTTTCAATAATATTCTACCACAAAATTAATTTATCACTAATTAATCTCAACTTCCGATAATCCACTTAATCATCTTAAATCAACTTATAAACCCAACTTCGACTAAATTCGGATAAATAAATCCTTAATAATTTTATTTAAGTAATTAAATAATTTTCGGGTGTTACATCATCTACAACTTTTCTTTACAAGTCAAGAGCCGATTATACTTGAAAGCCACAAAAAATAGAAAACTTTAGAAGTCATTTTGTGAATTTGACGAAATTTAATTTCGATTGTGTTTTGCTCATAATTTATTTTCCATTAAAAAAAATCACAAAATACATTTAGCATCATTCTACTTTATACAATTTTATTTCTTTTATTCAAAAGATATATATATATATATATATATATATATATATATATATATATATATATATATATATATATATATATATATATATATATATATATATATAAATCTTTTAGTTTTATTCATTTAATTAAAGTTTTAAAATCTTTTCTTTTTACTTTTATTTTTGTTTTTAGTTTAATTGTTTTTATATTATTATTGTTTGTCTTCATGTCCATAGGAGAAAAATGACAAGTTGAGACCACTATAATGTAGTACAAACACTTTACATGAATTGCCAACTTAGACTTATCAATGACCAAGAATCATTCTCATAAAATAACATGGATTGTCAACTTGGACGTGCCACATCAACACTTCCACCTAATTCACACTATAAATAAGACCTCTCTTTCTCTCATTTTGTGCACTAACAATACCACACATACGTTCTCAAAACATTGTAAATTCATTACATATTTTTCAAGTCAATTTTGTTTTTGTTTTTTTAGGAATCAAATTTATCATTTTCTTTTACTTACACAATACTCATAAACATTCACTATCTTCATCACCACAACAACCACCATCAAAACACATTCACTTCCTTCAACACAACAAGCTCAACCTTTGCTAGCTTTGGAGTTTGTGAGTATCATTCATCCTTTATTTTTGTTCATACCATATATAGCTAGTAGTTTAGTTTATATATATATATATATTTCGTTTGTGAAATTATGCTGTAAAAATGTAATATTTTTATGTGTTCATGTTTTGTTGTTGTTATAGTATTAGTATAGGTTAACTTATGATCAATCTCTATGTAAATCCATGTTGTAAGTTTTTTACCTCTTTATTCCTAACAATAAATTTCACTAAACACAAAAATTGTCCTTGCATCTTATTAGAATATTAGGATACTTTAGATTAGTTTGATTAACAAACTTGTACATAATTACTAATTAAAAAGACAAAAATTGTTTTCTTAATCATATCCCAAAATATTAAAAATACAAAAACACCAAAAACATGTCTTTGTGTCTTTTAGGAACTAATTAGCTTAGCTTAGAATTAATTTATTTAGCATGTTTTAGTTTATTTTCTTAAGTTGTCATTTATTTTCTTTTATATTTGATTTCATTTGTCTTTTAAATTAAATTTTTCATAGTTTATTTTTATCATTATTTCTTTGTTTATTCATATTTATTTCCTTGTGATTTCCTTCTTGTAGATCTTTGAATGCTTATATTTTGCTATTTATCTTATTATACTTGCTTGTGGTTAAATCCAAGAGAAAAGATTGTCTTATTGACGTTATGTCATAATGTGTCTCTTGAATGCTTATATGTTTTAATCATCTTATTTGTCTCTTCTTAGTTAGATCCCAAACTCTTTAAAAACCTTAAACTTTCAAACTCATATCTCTTTCATGAAAAAACATTGACATTAGGTCATTGTATTTTCAAAATTTCTTTAAAGCAAACCTTTTACAAGCAAATTAATTTCATCAGCCAAAAAAAATACAAATATTTCAAGAGGTTCCTATAGGATATTATAGATACATAGGATGATAGTACATTCCCTTTGTATAACCAACCCATGTACCTTAGATTCCTTTATCGCATTGATTTTAGTTTTATTTATTTGCATGTTTATATTGAGTTTTATTTTTCTTTTTCCCATTTACTTGGAAATAATAAAGTGAGATGATGACTCTTGCTTTTGTGAGTCAAGTTAATTAATAGCTTGATGTAGCGGCAAAAATTTTCGAGACTAAGTCATTGATTGACTCAACTTGTAAAAATAACAATGAACTCACCACTGCTCTTTTATTTTATCCAACGGATTAGGAAAAAGAGCGAATAAAATCCTTAAAAAATAGAGATCAAGGTACGGGGTTAGTTATACAAAAGGAATGTATTAGGCACCCTAAACATCTACGGTACTCCGTATAAACCTCTTTGAAAATTTGTGTATATGGCTATAAAAATATGTACAAAATAGATGATGGAGATGAGAAAAGAAGTATTTTTGTTTACAATATTTGATTTGATAGGCCTACATACTAACAATGTGCAATTTCGAAATAATAACCCATGTAGTTCGGGTAGAAAAGACTAAAATTAGTGTGTTGGTTAATTTTAAGAAGAATAAACATCTCGTCATATCCGAGTGGTAAACATACTTCTACCCACAATTATGAGAAAAGAGTATTTCATCAACTCAAAGTGGATGATAGAGCTAAGATTTTCATCTATAAGCATCACTAAACACCAAGTGGAAATGTCTCACTTCACTATATATTGTAGAAGTATAGTAGTTTGCATCACTACAAAGAATCGACAAGAGTCTAATCTTTTAAGAAAAGTTTTTAAAGAGAAAAGCTAAAATGGCTCAAAAAGTTTGAGTGAGGTTAACTAACTTTTAGTCTTAAGAAATATGTTAAAGTATTATTAAATTGGTTAATGGTTTATTAAAGAAAATAATTTTGATAAAAATGCATGGACCTAATTCCAAGTTTATTGTGAAAGCAGTTTAAGTTAGAAAACAAGAAGCTTTTTGAAAAGAGGGAGAAAATTTTGAAAATTAAAGAAGATAGGAGGAGATGAAGGGACTATCCTATATACATAAAAGTAAAAGGTAAGGGTAAAAGAATGATCTAACCTAATAAGAAACTAGTACTTGACATCAAGAATCCAATACAATATTCCCATCCTTTGGATTTATAAACAAACCAACAAATAATCGAACAAAAATACCAAGTCTCAGATGAATCTATACCTCAGATGAAATTTTGTCTTCAAAAATTGGGCAGAGTAACGACTGTATTTAGAGGAAATCCACTAATAGACGAGTATAAACAGAATAACTTACACACATAAAAAATAACAACCCAAAAACAAACAAAATAAGTACAAGATCATAGAGTCTTCGAGCTAAGGTCAAGGTCCTAAATCCTAAGTCCAAAAATCAATCTCCGAGCACAGGAAAAGTAACCAAGTCCAAGTCAACAAATTTTTAAGGTTTTGGTCTTTTATTAATGAATCAAACAAAAATAAAGTAAAGGGTCCTCGTGGACAAAAAGAAAATAGCGGAAACATAAAACATGATAATGAATGCTGAGATTAAAATAAACCGGTAAAGAAATCATAAAAAATAAAGCTGGAATATAAATGTTAGTGATTAGTGATTAATTATTATTTGGTTTCATATGAATGATCCATAATGATTTGGACATTGAGCCTAAGTCAAATTTTATGAGGACTCATCAGAAGATTGATAGAATTAAAACTTCTACACAATGAGGTAACAATTTTATTGACTATATCTCAAAATCTAATCATCCTTGCGCTTACAAGTTCAAGTCTTGGGCCACTAAGAATCAATCATACAAATAAAAGAAAAGTAAATAAGATCGTATGGTTTGCAACGATTTAGGCCTTGAGCCTAGGTCAAAGGTTATGAGGACTCATCAGAATGTTGATAGAATCAAAACCTCTACGCGGTGAATCGACAATTTTATTGGCCGTATCCTAATGCTTAATCATACTTGGATAATTTCAAGCATAAAGCTTGGGTCACGAAGAACAAACTTTCTTATCCGAGGGAAAAACTTTAGAGCTATGTGTAATACGGTGGGAGAATTGACTTTGAGAATTTATTTTGCTTTTTATCGCAAATGTTGCAGATAGCAAGAGACGCCACCGAATTTTCTTTTATCCAATTAAGGGAAGGTGAAAAGAACAGAAAAAGACCTTCGTTAGATTCTGAGTAAGGGAGAAGGTTATGAAAAGGGAAGGTATTAGCACCCCTTTCCATCCGTAGTTATCTACGGGCTCTTAGTTGCTTTTAGCTCACTTTTAAAAATTGCTTTCTGTGTGTTTGACAAAAATGTTTTGAAAAGGCATTTCGCTTTGACTTTATAATGGTTCATGTAGGAATGTATACAAAGTGTTCCGAAATGTTTTGTTTTTGAAAAGTGTTTGAACTTTAACAAAAGTGTGAGGTGTGAAAAGTATTTTGATAGAGCAAGCAACTAAAAGTCTTATTACCTACTCAGAATGGTCGTTTTCGTGTTATTTTACGTTCCTTTAGAATAGTGCTATCCATACCATTAGTTGGTAGGTAACCCTATTCGTTGGATGTAAAGGGGCATTCGAAGGGACATCGTATGGTCATAGAAGGCAACTTGTAGGAGTATCCTAGCATATTTAAAGGGACGATCATCACTTTTCGTAGGCAACAATCGATGGACGAGATCATGTTTTCGTAGGCCACGTCGAGAGACTCATGATCTTTTATTCGAAGGGACTATGATGATATGTTTGTAGGATACAGTGCTAGGATACCTCTACGTTCGAGGGACTTGACCATTTATTCGAAAGGCAACGAGAGAGAATTACCCTAAGGGGTGCATGTGTGAAAAGAGTGTGTTAAATTCAGATATATTATCTTGGAATTAGAAGTGATCTATGTTCGTTTTTATCTTGCCATACACGCCTAATTACTAGCAGTTTATAGGGTGCATAAAATAAATTGCGGAAAGTAAAGTGCAGAAAGTAAATCCTACGCTATTGTTCGCGTTAAAAGGTGTCGCGCTAGAGGATTCGAATATGAATTCAGATTCTCTGGCTCGAAACGATTTACTCTTTTGATTTGTTTATAAAGATGCCGCGAGCATTAAGCTTTATTATTTTCAACACAAGAAAGATGATTTAATGATTATGAAAAAGGGGAAAGCTGTTAATACCCTAAATTGATTTTGATATGCGTAACGACTAGCGTAAACTAGACGCAGCGCATTGGGGAGATTCTGAGTAAGGGGGTTTGTTATATAAAGGGAATAGATGGAGCACCCTAAATATATATAGTTATCTATAGCTTTATATATGAATATGTTTGATATGTTTGTGTTTTTTTTTAATTGCTATTTCTATGATTGGGAAAGTTTCTCCTTTGGGATTTTAAGAAGGATAGATTATGTGGGATCCTGGTGTTTATTATTATTGTGCTCACAAAGATCAGTGGATCTTCGCATACATATCCCTAGTGGGAATCGAGCATTTGTAGCTCGGATCTCTGGGATCTATGGTTTGTTTGGTCCGAGGGAGAAAGAAATTTGCTCGGCAAGGATGAGACCTTGTGCTCACGTATTCTCAAAAGGATGTTGAGAAAGTCGAGCAATCGTAGTTCCCACTTATGCTAGTGGAAAGAAACGGGATGTTAGTAAGAGATGAAAAATGTCATCTTAATGAAAAATGTATCTAATCTATTTCATCACATACATTTTGAAAAGTTTGATTGATAAAGATCTTTCATCGTAAGTTATAGGTGTTTTGCTTGAGTGTACAAGCGTTACCACTTACATGTTTAAGAAAGATGTTTGAAAAAGATTGAATCTTTAATCGTAAGCATTGGGTGTTTTGCTTGAGTGTACAAGCGTTACCACTTACAATTAAGAGATGCTTTTGTTTGAAAAGGGTTTGAAAAGTTTTTGAAAAGAGTTTAATTGTATGTAATGTGATAGATGAGATACTTCTTCCATAGAGATGATAGATGTCTAAATCTCGAGGAGAAATTGATTGGATTATGGGGATACTTTTAAGAAGCCCATGGGTCCTTGTATTGTTAGCCCAAGAGGAGGCATTCCGAGGGTCATCGAGGGTCATCGAGGGTCCTTGTATGAAGCTCAAGAGGAAGCTATAGGGTATGGCTGGCTTTGTCTTTAAAGGGATTTCACCGGGAAACCATCCTTTTGGAATAAGAGCAATTTCACCGGGAAATTATACTCTCAGGGTTCTATCCTAACGCGGGTGATTCTTTGTATTGGAAGCCCAATAGGAGGCTGTTAAGAGATTTTATGGTCTCTTTCATTTTATGATGCCCAAGAGGAGGCTAAACTCAATGAGAAGTTCTTTTGAACGAAGCCCAAGTGGAGGCTGACTCAACAGGGGAGTGTGTCTTATATGAAGCCTAAGCGGAGGCTAATACTCAGATGAATGAGTTTTCTTATATGAAGCCTAAGAGGAGGCTAACTCTGTGGGGAGAGTTATCTTGTCTAAAGCCCAAGCGGAGGCTAACTATGGGGAACCTACTGGTTAGACTAGTTGTTATGTTATAACTAGACAATTATATAAACAAGTGTGTGTGTGATACGTATTCACAAGAGTTTATGAAGGAAATATAAACAATGTATGATGTTTATTTACAAGAGTTTATGAAGGAAATATAAACAAGTGTCTGTGAAACGAACGTATGAAACGAGCGTAACTTGGTTATTTACAAGTCTGATTTGTGTACAAGGAAGTAAGTATGTACACGGACGAGGATTTATGTACAGAGAAAGATGGATGTACATAGGAGGGTTAGGACTTACACCATAAGGGTGGCCCATTGGTTTAAAAGTAGTTTCACAGGGAATAATTCTCCTTTCAATACCAATGGTATTCAGTGTATATACAGATGAAACAGAAAACAAACGATCGAAGTTTATCTGTGAAAAGTATCTGTATTATGTACAGACAAAAAATTGTATGCATATGAAAATAATTTGATATGTACAAGGAAAATATGTATGTACATAAAAGAATGTTTGATTTGTGTATACACAAGTGAAGTGAAAACAAACGATCGAAGTTTGTCTGTACTTGAGTATAAAAAGTATTTGTGTTATGTACAGATAAAAATTTGTATGTATCTGAAAAGAGTTTGATATGTACAAAGAAATAATTATGTACATAAAAGAATGTTATGGGACTTACACCGTGAGGGAGGCCCATTGGTTTGAAAGCAGTTTCACAGGGAATAATGCTCCTTTCAATACCAATGGTATTCAGTGTAAAATGAAAACAAACGGAAGAAGTTTGTCTGTATTATGTACAGGTAAAAAGATGTGTACATAAAAGAAATGGATATGTACAAAGAAAATATATGTACATAAAAGAATGTTTTTGGGACTTACACCGTGAGGGAGGCCCATGATCGATTGAGAAATTCGAGAGAAAACGAATTCGGTTTTATCGTTTAATCGGATCGATCATGGAAAAGATGCAAGTTTAATGAAAAGTTTTGAAAAAATGATTTTTGAAAGTATTTTGAAATGTGAGGTTCATTTATGAGAAGTTTTGAAAAAGAATCGGAAGTCGAAAGTTTGAAAAATTCACCTTTTAAAGTGGTTTTGAAAAGTGCTCGAAGCGTCGTTTTCGGCTCGATTAAAACATAATCAGATGAAAGTTTTTTCTGAAAATTTTTGCACTATCATAAAATAGATACATTTATTGACAAGTGTACAAAAAATCATCTCAAAATGAGGAGTTTTGATTGGTTAAAAAAAATGTTGAAGTTTGTAAGAAAAATGAAGAAAATATGAAAAAGTTTGAAAAAATTGGTCCATGGGAGGTTTGAACCCATGACCATTGGGGTGGCTACGTGGAAGAGAGGACTACGAGCGTGCTGGCAACCACTGGGACAAGCGTGCTTTTATGTTTTTGAATCAAAATACGTGTTGATAAAATATTGGAAATTTTAAATTTGAAAAAAAACTCAAGAACACGCGCGAAGTGTTCTTCAACTTCATTGATTCTCAGATTTTCTAATTTGCTTGTTTCTTGATGAAATTGGAAGTTCTAAACATGAAAGTTGCTCGATTTTTCACAAGGAACACGATGGTGGATGTTAATTGCATTTATTTTTGGTCTAGCATGATTGAATTTCTAGAAATCACGAAGAACCCTAGAACTTAAATTTCTAATTGAAATGATGTGTAGTTGATGATTTTTCAAATTGTTTGAGGGTTAAGGATCGTGATAGGTGCAGAAAACAATTGGCCAAGCGTTTTTTCATTTAAATGCAAGGAATCATGAGATTGAAGTTTGAGTTCTCACCTGTTCAAGCTGAGATCGAAGATGATGTTGGAGTGTTTCCAGAACTTGTTTTGTGATTGCTATAGCATCATCGGCCTATGTGGAAGGTATAGGAATGGTCTGCTTGCTTTGAATCACTTTGAATTACTCCAGCCAAGTCCACCTGCATAAGCTCAAAGTAGAAACTCGATTTTTGATGTTAGAGTTGTTACAGATGGAAGTTAAGGGTCTGGATCATTCATATGATGTTCATGGATGATGTTTGAATGATTAGAACATCAATTGCTCAAGCCAAACTCCAAATTCGAATGCTTAGGCAGTTTGTACAAGCTTGGAAGCATGAAGTTCAAAATATGATTTTTTGTTGTTTTTAGTTTGATTCTAAGTTACAAACCAGTTACATGTTGATATTAAAACATGTTAGACACCAATTCTTTCATGTTTCTTCACAAATTTTTAAAATTGCAAAGTTTCTCAAAGATCACTATGTTTCTTGATTTTCAAGTAAGAAGAGAGAAAGCATGACTTTGCATTGCTTTGGTGTGTATTCAAATGGCCAACATGACCTCTATTTATAGGTCAAAAGTTCTGAACAATTAGGCACAAGTACATGGCATTGTAATTTGAAGTTGCCTTAAAGGGCAAGAAAGACTTTTGTAAAGGAAAAAGGAAGTTTCCTCTTTTAACCATGTGTTATTTTTCCAACTTGATCCAATCCTACAATTATTACCTCTAGCTGATATTTATCAGCCCTAATCTTCAATTTTGGCAAGGTGGCATTGCTTCTAGATGAAGAAATCAAAGAATGACCTATAATTTGAAGTTTTGAACTTTGAAAATCATGTTCATGGAGCCTTATGTTTCAATTTCAAAAGTATAGCTAGACTCCATGGATTTGAGAGTTCTTGGACATTTTGGAAAGCTTGTTTCAAGAGCTACAACTTTCATGTTTTGAGTTTTTTCCAAATCAAAGTGGAACTATGTGGAAAAATGCCATGAAGTTTGGAAAAAATAAGAAATTTTAACACTTAGAAATTTTTCTAAGTGTTGAAAATTTTGACTTTTTGTTGACTTTTCCAAATTCTTTGATTTTTTATGATCATGATGGATCATTTGAAGTATTTTGATGATGGAAAAAGTTTTGTTTTGAAAAATCTAACCAAAAGTCAAAGTATGACTTTTCTGTGCAGATGAATTTTCATCAGATGTTTCTGAAATTGACTGATGAAGTCTGTGAACTTTTGTGATGTTTTGAATCCAGAAATTAGGTCAAGATGTTGTATCTAAAATATAATGACCAATCTCTAGCCAAAAAAAGTCATTCATTGCTCAAAAAGTCAGAGAATACTCATGCTCGACCAAAACCCTAATTGGTCGATCCTCGATTGATCAGTGAGAAAAGATGGATATCTGATGATCAGAGGTTGATGATTTGATCAAGATAGATCAAATGAGGTGAGTAAAACTCAAACCCTAATTGGTTGCCTCTTGAATCAGATGAAAATCTGATGAAACCCTAATTTTGACCTGTGAATGCTACACCCGATTAATTCTGTTCTGAACTGTTAGTTATGCAATGATGCAAATGTGAGGTGGTATATTAGGTCAAAAATTGGGGTATGACAGTTATTACATGGCTTTGGGGCAGTTACATAATAGGAGTGCGGAAAGTAAAATCCTAATTAAACTATTACATCCCATGAGCAGTTACATAATATTGGAAAGAAATGCGAGAAAATAAATCCTAACTATTACAACCTGTAAACAGATACATAATAATCAGAAAATATAAGAAATCCGCATAAGAGAAAAATACGTTAGTAAAAGAAAGTTTTGAATGAAGAAAAATGTTTTTGGGTTAGTAATGATAATTAGATGATAAAGTAATTTTTTGGGAATTTTCTGGATCGTTTTTGATAAGGAAAAGCAATTAAAAGTCAATTTAATGATTAATTAACAATTAATTAAAATATGCATGCAAAAATATTAATTTTAATGTCAAAAATTAAATAAAAAATTTTCTGATTAAAATGCAAAAGGAAAATATTTTTGGTGATTTTTAAATGCATGGGAAAATTATTTGAAGAGAAAATAAATTAAAAGGAAAATAATATGGAAAGAAATAAGAAAAAGAGTTAGTTTTCAAAGTTGTAAAAAAGAATGTCACTGCCAGGGATCGAACACAGTACCATGCCTTCACCACCCGCGTTGCTTACCACTAGGCCATGCTGCATATGGTGTTAGTTAAATGAAACGAAAACAGTTTAAACGAAATTGGATCCTGGGAACCCAAATCACGCACGAAGATCTTCATCTTCTTCGTTTGAAATTTTAAACGGATAGCGTCGGCCTGGTTCGACGCTAAGGCCCCTGCAAAATTCCAAAATCTCATACAGGCAATATAAATTTGTTATGAGTACATGGTTCGATTGGAAACATCGTTCTAAACACGATGGTGGTCTTAGTTTTGTCCAATTTTGCCTAGAACGCAAAGCCCTATAACGGAGCTACGAACCCTAACCATGACATCTCGTGATTCCTGTACTCAAAACACAATTAAACGATGCAGATAACTTCAAAACTTCATTCTAAACACAAACCAAACATCAAAACATGTTAAATATGCATGGAAATCAAAAATCGAAATTGAGTTAGAATGAACAAACCGAAATCTGGAATTCGTGATTCTGGATGTTTGGGTGGCTTGTGAGTATCTGGATCGATTCAGGGGACCTCCAGGAATGTATTGGAATGCTTAGAATCGATTGAAACCACCTGAAACTAGGGCTGCAAGTTACTTAAAATACAAGTTTTTTTTGAAGTTGGTAAGGGTTCTTAGAGGCATAATTTTCGTCCTTTGTTCATGTGAATGCATTGTGTACTTATAGTGGATGGATTTAGGTCAAGAATCATGAGGAAATAATGTACCAATCAATGAGAAAATATTTGATTTGGTATAAAACCAAATATTGCCTTTTTGATCAAATTTCAATCAATTCTCTTGCCAATCAATGCCAATTTCGAATTTGCCAGCTTGTGTGATTTGCTTGGACCTCAAGAATGAGAGAAAAATCCAATTTGCATTTAATTTTGATTTTCTACCTTTTATTTTAATTAAATTGGCTTTTAAATGATTAAAATCCAAAATAAATAGAAAATAAAAGATAAAATTCGTGGCCTTGGGCTTGGAGGTTCCAAATTAGCTGTCGAACAAGTTTGAACCAAGAAAAGTTAGGCCCATTTGCAAAATTTTGGATTTTGACAAGTATTTCTCTTTGCGCACCTCTTCAAAAATGCTCAACTTGTGCAAGGTGTATCTTGCTCAATTTTTAACATTTTTGGGTGTTCTTGGACTTTTTAGAAATCTACAGGTGTCCTCTAAAAAACCTCTTTGGTTTCATCTCAATTGAAGTTACCATGCTCAATAACACTTCTTTACAAAAAGTTGACTTTTTGTTGACTTTGAAAAGGACCTGTAATATTTTGATCCACATCTTCCAAATGAAGCATTTTCTGACCAAGCTTGTGAGACATGAAGTTGTAGAGAATTGAATTCTCTTCAAAATGAGTTGTGGTGGAAAAATATCTGATAAAGTATGAGAAAGTTATGCCTGGTCAAAGTTCTGTTGACTTTTCCTTCAAAAACCCTAATTTGGAAAGTTTGACTTTTGATCAAATCTTGAGTTTTCTTGATGAATCATGATCAACCCTTGATCAAATGATGAATGTTACTTCAAAATATGGATGTTGTCCAAAAATCATAAAGTTTGACTGTATGTTGACCACAATTGACTTTTTGTCCAATACAACTGATTTTCAACCATCTAAGCAATTGTCTGAGGAAACTTGACTTGTAAGGCTTGAAACTTGACATGGAGATTCTTTGAAGCATATGATGAGGCATGATGACCATTGGAAATGTTGGAGGCTCATCTTGATCTGAGAATTTCCAAACCCTAGTTTGGGTTGATTGCCTAGGATAGGGTTTGTCTGGTCAACCCTTGAGAAATCCTTGTGTATTGATTATTTAATTGAATTTTTATTGATGAAATACATAATGGTATGCATACATCAAAATAAAAATCCATGAAAATTATCCAAGGTCAAACAAAGTTCAACAAATGTTGACAAAATTTTTTAGAAATTTTAAAAGTCAGAAACTATTTTTAAAAATAAAAGAAAATAGTAAAATAAATCAAAAAATTGGCAAAATTAGTAAATCAGAAATAAAAATAAAATGAGGTCACCGATATTTGTCAAGAGATTATTGGATCCTTCCCTATTTTTTTCAGAATTAAAAAATATTAAAAAGTATTTTTAAACATTTGAACTATCTAAATAAAATAGAAAAATCATAAAAAATATCAAATCTAAAAATAAAATTATGAAAAATAAAAATCAGAAAGATAATATTTGAAAATATTTTTGTGAATTTTTTCATTATTTTTGAGTCCGAAATGAATTTTTGAAGTTTAAAACAACTAAATAAAATAATCGAAAAATAAAATAATAAACCAAAAAAATTTGGACCATCTGATCATTGTCAAAACGCGTTAGTAAGCAGATCTAGTGGATCTGACGCGCTGTGCATGTCATGAACTTTAGTGAATACCACACTGAATCATTTTAATTAAATAAAAACAACTTAAAATGTGGCGTGTTTGGTGGAGTCTGACTCACTAAAGTAATCAGATCCAAGGGCTCCTAAGACATGCGCATGGTAAAGCAAACACACCAGATCTATTTCAAAAAATAGCGTGGCGCGCCATTATTGGTTGAAGACGAGACATGTCATCGTCTTCAACCTCCAGCCACCAAAAAGTGGAGTTCCATAAACTATAAAATTAGAAAACCATATCGGTACCATTAGATTCGTCTCTTCAAGACAATTCTAATGGTACCATCGCGCCAAATTTATATAAATTGTGCAAAGCTCGATTTGAAAAAAACCAAAATAATAGCGAGCACTGAGTTTTTGAAATACAGGATCAAATCTCAACGAAAATGGAAATTGTAAGAACCACGAGAATCAGAGAGATGAGGAAAGTAGATTAGGCCTTTGTTTGGAGCAAAACGAATGAGGAATCTACCTGAACGAAGTATGTGAAATTTGTTCTGAAATTGGACTTAGTTAGAACAATTTAGGGCACCTCAAGACTTGATTCTTGTTGGATAAGCTTATAGAATTGTGAATCTGGAATTGTAAAGGCCCTAACTAAGGATTCAATGTTGCAGAAAATTGAGGTACGTAGGAAGTTTGGTAGAGGTTTTCTAGATCTCTAAGCTTGAGGAAATGAGTGAGGGATGATCCTCTATTTATAGGAGAGTGAATGGCAATGAGAGTTGGAAGAAATAGTAAGGTTTGGAGGGAAGTTTACTGAAGCCTGATAGTGAGAAGAGTGTGACTCCATGTGCATCAAAACTCATCCAAGCCTTGAGTTTCAAAGCTTTAATCGTGCTTAGCAAGTTGGTTAAACAAGCTTAGGTAAAAAACGCGCATAAATTTGGTGTTTAGAGATCACATTATTCAATTTGCAAATCTGACTTGGAGAGAAATTTTAGTTTCAAGATGCTGACTTTGAGACCATAGTGCACACGATCCAGGAAGCTTTATGGCATGATTCTTGATGCATTTGAAAGATCTCATGGAAAAATTTGCAATGTGCAAAGAAAGATGGCATTTGGATTCTTGAGCTAAAAGTTATGTCCCTTTGAACTTCAAAAGTGACTTATAATATCTTGCATCCATGCATGGTCTTCCACTCCGAATTTTCTCTTGATAAAAAAGAATAATTTGAAGTAGACTTCTTAAATGACATTGTGGAAAAAGAACCACTCAAAAAATCCAAAAATTGAGAAAGTTATGGCCTTGTGAATTTGATGAAAATCCATGAAATGACCTATAATATTTTGAACGCTTAAGGCATTTTCCAAACATTTTCAAGATTTGAAACACAAATGAGGCTAAAGTTGACATCCTTAAGATTATTGTGAAAATATAATGGACTCGAGATGATAAAATACAACCAAGTTATGATCCTTTGAAGTTGGCAATCAAGAAGTGGAGAAATTCATCAAAGACCCATAATCTTTTGACCTCCTAAGTGACTTTCCAAGCATTTTCAAGTCTTTCCAATTAAAATAAGTTGTAGTAGACATCCTTAGATTCATGGGGAAAAATAATTATCTCAAAGAGATAAGATATGACCAAATTATGATCTTTTGAAGTTACACAAGAAAGATGAAGGGCCAATCTAGAGAACTTGTGATCTTGACCCCTCAAATCACATTTCAATCAAATAACATCTTTAAACAAATGAAGAAACTTGTTAGAAATGCTTTGAAGAGAATCATGGCTTTGTAATCAACCAAAAATCTCAAGCAATAACCAATATATGGTCCTCATAAGCCTAAAACCCTAGCTCAAGATGCATTGGTCATGACATAGAAAATTCTTTAACTTTTGATGATCTCTCTTACACATGGAGTCTTTTCACATGAGGAGAGATTGTTGTAAATGATGATAAGAAACCATAGAAAAATAGAACGACTCCAAAACGTAGATAATTGATGAAGTTATGCATTTGTGATCAAGGACTCAAAGACTTTCCCACATTAGGTCAACACACTTGAATAAACTTTGCATCTTTTGAACTTATTTTGCAAGATAAGACATGATGAACTTCATTAGACCTCTAAATGATGGCATCTTGAGGAATACAACATGATAAAGCTCAATACCTCCATGAGACTTGTTGAAGAAGGCATAGAAATAAACACATGAGCCTATGAACTTCTTAACAAATTTTTTTTGTATCATCAACCTACAACACAATTTCAAGGATTGTGCAAAAGACTTCAAAGAGAAAAAGGAAAGTGGTATTGTCAGGATCAAAAGCGATCGTGGAAAGGAGTTTGAAAACAGCAAGTTTGATGAGTTCTGCTCTTCAGAAGGAATCAATCATGAATTCTCCTCACCAATAAATCCTCAGCAAAATGGAGTTGTGGAAAGGAAAAACAGAACCATACAAGAATCTGCTAGGGCAATGATACATGCCAAGAAACTTCCCATTTACTTTTGGGCTGAAGCTATGAATACAACATGTTATGTTCATAACAGAGTCACATTGAGAAAGGGAACCTCATCTACCCTGTATGAGATATGGAAAGGGAGAAAACCTACTGTGAAGTACTTTCATGTCTTTGGGAGCAAGTGTTACATTCTGACAGATCGTGAGCAAAGGAGAAAAATGGATCCTAAGAGTGATGAAGGAATATTCCTGGGATACTCTACCAACAGCAGAGCATATAGGGTGTTCAATTCCAGGACCAAAGTTATGATGGAATCTATTAATGTCATTGTTGATGATCATTATGAGAAAGCTAATGTCACATATGATGTTGAAACATTCTTTGAAACTCTCACTGAAGGGTCTACAAAAGTTGATGATTCTAATCCTACCTCCTCGGAGTCTGAATCAAAGCCATCTAACAAAGAACCTTCCATCAGAGTTTAGAAAGATCATGCTAAAGAACTTATCATAGGAGATCCTAACAGTGGAGTTACTACAAGATCTAGAGAAATCATCTCAAACTCTTGCTTTACATCCAAGGTTGAACCAAAGAATGTTAAGAAAGCCTTGACAGATGAATATTGGATTGGTGCCATGCAAGATGAATTGAATCAGTTCAAACGACATGAAGTATGGGAGCTGGTTCCTAGACCTGAAGGAACAAATATCATTGGCACCAAGTGGATATACAAAAATAAATCTGATGCTGAGGCAATTGTCACCAAGAATAAGGCAAGGTTAGTTGCTCAAGGCTACACTCAAGTTGAAGGGGTTGACTTTGATGAAACTTTTGCTCCTGTTGTTAGACTGGAGTCAATAACACTACTCTTAGGAGTTGCCTGTCTTTTAAAGTTTAAGTTGTTTCAAATGGATGTGAAAATTGCCTTTCTAAATGGATACTAATATTAGGAAGTATATGTGGAACAACCTAAGGGGTTTGTGGATCCAAATCTTCCTGATCATGTGTACAAATTAAGAAAATCCCTATATGGTCTGAAACAAGCTCCTAGATCTTGGTATGAAAGGTTGACAAAATTCCTCACTAACAAAGGATACAGGAAATGAGGAATGGACAAACTCTATTTATGAAGGATGAAGGAGGAAAAATCATGGTTGCACAAATTTATGTGGATGACATAGTGTTTGGTGGAATGTCAGACAGAATGGTTAAACATTCTGCTGATCAAATGCAAGCTGAATTTGAAATGAGCCTCGTGGGAGAACTAACCTATTTTCTTGGGCTACAAGTCACACAGATGGAAGATTCAATTTTCCTCTCTTAAAGCAAGTATGCCAAGAACATTGTCAAAAAATTTGGGATGAAGAATGCCAACCATAAAAAAACTCCTGCTCCTACTCACCTAAAGCTATCCAAAGATACAGGTGGTACCAACATTGATCAAAGTTTGTACAGAAGTATGATAGGAAGTTTGCTATACTTAACAGCCAGCAGACCTGATATAGCTTTTGCAATTGGAGTGTGTGCTAGGTATTAGGCTGAACCCAAAGTCAGTCACATAAACCAAGTAAAAAGAATCCTGAAGTATGTGAGTGGAACTTACAACTATGGTATGTTGTATTCTCATGGATGTGATCCTATCTTATCTGGTTATTGTGATGCTGATTGGGCTGGAAGTGCTGATGATAGAAAAAGTACCTCTGGAGGATGTTTCTTCTTAGACATCACTTCATCATAGATCTTGTGGAAGATAAAGTGATTACATTGGAGCATGTTGCCACTGATCTACAATTGGCTGGCATTTTTACAAAGGCTTTGGATGCAAATCAGTTTGAGAATTTAGGGGGTAAGTTGGGTATTTGCCAGTATGAGGAGTTATAACAATTAACTTTGCTTAGGAGAATTGATGAGAGAGACATTTATTTAAAGTTATTTTTAATTGGGCAAATAGCAAATTTCCCTCTCTATTTCCAAATATATCAGAAGAGGAATAGACGTATTCATATACCATAACTCATTGTTTGGGTTTTCACTTTTCATTCTCACCAAAGAAGTTATTCTCCTCACCTGCGCTTAAAACCTTTGTTCATCAAGATGTCTCAATATTCACGATCAACATCTCCTCAGAAGACGACCATTTCTTCATCAACTAATTCTGATACTAGGGCAAACATGAATCCCAATGATGTTCTAGAGGTTGCACCACTACGAGTGATTGTTGCTGACCCTTCAAGAGTGAAGAAACTGAGAACTTCACATGCAAGAAGATCGCAGAATGTAGCTACTGGAAATTTTGCTCAAACTTCCTCTTCAGTTCCCCTAAAATAGCTAATAGGGAAGGTTCTGCATATGTACATCAGGCAATTTCTAGAATAGTAACTAGGATCTTGAATGAAAACCATGTTGTGCCTGGCGTATCTGTGCCTCTGAACCAAGAGTCTATTAACCCTAGCATAGAGGACGATCACAATGTCACACAAGAAGTTGAGACAAAGGATGATAGTGTTGAGCATTGTGCTGACAAGCCTAATGATCCTCAGGCTGATGGTGGTGAAAAGACTGGTCACCAATTTACTAATGATACGCCCATTATGGATGTTGATGAAGATTATTCTGACAATGATCTTATTTCTACTGCAACCCAAGAGAGTTGTGGTTAGCCCTCCAAAATCTCTGAGCAAAGTGGTCTCCAAGAAAAAGAAAGCCACTGCATCCTCTGATTTTGGTGATAGTTCTGATTTTGATGTTGAGAGCGATGTCTCTGACATTCCTCTCAGGAAGAAGCCCACAACTAGCAAGCTTGCTAAGGTACCTGATGTTCCTATAGACAATATTTCTTTTCATTATCCTGAAAGTGAAAATAGATGGAAGTATGTGTTCTTAAAGAGAATAGCCCTGGAAAGAGAACTAAATAGCAACGCCCTTGCTTGCAAGGAGGTTATGAAACTGATCCAGTTTGCTGGTTTGTTAAAGACTATTGTCCACTTTTCTAAGTGTTATGAAATTCTTGTAAAAGAATTTATTGTTAACTTGACTGAAGAGTGTGCTGATGGGAAGTCTGAGGACTTTAGGAGTGTGTATGTTAGAGGCAGGAGGGTTACATTCTCACCATTTGTGATAAACAAGTTTCTGGGAAGGTCTGATGAAGCTCAACCTGAGCTGGAAGTCACTGACAATCAAGTTTGTCAAGTGATCACTTCCAAACAAGTGAAGAACTGGCCATTGAAAGGAAAGCTATCTGCTAGCAAGTTGAGTGTTAATCGCGACTTTATCGTCTATTAATCGGGAGACTGCAAGTGCACAATCCTATCGCATAGTTTTAAAAGATATCGAACCCACAGGGACTATAAATCGATCTACTGTTATCCTAAGTTACTATATATAGCTAAAGTAAATAATTCTTTTAGATGATGAATAAAGCAAAATATAAATTAAACGGATATCGTTACGTAATTCGTCTAACCTAAGGGGATCCGAATTTCCACTGACTTATTTCTCAAGTTGATAAAAATCCTTTTCAGCAAACAATATTCACCTAAAAATCCTATCTCAAACTCTCGCTCTATTGAATCAGATCATGTAATTAAATCCTAACGTATGCTCTCGCTATCCCGCTGAATTTAAAAACACTTTTTGAAAATAAATAAGGTTTAATCATTTTTAAAGCGCTCTCGCTGTATTTAAAATTAATACCTAGCATCCACTATCCGGTTAAAACCTCAAACTTTCGCTCTGTTGGTTTCTAACCTTAGTCCAATTTATTTAACCTCAAACTTTCGCTCTGTTGGTTTCTAAACCTTTTAATGAATAAATCTGGATACCGAAGTCAGAAAGAGTATTTTTAACAACATAATATTATGCCAATTTATTTTGGATTCCTTTGGTTTGATTAATTTACATACCGATACCTACTCGGTTTTGCCAGACATATTTATTAATTCGGACATGCATAAATAATAAGATTCAATATATTTAAACATCTCCATAATCAAACAAATAAATATCAACCAACAATATTTCAAATAAGTTAAGATAATTAGATTAAAAACCTAAAAATAAGAATAATGCAATAAATCTTGTTCTTTGAAATAAACGAACACTCCACAACAAGTCGGCTGGATCTGCTCGGAGGCTTCTTGAATCGAAAAGAAAATACGACAAGAAATAAAAAGGTATAACTGCTTAAATCTAAAAAGAAAGGAAAATCTAAGACTAAAAATAAAATAAGAATGCTGGAAAAATATTGCAATGTTCGGTAAAAATGCCGACCCCTTCTCTGAAACTTGTACTTTGTATTTATAGCCTCCTTGTGCAACTTCCGTTTTCAAATCTCGTATGAAAATGTGATCGTGGAGAAAATATAATTGCCTTAAAAGTAGGAGACGGGAGCCTCCACGTAGAAGAGAGATCATGAGACGTGGGTCTCAAAAAATGAAAACGGTGGGCCCCTGGATGGGAGGCGGTCGCCTCCTGGTAGAATAAGAAATGTGACACGCTCTTCTCACTATAGTGGGACTTGAGAGGCTGGCACCTTCAGTGGGCCAGAGCGGTCGTCTTGGGTTTCCTGGGCTGGAGTTTGACTTGGCCTTTTTATAATTGTTTCTTGTAACACCCCTTCTAATTTACCCGCGATTATATAATTTTAATCAGAGTTTTAAACACATAACAAGAGGCGTCATAATTTAATTAATTCAAATACCAAAAACAGTCATCATGCCTTTCACTGAAGAACTCATTAAAATAAAACAAACCAAAAATTATATTTAAACAGCGGAAATTATAACATAAAATCCGGAATAATTCCATCAAGAATTATTCCCAACATAAACCAAAACAGCCAGTTTTAAATCCATAAAATCCCAATCAAATGTTCCCCAGTGTTACAACTACCAGAGCATGACACTGACACGCGGATTATCTAATAGCACAACTCTAAAAGTTGTCCTCGCCAATTTCTCGAGTAGCTATACTCCTCAATTTGAAATCATTAAAGTAAGGGTGAGATTTCATCAAGATTAAAATGCATTATACATTTCTCAAAAACAATAAAACAACCAATTCATTATTCACCCTTATTAACAGCATTAGCATACGATTCATGAATACAAACACACAGATCATTATGCAAACAACAACAATCAATGCAATTATAACGCTAGAAACCATCCTAACATGTTATAATTACATATGCAATGCAGACTCAAATGCATGTGGTACCAATCGTGAACCAAGTCCACACCCTGTTCCGCTTACACCTCGGAAAATAGCGTCAATTTAATGATTCGCCCATACATCATTGGGTCAAGAATCTAGCCTCACTACCTCTGTCCATTAGGTAAGTTTATTGGCCCTGCAAGTTCAATTCCGCACAATGGGAATGAACCATCAACAAAATGCTTATGCATGCACATCAAAAGCATGCAACCTTAAATCAACGGAATATGATCACTACATAATTCCACACAATGCCAACACCAATATATATCACATGATAACAACTCAATCATAATGGATACCGGGTACAACATATTCATGAAACGATTATCACAAGCATAAATATGCCAACCACTTACCCTTCAATTAGTAAGACTATCACCAGTATAAACAACAACAACAATTCATGAGGTCAACAAGCATTCATGAATATACAACATCAACAACAAATTATCATAGCAATACAGTCATAATTATATGTCGTTAATCACAACACATAGGATTAACATACATCACATATACGCAACGAATATTTCACGAATCTCCACAAATTCTTATTACGGAAATCATATTAATTCCTCAAGATCTCAATTTTTGGTTTTGAAAGTGTTATTAACAGATAGTACTCGTTCTAAGCTTTCCAACGATACCAACTACGCCTAAATCGGAGTTACGGTTAAAAAATTATGATAAAAATCGTTTTCAGAAAAATTCTGTACATTCCAACACAGTATGCATCGATGCATAATGCTATGCATCGACCTCAAATCAACTTGCATCGACCTCAAATAGTTATGCATCGATGCATAACTTTAAATTTTACAAATTTTCAAAAATTCTTCAGTATGTGTCGACACATACGAAACTTGCATTGATGCATAGCCCTGTTTTTGGCCTATGTATTGATGCATACGCATCTTGCATCGATGCATAGCTTCCCAAATTTCCTTATGTATCGATGCATGGCTCTATGAGTCGATGCATGCATTTTCTTTACTTCTGGTTTTCTAAAATTCTACTGCTTTCATCGATTCATAAAGACTTGGGTCGACTCATACAGTTTATTTTTCATCAAAAACTCAGTTTTCTCTACTGTTACGAGTCTCCATTAATTCCAATCATCTCCCAACAACATACTATCACCAAAACAGAATTAATTCATGAAAATTCACATACTTTTGATTATAGGAAGATGTTTTCCAACAACGTAGAATCATTCCACGTCAATCTAATCGTTCTTAACAATTCCAATTACGGTTTTACGTCGGATTATAGCATTAGGGCATACTCAATTATCCTAATTCGAGATTCCTAACGATTCGATTCGTTCTAATGATCATCAAAATCCATAAGGCATAAAAATCAGATTCAATCCCCCCTTACCTCGCGATGAATCTTCGAAGTTCCGACGAATTGGCTTTTTCTCCTCTTTCTCTTCTCTTCTCCAACTTCACGTAGTATGCAATCCTTATTTCCTTTCCTCACTTATTCCTTTTATTCCTTTATTTATTCCCCATTATTTCCCAAATAATAGAAATAACTAACTTAGGATTTAGTAGAGATTTTTACTCCACACACCTCTCATTCAACCTTACACCCCTAACCTTCCTTTTAATTAATTAAATAATTAATTCATTTAATCCAAAAATATTAATAATTAAGCCTTTAATTAAATGAATAATTAAATTCCTAATTATTTAATACTTGAATTAATTTGGGGTGTCACATTTCTCATCTTCTTACTTCCTCTTTTTGCTATCACACCCCTCTTTCATTTCTCTAGCATTTTAATTAGATTTCTCCTCAATTTCATTCCTTTACTCAATTAATCTTTATTTAATATAAATACCTGAAATATTAGAAATACTAACGTAATACAAAAATAAAATAATATAATTAAACAAAAATAGTAAGATTGTCCATGAAAATTAAATCAAATATGTTATATAAATTCGTGTTATCAAACTCCCCTATACTTGAACCTTTGCTTGTCCTCAAGCAAAAAGTAAAATGAAAATCTCTTAAGCATCAGTCAAACGCAGATATAAAACACACTTCAATTTGGACTTGGTTGCAAGTCAATTCTTTGTTGGATAACTTAAGTTGGACTTCGACACCAAAGCTACCGTAAAAACACTAGATAACCCCATTTTTGCAAACCAATTAAAGTCATGCTATCATAGCTCGACCTAATACTTCCGTTTCGTTTCACCCGTTTTCATTCTGGCGCAATCACATTAAGCCCTTTGCCTTACGCGCACATAGTAGAGTAACCGGATAATGAATTTGATCTTTGTAATCCAGCTAGGAGTTATGGTACTTATATTTGGTACTCCTTTATCCAATTACAAATTGCGGGGGATCAGACCGTAGTTCGCCCTACCAAGTCCAGCACCAGGAACCACTGAACCAATTCATAATGGATTGTTTTCATAAAGATTTTATAGTATCCGCAACTGTTGGATTAAATGATCTGGTAAGGACCATCTAACTTAGTAAGTGCATCTTCTGATAAAAAATTCTCTTAAAAATCTTAATCAATCACTTATATTTATCGATTCTCCACGTAGTTTGTCGTTTAAGGCGGTGCCGACTGCTTTTATAAAATACTCAGGGTTACTTTAAAACTAAGTTTTAAGGTGTTGGTATAATAAGTACTTAAATCGATCTAGCGCGTTGGGGTTTTGAAGTGTTAGGACGGTAACGATTTTGCCTTAGTTGCACTCGAGTTCTTATTTATAAAAATAAGCAACCTTAATACTATTTGAGTGTGTCAAGTTATGCGTTTGAATTTTTTCCATTATGGCTCAAGAAAATGGAGGAATTCGAATAAGCACGAGATTTTTACATTAAGGATTTAAAATTACATAAACATGTTTTTATTGAATAGATTTTGTTGTTGTTGCAATACATGGAAAAAGGAAACAAAAGGGAGATACTAATAGAGCAGAGAAAATAAAAATGAAGTAAGAAATGTTCTGACTCCCCTAAACTCAGAATGAGCATTGTCCTCAATGCGATAAAACCAGGAGAATCAGAAGGGAGGAGGGTGATCACTCGTTGCTTGGATGATGGCGTCCTCTGGCTCCTTTGCCTCTAGTACGTGGTCGTCGGTGTCTGTCAAAATTAGAATCGTTAAGGTGTAAAGCATCCGCCATGCGAGCTGACATCGCTTCAAAGTTACGATCAGTTTGAAAAGCATATTCGCGTTGGTCGTGCTGTAACTCTCGAATTAGACGCAATGTTTCGGTCTGATTTTGTTCCATTGCTAGGAAACACTGATCTTGTCGCAAGATGGCAACATACATTGCGTCGAGGGTGGCAGCCTGCGGAGGATTTTCTTGAGGTGGCTGTGCAACAGGTGCATCAAGAACAAAACGCCAATTGTTGTTGTTTCGTACGTCGATCTGATTTGGACAGGGTAACACTACACCAGGGACTAGGCGTCTGTTAATCATTAAAATATACCTTCCATCTTGTCGTGGGGAGATTATATGTGAGTCACGACAGTAAATAACGTCAAGGAGCTGTGCAGGCATCATAAAATGTCCAATGGACAAAAGTTCGTTGACCAGGCCCAAAGCATAAGCTAAAGATGTTATTATTCCACCGAAAACAAAAGGATTAGTACCTGCCGCATTCGCGCATGTGTGAAAATGACTAAGCATGAAAGGAGCGGCATTGACGGTGTTACCGTTGAGGGCACAGAAAAGAAAGAACATTTCATTTTGGTTCACCTTATGGTTATTGGTCCTACCAAAAATCGTGTTCGCAAGGATGCGGTGGTAATATCTCAAAGCTGGATTGTGAATGTGGGAAGCATAAAGATCCCGCCAACTTTCAGTGGGTTGGCCGGTCAGATCATGCCAAAAAGAGAAACCAACTTAATCCCAAGATACGTCGCCTTCGGTATCGAAAGGTTTGTAATGAATGTTTTGCCCTATTGTGAACTGTAAAAGTTCGGCTATCATTTCTTGGTCTATAGAATACTCTTGATTGAACATGCGAAAATTTGCGGCTCCGGTTGTGTACGGATCATCTGGAGGAGTGTTGTAGGAGAACGAACTGAGAAACTCCAATACAAGTGGTTCAAAGGTTGGAAACAGATTTGTGCAGAGATTAAGCAGACCCGTGTTTGTGAGCATGAAATTAACGCTATCCGTCATACCCAAAGTTTCTAAACAGTCGGCGTCCACATATTTGGTGAGAACAACCAAACATGTATAGAACTTTAAAGATTTATCTCGCTGTTTCCCGTCATCATTCTCCCGGAACACCACTGTAGATAGGTCGGGTGGTGGTCGGTCTGGCCTCACTTGACGGTGTGTGTTTCGTGGAGCCATGGTAAGGTAAGAAATGAAGATTAAAATGGTAGAAAGATGAAGTGGAGGAGAGAAAATAAGTGAGAAGTAGATGGAAGGGATGTGGAATAGAAGAAATGAAGGTGAATATTTATAGTGGTTTGAGGAATTAAGAAGAATAAGTTATAGTTAAATAGTTGTTGGGAATTGATGAGAGAATATTATGGTTATGGAATAATAATAGAAATGGTTGAATGGAAGTTATAATGGGTATTGAAGAAATGGGGAAACGGACGAAATAGTATTGGGAAAACACGAGTCAAGGAGACCAGAAGACAAGACAACACGCAGAGCATGCGGAGGCGGGGGCCACATGATGATGAGACGACCGTCTCATTAAGGAGCAGGATAGGGCTTGAGGCGTGCGTCTCAAGGAGGAAATATGCAGGGGAGGCGTGCGTCTCCAAAGCAAGAATATTAATAAAGGAAGCACGAAGCAGGGCGAGCGTCTCAAGAAGGGACAAGGCAAGTTAAGGCGTTTGTCTCAAGAAGAATCTTACAGTGAGGAAACAGTGGCATGCGTCTCGAAGTAATTCTGTACTTCTTAATTACTAATTACTAAGGCGTGTGTCTTAAAGCTGTTTGATTGATGAGGTTTTCAGATGTCTCACATGCATCCATACATGTATATATATATATATATATATATATATATATATATATATATATATATAATACTAGTACCTATAATGCATTATAATTGATATGATAAATGTTGGAAAATATTAATTCAATATACTGATAGAAGACGGAAAAAAATACGATAATTAAAATACTCAATTATAACCATAAGTATTAATGTAAATTATTTACTTGAGTATAATTATCGGTATTTTGTGGGAGTAGTTCAAACGTATCAGTATAAGGGGTGAAACTGACAATCGAGTAAAAATTTAAAGATTAACATAAAATAAAAAAAATGAAAATAAGAACAAGAATAAAATTAAAAACTTGTGGGTTGCCTCCCACAAAGCGTTTGTTTAAGGTCGTAAGCTCGACAGTTCAGGAGGGTAAACGCTCATAGTGGTCCACTCAAGAATGACTCCTCGCTGATTTTCTATGGCCACTTATCAAGTCATCTCACATATCCCTCACCTTTTCTTTTCTTTCTTTTGTGGGGTGGTTCATTCTTTTGAAATCGTGGTGGTGATTCATTCTTTTGAAATCGTGGTGGTGGTTTTGGATCTATCCTAAGTATCAACTTTTTAGATTTGGGCTTAGTGATTTCATCCACCTCCTGACAGGTTAACCTTACCCTCTTAACAGTAAATATACCCCTAATTTCACGTCTAATTTTCTCTTTTTAGACAAGACTTCAAACAAGGGTGCATTGGTGTGGATATTTTTCAATACCTCAACATACGTTTTAGATTGGGAGTCTACCTGAGCTTTCATAAAACTTTTCGGGAAAATAATCACTGGGGTGTAGTGATTTGGGATAACAATATGTGCTTCCTTCTCTACCTCTTTTACAACCTCCTCTTCGAATGGTGTTGGTGGATTTTTCTCAATCTCAACTCTTTTCTCGTCAGAACTCTCCTCAGCCACAATATCACTCTCCTTAACCTCATTATCACTCTCTAGAATTTCAAATTGTTTTTCGCTAATGGTTATTCAACATCCACATCCTCATCGGGGAATGGTCCTAGAAGGTTTTGTTCAAGTTGGGAGATTTGAGTCTTTAAGGCCATGCTGTGATTCGCGAGGGACTCAATCACAATGGTTAGTTGCTTAAGGGTTTCATTATTTTGAAGACTTTGTTTTCCTACCTCTTCATTTTGGACAATTTGTGTCTCTTAATAGTGCTCAATCATAGACTCTAACCTAGAGTTAGTTATCATCTCATCAGAATCCTCCATTAATGTTTCGAAGTTGAAATCTTGCGATTCTTCTGATTCTTGAAAATGAGTTAGAGTCTCCTTTTGTGTTTCCCCTATTCGTTCTATCATCCTGGATGTTTCATTAAAATTTTCCATTAATATTTTGAGATCAGATTTATATGGTTCTGGTGATTCCTCAAAATATTGGGTGTGGCAATTGTAAAGGAAATTGGGTTGAGGATAAGTTCGGTTGGAATTATAAGTTTCTTGTGGCTCCTCAAAATGTTGGAATTGGTAGTTTTGGAGGTAATTTGGATAAGAGTGAGTTTGTGAAGCATTGAAATCTTCCATCAGTATTTCGAGGTCGGATTTATGGGATTCTTGTGATTCCTCAAAATACTGATAATGGGTGTAGAAAAAATTTGGGTGATACATAGTAATTAAGGTAAAAGTGCCTTAGTCTGTACGGTGTAACACAGGAGTTACAATATCGACTTAAATAGTCCCGGCAACGGCGCCAAAAACTTGATCGCGACTTTATCGTCTATTAATCGGGAGACTGCAAGTGCATGGTCCTATCGCGTAGTTTTAAAGATATCGAACCCACACGGACTATAAATCGATCTATTGTTATCCTAAGTTACTATATATAGCTAAAGCCAATAATTCTTTTAGATGATGATTAAAGCAAAATATAAATTAAACGGATATCGGTACGTAATTCGTCTAACCTAAGGGGATCCGAATTTCCACTGACTTATTTCTCAAGTTGATAAAAATCCTTTTCAGCAAACAATATTCACCTAAAAATCCTATCTCAAACTCTCACTCTATTGAATCAGATCATGTAATTAAATCCTAGCGTATGCTCTCGCTATCCCACTGAATTTAAAAACACTTTTTGAAAATAAATAAGGTTTAATCATTTTTAAAGCGCTCTCGCTGTATTTAAAATTAATACCTAGCATCCACTATCCGGTAAAAACCCCAAACTTTCGCTCTGTTGGTTTCTAACCTTAGTCCAGTTTATTTAACCTCAAACTTTCGCTCTAATGGTTTCTAAACCTTTTAATGAATAAATCTGGATACTGATGTCAGAAAGAGTATTTTTAACAACATAATATTATGCCAATTTATTTTGGATTCCTTTGGTTTGATTAATTTACATACCGATACCTACTCGATTTAGCCAGACATATTTATTAATTCGGACATGCATAAATAACAAGATTCAATATATTTAAACATCTCCATAATCAAACAAATAAATATCAGGCAACAATATTTCAAATAAATTAAGATAATTAGATTAAAAACCTGAAAATAAGAATACTGCAATAAATCTTGTTCTTCGAAATAAACGAACACTCCACCACAAGTCGGCTGGATCTGCTCGGAGGCTTCTTGAATCGAAAAGAAAATACGACAAGAAATAAAAAGGTATAACTGCTTAAATCTAAAAAGAAAGGAAAATCTAAGACTAAAAATAAAATAAGAATGCTGGAAAAATATTGCAATGTTCGGTAAAAATGCCGACCCCTTCTCTGAAACTTGTACTTTGTATTTATAGCCTCCTTGTGCAACTTCCGTTTCCAAATCTCGTATGAAAATGTGATTCCAAATATAATTGCCTTAAAAGTAGGAGACGGGAGCCTCCACGTAGAAGAGAGATCATGAAACGTGGGTCTCAAAAAATGAAAACGGTGGGCCCCTGGATGGGAGGCGGTCGCCTCCTGGTAGAAGAAGAAATGTGAGACGCTCGTCTCACTATAGTGGGACTTGAGAGGCTGGCGCCTCCAGTGGGCCAGAGCGGCCGTCTTGGCTTTCCTGGGCTGGACTTTGACTTAGCCTTTCTATAATTGTTTCTCATCTTCTTACTTCCTCTTTTTGCTATCACACCCCTCTTTCGTTTCTCTAGTATTAATTAGATTTCTCCTCAAATTCCTTTGCTCAATTAATCTTTATTTAATATAAATACCTGAAATATTAGAAATACTAACGTAATAGAAAAATAAAATAATATAATTAAACAAAAATAGTAACAGTGTCCATGAAAATTAAATCAAATATGTTATATAAATTCGTGTTATCAAGTGTGAAGTTTGCTATGTTGCACAAGATAGGAGCATCTAACTGGGTTCCTATAAATCACAAATCTACCATTTCAACTGGACTGGGTAGATTCACCTATGTTGTTGGCACAAAAGCCAAGTTTGACTATGGAACTTACATATTTGAACAAACTATGAAGCATGCTGGAAGTTTTGCTGTCAAAGGTCATGTAGCTTTTCCCTCCCTCATATGTGGTATTATTTTGAATTAGTATCCTAATATCCTTGTTGAGAGAGATTCTGTTTGCAAAAGAGGCTCTACTCTTGGCTTTCATTATAAATTGTTTTAGGGAACTCATGTCCCTGACATTGTTATGACATCTGGTGAGACATCCAATGTCAAAACTGCTTCCAAGAAAGCTGATGTCATTGTTGTGTTAAAGGAAACTTGCAAAGAGCTTGAGGCAAGAAAAAGGTCACTTGAAGAATTGATCACTGCTTTGGAACAGGATAGAGATGATGTTGAGGTTGAGGATGAGAAGCTGGATGAGGATGTTGATGAAGACCAGCATGATGGTGCTGAAAGCAGTTCCACTGAAGATGATGTTGAAGACAACAACCCTTCAGGAGATGATTCTACCTGAAGATTTCTAGTTGTGTTGTGTTTGCAGATTTTTTCTGGTTGTTGTTTCTGGTTCTGATGTTTCTGATTTTGATTTTACTGTTTGTAATCCATTTGATTTTGATGTACTAGCTTGTAACTTCTGATTTTCTGGGATTTTGTACTGGTACCTTTGGCACCTTTGTCGCTAAAAAGGGGGAGAATTAATTAGGATTAATCTATTTAATCTGGGTGTTTGCTAGACTTAGTTTATTTTATTTCTGCTGCTCTAGTTGATCTTTGATAGCTTAGTTGGTTTTAGCCAAAAATTTGCCAAATGGGGAGTTTGTAAGTGTTTCTGTGTTGGGTGCAATTTTTGGTAAAACCAAATTGATGTGACAATGTCTTGACTGATGTCATGACATTCTCGTATGAAGACAAATTCTGCAGAAGGAGTGTTTTTACAGGTACAGCTGAGGATCTTTGCATAACAGATGATTATGCTATATTTAGAAGTATAGGTTCTGCAAGAACAGTATGCAAGATGTGTTGATGTCACATCCAATGTTAAGACATTCTGTATTGTATAAGTGGATTATGCAGTCTTATATTTCCTGAGAGTTTTCAGGATTCTGTTGGTTTATTCTGGGCTGGATTGTTTACTTTAGATCCTATGCTCACGTGGAAATTAGGTTAACTTTGTTTGACCCTAATTTGTGTTGTTGCGAGCTCAAGACCAAGTCCACAGGTTTACTTTGGTTAACCCTAATTATTATTAGGCAAGCCCACGATGAAGTCCTCTACTGCTGCTATATAATATCTCTAACCCTGATGGTTAAAGTTGCGCTTTTTGATAGAGAAGAAGAAGAAAAGAAAGCAACCAGCTGTGTACGTGTTTTTAGTATTACTTGTGAGCAAAGCAATTAAATTTTGATAAGTGCATTGGAGTAGGACTTTCTATAAGGGTAGTTTTTATCACTCAAAACTTTGAAGCACGAGTGTTATGTATCTTGATTAAAAGCTTTGAAGTAAAATCAAGTATGTGTATTGAAGAATGTCTTCACAATTCTATTAAGTGTTAGATTATTGTCACTGTTGTGATTGAGGGGGAGTGAGTAGGCTCTCAGGTCTAAGTGGTTCTTAGATTGAAGTTGCATTGGGTAGGTCTTAAGTGACGGATATAAATAGTTGGTTTAATCTTAAATTAATACCTCTTATAGTGGATTTCCTCCCTGGCTTGGTAGCCCCCAGATGTAGGTGTAGTTACACACCGAACTGGGTTAACAACTGATTGTCTTCTTTACTGCCCTTACTTTATTATTAGTACTGTTAATTGTTCGTCAGATACCAGTGTCATAACATTCTATTTGACATCAAGTATCTGTTGCCAGAATTTTACTTTTTATTTTTCACGCATTTATTTTATATAGGTTAAACTTTTCTTTTTTAATTGATTTTGATTGTGTGTTAAAATGGTTAAATATATAAAGTTATTTATTTTATGTAGGCCAAAATTTTCTTTTAACTGATTTTGATTGTGTTAAAATGGTTAAATATATAAATATGAAATTTCAAAACTTGCTCTCAATAGGACTTGAACTCAACAACATTGGAAAGAAAGTGAGATGCTAAAACACTCTGTCACGGGAGTTTCTTATTTGTTACCTTTAAACATTTATTACAATAAAGTATTTCAAATACAATTTAATTTCTATTTTGTATATCTCTCACACTTAAACATTTATTACACTAATTCATATTTTTTATTTAATATTATTAATTTTTAAATAATAAATTTATATAGAAGGATCAAAATACATTCGAAGAAGTATATCATGAGATCAAATTAATCTCAAATTTTATAGGTATGATTTATATGATGATATGTTTCAATCTAATGATTGATTTTAGAAAATATTAATCCGAAATGACGTTTTTGAGCGAGTGTAACTAATAGTGTAACTCTTCGGGTGTAATTTGATCCTTATATATATATATATATATATATATATATATATATATATATATATATATATATATATATATATATATATATATATATATATATATATATATATATATATATATATATATATATATATATATATATATATATATATATATATATATGATAATATGATAATATTAAACGATAAGATGTAGTAAATATATATGTATTTCCTGTTAATGTAATTATAAGTATACAATTATTTTTTATTTTAAAAATAAAAATAAAAATAATTATGTACAATATAATAAAATATTAATGTAATCCTACGTTAATTCATGGTTCAGTATATAGCAATATATTCTAACAATATGTATTTATGATTGTAAAGTTAATCGAAACAAAATGATGGTTTAGTTGGTAAGGTGATATGGTTGGGTTGTAAGATAGCCTGCATTCAAATTCTACCAATGCCAACTTTTGTTAATACTGTGTGTTTTGAACAACATTAAAATTAAAATGAATAATAGAATAATAAAAAATAAAAAATAAAAATACGTGAAAATAAAAAAACAAAAAAAAAATCAGTTGACAGCCACATCAGCAATAAAATAAATAAAAATATAAAAAAAGCCAACACAACACGTCAGATAGCAAAACAGAGGAATCTATAAATGACAGGGATCAAATTTATATTTTTTTACAGGGTTGTTTTTGTAATTCACCTTATATGGCAGGCAGGGGACAAAATGTAAGGTTGTTTTTGTGATTCGTCCTATATGATAGGGGGCAAAATGACTATTAATCCAAAAAACTAATAGCACTTTGACGTGGAGACTCCCCTCGCAAATGCATTTGGTGATTTCAAAATTCAAAATTATGCATTGCGAGGGGCTAAGAAAATGCGCGACATAATACATGATAATTTGCCAGAATCTTCCCCTAGCTAAAAAAGAATCTATACGTGCAATCCCATCACTGTTCAATGTGTCAGTCCGTGTATTTATTACTTAATTTGCCAAAACGCTTAACCCTAAGCATAATTGACTATTACATTTACTTGGGGAACCCCCTCGTAAAACTTACCATAAATTCTTCAATTCCGCTTCAGCTTTTCCATTTTGTAACTCTCTCCATTTTACTTCTTTTATCATATTCTCTAACTCTCTTCTTCTTCTCCACTTCTTCTCAAGTTATTCTCTTCAATTTCAAGGTAAAAATAAATATTTTATTTTTCTTTTTGATTTACAATTGATTTAAAAGTGATATTTTAACCTTTTTTTTTAAAACTTATTTTCTGTTTAATATAGCTACAAAGAAGTTAGCCTTTGCAAGGAAATTCAAAATAAATTTCGAGTTGTTGATTTGTTTCTTTAAGATCCATTTTTTTCTTCTTCTATTTTTATGTATGACTGTGTTGTA
The DNA here is from genome assembly GCA_021764765.1 of Vicia sativa. NCBI lineage: Eukaryota > Viridiplantae > Streptophyta > Magnoliopsida > Fabales > Fabaceae > Vicia > Vicia sativa. Next base: position 17,902,526 of record CM038796.1, on the reverse strand, counting down.
GGTGTTTGATATGTTGAATTTGTGTTGGTTATAAAAATATAATGTATATTTATAATTTTCGAAAATAAATATTATGTGTATAATCTCATATTTTGTAATTTGTTACTATATTTTGTGTTTGCTCAAAAATGTCACTTCGGATTAATATTTTTTAAAATCAACCGTTGGATTGAAACATACCATCATATAGATTATACCTATAAAGTTTGAGATTAATCTATAATGATTTACTATGTCATTGAGTTACATCAAAATTAACGTTATATAAAAGTCCATTTTGATGTTAATATTTGGATATCTTGATCGTATAGTAAATCATTATAGATTAATCTCAAACTTTATAGGTATGATCTATATGATGGTATGTTTCAATCAACGTTGATTTTAAAAATATTAATCCAACGACAAACAGTGTAACTCATGGTGTAACTCTTCGGGTGTAATTTGATCCCTCTCTCTCTCTCTCTCTCTATATATATATATATATATATATATATATGGTATTTTGTATAATTTTGTAATTATAATAGTTTTTGATACAATGTTATAAACATTTGCAAGGGGTTATATCTAACAAAAATTATTACAATTTGTCAGGAGCTGGATCCCTCACAACTCTCAAAACGTATATATTTTATCAGTTGCTTAACCCCAAGCAAAATTTCGGACGCACTACAGTACTAGTAGTTGAACCTCTAGCTTACGCCTACCTCTGCATGTTTGTAGTTTGGAAAATATGGATTGTATTTTGGGAGGGGATTATCCCCAAATAAAACGGTGAGGTGAATGATCCTCGTAAATAATTTACGACTCTCTATTTAACTAGGAGATCAGTTCTCTCACCAACTTTGTATTTGTGAAATATTTTTGCCACGATTATGCCCTTGCTATTATCTTACCAAATAGAAGTTATACCATGTTATAATAAACTTGTAAAATGCTAAGAAATGTCATGTTGTTAAACTTAATTAAGATTATCAGTTGATTAAGCTTTTATAAGAAGTGCATTTCTTAACCCACCTCGTGACCTTCTACCCACCCTTGTGAAATTCCTAAATTGCCCCTAAAAACCAGAAATATATTTCCGGGGAGCACCACCATCTGATAAAGTTTGCAATAAATTCGAAGTTAATTTTTGGTTCTACACCGTAACTATATTTCCAGTTTCATTCATAACAGAAATTCTAAATATTTCATTTCATTGTCTAACATAGAGGTACATAAACGTAGCAAATACAAAACGAAAGTTAAACATAAATTGAACATTACAAATCAATATCCTGGGGGACGTTGCAACATCCTCATAATGTCATCGACGGTTCTTGATAAAGTCGCATCTAGCTCGATTGGAACTTTCTTCTGAAAACTTCGATAAGTCGAGCACATAGCCCGTAAATCCTCGCGGTTCTTTAGTTCGCAGTTGGTACGTAACGTTATTTTTAGAAAAATGTAACTTATTAATGCAGGGAATGAGGGATAAAAGGGATGATGTTGACCTGAAATTCTTCTTTGTTGAGCTTTTTCTAATATGATGAACCAAAAAAGTATGGATTTGGAGTAGAAAATTGATTGGCAATGGAGAGGGTTTTGGAGAGCTTTGAAGAGAAAGTGTAAAATGGTGTTAATCACCATGGGTGCTGTTTATAGTAATCAACATTCGTGACAAAACTGAAAATAAACTTCTGGTTCCATACAAAATATCCAGGTGGCATGTAATTCAATGTACCCGCTTCTATAGGCGGAGTTATACTTCCGGTTGCATACCGAAAGTTAATCTATGGTACGGTTTTTACAATTTCAGGGATGCCACACATTTTGGCTAGTTGAAACAAAATAGGGTGCGAACCAGAAATAAACTTCCGATTTTAAGAAGGATATTTTGAAGTTTTCATAGGGTGTGTCCCACTTCTATTGGGTGAGTTAAGAAATCAAATATAAGAAACACAGTCATGTGTAATACAACTGTTGCTCTTCTTGTTTCGTGTACTCCTCGTGCACTTCATAGACATGAAGGTCCTTCACAAGTTAATCATGTGTGTGCCTTATAAGTCATAAGGCTCTGCCTTAGGCGTATATGTCTGCTCTTCTTGGACTTGATGCACATGCTCTACTGGAAGCCTTTCTTTCAAAACCCAAGTTGTACGAGCTTCATCATCACATGCAAGACAACACATGTGGCATGACTATAAGATTATTTTTGAATACGGAGAAAAATTACTCAAAAGTTTCTATATTTGAATATTCAAATAGTATGTTTTCAAAAGAGAAAGTTCCAATTAAATATTTAAATCGAAAGTATTAAAATGAGAACTTTCTGTTTATATATTCAAACCCAAATATATCAAAATTTCAACAAATATTTTTTTAGGCATTGATCACTTATATTTTTCCGAGGTTTGGTCATTTAAAAAGTTGATTTTGGGGAGAAAAACTTTTAGAGTGGAACATACAGCCAAAAAGGAGGGTATGAAATATATAGGTCTCAAATTTTGGGCTATAATATGCACAAGTAGCTGACCCAAATTGAGTAGGTCAAATTTTTTAGCCCAATTATTTTTATGGAGTATTTTTTTTGTCAATACTGCTTTCTTTTTCTTAATGAATATTGTGTGTAAATCATTACCAACTTTTAGGTTTGTGACAGCAAAAGGGAGCAACCACTTGAAGTTTGTCAAATAAATTAAACAAAAAGTTTCTGTTATTTGTTGCATATCTAATTAGGGAGCGGAGCCATAATCAATATCCAGGGTATTCTCATATATAAGACTTAATTAGATGTTGACTCGAACCTGTGTAAGAGCAACAGACTCTACAACACAAGACATCGCATTTAAGAAGGTTTTTAAATTTTAAAATGTTCAATTTTTTTATATATTAATATTAATAAATATTTAAGATATGTTATAAAAAATCAATAAATTAAAAAATTACTAATGATAAAAATTCAATACATTAAAAAAAAAAGAGATTGATCAAAATTAAAATAATTAAAATAATTTTTTTATTAATATCTAATTATATTTTTGATATGCCATTTTTAATTATTATAATTATAATTATTTCTTCCCCTAAATTTGAGCCTATTTTTTAAATTTGAATGGGACCTCCAGTTTGATTGGACCGACCTTGATTAGTCGTTTAATCCTTTAACTTGATTTAGGATTTCAATTTAGTTTCTTAATTAATAAATATTACATTTTAGTCTTTTATCTAATTTTGTTATTCAATTTACTTCATTCTGTTAAGTTTTAACTTTAAATATCTAATGTGGTGCAATAATATTGAGTGTGCACTATATAACTTTTTAAGAAAATAATTATCCATTCGATATGATTAGAAAAGATCAAACGATTGGAAATTAAAAGTCCGTTGAATCTAACAATGAGCCACCAACACATAATATTTTTTGACATTTCTTCATCTTCTTCCCTTTTCTCTTTCTTCATCCTCGTCTTCAACTCACTCATATCAAAGCCCAAAAATTATAAAAATAAACTCTATTTTATTTTATCTTAGACCATCTAACAATTAAACTAAAAAAACTTCAACATAAGCGAAAGATAATTAAATTATTAAATATTATTATATCACTAAAGAACATGATAATATTTTATTTTAATTTTTAAGATTAGGTAAAAGACTTTTCGTGTAGCCGATTTTTTTTTTATTTACTCACAACACAATCACTAGCTTATTAGTAATTTTAAATTTCCATTGGCCATGTCATTGTAATTAAGCTAACTTATTAGTAACCTAAATTAAGTTGAAGGTAAAAATTGAAGGTAACGTTTTGTTAAACATAAAAGTAGTACAATAATAAAAAATATTTAAAAGAGTTGAAGTAATAAAAATTAAAAGAGTTGAAAATTAAAAAGAGTTGAAGTGTAATAAAAAAAAGAATAAAATGTGCAAAATTTACATACTATATTGTTTGATCATGTGACCTCTTCTATAAAACTCCATAGCATATACTACTTGGATAAATTTCTATACATTTAAGATATTTTATGGAATACCCTGTATCCCTTGGACCTTCCCCTGTATTTAATAAAAATGATTAAAGTTATCATGTTAGGTTTGATAAAAGATAAGTTTTATACGAAAATATGCTACACATTTATTTTGACACAAAGATAACATAAATTTACTAAATAGATAAAAAAGAGTTTTGCATATCTAATGAAAATGATTAAAGATAACATAAAATTTTGTTATAGAGATCTTAAAAGAGTCAAACTTGAATTATTAAAAACTATACAAAAATTATTACGAAAACACCTTAAAATGGCCTTAATTGGTTAAATTTAGTGTAAGAACCATTAGTTTCATGTTGTGAAATAAAAATGGTTTGATAACCATTAGTTTCATGGTGTGAAATGAAAATTGTTTGATATTATTTGTGAATTAACTTATGTATTATCTCTCTCTTAGAATCTTTTCATTTATTTCACTCTTATCGCCTTATCTCCCTCAATAAATCTTCTTTCCTAAAAGAAAATTTTTTGGTTGATGAGGTAGTTGATGTGAACAGACTAGTGGAAATTGCAAAGAAATCTAAGTAAAAATATCTTATTTTTAAGGTGGATTTTGAAAAGGCCTTTAACTTTATAAGATGGAGCATTTTGGACTTTATGTTTGTATGGTTTGGTTTGAATGCTTAGTGGCGTGCCTTGACGCGAGCCTCTGTGTTTTCTTAGAATGTATGGGTCCTGATTATTGGTTGCCCGACTCAAGAAATAAGTAATTAGATGGACTTATTTTTATTATTTATCCTTGTTGTGGAATGCCTTAGTGGTGTAATCAATTGGGCGGACGATTGAATTGGATCTTTTTTTCTAGGTTTAGACTTAGTTCATTTGACTTAGTCATCTCTCATCTACATTATACAAGCTTAGAAGGGAGAGTGATTAATATTAATTTCCCGTCATTAATGTGACTCATATTTCTTCCCGTATTTTCTAAAAGGTGTCTATTAAGGTTTGAAAGAAGATATATGAGATTCAAATAAGGTTCTTATGTAGGGGTAGGATAAAATGTGGTGCTAAAATTCCTTGGGTTAATTAGTCTAATGTCTACAAACCTAAAAAGAGAGTTGAGCTTAGTGTTCATGATCTATGTTTAGTTAAATTTACTTTGTTAAGAAATAGTGAAGATTATTTTCTGATACTATTGGATTGTGGAAAGATATATTATCTTTCAAATATGTGGACCAGGTTGTTTCTTCATTCATATGAGGTAGGATTTCTAGTCTTCATTCTTATTCTACTTGATGGATATGGATCTCTCTTTTAGGCTCCAAAGAAGATGCCATATTAGACTAGTAGATAGTTCGAGGCGGAAGGTGGGGATGAACATGCTCACATATTTTTGTGATGACTCATGAGTGAGATCTATTTTAGTCAGAGTTAGGTTTGATAGGTTTTATTATATTTCTAACCATTAGAGTCTGAAGGTGGGGAATGTTGTTTTATAGAATGTGTAATATCACATATCCTCTTAAATGGTTTATTCCTTGTTAGTTGAGACATATTGAGTTCCTATATGCTATAGTCCTTGTCAGTTGGGATAAATAGAGTAAATAGTAAATTCATTGGAAAATTTTTAGTGTCATTGGAAAATGCCCATTGTTTATTAGGGGACAAACATCCAACCTAGATATTTTCTTTTTTATCCCTCTTATTCCACTCATTCCATCATTTTCTAGTAAGAGCAGCAAGATAGAAAAAAGAGAAAAGGTAAGGATAAGAAAAGAAGAAAAGGAGAAGAGGAAAACGTGGAAGTGAAGATCAAGAGCTTGAATCATCAAGAACTCATATCCATCTTTTCACCATCCCTACGCCAAAAGCACTTAAGACAACGTTTTTTTCCAGAAAGCGCTGCCTAAAGCTTAAAAAAACACTGAAAAGTTTGTAGAAATTTCAGCAAAAGTGCTGCCTAAGGGTTACCTTTAGACAACACTTTTAAAACGCGTTTCCTAAGGCGCACTTTAGACAGCTCTTTGGGAAAGCGGTGCTAAAGGACCCCCTCAAAAAGCGTTGCTAGAGGCCCCCCTTAGACAACAATTTCAGAAAGCGCTGCCTAAGGTCTTTTTTTTATAAAATTAAAACATAAGCCCTATTTTTTTCGTTCTTCGTTCGTTCTACAAAACCCTTCTCTTCTTCGCTCTGCTACTTCTTCTTCCTCCTTTTCTCCATCACCAATTTTGTCAACACTACATCTCCGTCCGTCAAGCTCAATTAACCACCCCATGTCTCTTGTTTCCACCGTCCTCATACCTTATCACCCTATTCCTGCTTCATAACCAACGCACGCGATTTTCTTCTTCTTCCTTAGAAACCCACGCATCATTAATCCTTTACTCTTCTTCTTCTTCCTCCGTCGCCATAAACCCTTCGTCTTCTTCCACAGAACAACTCTCTGTGATACACCAGACACACATCCATCGCCAGAATCCCACAGTTTATGTCGTCCAAACCTTCACCCGCTACTCTCTCTGTCATCTCAACTAGTTCGTTTCTTATGTACCACAAATACAATCCCTGCACAACTTCAACCGTTCAACAACAGTCTGCTACTTCAATCTTCAGCAAACCACTTTTCTCTTTGCAGTGATACTCCCTCAATTTCTGATCGCGACTTTCTATGTCTTAGAGAATCTAGACCACAAGTATACAGTCCGATCGCGTGTAGCTTTAAAGATTATCGAATCCCAAGGGACTAAATGTCGACCTATCGCTATCTTAAGTTACTATGTAAATCTAAGGCTGATAATGTAATTAATTTGGGGTTTAGGGAACCTAAATAATTTTAGTCTAGTTTAGATTCAAGGGGGAATATCGGTATGTAATGGTCAGACTTCAGGGATTTAGCAACTCATTGACTCAATCGGATTATTAAAACAGTCTTAAGTAGAAAATATTTGTTTGAAAACCCTCTTCTCACACTCTCGTGTTTATTGATTCAGATCCTATAATTAAACCTAAGTGAGCGCTCTCGCTGTATCATTTAAAGTTTAAAAATAGTTTTTAAAAACAAATAAGACCTAATTAACTTAAAAGCGCTCTAGCTGTATTTTAAGTTAGTACACAATTACTACCTTCTAGTTATTATCTCAAACTCTCGTTTTTATTGATCCTAACTTCTATCTGTGTTTTACTCTCGTAATAAAACAGTTGATATTTAACCTAGTAATTGAAACCAGCAAATTATTCTTTTAAAAGGATCAGATCAAATAGAGTTGCTAAACCCCGTCGGCTATATGACCTTACATACCGATAAATAAATTTAACCTAGCATGTTATACAATTCAATAATAGCGCAACGAAAATGACTAATATCATACAAATTAAACCCAAGCATTTTAGACAATTTTGGCAATAATAAATCAAAACAATAAAATTAAACCTGAAAATAAAATTGCGGAATATTTGGCTAACTTCAAGTGTCTCCCACAGGTCGGTGATATTTGCTTTTATTGCTCTGAAAAATAAATGCGAGAACAAAAATAAAAGCACGATTCTAACGTAAGGTTAGAATCAACAAAATTTTGCAGCAATCCCCGATGTGGAAATCGCTACGAGAAAATAAAAGCAGAACTAAATAAATGAACTGAACCGGAATCGGTAAATAAAATTTAGGAAACAGTCACTGGAAAATTCGACAGAGTGATGATAGTAAAGCGAAGAGAAAAAGAAAGCGTGTGAAAAATGAGGATTAGGGTCCTATTTATAGACTTGGAGGTGCGCGAGTGTTGAGATATTTTCGCCTCTGGAATAGCCTCCGTAGCGATCGCTATGGACCATTGAAGGGAGTGTGACGGTCGTCACAGGTTGCTTGGAGAGGAAGCTTCACCTCATGCTCTCGCGGCCGTTAGCGCTTGCGTGGCTAGGGTGTAACAGTCGTTACAACTGGCTTGGACTTGACGCTTAGTGCACGCACGTTGGGCTGGGCCTTGCATCATTTCTTTTTTTTATTTCTTTGTTTTCCAAGGCCTTTTTACTTATAACACACCCCTATTTTGCCATGCACCACATATTTGCATAATTGTGGATTTTAAGTATGATTTGCTCGACTTTTCTCGACTTTCTTCGCACATGCCTTATAAATATTAAATTCCTGAAAACATAGAAAATACCGGCATAATACCAATAAAGAGTAATTTAATTAATTAAAATGCTGATAAAATCCATGTAAATTGATCCAAATATACGATACAATTTCGGGTTATCAATTTCGCAGATTTCTGAATTGGTAAGTTCAATATTGCGTTTTGTTGATTAAATGTTGTGAAATGGTGTTAAGTCTCTGAAGATAATAGTTTATGATTGTGATTGTGTTAATCCGCCGAGTTCGATAATATGCTGCAAAAATATGTGATGAACGTTTGTGAATAAAGCTTGTGATAATATGTTATGTTATGCTATGTCTGGTTAGGAATATTGTCGTTTTGTCTTGAAAATCTTTTAAGATGATTTGTTGTGCTGTTAAAAAAAATCATGTGATAATTTTTATGATGCTACAAAAATATGTGTTGAAATGTTTTGATTTGTTGTGTTGATTATTTGATGCAATTTGGTTACAAAGAAAGTGTCATGTTTTGAAGCCAATTGGAAGTTGTGATTGCAATACACTTATGTTAGTTAATGTTGATTGAGAATAATGTTTGCTGTCATTTTATTTGAACCGATTGGAAAGAGATTTTGGTTGACAGTTTAGTTAATTTGAGTTCAAATTCAAAAGATTAATTTCGTCATGGTATCGTTGCATATTCCGTGCGCGTGGAACACTTGTTTGAGATTGATTTCATTGAGTATCAACGGGTTTAAGAAGTTGCTGCCTAGTTCTTGGTTTAGTCAATTATAACTTGCTTTGAAAGCGATTTTTCATGTTTTGAACTTAATTTAAATTGTGGCATGAGTCTTGGGATTCCGGTTTCTATTATGGATTGAGTTTTAAATGTTGTGCCTTGTTATTTGAGATAATTTGAAGGAGTTTTCGTGACGTCTTGGCTGAATTTTTTATTTGAACTTGGAACAATTAGTTTGGTTATGGTGACGTTGTGAATTCAGTTTGCGTTGAACACTAGTTCGAGATAATTTCATTGAGCATGATTGGATTTAGGTAGTTGCTGCCTGGATTTTGGTTTAGGGGTTTAGAACTTATTTTGAATTCGATTTTCCATATTTCGAATGTGAATTGAATAATAACTTGAGTTTCTTTGGTTTTAGTTTCATTTGTGAATTGAAATACTTGAATGATCGATTACTTGGTTCTTGAATTGTTAATGTGCATCATATAAGTTTCATTTTGATTGTATACCTTGTGATTACTAACTTGTTTATGGTTTGAGCAAGCTTACAAGAGTTCTCGAGTTATTTTCTCCTCACAGTTCTGTTCTACTTCCGATATCTATTTTCATCTTAATCCATTAGCTCCATATGATTTCGATATAGAAAGAGATAGAATATTCAAGACTTATAGGTCCCTATTTTATATGAACAATGTACTTCCTATAAATTTATTTTGTTTCATCTATAATGACTAGAACATAATTATAACTTGTAAGTTGTAAAAATTATAACTAGAAAGCTTGTTAAAAGAAGCTCTTTCGATTTTAAAAGCTTGTTGAGTTTGAACCGTTATGCCATTTGAATCTTTGATGAATTTCTGTGAAAGAAAAGGCTTGTAATAACCTGTTATGTTGCTTGTATACCGATTGAGGTTTCGAATTCTTGAAAATTAAAATTCGTGACATTTTTTTCCGGCTTCCATTTGCTTTAAGTTTTTTTAGTCGAAATTATTAAGATCTCTCATGTAAGATAAGTGGTTGCCCGAATATTGTTTTAGAGGTTATAACTTATCCTAGATGTTGTTTTATATGTTATGACTTATCCTGGATGTTGTTTTATATGTACAACACTCATTCCCCGTGTTTCCGTGAGTTCGACCTTCTCGTTTCAACTTCTCGACGTTGTTGTTCGGTAAATCTGAGGTAAATTTCTTCCTCAAATTACTGGTATTATGATGAATTTATCTAAAATTGCATGAATATATTTGTGCTTGCTTTCTCCGGATCCATTCTGTGTATACTTTACATTTTGACATAAACACATTATACCATTTTGTGCCTTATTAGTGTTTTTATTTAGCTTACTTAGTAGTAAAACCATGGATAAAAAATGGATGTCTGTCGATCGATTGTCAAAAGAGTACGAGAGTGGGCTAGTAGAGTTCGTTAAGTTTGTTGTTGAACACGCCGAAGACCCCATTAGAATGAAATGTCCTTGCTTGGGTTGTTGTTATGTGGGCCGGGTTGACGCAGATGGATTGAAATTGCATTTACTGAGGCGCGAAATTGATCGAAGTTATACGTGTTGGATATTTCATGGTGATAAAAGCAGCGAGAATGTTGAACTGGGGGTGAAAATTAATGCGACCTATGCTTCATACGACAATGTCACGGATACATATGATTGTGATCGAGTCGAAGAGATTGCAGAAGAACTTGAAGAAGATCTATAGGATTGTCCCAAAATGTTTGAGAGGTTGGTAAGCGATGCAGAGAAACCGTTGTATAAAGATTTCACCAAATTCACAAGACTGTCTGCGGTATTAAACTTGTACAACTTAAAGACACACAATTGGTGGTCGGATAAAGGTTTCACAGAGTTATTAGCCCTTTTGAGAGATATGCTTCCTGAGGATAACGTACTTCCTAATCGAACCTACGGGGCCAAAAAAATGTTGTGCTCTATTGGCATGAGCTATGATAAGATACATGCATGTCTAAATGATTGCATTTTGTTTTGAGACGAATATGCATCGTTGAATGAGTTCCTTAAGTGCGGTTTATCTCGATATAAGAAAAAATTATCTGCAGCAAAAGTCTTATGGTATTTTCCTATTATTCTGAGATTTAGACGCATGTTTCATAGTGAAACCGTTGCAAGACACTTGACTTGGCATGTAGATGAAATAATTATCGATGGAAAGTTTCGACATCCGGTAGAGCACCACAGTGGAAGAAAATTGATAATGATTATCATGATTTTAGAGGAGAAACAAGAAACCTTCGCTTGACGTTATCTACAGATGGAATGAACCCACATGGTATTCAAAGTATCTCACATTCCACATGGCCTGTGATTATTATGACTTATACCTACCTCCATGGCTATGTATGAAGCGTAAGTACATGATGTTATCTATGTTAATTTCTGGGCCTAAACAACTAGGGAATGACATAGACGTAAACTTGAAACCTTTAATCGAAGATTTGAAGATTTTATGGGAGAACGGTGTGGAGGTTTATAATGGGTATAGGAAAGAAAGTTTCAATTTGAGGGCGGTGTTGTTTAACACAACTAACAATTTTCCAGCATACGGAAATCTATCCGGGTATAGCATTAAAGGTGAAAAAGGGTGTCCTGTCTGTGAAGATGGAACCGATACGACGCGATTAAGATTTTGTCAGAAGAATGTCTTTCTCAGTCATCGTAGATTATTAAATTCTAAACATCAATATCATGGATGGAGAAAAGCGTTCAATGGAGATACCGAATAACGTAGAGCTCCACCTGGATTGACAGGTGATCAAATTTTTGAAAAGGTGAAAGATGTGAGTATTCAGTTTGGCAAGCCTTTTGCACATAAAGTTTTCACATGTGGGTGGAAGAAGAGGTCGATTTTTTTTTGAATTTCCATATTGGAAATCTTTGTACGTAAGATATTTTCTTGATGTTATGCATATTGAAAAAAATGTATTTGAAAATGTTATTGGTACGTTACTAAATATAAAAGGAAAGTCTAAGGATGACCTTAAAGCAAGGGAGGACATGGTAGATATGGGAATAAGAATTGAATTGGGACCCATGACGAAAGGAAGAAGAACATATTTATCACCTGCTGCTTATACTCTATCTAGAAAGGAGAAAAAAAATATTGTGTAAGTTTCTGAGTGAAGTTAAAGTTCCAGAAGGTTACTCCTCAGACATTAGAAGACTTTTGTCTATGAAAGACCTGAAGTTAAAGAGTTTAAAGACACATGATTGCCATGTTATAATGAAGCATTTTCTACCAATAGGTATACGTTCTATTTTTCCAAATAAAGTAAGAAGCACCATAACTAAATTGTGTTTTTTCTTCAAGTCAATTTATAGTAAGGTGATCGATCTTGAGATCTTACCAGTATTTCAAAAAGAAATACTTATTACTTTGTGTGAGCTTGAAATGTATTTCCCTCCCTCATTTTTTGATATAATGGTACATCTTATGAAAGAGACACAATTGTGTGGACTAGCTTATATGAGATGGATGTATCTTGTTGAGAGTTATATGAAAATATTAAAAGGGTACGTGAAAATTCGAAGTAGGCCATAAGGTTGTATTGTTGAATGATACATTGTTAAAGAAACAGTTGAGTTTTGTACTGAATATTTGTCCAATGTTCAATCCGTTGGACTACCCAAATCTCATATTTTTGAAAGAAAGGAAGGAAAAAAGTTAATTGGAAATAAAATTGTCACAATGTCAAGGGCTGAACGGGATAAGGTACATTTGTATGTTCTGCACAATGACAATGAGGTTGAGCTGTATGTTGAAATGCACAAGCATGAACTTCGAGGTTTAAATACGAATAGAAGTGAAAGTTGGATAGTAATAGAGCATAATCATAGTTTTATAATGGTTCAAGGATCATATTTATTCAAGTATTGATTCAGATCCCGCTTCAGTTACATAAAGGTTGATATGTTTAGCATATGGTCCGAGTTCTCTTGTTTTTTCTTATAGTGCATATGAAATTAACGAATACACATTTTATACCAAAGAACAGGATGATAAAAGTACTATGCAAAATAAAGGTGTCACCCTGGTAGCTGAAGCAATGAACATTTCTAGTATGAAAGACTTAAACCCTGAATATGCAAATTTGTCATACTTTGGGGTTATCCGACACATTTGGATGTTTGATTATGAGATGTTTGATTATCCGACACAAGTTTTCTTTGTCACTGATCCGTAAAGTACGAAATGGTCTATAGTGCTTTTATCTAACAAAGTGATTGACGATAAAAGTGTAGATCAAAATGATATTGATGTTGAGAACGAGTCATATATAAGAAATGATCAAGATGAGAATATTTTAGCGGATGAATCATAATAGGAAAAATCATAATGAGGGAATTTGGATCAACCCATCATTCCGCATTGTTAAGAGGCAAGTAATTCATACTCAAACCAAGAAAAGAAAGAGACGTTAGTGAAAAGGTAATTGTGTGTATGTTTTTATATTGTGTTTATTTACTTATATTGTTTTTATGTTTTTATATTTTGATTATTTATTCAATACTATACATTAATTTTCTAACGTTCACTTTATTACAGGTCACATGGCTAGTAACAAGGACAACCCACCACATGAAGCTTCTAATAATGATGATGGTACTTGTGTTTATGTTATTATATTGTGCTGATTCATTCAATACTATTTGAATTTTCTAAATGTGTTTATGTTTTTACATTGTGTTTTCTAAATGACACAGTTCAAGATAATGATGGAAATGAAACAGTTAAAGATGCGGAGAAGAATATTAGACGAGGAATAACCATCATGAAGTCAATCATTTGTGACAGAGATAGAGGAGTCAAGTATGACGTACATTGGAATCAAGAAAACCAGCTAATTCATCCCAACGGTTCAAAGTTGACAAGTTATATTGGTTCCCTTGCACGGAGAGAGGTTTCAATCGCTCTTGATCGATGGAGTGATAAAGCGGTGAAACCCGCTAAGGAAATAATTTGGAGTGAGATAAAGGTACCATAAGTGATGTTTTTTGTTTTTGTTGACGAATATGTCTTTAAATTACTAACACACTCAATGTATGTTTTTTTTTGTAGCGGTCTTTTAACATTGAGGATAATCGAGAGACCAATTATCTTCAACTGGCCGGAAAAAGACATATGGGGTTTCAAACTTTTTTAACAAAAAGGTACCTTAAGGATGCCGATGGAAATTATGTTGATGGAGAATGTCCAGAAAGGTATTCTGACTTTGTCTGACGTGAAGAATGGAATAGTTTTAAATTCAAAAGAAGAGACCAAAATTTTCAGGCTGTGAGTGCCGTAAATACCGAAAGAGTGTCAAGTCCGTCGTATCCATACAAAAAGGGGTGTATGGGATATGCATGTTTACAACAAAGAATAGTAAGTACTTGTTAAATGCTATGATATACTTGATGTTATTATTTCTCATGTGTTATATTCTTGATCTTAATACTACTTTATTTCTCTTGACGTGCAGTTGGATGAGGAAAAAAGTCAAGAAACATCTCTTCCGGAACATGTTTTGTGGCGGACTGCTCGTGTTGGCAAGGATGGAGTTGTTAAGGAAGATGTGCAACAAGTTTATTAGAAATGTGTAAGTATATTATTATTCCTTGAATTAATACAAATAATTCATGCTTCTTAATCACCACTAATTTCGATATGCATATGAATTTCAAGAGAGTATATCTCAATATTTAACTCTAGGCGAAGACCATGATTCCAGGAGCTTACTTAGTCGAGTGTTAAACGTTCTTGAGTACTCCGGTCGTGTGAGGGGTAAGGAATTTGGGGTGACTCCAACATCTTTGGGTATCAAGAAAAAAGGGGAAAGTTCATAGCAACAAAGAAGTGATGGAGGAGCTGGAAACGTTAAAGGCTAAAATTGGTGAACTGGAAAAGGATAAAGAAAGACGCCAGACAGAAGGGCAAGGTTCAAGGATACTAGTGAGAAAATAGTATCAATTGTGATTTTCAAAAGAAATTTCCTGAGGTAATATATATAATTATGAAATTAAATTTGTGTAATTTATTTAATATATATATATATATACACACACACACACATTAACAATTTCATATTTATTATTGGTTTAGGGCATTTCATCTTGTCAACTATATTTGTCGTCACCGACTTATCACATAGTTGGCAAGGGAGAAGTGCATAACACTTTGGGCGATTTACTTCACCATATACCTCTCCCTAATGGACATCTGAAAGTATCGGTTGATGTTGCATTAGATCTAGATGCGTTGCTACCGAAACCTGACCTTGTCTCAAAGACAACATTACTACGAAAAGCAATAGGATCGTTTATCGCATGGCCTTTAGATCTCATTTTCATAGATAATCAGGTATGTTGAAAACCATTATGAAACTTTTAGTATTCAAATGTCAATTCTAAATCATTACGTACATTTTTTTACATGGTAATGTTAGACTCCTACAAAACCCGCATCTAAGGATAAAGGGATTTTGCGGCACAACGAGTCTGTTGCATCACAAAAAGAGGTACATTAAAAGTGTTAATTCTATGATCCGAATTCAAAAACTGCATGATTTTATAATTTACCTAAGTTATATGATTTTTAGGTACCTGCTCAAGAGTCACAACAAGTGAGCCAGAAAATTAGTAGCGTACCCAACAAGGAAATGGATCTTCCAAAACCGTGCAAGAAAATAAGTACCTCGATTCCGGATGTTTCTTGAAATACTAGTGGGAACATCAGATTTGATGAGTGGTGTTATTCGTCAAATGGATATGGATGAAGGTATCTTTGGTTTTTCTTGCACCGAAACAATTGCAAAAGAAGACATGGAACATATTTTGTAGCATACAGAATTAGGCATTAGTGTTGTACACTCATACATCCGGTAATGCGATCAATCTATTATTTAATTATATGAACAATTTATTTACACATTTCAATGAAAATAGTCTAATCTTTATTATGTTTTTATTTAAGATTCTTGTATGACAAATTGATGCGCGGGAATCAATTGTCAAACAGATTCCATTTTGTGTCTTTCTCCTGTGTCAACGGACAGACAATTGTTAATGATCCAGATTCAGTAAGAGAGCACTTAGTCGAGAGATTCATGGCAACCCGTACAGAAAGCTTGTAGCTTTGGGCGTATAATACTGTTCCTACAGGGTTAGATTTTCATTCTAAGTTCATTTTAATCTTTGTATTTTTTGCGTAGAAAATTTCCATCTAAACTTTTGTTTTAATTTATAGACGTCGATGGTTGTTGGTTGCTATGGATCCTATAAAAGAAGTGGTCTATTATCTGAATTCGGTAGACAATGGTTGGACAAATTATTCGGATATGAAGTTAACGGTTGATACGTAAGTGAGATTGTTCTAAATATTCGTGTGTATTTATATCTTTAATTATTTCTATGAGATTGTTATAAATATATGTTTTTATTTTGTTAGAGCAATACAAGTATTCTGATCTCAAAGAGAAGCTCGAGTACCACGGTCTAAATCAAGCAACATTACTTGGATCAAAGTGCAGGTATATTAATTTCCACAATTTTGCTTATAATAGTTATGCTACTTGATAAAACAAGACAACTATATATTCTTATTTGTTTTTCTATATAGTGTGCTCAACAGTGAAACAATATAGATTGCGGATACTTCGTTTTGAGGTTTATGAGAGAAATCCTTCAGTTGAATCAAATAGAGATTCCAATCACGATATGGATTTGTAACTTAGGATTTGTTTTATTACTGATCGGATATTTCTTATAATTTATTACTTTTAACTAAATCATGCATATTATGTTTTTGTTATATAGTACTTTGATGAATACAAGTGCGCTTATTACACGAAAAATTAGTCGGAAGAAATCAAGGAGGAATTGTGTGAATATTTTATTGAGCAAAGAATCATATAATGTATTCGTAGTTGAGAAGTGTTAAGAAAAATTAGGTTATATGTTAGGGTTGATTTTGGTTATGTTGTAACAAATGGTTTATGTGTATATTGAACTATAATATAATGGTGTATATATTTTTGATTAATGGTGTATATATTTTGGATTGTTTGTTTATAATGGTGTATATATTTTTTATTATAATGTCAATGTTTATAAAGGCTTGTTTGTTGAAATAAATTAAAGGCCAATAATGGTATATAATATTGTAATAGAATTACAGGTTTATGAGAATTACAGGTTTATGGAATTACAGGTTTATGTGAAAATAAGTCAAATATATAAAAAAAAAATCATTGGCTATTTTAGACAGCGCTTATATACAAAAACGTTGCCTAAAGAGAACCAATGAAAGTGCTTTATAAAAGCGTTGCCTAAAACAAAAAATAAGAAAAAAAAGCACTATCTAAGATGGCCTTTAGGCATCACTTTTTTCAAAAGCACTGTCTAAAGTAAACAATAGGCAACGCTTTTGACTAAAAAAGCGCTGCCTATGGTGGCCTTTAGGCAGCGCTTTTTTCAAAAGCGCTGCCTAATGTAAATAATAGGCAGCTTTTTTAACTAAAGTGCTGCCTACAGAAAATAATAGGCAGCGCTTTTGACTAAAAAAAACGCTGCCTAAGGTAGACAAAAGGCAGTGCTTATGAAAAAAAGCGCTTCCTAAATGCCACCTTAGGCAACACTTTTGCATTGAAACAAAGTGCTGCCTAAACCTATAGCAGCACAGGCTTAGGCAGCGCTTTAAAGCGCTATCTAAAGTTAAAAAAACGTTGTCTAAAGGCTTGTACGACATAGTGCATCTTCATCTTCTAGAGGTGAGGTCCTAGTTAGACATAACTTTGGAGGAACAAGTTCTTGAAATGGGAATTAGATTTGGTGAATTTGCACTATGTATGTGAAATTGATGTTTATGCATGGCCATCTTGTTTCATTGAGTTATATTAAATCATGTTGTGTGTTTCCATACTAAGCGTAAAACCCCTAGAACACTTAAGTTCTTGTTACATTTGTGTGAGTGATACACAAGTAGTGTAAGTTGAAAACTTAAGTTAAGAAATCGACAAGAATCCTTTTAGTGTCGAATGAACCCATATGATAAAGTAACTCATTGAAATTATTAGCTTAGCCCACTATTATTGTTATTTTTCCGGTAGTTATTTGTAGTATAAAGGCAAGGACAAACCTGTTTGATGGTGTTTGGCGACTTGACTTTTTGGTTATGATATTCCATTGTGAATCATGTGGATGTTGTACATAGATCTTTGTTTTTGTTTAGGCCCTCACGTATATCATGTGCCATATATTGTATATTATCCGTTTTGTACATGTATATATAACGATGCCGATAGGCTCTTATGTTGTATCAACACCAGTTATACTATGCATAATGTATTTTTTTAGATGTATATTATATGTGAGTGTTATAGAATATGAAGTATCTGATTTGAGATTGTCATACCCCAAAATTTTCCCTCCATCTTCTCAAGATATTTTATACATCCATACTCAAGGATTCCTCAAGGGTTGATCAGACAAACCCTCTCTTAGACAATCAACCCAAACTAGGGTTTGGTATTTCTCAGATCAAGATGGACTTCCAACATCTCCAATGGTCTTCATGCCTCCTCATATGTTTCAAAGATCCTCCATGTCAAGTTTCAAGCCTCACAAGTCAAGTTTCCTCAGACAATTGCTCAGATGGTTGAAAATCAGTTGTTATTGGACAAAAAGTCAACTGTGGTCAACATACAGTCAAACTTCATGATTTTTTGGTCAACATCCTCATTTTGAAGTTACATTCATCATTTGATCAAGGGTTGATCATGATTCATCAAGAAAACTCAAGATTTGCTCAAAAGTCAAACTTTCTAAATTAGGGTTTCTTAGTGAAAAGTCAACCAAACTTTGACTGAGCATAACTTCTTCATACTTTCTCAGAAATTTTTCCACCACCTCTTGTTTTGAAGGAAATTCAATTCTCTACAACTTCATGTCTCACAAGAATGTTCAAAAAATGCTTCATTTGGAAGTTATGGATCAAAACATTACAGGTCCTTTTCAAAGTCAACAAAAAGTCAACTTTTTGTTTTGAAGATATTTTGAGCATGGAAACTCCAATTGAGATGAAACAAAAGAGGTTGGTTAGGGGACTCTTAGAGCTTTCCAAAAAATCCAAGAACACTCAAAAATGTGGAAAATTGAGCAAAATACACCATTCACAAGTTGGGCATTTTTGAACAATTGCACAAAAGGAGATATTTGTCAAGATGCAATTTTTTCCAAATGGGCCTATAATTTTATGATCCAAACTTGTTCATGATATTATTTGTGACTCATTGATGCTTGGCCATGACAATTTTCTATTTTATTGATTTATTTTTGAATTTAAAACCATTTAATTCAAAATTAAATTATATAAAATATGAAAATAAGATATTTTTTCAAAAGGAGTGAATTTCTATCAAACTTGAGTCCAAGATAGCCCATGGAACATGCCAAATTTGTGCTAGCTCTCACATCAAAGAGAAAATCAAATATTTTCCAAAATTTGATTTTATTTGAAAAATATTTATGGCACATTCATGATCCAATCTTTTTTCCTTCTTTTTGCCCTCTCAATTCACTCTATAAATAGCCAGCAAGATGCACATCAAACCACACGAAACCCTAGCTCAAAGCATAGCCCTTATTTTGCCAAAAATTTCTCAAAATTGTCAAAATTCGAATTCTAATCTCCAGCCAAATTCAAGGTGTTTTGAGCATCCAATATTGTTCCTGAGGTCTCTAGCAATCGAAACCAATCCATACATCAAGCCCAGGCTGCCCAGAACTCGATCTATAGCTTGCTCCGATTTGGTTAACTTTTGAAAATCGAATTTCATTATTCATGCGTTGCTAATGCTTTTTGTGTGTTTGTTTGTGTTCAGGAGGTTCATTATAATATATTTAATACCTTACATGCAAGCTATTAAATCACCAATTGCCATTGTTAGGTTTAGAAAACTGTGAAGCTTCGAACCGGCTTGTACAGTTGTTTTCAGGTCAAACGGAGGCCACCATTGAACTCGCCATGGTCGATTTAGGGGGGTAGGGTATCCCTTTGTTTTTGTTTTTGCCTATTTTGCAGGTTTCGAAATCGGACTAGCCGGAGAAGATGACCGGAGCCCTAGCTCCGGCGCTGACTCAGGCGAAGACCGGCTGGAGGTGTGCGTGGCATCTTCACGCTTTCTGATTCGCTCTCTCGTGCCAACTGGGGTCCACGCATGGCTGACTGTGTTTGATTCAAATCAGTGACACGTTGACGTTTATATTCAATGAATTCCAGCTTTCTAAACACAAAGAGCATCATGGCGCAGTGGTTAAGGCTTTGTTTTGAGAAGATACTCCAAGAGGTCACAGGTTCAACTCCCACCAGGACCATTCTCTTGTTCTTTTTTACAAACTTCATATTTTTCATATTTTTCTATTTTCTTTAATATTTTCATTCATTTTAATTTAACTTTAAATAATTTTTATCATGCATTAAAAAACACCAAAAATATTTTTTCTTTTTGAATTATTTTTAGAAAATGTTTATTTAATTTATAAAATTAAAAATATTATTTTTGCATGCATATTTAATTTAATTTCAATTTTATCATTTAAATCACTTTTAATTGATTTTTAATTATTAAATTAACTCCAAAAAATCCCAAAAAATTATTTTAGCATATTAATGTTATTTCCAGCATGAAAACTTTTTCTCATTCAAAAATTATCATTTTTACTAACATTTTCCTCTTATTCGATTTTCTCGTATTTCCCGATTTTTCATCTGTTCAGAGGTTACTCCGTTTCGGACAATTTTTATCGTTTTCTTTTCATATTATGTAATTGCCTATGGGATGTAATAGTTTAATTAAGACTTTTATTTTTCGCACTTTTCAATTATGTATCTGCCCCAAAGCCATGTAATAGCGTAGGATTTATCTTTCCGCATTTTACTTTCCGCAATTTAATTTCCGCATCCTATAAACTGCTAGTAATTACGCGTGTGTGGCAAGATAAAAATCAACATAGCTCACTCTAATTTTCAAGATAACATATACCTGAAATCAATACACTCTTTCACACATGCACCCCTTAGGGTAATTCTCTCGTTTCCTTTACGAATTCAAATGGTCAAGTCCCTCGAACGAGGTATTCTAGCACGTTGCCTTCAAAACAAATCATCATAGTCCCTTCGATACAAAGATCATAAGACCCACGATGTCGCCCGAATACATGATCTTGACCTCGATTGTCGCCTACGAAAAATGATGATAGTCCCTTCGAATGTGCTAGGATACTTCCTACAAGTTGCTTTCTATGACCATACGATGTCCCTTCGAATGTCCCGCTTACATCCAACGAATAAGGTTACCTACCAACTAATGGTATGGATAGCGCTATTCTAAAGGAAATAACACAAACGACCAATTCGAGTAGGTAATAAGACTTTTAGTTGCTTGCTCTATAAAATACTTTTCACACCACACACTTTTGTCAAAGTTCAAACTCTTTTCAAAACGAAACATTTCCGAACACTTTGTATACATTCCTACATGAATCATTACAAAGTCAAAGCGAAATGCCTTTTTCAAAACATTTTTGTCAAACACACAGAAAGCACAATTTTAAAATGATCTAAGAGCAACTAAGAGCCCGTAGATAACTACGGATGGAAAGGGGTGCTAATACCTTCCTTTTCATAACCTTCTCCCTTACTCGTAATCTAACGAAGGTCTTTTTCTGTACTTTTTACCTTCCCTTAATTGGATAAAAGAAAAGTCGGTGGCGACTCTTGCTATCCGCACATTTGCGATACAAAAACCTACAAAGTCAGTTCACCGTATTACAGAGACCTTTAATGGAGGAGGCCCTTTATTTGTTTATGACTGCGAGTTGGTCGATGGTCTTATTTTTTCTATTCAAGGAACTATTTTGTCTCTATAGAGTGACTGTTGGTGGTAGTGTCTTCACAAGGATGATGTCTAATATATTCCTAGGTTTATAATCCCCGAAATGAGGTGAGTATTGACATCAATACTAGGTGTGATCACATATTGGCTTTAATTTTATGCAATTGGACCATATATGGAAACTCATCGCATATAAATTTGCTATTAGGGAGAATTTTTAAGTGTGTGGTCTTATCAAACCTTGAAGATCTTGCTAGCAGGTTGTGTCTTGTGCTGGAAGAATCCAATTTTTAATTATTGTTTCCTCTAATATGGTTGAAAATTTGTGTTATAAGGTCTTTAGGTTGATTGTGATAGTGGTTGTTTTGTTGAGAGATCTTACTCCACTTTATGATATTTTTACCTCTTTAGGAGATTTGGCTAATGTTATATGTGGTATTATTATGATATGTCACTCGACGGTGGGATACATTTGAAAATATCTTAATGACTTTGTTTTTATAGGTACATCAATAGACTAGTGGGATATGGAAGATACAAACATTTTCTAAAAATTGTATTTAGTTAAGTTGTTTGCTTACTTGTGTACTTTTTTATTTGGATTGAGAATTCTATTAGTTGTTTGAGCCAATAGCAATTTGAGAGTTTGTAGTCAAGTTCAATGGTCTTTATATTTTTGTGTATTACAATCTGTAGACGACGGTTCTCGGAGTTGAGCTCTAATCTGTTATCCTTTCGGTGGTGTAGAGTTTTTTTTATTTGTGAGTTTAATACATTTTTTATCTATGTCGTGTGTTTTTGTTTTTGCGAGGTTAAAGAATGGATCTTATAGTTTGTGACTACTTTTATAATTAATTGTTAATTATGCTTTTTTTAGATATTTATCAATTTCGTATGCCACTACAAGGTGTGATCAATATGGTGATAATAATTATGTTTTAATAAAATTAGATTATGGTATAACCTAAAAATGAATTTAAAAAATTAGCGTCGGCTAAAAGCTACGCTATATAATGACGTGTAATGTTTTTTATGTTGAGGGGCAACCCAATCACATATTAGTACGTGGCACACCTTGTATGATGATGTGTCCCAACGTAGCGGTGCACCTGTTCAACGCTAAGTGATGACATGTATTTTTTTTGTAGTTGAGGACAACCTAATAAGAATTTAACATGTGGCGCATGTCAGCATCAGCTAAAGTCGACATTAAAATTTCGACCCTATTAACTTCCAACTTTAAAGAATCAGTCCCGACAACAACACTTGGCTGATGCTAAACACTATTAGCGCAAAATTTTGGTCAGTTAATGAGAGTTTATGACTAACGCTAAATGATTGTTTTCTTGTAGTGAAGACCTTTGTGCCCTCAGTTTAGTTAGTACATATGTGTTGTTTAGTTAGTACATATGTGTTGTTACGTGAAACTCTTGTACCATATTGTCTTTAGAAAAAGTCTTTATAATTTGTATGATGGAATAATGTAAAATCTTGTTTGTTTTAATTTTAAAAAATGGATTTTTTTAAATTTTAAATAATAAATTTTATAAAATTATTTTTTAAATTATTATAATTATTTTTTTATATTTATTTATTTTTCTAAATTGAAAGCTTAAGTTTGACAAACTACAACATAAATATACATTATTAAAGATTAAAACACAGTCTAAATTGTAATGTTTTAAAAAAATTATATTTCAAAAATAATTTTTATGAAAGACTATTTTAAATATTTCAAAATTAAGTGATTTTCTTTTAAATTTTTATATCAATTTTTTAATTAAAATAATAAAATATATAAATTAATATTTTAAAAATAACTACTCAAACTAAATTTTTATGAAAAAAATTTCATAATTTTTTTACACAAAACTATATAGTACTATAAACATCATTTTTTTTGAAAAGGCAAAACAAATTATCTCTATATTAAACCTATATATAAATCAAATATATCAGTTACTAGTGAAATTGTTATAGTAATTAAAAGGAAGTTCCATTTCAAAATTAACGTCTATTCTGAAAAAAAAAAACAAATCATTGCGTTTTTGTTAAACAAAGTAAACGATAGTTTAAAAAAGCATGACATATTTTTCATTAAACTTATGATGAGAATTGAACTTCTTAATTTTATCTAATTCACATAGATTGATAATGTACACACTTATTATATACTTCTTCTAAAATTATTTGGCCTCTATTATATTTATATTTTTATACTAAAATTGTAAATATAAATAAAAACATACCGTGTGTGATTAGTAGACGATCTACAATACTTTACACTTATATTGTACCAAAATTAACACCTTATTAGTTCGTGTGTTAAAGTCTAAAATAATTTATAACGCTAGTATTAAACATTAGTATTCATTGATCCTAGAGAGTAGAGACATAGTTTGGTGAAGATAGCAAAGTTACACCTACAACATACAACATTCCCTTGAAAGCTTTCAAAACCCACCGTCGTTTGTGAAACATAGGATAAGAATATTTGAAGTTAATGAGAAAAAGGTTTTGAGTCTTTTATAGACAAAGGGACCCATCAAATGTTTAATGCTTCACTCCATCATCATGTGATTTTGAAATTTGATTGGAGAGGCATAATTGTCTCATGGAATTCAGTGCATTCACATACTTCTTCTTTCTTTCACACCCACATATCGTATCCTTCTTTTGCGGGGTATTTTTATTGCATCTTTGAACTTTGTATTTACAAAATCATGAAGATGTCGGGTCAGTATGTGTCCTTTCTTATTTTCTACCTGCTCCACATGGAATATTGGTTGCATGTTGTATGGCCAAGTTTGTTGAAATTAATTTTGTGTCAGAAAATATTTGATTTGATTTAGGAGTGTGGAAATAGTTTGTTATACACATTTAATTTTAGATTTAGATAGATTTTATTTAAATTTAAGATAGGATGTATTTGATTTAGTTTAGGGAGCAAACCTACCTAAATATATAAATAGAGGGAGTAACCTCTACTTTTTGTAATTGAATTCATTCAACAGTATTTTGCAGTTGCAAAGTGAATAATAAAGTTTTCCACAGTTTGTGGATAGAGAGAAGCTCTGCAGAAAATAATTCTTTCTTTTTCTTCTTCTTTCTTTAATTGTTCATTATCATTGTGTGGTGATATCAATCTTGTTCATCAAAATTGATAGAAATTCATCATAGGTTTTGGTGAATTTCCAACATCTGGTATCAAGAGCTCCGGTTTCGATTCAAGGGAAGAACAATCAAGAACGATCAAGAACAATCGTAGAAGAAGAATTCACGATGGTAGTGAGCTATGAGAATGCGAATTATCCAACAAGTCTTCCAATTTTGAATGTAGATAACTATGGGAATTGGTGCAAGCAGATGAAGGTTTTATTCTGTTATCAAGGTCTGTGGGATCTTGTAAAGGATGGAGTAAAAGAGCTTGAAGAAGACGCTTCAGAAGAAGAAAAGTAAGAACGCACAAAATCGGAGAAGAAGAGTTATAAAGTCCTCTTTATAATTCATTAATGTCTGAGTCCAGACAACTTCAAAAAGGTTAGTGATATAGAATTTGCAAAAGAAGCTTGGGATATTCTTGAGAAATCTTTTGGAGGTGCAGAAAAGGTGAAAGAGGTGAGGTTACAAACTCACAAGAGAACGTGTGAATTGCTTCAGATGGAAGACAACGAAAGCATATCTAACTTTTTCACTAGGGTTACAAAACTAGTGAATTAAATCAAGATATGTGGAGAAGCATTAACAACAAGAGTTGTTGTTTCAAATATTTTGAGATCTTTGCCTCCCAAATTCGACCACGTGGTGGTGCCTATCGAAGAAGGGAAAGATTTGTCAAAATTGACAAAGGAAGAGCTTCAAGGGACGCTTGAATCTCATAAACAAAGGATGAATGAAAGAGCTGTAGGCAAGACAAAGAGTGATGTGGCTTTGTAGGCAAATTCAGCAAAAGAAACCAAAGGCAAAGGAAAGTGGTTCGACGGAGGTAGAGGTAGCTACAACAATTCGACTGGTAGAGGAAACTAGAACGAAGGAAACATGTCGAATCAGAGAAGACCATACCAGGGCAACCAAAGAGGTGATGTTGCAAATAGAGGAAGATGTTGTGGTTGAAAGCCTGACAAAAGTCACATTCAATGTTACAATTGTCAAAAATATGGTCACTATTCGAGTGATTATCCAGAGAAGCGAAAGAATCAAGAAAGTGATGCAAAGTTCGTAAAGCATGAAGAAGAGACGTTGATGAAGGTCACATCAAGAGATGAAGATAAATTCAAGGATCAATGGTACTTGGATTCAGGATGCTCATCACATATGTCTGGAAGGAAATATTGGTTTGTTAATCTAAAGCCCTCAATAAAGAACGTGGTGAAATTTGCAAATGACAATACTCTAGCAGTTGAAGATATTGGAGATGTTATGATCATGAGGAAAGATGGCAAAAGGGCAGTAATTTCGAACGTACTATACATTCCATGCATGAAGAACGACTTGCTTAGTATATGGCAGTTGGTCGAAAAGAATTACAAAGTAACTGTCGAAGATAAGCTGATGAGAGTTGTCGACGCGAATGGAAGACTAATCTTGAAGGCTCATATGTCCCAGAATAGAACCTTCAAGATCGAATTCAATGTGATGGAGAACAGGTGCCTTTCGAATACAGCTAGCAAAGACAAATGAGTATGGCACTATCGACTAGGCCATCTCAACTTCAGAGACATCAGATATTTGAAGAGAAAGAATATGGTTTCAGGATTGCCAAAAATTGACATTCCAAACGAAGTGTGAGAAGAATGTGTGCAAGTGAAGCAACACCAGAATAACTTCAACAAGGATGCAGGAAGCAAGTTGAAGGTTATTCTCGAAGTCATATACTCTGATGTATGTGGACCAATCCAGGTGGATTCGCTTGGAGGTAATAAATACTTTGTCACGTTTATAGATGATTTCAGTCGAAAACTGTGGACTTACCTTATCAAGAAGAAAAGTGAAGTGATCAAGGTATTTTCCACGTTTAAGTCGAAGTATGTTGAAAGGCAAGATTTTATCTAAAGAGTTTTTGGGTGAAGCTGTGTCGACTGCAACATATATTATGAACAGATGTCCAACAAAGAAGCTGGAAGGAATTACTCCAGAAGAATGTTGATCTGGTGTAAAACCTAGCTTGGGTCATCTAAAGGTATTTGGATCTATTACACATAGACATGTGCCAGATCAATTGAGAAGAAAACTTGATGACAAGTCGAGTCAAATGATTCTAGTGGGATATCATTCGACATGAGGTTACAAGTTATTCGACCCAGTGACCAAGAAGATTGTGATCAGCAGGGACGTGATCATAGATGAGCTTAAAGAGTGGGACTGGAGTCAAAATGTCAAGAAAGATTCAGTAAGAATTTTACTTGAAGAGCCAGAAACTCAAGTCGAAAGAGAAGAGGAACCAACAGTTATAGATCAACCAAGCACAAACCGACCCCAGAGAGCAAGACGCATGCCTGGAAGGTTGGAAGATTGTGTGGTTACATTAGATGATGTGGTTGATGATAAAGGTGAGCTGGTACATTATGCTTTCTATGCAGATGTCGAACCTGTCAATGCAGCTGAAGCATTGAAAGATACGAAGTGGGTGAAAGCAATGAACGAAGAAGTGAAATCCATCAAAGACAAAAACAATTGGTCACTTGTCGAATTGCCTCAAGGCAAGAAGGAAATTGATGTCAAGTGGGTATACAAACTGAAGATAAATCCTAAAGGGGAAGTAACTCGACACAAAGTAAGGCTAGTGACGAAAGGATTTCTCCAGAAAGAAGGAATCGACTTCGACGAGGTTTTTGCACTTGTGGCTAGGATCGAAAAAATCAGGTTGGTTGTTGGTTTAGAAGAAATAAACAACTGGCACATATGTAAGATGAATGTGAAGTGTGCATTCCTGAATGGACCCTTAGACGAAGAAGTTTGTGATAAACAACCAGTTGAGTTTGTGAAATATGAAGAAGGGAGTGTAGGTTGAAGTATTCAGAAGAATAAGAGCTATGATGAATATAGATAGCTTAGACACAATGAATTAGGTGGTGTGTTGAAAGTAATTCTTTGTGTCAGAAAATATTTGATTTGATTTGATTTAGGAGTGTGGAAATAGTTTGTTACACACATATTTGATTTTGGATTTAGATAGATTTTATTTAAATCTAAGATAGAATATATTTGATTTAGCTAGGGAGAAAGCCTACCTAAATCTATAAATAGAGGGAGTAACCCCTATTTTTTTTAATTGAATTCATTCACAGTATTTTGCAGTTCCAAAGTGAATAATAAAGTTTTCCACAGTTTGTGGGCAGAGAGAAACTCGGCAGGAAGTAATTCTTTCTTCTTCTTCTTTATTTAATTGTTCATTATCATTGTGTGGTGATATCAATCTTGTTCATCAAGATTGGTAGAAATTCATCATAGGTTTTGGTGGATTTCCAACAAAGTTTACGCTATAGCCATATCAACATCTAAAAGTTATTGTAAAATTAGCTTTACATGATAAGATTATTGAACTTACAACTAGTAATTATTGTTTGGGCCTTGCGAACAAAGGCCCAATCATGGGGCTCAACACGTTAGACGCAAGCAATAAGCAAGAAATTGGTGAGATCTAAGTTAAATGTGGAGCATGCAATCCTAGTCTCTAACTTATTTTTCATCGCCAGATCTAATAGAACGACCATTTGCATAATACTAGAATTAAGCGAGAGTTTGTAACCATTCACCCTATTTGAGCTTCACTCACGCCAATCTTGTAGATCCATCCTGCTCCACCATATCATAAGCACTCACTATTGCACCATAAGATCTCATTCCTATCTTGTTTCATAATTCCGATTCCATCACGGAACATTGGTACCATATGTGAAAAGTTACATCTAATTCCCTTGAATGGCCATAAAAATCAATGACACTTTCACAAAATTCGACATCAAATGATATGCTTTCTGTCCAACAGACAGATCAATTCCATGAAATCCATGGTAGCATCAAATTTTGCTCGATTAGTCGCCCAACGCATCATAGTCGCTGCGGTTGTCACAAAGTCAACTCTCGATCATGTGAGGTAGTCTCCAATTCCTCCAAAAGTCAAGGACTATCTAGTCCTAGTTACTTCTCTAGTTGCTTCTACTCATCTGAATCCAAATCCTCCAATGATCAAGCAGAGAAAGTTCCAAGTACTCATAACTTTTTAGTCTTCCCAACGAATACTTCAAGGTCAAACCTCAAAGCAATTTCCAACACAATCACTGATCTCCAGACAATAGATGCTTCAAAACCTCCAACATTTGTAATCCAACTTAAGCATGTAATGGAAGAATGATTTTTTCAACGATGTTTACAACCTAGCACAACGTGATTCAAACTTCTCGGGTAAAAGACTAGTTTGCATCAAAGAGATTATATAGTATGTTCCTCAAAAGGACCACTCCGTACGCAAAACAACTTCACATGAAATCCAGAGAAATGCATTGAAACTGATCCTTGTTGACATCATTTCCCCATGCAAAGGGCACCATAGATCACTATCATATGATTATGGAGGAAAGTTGACATTCACTCTTTACTAGTGGATCATCGTTCCCACCATTGGCCATCAAACCACTCACGAATAGGGGATACATATGATACCGAAGTATAAGTTCTTAATTGGAGGAGGAACTATTTCTCCAAGCACATCCTTGATAGAAGGATCCCAAAGTCTCTCGAGAAACCTCAAAAATTGAATAACTATATTGGCACAGAAGATATGGATGAGCATAAAAACATCACGCTTGACTATTATCATTCATATGGAGTTGTGAAATGCAAGTCATTTGTGCTGAATCTCATAGTAGATGTTATAACATGGTTCAAGACCCTTACTGACTGTTGCATAATTTCCTATAAGGAACCTTGTGAATCCTTTACCACCAAATTCACTCCCCGAAAGCGAAAATCCATTATAATAGTCGTACTTAATGGGATCTAATAAAAAAGAAAGTAACCCTATGAGAATACATACTGGTTCATAAACGTGGCGGTAAAAGTTGAAGGTATGAATGAGGGCTTGAACTGTTGGATATTCAAGAAGGGGATAAAGGGATATTGCATGTTTCGCGAAAAGGTAAGGCTGAAAGGAGCCATGTAACACCCTAAACCCAAAAAAATTATATATTAAGCATTACACGATAATCTAAGGTGTCACCAATGATAAACCCTTTAATAATTTAAATGTTTAGCAAACACGCAACAAAAATAACAACGTCATACAACATCTGTCATCGCAAACTCACATTTACTTAGAGTATCATTGTCGCGATATTGATCTTATTTCAAATCAATAAAACATAATAACTTAGGACATTTAGTCTCAAACTTTAAATTATATAAAACTGCTTTCAAAGAAGTGAGCTATCATATTCAATTATCAACAAGAATAATGAATTAAACTCCAATAATAGCATAATAAGCAAAACAAGCGTTCCCAACCCCGATGTTACAGAATCAGAGCGAGACTTTTAAAAATAACGAAAAAACTAAAAGAAGTAACTCCAAGAGATATCTTTCATTTATATCAGCAAACTCTACTCCTGAGTATCTTCAAGATGTCCATGGTGGACAACATTAAAGAAAAGGGGGTGAGAATTCATACCGATAATTAAACGAGATAAGTTGCAAGGTAGAATCACAAACATCTACATATATATTCCACCAAATACACTAACACATTTTAATACCCAACTCATCATCATACACATCTCAATCATACATCAATCATTTAAACTTATGCAATGAGACTAAGAATGTAACACTCCATTTTCCCATAATAATAATTATAGCATAATCTCCATAATATATATCAGAGTACACAAGTAGGATGTCACATCTTTCAAAATTCATAAAGTCTCAAGTCATTTTATTGGTTCATTTATTCATATAATTGATTCGGAAGTGGAATAATCAAATTAATTCATATATATGGCATTAATGCCTCAACAATAGTAAAAACTTCACGAAAATATGGTCCAACATAGGTATAAAAGTACGATACATAACAAATGAATTAGTGCAAAAACATAATAAATTCCCAAAATCTCGTGTTACGTATCAGAGCGACTCCTAAGACTCAATCAGGTGACACTCTCTCCAAGCACTACTCGGGTACCTGATTATATGTACTCCCCAAAGAGCACAGACACAAAAGCACATAAGGGGTGTGAATTACATTCAATAAATATAAGATGAATATCACATGCCAGGGAGTAGTAATTCACACATCACACAATAATTTGCAACACAATCCACCATACATATAATACAACATCAATTAAATATTAATGTAATGCAATGAGACCGACATCAACTCAATGCATGTGGTACCATCAGGACATAAGCCCCCAACATAGTGTCAATTGGGCAACACCAGGGCATAAGCCCTCAACATAACGCCATTAAAGGCCAACAACATGACATAAGCCCTCACCAATGAAATGTATGTATTACCAAGATGCAACAACACAACTATGTGACAGTAAGGCACAAGCCTTCTATATTTGCCCATAAAGCCACCACATCATTATCATCATGAATGTAAATAAGAAATTCACACAAAGTCTCATGTTTTAATCCCATTTTCCATTATTAATCACCTTCCTATACTTACCTAAGCCATACTAGTCATTAATAATTAAAAGAAACAACACTGCACGCAAAAACAAGAAAGAAACCACGAAAACGGGAATTTCTGCACCCCATCCTACCTATATGCGTACCGTACGCGTTTGGCTTCTCCCTCTTCCATCTCATACGCATATAATACATGTTTGGCCAAAACA
Source organism: Vicia sativa (assembly GCA_021764765.1). Classification (NCBI taxonomy): domain Eukaryota; kingdom Viridiplantae; phylum Streptophyta; class Magnoliopsida; order Fabales; family Fabaceae; genus Vicia; species Vicia sativa. Next base: position 17,870,969 of record CM038796.1, on the reverse strand, counting down.
TCCTGATCCCATACCCATATTACTCCTGCACCCAGACCTCATACGCGTACCATACGTGTACGACCATAGGTGTTTCCCCCCTCAAAATCCTCCCAAACTTCTCATACGCGTATGACCATCACATACACATTTTGCCTCATCTTCATACGCATATCATATGCGTACCGTCAGAAGGCCTTGCTGGCACTAGGGACATGGCGCTTTCCATACGTGTATGGCCCATGAGAGCGTCCCCCATACGCGTACCATACGCATATGGCCAGTTTGCTACATCAAAATTTCTGCTATCGCACCAGGATGATTTCTGCTCGCTTTGAGCACTTTTAACCTCCTAATTTGGGTCCAAAACAATGTTTTCACGCATAATAATTCATAGAATTCATCTAGTTTTGTGATTCTACGATTCTACAACAATTTGTACTTCTAATTCTCCAATTTTCGTCATACTCCTAGATCTACAATTTTTCCAGATTTGGGATTTCATGGAAACACAACAACAACAAAATCAGCAACAACAACACATTCATGGCATCATTGGATTCACAAATTTCACAGAAATCACATAGAAATAACAAAAATCAAACAAGAAAAAACATTCATAAATTGTTCATGAAACCTAAAGAGGGAAAGGAACCCTCACTATCCTCTCATGCTAATATCAACATTTAGAGAACCTATTCACCTCTTACCTTAGTTTGCAACTTTGATTCTTCAACAATGGATGAATCTCTCTTGCCCTAGTTTTTCCCTTCTCTTCCCTACTATTCTCTTCTCTGTTTCTACGTGACAAGAATTTTTCTCCATTGTTCAAACTCTCTTCTAATTATATTTTATTATTATCAATACTAACTAATAATAATAATAATAATAATAATAATAATAATAATAACTATAATATTAATAATAATAATAATATTATTATTAGGGGTAATTACCAATATTACCATTATTTCACCAAAATAATAGTATCTCCTAATAATACCAAAATAATTTAAATCCAATAAATAATGACTAAATATTTAAATGAGACATTACACAAAACTTCAACTAGAGTCATATTCATGTTGTACCATATCATCAACAATTAGTTCACTCAGAAACTAGGTTCACCTTGCTCAAACCCCAAATTCACCCTGCTTGAATTCGGGACAAGTCACCATCATAAATGCTTGGTCTCCAGCATCTATTTAAAACAAGAATGGTTGGTCTCCAACATATATGAACAATGCAAAGCTTTTTCGCATTTGGGGTCTAAAAAGGAACTAAAGTGATTCAATCAAAAACAAGTAATGAAAAAAAGAATGAATGACATGTTGTTGTAGAAATTATAAGTTTCTTAATCATATTATGCTATAGAAAGAGATAAATAAGTACCTTGCATGTACCAAATTCAAAACCACATCATTGTCATGCATCAAGAAGTTGAAGTGATTAAACTTGGAAAATCACTAGCTTCATTCTCAAGCCAATAAAAACAAGCTTTTGGACAAACAACAAAGAATGAAAAAACTTGAATTAACTACTACTAAATACAAACTATACAAACTCAAAAACCATTGGGTTGCCTCCGAACAAGCGCTTGGTTTATGCTGTTAGCTAGACCCCTTTATGTATACACACTCCTCCAAGTTGCTTCCTTGCACAATTAGTTTTCACCGAAGGCTATTCCTAACTAAACACATTAGAAAACATGAAGGAAAACAAACATATACACAATTCACAAGTATACAAACATGTAAAATTTAAAAATTTGAAAAAGATATACAAGTATCAATATAAATAATCTTCTATTTACACATTATAGATAATATGGACATTATATATAAAACTCAAAAACAAAGAAACTATCACAATGTAGTCCAATGTAAAAAACCAATCCTTGACAACGACACCATTTTTGCTGAAGAGGTAAAGCGGCAAGCAAAAATAAGTATTTTTATAGGTTATATTACATCGTATCCACATGGGTTAGTGTTACTAGACTGTCGTTCGACAAGTATCGCGTTTATGAGTTTGGGTTAAAATGGGTTTATAGTGTAAGGTGCAGGAATTAAAGTTATTAACAGAAAAGAATTCATTCTTCGGAGAGTAGAGAAGTCTAGGGTTTGCATTACATCTACCCTATCAAATACTTAAATTCACTACTTAATTGTGCTCAACCTAAATTACTCATCAATAGTATCACGTATCTCTCACACATATGTTATCTCTAACACAGAGTGAGACAACAACCGCATTGCTCGCGTCGGCGGTCTCTTAATGCAACAAAAACAACACAAAGAAATTAAGCTCAGATACATGCATGAATACTAAGCCTAAATCTATATCTATAATCTATAACCTAATAAATGTTCATCCTAAATTCGAATCCGAACCATCCATTTTTGCAACAACTCATACCCAAATAAAGAAAGCAATCATCAATATTGATTTATAAAATGAGTTTCATACAACACTATGAGCAATAAATATACATATAATAAGGGTAAATATACATACAAACTCCAACAAATAATGGTTGCAAAGAGAAGAAAACGAATCCTCCATGGTGTCAATCACGATCAACCAAGCTCCCGACCCTGGATCATCAGATTACAAGCCAAAAATATTTTTTTCTTAGCTCTAAACTATCAAAGAATGAAGGTGGTAAAGTTGGGAATAAATACCCTAAAACTCCATCCCCTAAAAATGTGAAAAGAAAATCTATTTATAAAATCAGGTGGAGACGCTTTGCCCAACTCTCAAAAGCTTCACCCGACGAGAGACTACTTATTAACCATACACCCTGCACCAGGTGCATAGAACTGGAAACAATATCTACTCTCACCCGGAGAAAGGAAGTCTCTCCCGATGATGACCTCAATCTCGCCCAACGAGCAACTGGCGAGCCTCTAGCGAGCCCAAGTAGTAGCCACTAGAAAAATCATCTTTTGTTATCGCCCCATGCTCGCCCGACAAGCCAAGAGCGCTTGTCCTTCGCCCAAGCTTCGCCCGACGAAGTTGACAAATAACACTTCTTTATTTCTTTTCCATGGCTCTCTTTCTTTGCCTTATTCCTTTCAAAAGATGCATCTTAGAAGCCCTTTGTTCGAATGCAAGTATAGCAGGCAACCAAATAGTTGATATTATTTTTACCGGGTGATATATACCGGTTAGGTTATATTGTATCGTGCCCACAGAGATTGGTTATTGGTTCGTCGTTCGACAATTCTACCGTTAATGAGTTTGGGATTAAATGAGTTGAAAATAAAAGACAAAAAGTAAATGAACAAAAAGTATAAAGGATGGACAGCTTATCCGAAATGAATACACGTTACCCGTCACAGACTTAAATCTACCTTCCAGTTATACTCAGTCTACGATACTCGTCTGTGTCATCACATATATCTTACAACCTAAGCTATTTCTAACCCAAATTGAGAATCCTCCCGAATCACCTCGTTATCCATTTTTGGCATACCTCGACAACTAGAAGTCAACTGCATCACCTCCATACCCATCTCTGGCATACTTCATCGATACAGAGGCATTAATCACATATACTCCAAGTAAATGTCAGCTCTAAACCAATTTCTAGCATTCAGAAACTAACAGATAATCATCCTAGGTAAGAATCTAAGCAATCTATATCTAGCAAAGCTCAAATCCCTAACATAGATTAAAAACTTAAGACAATCACTAGCATAGATTTGTAAAGTAAACTTTATACAATGCCAAGGGCGACAAATATACATGAGTAAAAGTAGACATACATACATAACCAACAAAATAGAGAAATACAAAGAGAAGAGAAGAGATACACTACTCATTTACACCGGTTTGTCAACGCCTATCGAAGAGCAATACACCTCCAATCATCCATTACAAGACCCTAATGTTGTTTTCTAAGCTAATCTACCAAAAATAAAGGTTGATGGAAATGAGGATCAAAATCCACCCCAAAACCATAACCTAAAAAGTGAGAAAAATGAAGTTATAAAACAAAACACAAGAAATGGCGCCGCCAGCCAACCTCAGATATTTACAGTTAAACCGACCTAAACGCCGCTCAGCGGCCTCTAAATCCAAATTTTGTCTCTGCCGCAATAATGCCAAACCAAGCAGCGCGCTTCAAACCGTGCTCAGCGGCCTTCACTGAGCAAAACTTCTCAAAAATGGATTTTTATTGCAGAAAATGCATCCAGAGCCGTGTCTTTGACACTTTATTCCTCGATGCTCCAAATATGCAATAAATACCTACAAGAATACATTAAAACTAATCAAACGGTACATTATGTACACAAAACACAATAAAATGTATTCACAATAAAAAGTGGAGTTATTCAACGATTATTAACAAACAAGAACGGATAAGTGCCATAAAGTATTTACACAAAATAACGAAATATTGGAACTTATCAACTCTCCCCAACTTGACACATTGTTTATCCTCAAACAAAGTCAAATAACTCAAAGAAACAAAAAATGATAATCAAATAATCATGAATCAACAAATTTTTATAACGGAAAACAAATGTATGGTTCAAACAAAAATGTACACGACAAACACAACTTACCACCATACTACAACGATAACATATAAACAAAACAAATCCTAAGTACGAAAATCATGCAAAACATTCTAAAACAAAACAAGCCAAATCATGAATCAAACCTAGCAAAAATTCATCGGTATATGAAGAACACACAAAGGTGAGGGACTTTTGACACTCATCCACAATCTTGCAAATAAAAGACTAAATTATGCATTCATCCAAAAACTCATATTGAAAATACAAATGCAAGAATCACAAGGGCTTTTCAAGGTTGTAATGTGGCTTGGTTAACAAACAAGTGATAAGTCCTAAAGCTAATCGAAACAAAAACTTGCCTAAACCTAAAGGAGTGATCAACTCAAAAAGTTCCAAACAATACAATTGCAATCAAACTTATTCTTCATCACAAACCAAAACACCTCACTTATTAACACAACATTATTCATACATTATTTTTTTCTTTTTCAAAGCTTTTCTCTTTTTTCTTTCTTTTTCTAATCTTTCTTTTTCACATTTTTCTTTCTTTCTTTTCTTTTTCTTAACCTCATACCAATCACAATATAAGTACATAAACATTCCTCTCCCCAACTTGAATCCAACCAACATCATTATGTGAATACTCCCTACTTTCTAAGGCAAGGTAAAAATTCATACAACAACATATAGTTGAGGGTTCAAGAAACAAAGAAATCAACATCCAACAAAAAATGTGAATTAACACTAATAGACAAGCATCAAGTTCAAATAAAAATGGATGTTGATAAAATTTCAAAGGGGTTAACAAAGGTTCACACACTCATAAGGTGAATTGAATATTTGGCCAAGGTAGTTGTGCTCAAAATGAAACAAATTGCCTTGATCATTTTCATGCATTCGTACAATCAACACAAAAAAAAATATTAAGAATAATAAAATCCAGTTAAAACAAGAATTGTGGCTTCCAACATATATGAACAATGGAAAGCTTCCTCAATTAATGGATAAAAAAGGAACTAAAATGATTCAAATTATGAGCAAGTAATGAAAAAAGAATGAATGACATGGTAATTGTACAAATGATAAATTTTCTAAACATGTTATGCTATAAAGAGTGATAAACGAGTACCTGACGTGTACCAACCTTGAAAACTATCATTACCATACATCTGTGAGTTGAAACGATCAAACTCGGAAAATCATAAAGTGCAACCTCAAGCTACCAGATCAAAATTTGAGTCTAACCAACAACAAAAGAATTAAAAAAATAATACTAATTTTATTCAATACAAAAAGCCTCGGTGAAAGTGGAAAAAAGGAAAAACCAAGTGAAATTTAAAAACAATTCACTGGCTCTGCACAGCAGAGCGCGCTATACCAGTTGCAGAAAAAACAACAATATGTGCAGTTGCTATGCAAGCTCCACTTCACCTACAAAATCTCATTTTACACAACTAAAAACTATTTACAGAACACACATATTTCCACAAGCTAAAACACTACAAACTTGTGGAAAAACAATAATTTACGTAAAAAAACAAAAGCAAATTACGATACGAAAACTTGGTGAAAATGAATTAACAAGTTGAAAAGTGAACTTGTTAAATCACAAGTCACCACACACATAAACAAACATAAACTAAAACAAACAAAAACATGCTTGTTTTACGTCGTAAGCTCGACGCCTTTATTGTGAGAGCACTAGTAACCTCCTCTCGTTATGCCATGGTATTACAACACCGTGCAAACCTAAAGAAAGTGTCCTAACATTCACACAACAAACGTTACGAATACGAGACAATTCACAACAATACGTGAAAACGAAGAAAATCACAAATATGCACAAGTATGGGAAATAAACACATAACATGTACAAGTAACAATATACAAGTTCATATACAAACTCTATACACCATATACATTAATTACAAAACTAAAAAAACGGAATTATCGCAATACAGAAACAATAAAACCAATCCCCGACAACGACACTATTTTGTTTGAATGCTAGTATAGTAGGCAAGCAAAGAGTTGGTATTATTTTTACCGGGTGATATATACCAGTTAGGTTATATTGTATCGTGTCCACTGAGATTGGGTATTGGTTCGTAGTTCGATACTTCTATCGTTAATGAATTTGGGATTAAATGCGTTGAAAATAAAAGACCAAAAGTAAATAAACAAAAAGTATAAAGGATAGACAGCTTGTCCGGAACGAATGCATGCCACCCGTCACGGACGTAAATCTACCATCCAGTTATACTCAGCCTACGATACTCGTCCGTGTCATCACATACCTCTCACAACCAAAGCTATTTCTAACTCAAATTGAGAATCCACCCGAATCACCTAAATATCCATTTTTGGCATACCTCGACAACCAGAAGTCAACTGCGTCATCTCCATACCCATCTCTGACATGCTTCACCGACATAGAGGCATTAATCACAGATACTCTAAGTAAATGTCAGCTCTAAACCCATTTCTAGCATTCATAAACTAACAGATAATCATCCTAGGTAAGAATCTAAGCAATCTATATCTAGCAAAGCTCAAATCTCTAACATAGATTAAAAACCTAAGACAATCACCAACACAGATTTGTAAAGCAAACTTTATACAACTTCAAGGGCGAAAAATATACATGAATAAGAGTAGATATACATACATAACAAACAAAATAGAGAAATAAAGAGAAGAGAAGAGATACACTACTCATTTACACTGGTTTGTCAACGTCTATCGAAGAGCAATCCACCTCCAATCATCCATTGCAAGACCCTAATGTTGTTTTCTAAGTTAATCTACCAAACATGAAGGTTGATGGAAATGGGGATCAAAATCCACCCCAAAACCATAACCTAAAAAGTGAGAAAATGAAGTTATAAAACAAAATACAGGCGACCGCGTTCAGCAGCGAGGGTGCACTGAGCGCCATCCTCAGATATTAACACTTAAACCAACTTAAACACCGCTCAGCGGCCTCTAAATCAAAATTTTCTCTCTGCCGCAACAGTGCCAAACCAAGCAACGTGCTTCAAACCGCACTGAGCGGCCTCCATTGAGCAAAACTTCCCAAAAATGGACTTTTATTGCAGAAAATGCATCCGGAGCCGTGTCTTCGACAATTTATTCCTCGATGCTCCAAATATGCAACAAACACCTACAAAAATACTATAAAACTAATCAAACGGTACATTAGTACACAAAACATAATAAAACATATTTACAATAAAAAGTGGAGTTATTCAACGATTATTAACAAACAAGAACGGATAAGTGCCATAAATTATATACACAAAATAACGAAATTTTGACACTTATCACCCTTATTACTCAATACTCCAATAATGCTCAAATATGTATTAAATTAATGGAAAACTATTAAAAGATACATTAATTACACAAAAACTCACATATACACAAACTAAACGTATTTACACAAAAATTAGAATTTACTCAACGAATATTAACAAACAAGATTCGATAAGTGCCACAAAATTATATACAAAATATCAATATTTTGGCACTTATCATGGACTCTCCCTTTGTTATTGACATGAGTATGGACGTTCTCCTCCTCTATGAGTGTCATTTACTGATCAAGTTTGTCCTTCTCATCCACCAACTGACCATCTTTTACAACTTTGATCAAGTCAAGCTTGCTCAAATCTTGGTTTGGGTAGAGGTGACCCACTTGCACCTTGGATCTCTCGAAGGCTTTATCAGCCGCGTCATCTAACTCATCACGAGCATCATTCCAAGTTTTCTTGAGAAGGGCCTCCTTCTGGGTAGACTCTTTTGAAGCTTAAAGCCCATACTTCACTTGGGCAAGCTCCTCTCCAAGCTTGGAGGCTTCATATTTCCCTTTCCAAGACTCATTCAACTTATTTAAAGAATGATGTGCCTCATCTCATTTTTCAACAATTGACTTCAATGATTGTTGGGTCCGAGTGAACTTATTTTTTTACAATATTTAGCCTGACCTTTTGATCCATAAAAAACTGATATGAATAAATGTGAGTGTCAAACATTAGACACTCCATTATAAAACCTCTTAACAGATGAATGTCTACTAAGTTAGACATCTTCTTGGACCCTGATAGACTCTCCATCTTATGGTTATTGGGGAATTTGGTTGAAAAAATAAAATGGTTGCTCATGAAGACCTTATACTCGAAGAAGGTGAAAGGAATTAGCAACCAGTGTCATAAATGACAAAGAGATGCATATAAAGGAACTCTTCTTCTTAATCGACATGAGCAACCATATTAACTCGTTCCTCTTCCAACCAAGGTTATATATTAAATTCAAGCCATCAAATATTATAACAACACATCATCAATTACAACTCTAACACATCATCAAATATAACTCTAAATTTGCCACATCATCTTATAATCCAATGTGGCACTTCTCAAAATCCACTTTCATATTATACTTCTATAGATTAGAGGTCACAGGTTCGAATCCTCGCAAAGACGAAATAATTTATCATTTTAAACAAATTGATCTAACAAACCAATGATTAATTCAACTATATATATTCTCTTAAATTAAAAATATTCTCTCATATATCAAATATAAAAGAGATGTGGAAGTTCAAATACAATAAAATATGTTTAATCTTAGAGTAGTTCTTACATAACTTTCAAATATAAGTCACTTTAAACTTATTTAAAATATAATATAGTATGCAATAATTTTTCACGATTCTATAATGCTTTACTACTATATTTTTTATATAATAAATAATAAATTAATGACAAATAACAAAATACTACACAAAAGAGATAAGAGAATTCAAACACAATAAAATGTTTTTATCTTATTTTGGATAAAATGGTCTAACAAGTCAATCGTTACTCAAACTATATGTATTCCCTTATCTTAAGAATATTTCTCTCAAATTTTAAAAATAAAAGAAATGTCAAAATCCAAACAAAATAAAGTATTTTTTGTTTTCCTAAAATTATAACAATAAAAATAACACTTGAAATAAATGTTTTTAATCTTAAAGTAGTTTTTACACAATTTTCAAATATAAGTCACTTTAAGTTGATCTTAAAAAATAATATAGTATGTAACAATTTTAACAAAGTAAACTAAAATATTTAAATAAAAAATAAGTGAAAAAAACATGAGAATTGAACCAAAACAAAAAAAAAATAATTATTTGATAGATATGTAACAAATCTAAATTACGGATACACTTTCAATTTACACACATATATTTTTTTTCCAAATGAAATGTATATTTGTCTATATGATTAATTTATATTATTGTCTATATTATGTTTCACCAAAAAAATTGTAATGTAAATTTAGTAATTATGTTTTGTCAAAGCTAACTCTCAATATTTTTAAAATTCAATAACAAATTAACAAATTAATTTATAGCCGCGCAATCTAGTATAATAATTATAAAGAAGAGGATAATTCGAAGGAAGAGAGAGAATAGAAGAGACATTTGTAATAAAATGATTGAGTCATTTATGTGATTAAATTGGACGGTAATGAATTCTTTTTAAAGTGTAATTATTTAAAAACAAAAAGACAGTTAAAGTAATTTGCTATCATATTATATTAATAGTTATATAATTGATTAAATAAAATGTTTTTTTTATGTGCAAACAACATGGATCACAACAAAAAAGAAATTATTCTATCAAACTTCATTGACTAATCAATCTTAAATTCCTCACGATAGCTCTCTAATTTGATTATATATCCACCATTTTTTGTTGTTCTTATGTGGTTGCTTTTCAAGAACAGCTATCCTACTTCACACGTACGGAACATAAAATTACAGACGTACAATTAACTTCAAATCATATAGCATGTCTTGAATAATAAGATTGCTCAAATTTCAATTTTTAATGTTGAAATTTCATGTTGAAACGACATTACTTTCCCATTATAATAATTTCACCTTATCGTGTCACCGTATATATTGACAATAACCAAAATTGTAAATAATATTTCACCTTTTATACAATCAAATTTCTAAAGGAAAATAATAAGAAAAATAGATATATATGTTTGGACCGACCAATTACATCGTACACGTAAGATTATTTATATCATATAACATTCCTTGAGGATAAAGGGTCTATTAAACTCAGCCATGATAAAACATATAGGGAGACATAGAAAGATAGAAAGAGATAGTGAAAGTTGAGAAAACCTATTTACAAACATGAAATCACTAATAAGATATACAAATTTCTTTTTAAAACGGATCTTTATAAACTTTTGAGATATGTAATTATTTCTAATTTTTTTCACTAGGGAGTTATATTTTGTTTTAATATATTTTTTATGGTTGAGTTGTTAGGTGGTTTTTCTTAATATCATAGACTTCTTTTTTAGTCACTCATTTTTTTAGGAGAAATCGTAGTAGTTTAAACTCATAATAATGTCATCTTTAATGATTTTGCAATGAAAGAAGAGAAAGAGAAGAATATTTTTTTAATTTGAAAATGGTTTTAATAAAATTAGAGATGAGCTCATGCACGTATTTTTGGCAGCATTCAGAACTATATCATCTATCTTAACTAATATTAGATCAAGTGTTGCTTTATTTCTAAGGTAGGTTATGGTATGTGATTTTGTTTAGCTTTTGGCGGTACGAGCTCTAACCTGAATCTTAAGAGGTATGTCTTTAGCTGTTTGAACGCTTTTTATTGCCTTTTTGTTTTGATTTGTTGTTCTGTTGGTTGTGGTTTTTTTATTGAATTTTATTTATATTCGTGGTAGTTTTCAAGGTACTTCTTAGACTTAATTTTTATATTTTTATTAATATATTATTTTATCATTAAAAATATATATCTCATTTTTATTGATATATAATTGAGTGTGTAATAGTATTAGTGTAAGTCATATCTATTCTTTGCTCATGAATTTGAGAAGCGAGTCTTCACTGGGGAGTTAAAGACCATTTCATCTCCACTACTACTACTTCTACTCAATCAAGTACAAGTAACAAAAAAAGAAACAATGAATACAAGAAGCGACCTAGTCGACCTATTGTCAAGTTAAGTAATTCCTCTTGCTGAGCTAGATTGTACTCGCACTATAGTTGAGGAAAGCTCGTGCATTATTCGTGTTAAGTTTCCAAGCTAACTAGACTCGAGGAACTAATTCTTTAGGTTTAGGAAACTCTTCCTCTATGAGAAGAGGGCACTTACTTAGTTTAGTGCAACAACAAAATAAAGGAAATGTACCCCTATATATTCTAGGGGGAAGATCAAACTCTTCAACTAAATCTACTACTATTATCACTCATTGATATAAGTAAAAGTTGTTAGAACAAGATTTGGTTATGCAACTGTTTCTCTGAGTTTTGATGATAACAAAGAGTATGTTTGTAAGAACAATTTTGGTACTCTAATGTTTGTTATTGTTTGAGTTAACAACATATGTTCTGCTTTTGATGAAAAGGCGATGCCAAGACATTAGAAGAAAATATGTCTCGCTTCTAGGCTACACAAGTTCTGATGAACAATAGCGAGAAAAACTTCAGAAGGATCTAAAGTAATGACTCTGATATTCGTCTTAGAAACCAAGTTTTGAATATTTGGAGATAGAAGTTCTAACTAAAGTCTAGATGCTAAATACTGTTGTTTATAAAGACAAAGGTTCTCAAGATCAAGTGTCGAAGCTTCTAAAGACGAAGTTCCGAAGAATCTAAAGACTTGAAGTTCTTGTGACCCTAGGTTCTACAGAGGTTTTGAAGCCCAAGTGCTAAAGATTCTAAAGACGAAGTTCATAAGATTTTGAAGACTTAAAGTTCTAAGAACCAAGTATTATTCTCTTTCTTTCAACGTATGCTCAGAAGCCTCTGACGTTTGAAGAAAATAAGATAACGTTTATGTGGTACAAACAGTACATGGTACAAACAAATTATCCCATTCCACTACCATGAATGACAGACGCTGCGTACAATCTTGTTTCCCACGTGATTGCTCAAGCTGCCAACTTTCTGGAAATTCTAGAAATACTCTCCAACGATTATTTTATTTTATCTGGCTATAAAAGACTTAAAGACATAGAGAGAAGGCTTCCACTTTTCGCGCTCATTCATACTTATTCACTTACTATGTATATTGTTAAAAGCTTTCATATTTTCTCTAAGTCTATATTCTTGAATATTCAGTTTACATATTTGTTTGGGTAGAAGCACCTTCATTGTAAACAAACTTTGTTCAAACTGTTGTTTGATTTCCTTAAGGGACCATTTGGTCTTTACCCTTAAGAAGTCTAAGATTAGTGTGTCTTAGAGATTGTAACGTTAGTCACTTGCAGTTACTTGTGCATTATGTAATCAGGTTGATTATTGGATTAAGACCTCGCTTGAGAGAGGAAAAATTACCTTGATGGATGAACTAGAGTAGCTTGAGGTTATCAAGTGAACTAGGATAAACATCTTGTTTCTTTTATTCTTCCCTATATTCTCTACCTTATTATCAAAAGCTAAGTAGTTTTCTTAAGAGGATTATTTTTAACGAAAAGTTTTAAGGCTAAAAACTCAATCCAAACCTCCATTTCTTCTTGTGTTTTTCACACCTTCAGTTGGAATCATAGCTCCGGTTCTGAGGTCATAAAAAGTTTGAATTTTTATCAAACACCTAACAGTTTTCAGTATCTATTTAGTGTGTGTGTGTGTGTGAAAAATAATGGCTACACCTATTTCTCTTATCACTTCTGATAACAAGGAAAGAGATTCATATAGTGTAAAACCTCCTATATTTGATGGTGAAAAATTTGACTATTGGAAAGATAGAATAGAAAGTTATTTTTTGGGATTCGATTTGGATCTAGGGTATCTGGTAGACGATGGCTACAATTATCCATTAGATTCTGAAGGCAAGACAGTTTCCAGAAGAGCTTGATGCGTTGTTTCACTTGTGTATGAATCACGTCAGAGTAATATAAAAGATTATCAAATCCACAGAGACCAAGTGTCAATCTATCATAGTTTATTGTCACGATGTTTATCTAAGGCAGATAAAATTCAGGTTTGTTTGGGAGCGTGCAGAGAAAATAAATGATACAAGTAAATAAATACAGATAAAAGGACAGGCTCGAATGTAATTCGCAATGATAGGATCTATTCCTAACAGCTTCTGGATAACATACTTACAGACATGGCAATATTTTCTACTTTGAAAAGAATCAATTTAACAGGAACTGTCGCTTTCAGGTATTCAGAACCGAGTTCATTCTTTACTCATCCCCTTTTATTGTCACTTATAAAAAGGTGCGCATTACGTTAAAGTAATAAAATTATTTTTAAGAAATGTGACTTCTTGACTCAGTTGAAAAGTGTTTTTAACTTAGAAAATTTAACTAGAGAGGTTCGTGGATTTCACTTAAGAACCAGATTTTAAACCCATAAGAGTGTCTGAAAATAGTTTCAAAATCAATTTTCTAAAGAATAAAAATCCTTAATCAACCGAACAAAGCGCTTTCGCTCTTCTTTGGTCGGTTGAAAGTGACCAAGTTTATCTTCAGGGTTGGACGCCTTTCGATCTTACCCAACCAAAATTTAAGTTCAAAAACTTGCGTTAAAATTAAAACAGACCTTAAAGTGTTTATACAGATGCAATACATAATGTTATCCTAACATTGGTCCTTACATTCTTGCCTTTAGAAATTAGTCAGACATGGAAATTAAATTAAGCTTATTAAACTTAGACGTGTTAAAACTTTTAAAGAAAATAAAGTGAGGAAAATAAACAAGCAGATAAAGGCAAGCAAATAAATAAAGTAAGACAAGTGCAATACGAGAAAATAAAGTAAAGTAAAAGCAGATGCAATAAATTAAATAAAGTAAATGCGGAATTTATAAATAGAAAGCTGCTTCAAAACAAAGACTTTAATTGTGAAATAACTGGAAGTAAATGCTAGAATCTATATGACGGCAGGATTAACTTCTATGAAAGTGCTCCAAACTCGATTACAGACGCGACCACTAGTGCAATAACCCTTTGGTGTGAGGAGTTTATCGCTTTACAAGATTGAAAATATATAGCTTAAGTTTGTAACTAAGCTTGGATGAAAATAAACTAAACTGAAAACTCCTATTTATAGAAAAACAAAAAACAATGGAATTATGGAGTAGCCCCTCAACTCCCTTTTGGGCGGGAAAACCATAACAAAGGTGGCACCCTCCACCAAGCCATGGCGCCTGCCAGAAGTGCAAATGTGGAAAGATCGTGGGCAGATGGCAGTTGATGGAGGTTGAGTCCTTAACACGTCATGACGTCCTCTGTGGCGGCCGCCATGCGGATCGCCATGTGTACAAATGGCTTAAAAAAACTTGATTTCTTGGTCGATTTTCTTCGTTTTGCGCAGGAAGGCTCCAAAATAGCTAGGAATCTATAAATGAAAGAAAAATCAAACATAAAGCAGAAAAAGGCAATAAAACTACAGTTAATCATGTGTAATCCGAGTCAAAAATGCAATGTGTTTCAGTGTTATTAGTGCTCTAATAGATGCTCATAAGAAAATGTACAAAAATCATCATAGAGCAAGAACCATTATTCTCAATGTTATTTCATATACGCAGTATGAAAAGATCACAAATAGAGATACTGCAAAGTCTATCTTTGATTCTCTTCAGATGACTCATGAAGGCAATGCTCAAGTAAAGGAGACAAAGGCTCTAGTCCTAATCTAAAAGTACAAAGCCTTCAAAATGGAAGAAGATGAATATGTGTAAAAATATGTTTTCAAGATTCCAAATGCTTGTTACAGGAATCAGAGTTCTGGACAAAGGTTACTTCACAACTGATCATGTCAAGAAGATTATCAAAAGTTTGCCTATCAAATGGAGACCTATGGTAACTGCCTTGAAATTAGCAAAGGATCTCAACAACACAAGTCTTGAGGAATTGATTAGTTCTTTGAGAAGTCACGAGATAGAGCTTCAAGAAATTGAACCTCATAAGAGAGGTAAATCTATTCCTCCGAAGTCTAATTTTGAAAAAAGACAAAGGTTTATAAAGTAGAGGAAGAATCAAAAGAATATGAAGAAGATATAGATGAATATGTACTGTCTCTCATTTCTAAAAAGATAAACCAACTGTGAAAACACAAACATAACAAGTTCAGAGGGTCAAGAAGATTTAAAGGTAGACCTGAGTCTACATCTGGTCAAAAGAAAATGTCTGGAAAGGAAGTTACCTATTAGGAATGCAAGGAGCTTGGACATTACAAGAATGAGTGTCTAAAGCTCAAGAAAGACAGAAAACCTAAGAAGGTTTTCAAAGCTGAGAAGTGTCTCATGGAAATGTGGGATGACGCAGAGTCATATAAAGAATATTATGATGAAGAACATGCCAACATATGACTCATGGCAAAGACCAGCATTAGAGAATCTTTATTAGAGGATGAACTGCTTCTTGATGAAGAGTCAGATTCTGATGAAGATAGAGAGGTACTTTATTCCTTATCTCGTTCAGAACTTGAATTAGGTTTCTCAGAATTTATGAAAAGGTATCAGCTTATTCTAAGAAAACACAAAACTCTGAAAAAGACTTTTGGGGTTGCTTCTGAGACTTCTACTAAGAGTGAGCCAAATATTTAAGATTTAAATGAAAAAATATTTTCTTTAGAAAATTCTAATGCTGCTCTGAAAAGTAAAGTTTCCACATTAGAAGAAGAGATCATATCTAACATATTTTTTACTGATGAAGTAATCATATATGATAGAGCTTTTCAACACTTTCTTTCTAAAAGCATAGATAGAAGCAATATGGATTCAATGATCTGTGGAGTTAGCAGAAAAGGAAGTAGAGGTTTAGGATATTCGGGACCATCAAAACCAATTGATGAGACTATGAGTGTCAAACCAAAACCTCTATATGAATATTTTGTGCTTACTGGAACTGAACTGAAATTTCCAGATCAAGAAGGTTCTGATTCTGTTGCACCACAATCACATGCACATAAATAAACTTCTAAACCTAAATACCATGCATAAATTCCACATGATTATATTGTTGTACATAAATACAAGGTGTAAGAACCTCTAGAAAGACTAACAAGAAATGACCCAAAGTGTGGGTACCGAAAGATCAGATTATCTATGTTGCAGATGTTCTTGATAGTGCCACTAAGACACCTGTCAAGGCTCTTGAACAATGGATGCTTGCTACATTTTTCAGAAAAAAGGAATATGTTCCAAGATTTGGAACTTAAGTCTAGAGGAGTCATCAGTTGCTTTTGTTAGAACAAGATTAGTTATTAAATCATCTAAAGAAAATCATCTAGGTTTATGGTACTAGTTCGAGCCAAAATAAGTTGATAAAGCTCGTCTGAACAAGTAATAAGTTCTGCCAATTAATAAAGAATCAGAATGAAGAGTATTAGATTTGTAAGAGTAACATCTCTATTCTCTGAATATTTTCTACTAGTTTTCTTTCAAAATCCCAATCATCAGAAGATGCTTCAGTCAGATGTGTCTATAGTCATATGGAAACCTCTTGGTTATCTAGACTCTAAGAATATTGATCGTGTCTCTTAGTTAGATGTAGTGATTAACACATGTAACCCTCGATTATTCTTAATCCTCACACGCTATCTAAGCTAGATCTTGAACAGTACGTTGTTTCTTGGAATTGATTTCGTTCATGATTACCTTCATTAATTACCGCTCATGATTTTGTTTTAAATTTTTTATTTTAAATTTTTTATTACTTTATTTTAAATTTTTTATTTTCAAGCTTTATTCTAAAAACCTTATTTTCATATTTTATTTTTTCTATATCGTTTCAAACACTCTATACATTCCACACACTACCTCACTCCACTTCCTACACGTTTAGAAACCCTAAACCCCTTTTCTCTCGAATGTTCTTCTGGGTTCTCCTTCAACCTTCAACAATATTCATCATCATCCTTTATCATCATGCTTCAACAATGATGACCACTGATAAACAAGAATTTTTCCAGTTTTCAAGAGAAATATAACTAGTATCAAATCCAAATGATACTTTAAGCGCTCCGTCTTCTTCATACGTTATTCTGTCATCATCATCCGCTCTTGTTTCTTCAAACCCTTTGGGGGAGAATCATATTACAAATATGTTCAAATACATTGCAACTTGAAACCAATAGATTTAATTATTCTTAAGGAATTAATGGTCGATTTTAACAATCTGGCAGCAAATGAGTGTAACCTAACGAAAGAGTTAAGTTCTCAAGGCTGGGAAATGTATTTCAAGAGACTTAAAGGTCCAGTTTATGGGGATTTATTGAAAATGGCTGATTGTGATGAAGTCTTGATTGTCTCTAACGTGATGGAACAAAGAATCATCATCACTGAAGAATCTATTGCAAAACTTTTAGGATTGAAGTTTCATCAAGGTAAACGTGTTTATGGAATGGATTCTAAATCTAAGTTTGCAAAGGAATCTCTCAATCAATTACTGTTCAAAGATTATTCTGCTGAAAGGACGAAGTACAAGAGCAAAGCTCTTCACAATAATCTCGGAGTATGACACAAGATTATTAAGGGTTGCATAAACCCTAAACTACCATCTAGCTCTTCTGATTACTTCAACATCAATCAGAAGTTCATGATGTACTCTTTGATGACCAATCTAAAGATAAATCTTCTCTCCATTCTGTTCAATTATTTAAGGGATTCTATCAGAAAAACAAGAACTAAAACAAATCCTCATAAAAAGATCTCAACCAATATTCCTTATGGATGCGTCCTGTCTGAACTTTTTGAACAAGATGAAGTTCTCACAATTATTCGAGAGGCTCAGTTAACAAGGGAAAATGTTGTATTTGATGAGAGTTATGACGTATTTAAAGTTTAGCGTATTTTCGTTTTCTTTGATGTACTCTGTCTCTTTTTGAATTTTAATGAAAGTACTTCTTTTCTTTCAATTTTGTTCTCTTCGGTTTTTAATTTTTTTTACATAATTACCTTTTTGATTATGACAAAAAGGGAGAGTAATTAAAGTAAAGTAATTTTGATTCTAAATGATCAAATTATCTGAAAAACATTGCTCACATTCTAACCAATATAAACTATTGTTTCAGGTAGAATTGTGTTTGCTTATTTATATTAGGATATTTAAAATCAGAATCTGAAGAAAGTTAAACAAGTTGATTGACTAACTCCAGGAACCAGACTCAGAGAGTAAAGTTCTAAATCAAGTTCTAAATTGAGGATTTGGAATCTGCCTGAGTGACACTATAGTTTCAAGATCTCAATTAGAATGATTGGTATCAAGAATAGAGACTCTTAAGATCTTAATATCAGATCTATTAGAACTAGGGGTAATTTCTACTTAAATGGTCCTTAATCAGAATATCTGATCTTCACCAAGTCTTTAATTCAGGGGGAGTCTCGATATAAAGGATAAGTATTCTTTATGTTTCTTTTTTTTAACTTTCTTTTGATTATGTTCAAAATTGTATCATCAAAATACATAATTTTGTCATCATCAAAAAGGGGAAGATTGTTAAAAAAAGATTTAGTTTTGCAATGGTTTCTCTGAGTTTTGATGATAACAAAGAATATGTTTGTATAAACAATTTTGATACTCTAATGTTTGTTATTGTTGGAGTTAACAAACAGGTTCTGCTTCCGATGAAAAGGCGCTGCCAAGATATTAGAAGAGAATATGTCCCGCTTCTAGGCTACACAAGTTTTGATGAATAGTAGTGAGAAAAACTTCAGAAGGCTCTGAATTAGTGACTCTGATATTCATCTTAAAAACCAAGTTTTAAAGATTTTAAGATAGAAGTGCTAACTGAAGTCCAGATGCTAAAGACTATTGTTTCTAATGACAAAGGTTCTCAAGACCAAGTGCTAAAGCTTCTAAAGACAAAGTTCTGAAGATTATGAAGACTTGAAGTTCTTGTGATCCTAGATTCTACAGAGGTTCTGAAGACCAAGTGCTGAAGATTCTCAAGACGAAGTACTGAAGATTCTGAAGACTTGAAGTTCTAAGAACCAAGTGTTATTCTCTTTCTTTCAACGAATGCTTAGAAGCATCTAACATTTAAAGAAAAGAAGATAACGTTTATGTGGTACAGATAATACATGGTACGAACAAATTATCCCATTCCACTACCAAGAAGGACGGACGCTGCGTACGATCTTGTCCCCCACGTGATTTCTCAAGATGCCAACTTTTGGAAATTCCAAAAATACCCTCCAACGGTTATTATATTTTATTTGGTTATAAAAAGGCTTAAAGACATAGAGAGAAGGCTGCCACTTTTCACGCTCATTTATACATATTCACTTACTGTGTATATTGTTAAAAGCTTTCATATTCTCTCTAAGTCTATATTCTTGAATATTCAGTTTACATATTTGCTTGTGTAGAAGCACCTTCATTGTAAACAAACTTTGTTCAAACTGTTGTTTGATTTCCTTAAGGGACCAGTTGGTCTATATCCTTGAGAAGTCTAAGATTAGTGTGTCTTAGAGATTGTAACATTAGTCACTTGTAGTTGCTTGTACATTGTGTAATCAGTTTGATTATTGGATTAAGACCTCGCTTTAGAGAGACAAAATTACCTTGACGGGTGGGCCAGAGTAGCTTGAGGTCATCAAGTGAACTAGGATAAACATATTGTGTCTTTTCTTCTTTCCTACACTCTCAACCATATTATCAAAAGTGATGAGTTTTATTAAGGGGATTGTTTTTAATGAAAAAGTTTTTAAGGATGAAAACTCAATTCAAACCCCTCAGTTCCTTACTAAAAAAACTCGTACTAGTACTCTTGAGTTCGTGAGGTTCTTATAAAAATTTAATGTGACTAAATTTTTTTAATTATTTTTGTTCATACAACAATATAAAATGGGAAGATATTTTATATTAACAGTTAATGACAAGCGCTGATATTTTAAAAATGTTTAATTTTTATTTTGAGCATTTCTAAATCACCTATGAATAATTGACAATATAAATTTTCATATATACATATAAAAAAATTTATTAATAAAAAGTCTAAATATCATTTTCTGTCACATATCTTATACTTAGACTTATTTTGGTCTCTTAACTTAAAAAGATCATTTATGACTCTTACTTTTAAAGACATTTCATGTTAGTCATTTATGTTCAAATGGAGTAAAAACATTAATGTTCGCTGATGTGGCAAGTGAAATGTTACATTAAACTTTGTGACTAATTTATCAATAAAAAATTGATCACTAAAAGTAATTTTTTGGATTTGTTATATCATATTCATCTTCTTTTTATTTCATCTTAATAGAATTAATAATAATCTCTATGAGTTTGAAATGATAAATAATCCACAAGTTCCATGTGACCCAGACAAATCACTCACCCCTATCTAATCCTAACACACACAATTTGACGACTCAAGATTCTTCCTTATGGGTAGCCAATCTTGCAACAATTTTCAAGAAAAGACCACCACTTTTGAAGGCCCCTAACTCTTATAAACCCTAGCCAAACCAAGAATATCCCAGTTGGGTCTACTCTCCTTACCCATCGCGAAGGAAGAAAGACTAAAATAAGTATACTTTATCAAGAAACCTTTGATGGAATCAGGGTTCCAAACCTAGACATCATGCTAGTCTTACTTACCAACTCCTCTATAAATCATAAATTTTTCATAAAGATCCCTTCCCCCAATAGACAGAGAGGCCACCTCCATAGAAAAACCCAACAACCAATATCACAAACCCAATTTCCCATTAAATCCATAAATTGAGACTTTTGCTCAGAGACGAGGATCAACCTCTGAAACAAAACATAAACCAGACTCTTCCTAACCTAGACATTGCGCAAAAAAATAGTTTTAACCCATCCCTAACCACTTTAGAAAAAGAAGAACCAACCCAATCTATTTTCTAATCAAAAGTGGAACCCGAAAGAATGACCCATTTTCACCAATAGGAAGTCTTCCAATAACCTGAGCTCCATCACAGGGAGATATTATATTCTTCCACAGGGATCGAGTGTCCCCAATAACCCTACACCTCTAGTTACTCAATTGAGTCAAATTCACTAACCTAAGATCCTTTAGCCATAAGTCACATTTATTCTTAAAGTTTCACACATCCTCTCAGTTCACCAAGGATACCTTAGACCCTCTTTTGAACCTCCCAAAATAACTTACTTTGGAACCCGACTAACTTCTTCCATACTGAAACTGACATCTTCAAGAAAGAAAGGTAAAATACATGGATATAGTTCAAGATATAATTAAAAAAGACCACCCTCCCCCATACTCACTAAACTATTCCTCGAAACACTTATTTCCCACTTCACCATATAAATATAACTCTCATAGAAATTAAATTTAAACCCAGGTGCAAGCTCGAAGATCCTAAGAATCACATTTATACTCAAAAGATTACCCACCTATGAAACCCAAAAAATAATAATATCATTGGCATATTGGGTATGCGACACCTTTAATCATTATGAACCAACCTTAAAATAATAAAACACCCCTATAGAAATTTCCCTCTTTAAAGAGGCATACCCTCCACCACTAAAAGGGAGAGAAAATGTGCTAGAGGGTCCCCTTGATTAAGACGACGATGGATACTAATTACATTTGTATGAAAACCATTAACTAAAACAAAGAGGCTACTCGAGAAGACACAAGTTATGATCCAAGACCACTACCTCTCATCAAGCCTAAACCTCTTCAACATATAGTCCAAGAATGACCAAATAACAAAGTAATAAGCCTTCTTAAAATCCACTTTAAAAACTAAGAAATCCATCTTGGAAACTCTATCCTAATCAACCATTTCACTCAAAGCAGCCACCTCATACAACAAAAATATAATATTAATGAAAGTAAATTTCTCAAGAGAATAAGATTATCCATAACCCTATTCATACCTAGCCACCAATACTTTAGACATTAACTTATAAAGAGAACCTAGTGTTGACACACTACTATGAAATACACATTTAACAATGGTTGGAAAAGATGCATAATCACGCGGGTCCCGACGTTGCTATGTCGAATGTTGTTGTAAATGTGTTACTTACAATCACAGTCCTGGAATCGTTGTAGTATACTAGAAAGTTCTGGTGATATCACAACTATTAGTTAACTTAGAAGTTGTTGTATCTCTTTTAATAAAATAAAAGCAGTAGAACAACAATAGTAGTAAGAACAACAAAAAGAACAAGAACAACAACAAGAAAAAAATAACAAGAAGAAAAACAATAAGAACAATAAAAACAAGAAGAACAACAAAAACAACAACAACAAGAAGAAGAAGAACAACAACAATAATAAAAAGAACAACAACAAGAACAACAATAATGAGAACAAGAACAATAAGAACAACAAAAATAACTAAAAAAATAATAAGAACAACAACAATAACAACAACAACAACAACAACAAACATTTCTAACTTTAATCCATGCTTTCCTTGTCTCATTCAAGATGGAGAATAGATGATGGAGTTCTGAAAATTTTAAATTAAAGAAATGACGCTTTTGAGTTTTGCTTATGGAAGAATTGATATTTTTGAGCTTGATTTAGTGGAGAAATATAGTGTCATAAATGAAAGTTAATGTTTGAAGGTAGAAGATGAAGTTCGTATAAGTTGAAAGTTTGTCTAAGTTTTAGGTTTCACGCGGATCAATAACGGTGGTGTTTTGAGCATTTATAGTCATTGTATTGGACGATTATAATTTATTTACGGATGGCGAAGAAACTCAATAAATATGCTACATACAACAACAATTGTATTAAATAACCGTTGTTGTATGTATTTTAATAAAATATAAAAAATGCAGCACTAGAAAAGCAACAACAAAGAATATTCGAACTCATGAGCATGTACGTTTAATACAACAAAGGTTGTCTCAAATAACCATTGTTGTACATATTTTAATAAAAATATATAAAATACAGCAGTAGAGCAACAACATCATCAACATTCGAACTCATGACCATGCACAACTTTTACCACCGTGGAACTTCCAACCGTGGTAAAAGTGGCTTAAATATGAAAATAAAAGCCTAGTTGAATAGATTCTACCATGGTGGATCCTTTTATATGGTGACTTAGGTGTTATTGCTTGTGCATTTTGTAGTAGTGATATATGTCTAAAATCCGTAAGCTCCAAAGGGAGTCTATCTTCATAGTAAGCAATACAAAAAGGACATCAAACTTTTGGAAGAATGGAACTCTAAAATAACAGATCAAACATACCATAAATATTCATATTTACTTAATTCTAGAACATCTTATAAAAGGAAAAATTGAACTCGTTTGGGCTGGACTTTTGTTCCCATTTAACCCAACGACCACTACATCTTCTTCCAAAGGGACCACCTACTCCAAATAAAGGAAGATAAAGATAATCCCTTTAGAGAGTCCCATAATCATCACACTTATAGAAATGCTCTTTAAAAAATTTACAACCTCCTTCTGTACATCTAATACCTTCCCCACCACCACTTCTTAACCCGAAAGGGAAACCAAGCTATTCGGCTGACTTCTTTGCTTAAGAATAATGAAAATAGGATGCATTAAGATGACCTCATCTAAGCCAAACATCCCTCAAGAATTGGAAAATATGAACTTCACGACAATGCAAAAGCTCTCCCAACTCTTGACAAGATACCAACCTAAGACCTAACTCCTCTTGGGAGAGATCAGCCACTTCCGCCATCAACTCCCAAAACTACCACTTATCCAGTAGACTCTTAATATTAAAAAATTAATTGCCAAAAACCTTCCAAGAACTGTTCTGGACTGTCCCAATGGCTAGACATGTCCCAATCCACTTCTGTGAAGATGCAAAAAACACAAGAAAAGGGGGGTTTGAATTAGGTTTATACTTGAAAAAAATTTTCTTAAAAACAATCCCCTTTTAAAATGCTTTGCAAATGATGAAGATTAAAATACTAGGAAAGCAATAGATAACGCAATATTTTTATACTAGTTCACTTGAAACATCAAGCTACTCTACTTCACCCTTCTGAGGTGATTTACCTCTCTCCAACGAGGACTTAATCCAATAATTCAACTGATTATTACACTTGCATAACCCAACTTGAAGTGACTAACACCTGCACACACGAACTGTATGTGACTAACAACCTCTAAGACTAATTGTCCTAGACTTCTTGAGAAGCTGACCCAACTGGTCTCTCAAGGAACAATCAAACAACAATTTGATAACAAGTTTGTTTACAAGTAAATATGCTTCTACACAAGTTGATATGTAAACATATTTTTAGTACAAATGACTTGAAAGAATTTACAACTCTTTACAAAGAAAAATAATGTTTGAGCGTAGTGTGTTTCCTCATGGATTAGCAGCTGTTTCTTCAAGTCTTCAATCCCTTATATAGTGCCATGCATGTGATGTAACCATTTGAGGGTACATTTGGAAATATGAAACTTATAGAAGTTTGAAATAACGTGGGGGACAAGACCATACGCAGTGTATGTCCTTCATGGTAGTGGAATGAAACGTTTGTTTATACCATGTACTATTGTACCGCGTTAACGTTATCTTCTAACCTTCTGTACTTCATAGGCTTCCGCGAGCATGAATAAGAGGAGAGAATCCAACTTCCGATTAATCAAAACTTTAAGCCTTTAGAGTCTTCAGAGTCTTTAGCACTTGGTTTTAAAGAACCTTGTATCGTAACATAAGGTTGAAAGAACTTCAAGTCTTAAGAGTATTGAGAACCACGTCTTTAGAGTCTTCAACACTTGGTCTTGTAACCTTGTATCGTAACATAAGGTTGAAAAAACTTCAAGTCTTCAGAGTCTTCAGAACCACGTATTTAGAGTCTTCAGCACTTGATGTTGTAACCTTGTATCGTAACATAAGTTCAGAAGAACTTCAAGTCTTTAGAATCTTTAGAGAAACGTCTTCGGAGTCTTCAAGCACTTGGTCTTCAGAACCTTTTGTCTTCTGAAACTTGACCATTTAGCATCTTCACATAAGTAGCACTTCTGTCTTTAGATCTTCTGACTGTTTTCTTCAAACGGTTGTATCATAGTAACTTAGCTTCAGAGCCTTCTAAAGCTTTCCTCTCTACTTGTTCATCAGAACATCTGTAGCTTATAAGCGGAGCATTTTTTCTTCTAATGTCTTGGTCACACCATTTATTAGAATTAGAACCTATTTGTTTATTCTTAAAACTAAAACAAACATTAGAGTAACAAAATTATTCACTCAAACATACTCTTTGTTATCATCAAAGCTCAGAGACATAATTGCATAACCAAATCTTGTTCTAACATTCTATGTGACACCCCGATTTAATTCGAATATTAAATAATAAGGAATTTAATTATTTATTTAATTAAAGACTTAGGTATTAATATTTTTGGATTTAATCGGATTAATTGAAGAAAAAGGGTTGGTGGTGTGATGAGTAAATAGTGGGTGTGAGGAGTAAATCACTCTACTTTTACTAATTATTAATTTATGAATTTTATTTGGAAATAATAAAGGAATAAAACAAGGAATATAAAAAGGAAAAGAAGGAAAGAAGGTCTTTTTGGAAAAAGTTATTTCACGTAGAATTGGAGAAGAGGAGAGAAGAGAGGAAAAAGCCAACGCCGAGGAAATCGAAGATCATCGCGAGGTAAGGGGTGATTTCATTCGGTTTTAATGCCTTATGGGTTTTGGGAATCAACCGGGTGATTGGGTACGTTAGGAAATTTAATTTAGGTGTATATAGGTTTATAGGATTAAACCCTATTTTGTGTCGGAATATAGAATTTAGGACTGTTAATGTGTCGAACAATTGATAGGAATGGTGAAACAATGATATATGATTTTGTATTGGCGTATAAAGGTCGTAAACTGGTGTTTCTAATGTTATAAGTTATATGGAAATGATTGGAAGTGATGAGGAATGCCTAAATGCTGTCAAAATAGCAGAAAATGATTCAGCAAGTAGTGGGAACCGGTTCTCTGTGGGGAGGAACCGGGTTCCCAGTGTGAATTTTCAAAAACTGGGCATTTTTGTACGTGGGAACCGGTTCCCAGTGGGGTAGGAACCGGGTTCCCATACAAAATTCTAGGGGCGTGACTTTTTCAAAAAGTGGGAACCGGGTTGTACCAGGGTAGGAACCGGGTTCCACTGTGTAATTTTTCAAAATACTTAAAACTTCAAAAAATTCATATTTTCTAAACCGTAACTCCGATTCGGGTGCCGCTTTCGGAATTATTTCTTAAATTAAAAATACTATCTTTTAAAAAGGGAAAAATATTATTTTGTGAAAATTATTTTAAAAGAGTTGAGCTTCCGATTTTTGAAAAGTTATTAGTTTAAGGATAACGGGAATAGGATATGGATTGTCTGATTTATTGAGTGGGGAATAATGCTTACCATGTTGTGCTTTGATAATCATTGTGATGGAATAGAATACATTGGTGATTGGCATTATGTGAATTATGTGATATCATAATCTGTGAATTGATGTTGCATGCTTTTATGATGCATGCATAAGCATTGTTAATTGGTTCATTCCCATTGTGCGGAAGTGAACTTGCAGAGCCAATAAACTTACCAGGATTGTGAGGTAGTGAGGCTAGATTCTTGACTCAGTGTTCTGGGCGAATCATGGATTTCTGCTGTTTCCAAGTGTGATGGAACAGAGGGTGAACTCGGTTCACGTTTGGTACCATATGCATAGAGTCTGCATTGCATATGGGATTGTAACATGCTAGGATGGTTTCCAGTGTTGCAATTTCCATTGATTGTTTACTTGCATAATGAATTGTGTACAATGCTCTTGTGAATTGAACTATGAATGTGTTTTGATAATGGACTAACGCATCGAATTATTCTGTTGTATATAAAAACGTATAATGCATTTTATATTGAATAGAGATCTCACCCTTACTTTAATGATTTCAGATCCGAAGTGATTAGCTGCTTGGAATTGGTGAGGATAGTGTTTAGAGTTGAGTCCTTTAGTTAAACCGCGTGCCAGTGTCGTGCTCTGGTAGATGTAACACTAGGGAAACGTTTGTTTTGAAATTCTTTAATGGATATCCTTAATGGTTTTGAATTATGTTTTGATTTATTACCCTGGAATACTTATGAATGATGTATTCAGGATTTGTTATGTTTCATTTCCGCTGTTAAACATAACTTTAAGTCTGTTTTATTAATGATTTATTCTTCAGTGAAAGCATGACAACTGTTCTGGTTGATTTGAAATATTTAAATTGTGACGCCTCTTGATTTGTGATTAAAAACTCTGATTAATATTTATAAAACGCGGGTAATTAGAAGGGGTGTTACATTCTACATCTAGAGCGACCCAATAAACTTGGCCTAATGAACCATACGGGATAAGGGACATTTTTCCCTTTTGTCCCTCACTCGAGGAGACTTGGTTGGTTGACCCCATGGTCTACAAGGACACTTCTTCTCGCTCAAATAGGCTAGTCCTCATCCCGCCAATCCATACGAGTACAACCACCCAGGAACAACCATAAATATGGCTTTCCTGTGAATCGCTGCCCTGCTTGTTGTAACGGCTAGTTCCGAACATCTTTACCCGTTACAACAACTAGTTCATGGAAGTTACCTATTTTTATGGACCCTATATCTACGCCCAAAAATAAGTACCAATGGCCAAGTGCCAGGGCATTATATAAACCCTCACACTACTGAGGGGCATGTATTCACTATTCACCCTAAAACCCTAGTCTTTCTATGTTGAATCTCATGGCATTTTTCTTGACCATCAGAGTGCCTTGAAGGTACACCTCATCCTCATCATCAAGATCCTTCACACTCAAAGATCTCGACCATCTCAGGTTCTGATCAACTAGCAAGATCAATGGCGTCGTTTGTCAGAATCGGTCTTCCCCATCTTTCTATCCTCAGAACTGAAAGATAAAACTAACCTCACCAGATTTCAAATCATGGACGTTCCCCATCTTCCATCTGTTTGAGGACATCCCAGTTAAAAGGAACGATTGGACGACATCACCATCCTCCGTCCAGGATGACGACGAGGATATACGCTTCTTAGGGACTAGAAATTCCATGAAAACCCAAGAAGATATGCCCTTAGTTCTCCACCCTGATCCTCCGCTAAAATAGTAGGATCGAGGTGCTCGAGAAGGTTCAACCCATTTCTCCTCCTCAGAGACCTAGGCGATGCACATCGCGCATCATCTCTCTGCCACCTCTTGGTTGGCAAACCGCTCAAAAGAAATCAGAGCTTTTTCCAAACAAGAAATGAGACCACTATCCATTTCACCGAGACCGTTGCTCCCCGATTACTAAGAAAACTCGACAAGGTCTCACTTTGGTGACCACCAACCACCTCCCTCAAAGCCAAGGTTCCACCATAGAAGTCCCTCTCCCTGAAAATTTGATAGTACTTGTCGAGGGAAAAATTACTCTCCACCTCGATCAAGTAGCTAGAGCAAAGACGAAGACCTTCACAGTCCATTATCTCGGGAAACTATGGAAACACAACTCCCATCCAGCCTGGAGAAACCCCCAACCCAGGGACATATGATGGCACGACTGATCCCGACAACCATCTCGAAAACATTGATGCTCTGCTCGATTATCGAGGTGTCAAATGAGTAATCACATATAGGCTGTACCCCATCACTCTCAAAAGGGACCATGATGTGGTACAAGAGCATTCTTGACGAATCTATAACGTCTTGGTGGAACTTAAGGCAACATTTCTCTAGGCACTTCACGGCTTCTCGTTGACATCTGAAGTTAGAAGCCTCCCTTGAAGCTATCATCCAAGGGAAAGATGAGCCCCTGTGGGAATATATTAAAATATTTAATCGGGAGGCCTTCCATGTCTCAATTATCGCCGACATTAAGAAGTACATGCTCGAGCGCGAATTATGTAACATCCCAACTTAATTAGATGATTTAGTTTATTATTTGATTTATTATGTTGAGTATTTTTGAGTTAATTGTGGTGTTTTGTGATGTCTTGATGATCATGATGTGTTTGTGATGTTTGATGCATATGAGGTATACTATGATGTTGAGATTAATATGATGCTTTGTGTGGTGTATAATGGGTAGAGGAGAGTGATGGGATAATAATATATGTTTACAATTTAAATAATTATTTTGAAATTATTTAGATTTAATAGTAATTATTTAGGATTATTTGGATTAAGTAAATATAATAACTAATGTAGAGAAACTAATGGCAAGGTGGTAATTGGTGAAAGGTTAAGTGAGGACAAGTTGGGAAAAACATATTAAGGGTCCTAAGGTTAACACAAGGAATAAGGAAAATATTTCTTTCTGAAACGGTCGTGAAACATGGGAAGAGCGGAAGAGAAAGTTAGGGAACAAAGGGGAGCAAAAGGGATTTTAGAGCAGAGGAATAGATTTCTAGTTGGAAGTCTAAGGTAAAGGGTGTTTATCATTGTTATTAAGATTGATCTAAGGTCTAAATATTTGTAAGTTGTGTTGGTTTTGGTGATTTGATGATATGATGCATTTTGATGGAATTATGTTGAAATTGATGCAAATACCATGTTGATTTGCCATGAGTTTGTGTATATAATGCCTATAATACTGTGTATTTGTTGTATAGTGATTATATGTTGAGAACTATGAGGATTTGAACTATTTTGGGGTGAAATCGCAGAAGAAATTGGGACTGAACATGTGCATAATCGCAACAGAGAATTGTTGTCTAGTGTACATTGTCGGGTGATGGAAGTAGCGTCGTCGGGCGATGGATGAGCGCTTGGTCGTTTCTAGGATTTGTTAGCACCCTTATGTAATTTCTGACCCATAATTCACTTACTTTTATAAATGCATGAAAACATAATAAAAAGGGATAACTGCTGAAATGGGAAAATGACTTAAAGAAAGGATAAACAGACTCTTTAAGAATCATACTCTAGCATGCAAAACAGAGTAAACTCTATCAAACATGTCAAATCACACGCACACAACAATCAAGTGTTTTAGTTTCCAACAGTCATAATGATGGTACTTATGAAAAGAGGTTTGAAGTATGGAGTATTAAAGGCGTGAATCCATAAGAAATCGAAATGTTTCCTTTGCTCTTCCAAACATGAATGCGAGAACAGTTGACAACTGAGGCTAAATTATCAAACCCTTGCATTGTTATGCATAGACACGAGATTGGGGGCAGTTGTTCTGGGTCGACCATAGTGATTTCGACCGACCACTCTGAAGGAATTATAATCCTTCTAGAATTTTCTCAGCACACAGGGACATTCCTCATGAAGATCCCAAAGGATCTTAATTGCATGCACATCTATCGAGTCTCTACAATTTACTCCTAACAAATAGCGAGTTTGTTATTCTCTCTTTACTATATATAGAGAACGCAACAAATTCAGGTATTCAGTTTCAAATCCAATTTCAATTTAATTTTCTCTTCACATAATGACTTAAGCGTTGGAGTATTAATCTTACATGTCCGCTCTCTCCATCGCACTTATAATATATATATATATATATATATATATATATATATATATATATATATATATATATATATATATATATATATATATATATATATATATTATCTAAATAAAATAGTTAAGAAGGAAGCATTTTAATTATTTACTTAATATAAATCTAAAGAAGTCATTATTGTAACCCTAGCAAAACCCTAACTTATGTGTTAATCTCACAAAAATGTACACTTATGTGTCAATCTCTCAAAAATCTAAGCTTAATTTTAATAATAAAATTGACATAATTATAATATCTTAAAGTTGATATAATTTATGAATTATGATAATAATACTCTTCGTATCAATAACATTATAACCAATACACTACCAAACTCATTCATATATCTATGTCACTCTTTTTTTCCACCAAATTTATATTTTATTAATTTGTAAAAAACATCAAATAATAATAATAATAATAATAAATAACAATAATATAGATCCATAGCTATAAAAGTTTAAAAATAATAATATATATAACAATAATATTTTAAGAATCAAATTAATTATAATAGAGAAGAAAAAAACATAAGTAAGATTTTAATATTTATTCTTGTATTCAAAATATATTTTAAAAAATATATTATAAATTTTTATAATAAACTATTTTTTATCTATTTTTAATATCGAGTAGAAACTCTTTACTACGGATTATTATTTTTCTTTACTTCTTGTAAGTTACAAAATTAAAAGATTATTAGGCTGTTAGCTTCATTAACATTGTATAATAAAATAAGTTATAAGAAATTTTTTAAAATTTAACAGTTATAATATAATATTATAGTTTAGTATTAAAATAATTTAAATGTAACTCCCAAATAACTTTTTCAATAAAAACGGTTAACTTTGTCATTACTTTTTTTTATAATTATACCACAATTAATATATTTGTGATAAATTAATATAATTAATATTATTGACCGTTTTTAGAAAGAAACAGAGAGTTATGAAAGTTAGGAGTATGAATATATAGAGTCACGGATAAAATAATTTAAAATATGTAAAATATTTTAAAATTAAAATTATTTAAAATGAGAGAATATATAGAGTTAAACTAAAGCAAAGGAGAGTATTATTCTTATCATTTAAAACTCTTATTTTTATCGATATATTTTTTTGTAAGTTATTTATTCTACCTATCTTTTTCATTTTTGTATTGATTTACATAAATTTAACTATTTTTTCATATAAACCAAGAGTACAAGATATATAAGACTTTCATTTTTTTTTATTGTTGTGTCATGACTACTTTGCGGGTCTATGAGATTGTTGTTGACATTATTTATGTTTAGTTCTAATATTTTTTTCATTTCTACGACATTATTATTGTTACTTTTATATTTATTTGTACTAAGTTATGTAAATAAGAATAATTTCACTATAAGAATGATACTCAATAAAAATATATTTTTATATACTTTTACTATATTAGTATTTGGAAAACCATTTAACAAAAAACAACTCCTTAGAATAAAATAGGAGTATAACAACTAAAACTAAGAGTATCAAGCAACGAATTGGCATAAAAATTGAAGAAATTAAATTTGCGAGAATCTCTCTCCTTAAAATATATATATTTTTTCTTTTATCAACAATTCATAATAATTACACATGAAAGATATTCTAAGAGAAAAAGACGGGAGGAAATCCAATTCCCAAAAAATGTAGATTCATAGTAATTGATAAGCATTTTTCTGCATTGATTTATGATATCATTCGCGTGATCAAGACTCATGATATCGAACTTAGTTTAATTATAATTACATCTTTTTATTATAAAAAAATGATCATTTATATTGTCTAAATTTTAAAAAATATAGTAATTAAGAAATAAATTATATAGCAACAAAAATGTAAGATAAAAAATGGACAATTAAAATTTCGTAATAGATAACACCATGTATATTTATAGAGAATTCAAAATTTACAATTTAATTTGTTTTATAAAATATAATTCATTATGTGTACTTCAATTATTATTTCATATTTTATATGAATTATAATATAATAAAATTTTTAAGATTTAAATATTTAATTTTCATTGCAAAAAAATTTAAATTTAAGATAAAACAAATACAAAAATATTTTTTATGATGATTATTGCGCGGGTCACATTCTAATTCTATCCAAATAAAAAGTTATAAGTACACAAATTTAATTAAAACATTGAAATTACCTTGAATGATCATTTACTTCAAACCAAATTAATCTAGGGTAAAAACTAGCATGAAATATAAGAGTTTATATATATATATATATATATATATATATATATATATATATATAAGGAAAGGATAATGAAAAATCTTCTTCACTTTTTGGATACAACCTCCTTTATGCTAGGACTGTATTGAGTCAGAGGAACATCACGTAAAAATGTTATAGCAAAGAAAGGAAAAAGCAACCTGTTGTGGAGAAAGTTGGGAGGGTCTTTTCATGAAAAAAGAGATATGAAGTTACTGGTGAGAGCAAGTGGAGAAGTTAACAAGAGAATATGGTATATGGAGGTTATAATTACAAGTTTCTTTCCTTTTTCATAGAAGGGTGGTGTGAGTGGACACATGTGTCCTTATTGGAATATGATTTGGCTAAGATTTGAAAGGCTGTGTTTTTTTGTATCTTGAGACATGTTTTACATGAATGCAACCCTACCACTTATTCTTCTTTAGACTTTTACATCTCAAAACCCTTCAAATTTTTCTCTCTGTCCTTTCTCTTTTCATATCACTTAATCTTATAAGTAAATGCAGACTATTGATTTTATAAAGTAGCAACCTCATAGATTATTTTTTATTCAATCAATTTTAAATTGTAATTTTATTAGTTTTTCTGAGAGGTTAGAATCAGCCTCTAGACCATCTTTATTTCTTTCTTCAATCACCAAATCAACTTTATATTTCTGTTAGGTACACAATTATTTTATGCAATGTTTTTTCATATGATTAAAAAATATTGTTGATTCAATAATACTTTGGGAATTTAATGAGTGGTGCGATATAATTTGACATATTAAAATTTGCACATTCTTTTGGACCTGCATTTTAATATGAGTTTGGAGCTTACATAACTTTTTAAGCTATATATAAGAAGAAAACATTAATACCATTTTGATTTTAATATGGGATATATTTGGTAAATACTGAGTATGGGTTTCCATAAGTAAAATTGGTCCCATAAATAACATTAGAGAAATGCTAGCATTACACCCATCTTGACAACCACACCGTATTTATATACGGATATGTATACTTTTTGTTTTTTAATAATAGTTTATTTGAGTTTGTTTGCATGAAACAGTTGATATGACTGAAAAAAGTAACGGTGTATATACGGTGTACATGAAAATTGAGTGTACACATAGCAACCCTCATAACATTAACTCATCACATAATTAGCAAACAATTAAGCAGAACTAGCTTAAGGCTTGTTTGAGTTTTTTTTTTTTTTTTTTCTATTTTCAATTTTCAAAAATTGAATCAATTCATGTTGAGAGTTAGAAATTTTAAAAATCAATTTAAATGTAAAAATTTATATTTTAATGTAAATAAATTGGTGAGGAGAGATAATTAGAGTAGCGACTGGAGTTGAAGTAGTTATTGGAGGTGGCTAGAGTGGTGGTCAGATGTTGATAGAGTGTTGGTCAATGGTAATGTGAGTTGTAGTCAGAGTAGAGATCATAAATGTGGTTAAAGAGATGATTTGAAGTTATCATAGTGGTGATCAATGGTAATCTGAGTTGTAGCAAGAGTAGAAATCATAAAGGTGGTTAAATAGATGATTTGAAGTTATCATAGTGGTGGTCAAAGATGGATTGATTGTTAATGGTGATCATAAAGGTGGTTGAAGTTGTGGTCAACAACCATTAGTGGTGGTCATGTGAGATATTAGATCAAACTCTAGTATGGTTGAATTGATAACTTCTAGTCCAACAGGAATTAAGCACAAGGTCGAAACTTGTTCGCATGCTTCGATCAAAATAGTATGTGTTGTAGTCGAAGTTGTTCTAACATGCATTAGTCGATATTTGTTAGGTTTGTTAGCATGTCGATTTGGCCTATTTGTTAGGCCCAATTGTTTAAGTTAGCTTGTTCTCTAAGTTAGCTTGTAATGAGTCTTTGAGTAAAAGCCCAATAGTTTTGTGTGTTAGTTTTCTTATAAATAAATAGCATACTAGTCTCTCATAATTGCAACACTGCAAATCTTAATTAGGGTGAGAGATGTTATTTGTTATTCTATAAAACTTGCAATTTTATTTTAAAGAGACAGTAAATAATATCATTTTGTAACCAATTCATTGTGTTCTTCTTGCTTCCCTCTTTCCTATTGTTGTGAGTTTCTTGCCGAGAAAAAACCAGTTATACTTTGTTTTTGGTATCGTTTTTCATAACCAAGTGATGCGGTGAGCATGGAGAAGATGTCGTTAACAAAGTATGAGACTAAAAAGTTCTCTAAGGTGAACGATTTTGGTCTGTGGTGCTTGAAGATGAAAGCTCTAGTAATTCAACAGGGCTGTTTAGAAGCGTTGAAGGGAGTCGCAACCATGGACGTTGCGTTAAAGGATAAAGAAAATCGACTATGCTAGATGTAAATTATATTTGTGGGGGATCCTACACCCGGATCCGGGTTTCCTTTTAGGTAAGTAGCAATAAATCGTCGCGACTGTTAGACGTATATCGAAACGGTCAACATGATGGCTACGTTAGTGCGACACTTTGGATGTCCTGATACTCTTCATTTCCAAGTTGAGGATAGTATTTGGCTCCTGCGTGGTGTCATCAAGAACTAACTAAACTTTTAGAACCTTAATTGACCCATCTTAGCCATTAGAAGGTAGTGAGATGGCCGACTTTGGTGCAGACCGAGGTTGGATACTCGATGTTACGCTCATTAAGATCAGACTTTTGGGATATTTTCGGTCGACCACTTGGTCGTCGTATTGGAATAAACGCCTACGAGAAAGATCAATGATATGAGATTCCTAGAACCCGGTTACTATTATAGGACAGGATGAACCAACTCAAAATTTTGGTAGGGTAAACACATATACCTCATGCAAGCCTTAAACCTAGGGCTATTGTGTGAATTGTTTGTGTGTGCTAAACATGACATCATGACATCATCGCATTGCATATCATTTCTAACTATTTCAAGGACCTAGGGATTTATCTTTGCTCTGTTTTGTAGGGATTATGGCTTCTAGAAAGACTATCCGAATCAACTTCATGGGCATACCTTCTCAGCTCAAAGAATTGGTTTCAGAGATTCCCGATCATGCTCAGTTCATCAAAAGACATGGTTATTTGCTTGACTTGGTTATCTCCGGTTTTGAAGAAGATATGATGCACGTCTTATTCCAGTTCTTTGATCCAAAACACCATTGCTTTACATTCCCAGATTATCAGTTAGTTCCTACCTTGGAAGAATTCTCTAAGCTACTTGGGATACCTATTCTTGATCAAATGCCATTCACGGTTTAGAAAAGGTTCCTAGGTACGAAGACATCGCATCAAGATTACACCAAAGCGGACATTGAAGCTAATTGGGAAACTAGAAGGAGTTAAGGGTTTACTTGCAAGTTCTTAATTAAGAAAGCCCGAGAGTTCCTCAAAGTTATGAGTTTCCATGCATTCAAGACATTGTGGCCTTGCTAATCTATGGTTTGGTTCTATTTCCTAACTCTGATCAATTCATAGATGTCAACGCCATCAAGTTATTCCTTACCCAATCCAGTGCCTACTTTACTTGGAGATATTCTACATTCCTCCACACTGTACTACTAAGAAACAAGGAACTCTCATGTGTTGCACCGCTACTTTCTAGGTGGTTTATTTCGCACCTTCCTCCATCGTTTTGAAGAACAAGCAAAGGTTGAAGTGGTCTCAAAGACTAATGTCACTCTCTCATTCGGATATCCGTTGGTGTCTTTTCTCCCAAAAGACTTTCATTGAACGTTGTGGAGAATTCCTTAATGTACCACTTGGTATAAGGGAGGTATTACTACAACCCTTCTAGCTCTACGTTTGGTTATGCTCGAAGAGATGGTCCTCATGATATGCTTCTCAAGATATTGTGTTCGACTATAATCACGATCTCGACGAAGGTTTATACACGGGCATGGAAGTTACTTTGGGGCACCAAAACTCCATTCCTTGGAACCTTACCTCAAATGGGTGCGAGCTCGAGCTCAAAACCTCATGATGCCGTTCACTGTTTTACCCGTAATTATGGAACCTGCTATAGGTGAAACCCTATACCGTTATCCATCCCGACATGCCTACTGATTTTGAAGACTTGAAGAGATCCTAGATTCAACTTAAAGAAGAGATGGATACATTTGAAGCTCAGTGCTATGCAAGCGAGAAGAAGGTACTAGAGCTGACCAAGCTACTTCACGAGGAGAAACATCAACGCCTACCTCGAACCAAGAGGAAGCGCCATGGGAGACTTAGAGCTTTAGGATTTTTATGCTTTTCTTTTATTATTCGAACTATCTTTTGTACTTAAAAGAGAAAGAATAAAAGAGAACTAATAAATGTTTGTTCGTGCTTGTTTAACAAATTTAAATTCCTAAGGTCCTTGAAACATTGCATTGCATTTGCATAAACATCGATATCATGGCATAACATCTCATAGCAGTACATTGAAGATTGGTTTCTCATTCTCTCGCTATTTATTTTAGCGAAATGGATCTTGAACAGATCAAAGATCTCAGGCCTTTAATGCTCGGCCAGGAGATGTTCACTAGCTTGGTCCAAGGCCAAGAAGATCCAAGAAGCTCATCAACGAAAGAAGAGGGTCGTTGTTCTCAACATGGGTAGCGTTACAAAGATGGTCCTAAAGTGTTCAATCGGATAGAGCTCTCAGAAGGAAGTGTCAAGACTGAGGGGAGTGTCAAGGGCAATGAAGAAGGCAGCCAGCATGAGCCTGAGAAAGACAGAGAAGATCGCTAAGATAATGAACAGTACTCTGATGAAGATGACAAGTACAAGCAACTTGAAGAACGCCTGAATGCTGTAGAAAACCTGAAGATGTCCGGGCTGAATTTTGATGATTTGAGTCTTGTCCCTGGTGTGGTGATTCCTCCCAAATTCAAGGTTCCGATTTTTGCCAAGTATGATGGCATTTCTTGTCCGAAGCTGCATTTGAAGTCCTATGTTCAGAAGATCAACCCCCCACACTGATGATAGAAAGTTGTGGATGCATTATTTTCAAGAGACTTTGTCCGGAACTCGATTGGAGGGTATTATCACTGAGAATGACCGTATCCGTACTTGGAGTGA
This sequence comes from Vicia sativa, assembly GCA_021764765.1. Taxonomy (NCBI): domain Eukaryota; kingdom Viridiplantae; phylum Streptophyta; class Magnoliopsida; order Fabales; family Fabaceae; genus Vicia; species Vicia sativa. The sequence continues at coordinate 17,832,713 of CM038796.1, read as the reverse complement.
CTTAGCGGATGCTTTCTACAGACAATATGAGTACAATGCTGAGTTGGCACCCACTCGCATGTAACTACAGAGCATGTCTATGGGTCGTGATGAAAAGTTCAAGGAGTATGCTTAGAAATGGAGAGATCTACCAGGCAGAGTTCAACCACCCTTATCCGGTAGGGAGTTGGTTGATATGTTTATGGGAACACTGACAGGCCCATTCTTCAATCATCTGATTGGAAATTCTTCAGCCAGATTCATCGAGCTGGTATTGACAGGAGAGCGTATTGAAGCTGGTATAAAGAGCGGAAAGATTCAGATAGATTCATCCTCAAATGCTGCGAAGAAATCTTTTGGTGGTAAGAAAGAAACTAATGCTGTGTATGGTCAGAAAATCCGAGCCAAGACCGATCGTGCTCAATCTGTGGGGGAAGTTGTGATCTCCAATCCTACATCAACACAACCTCGGAGACAACGCACAACTGAACACGAAGAATTTACAAAGATCAACATTCCATTGTCGCAAGCCTTGCAACACATGTTGAAAGTTGACCTTGAAGGATCCTCTCGATGTCACTCTCCGAGATACAATCCTAATGCTAAGTGTGCTTACCACTCCAATAGCCGGCACGACACGACAACTGTTGGGCTCAAGAACAAAATTCGGATATGATTGAAGCTAAGCAGATTGAGTTTGATCCTCCTTGAGACCGAATGTGATCAACGCTATGCCTAACCATGACAAAAGTTCCAATGTTGGCGAGAACTCTTACGTTTTCAACATAGATGACTTGACCATTCCTCGATGTTGTTAAGAAGAATTTGTTGCAAGCCTGTCAATCCGGATGCCAGAGAATTGTTGGTGCCCATCCGCACGATAGTTGTTGGTCGAGAAGACGTGTCCAGTGCATGATGGATAACCGTGAAATACTATTCCGAAACCACTGTGGAGAGTCCTGTGAAGACATGTCTAAGAAACCAAGATCGAAGATGTGAATGAAACATGCGAATGTGTGGGATACCTTGGGGCGCCAAGTGGAAAATTTGATTACATGGTGAAGTACACTACTCCTGAAAGCTACAAGATTCCTATTGAAGATGTTAAGGCGACCGGATGGGGTGATGATTTCCCATAAGACTATGCTGATGTTAACACAATAAGGATTTCCTTTGCTGATCCTGTGCCTAGAGTGGCACCTCTCATCATTACTTCTCCAAGACCAGTTCCATATTCCTCCGACAAAGCTATTCCTTGGAATTATGGATCTGATGTCTACTATCATGGCGTCAAGCAAGACCCTCTGACCATTGAAGGTCTTACAGTTGAAGCTACCATTCCTAACATTGACAACATCACCGGATCAAGTAAGGTGACCAGAACCGGAAGAGTGTTCTCTCCGGATATCTCCTCCAAAGACACGCGACTCCAACTGCATTCCGCTTATTCAACCAGTTCCCGAGACTAGAGGGAAAGAGCCAGTAACTCATCCTGCTCAACCAAAAGTACCAAGGGAAGTTGCTGAAGAAACCTCCAAACAAGAAATGGGGGAAATTCTGAAGATCCTCAAAAAGAGTGACTACAATATTGTGGAACAATTGGGACAGACTCCGTCCAAGATCTCCATGCTTGCTCTGCTCTTGTGCTCTGAGGCTCATGCTAAAGCCTTGGTGAAGTTTCAAGAATGCCGCAAAGACACTACTACTGATCAATTTGATGTTTGTATTGCTAGCCTGGCTGCCAACAACGGCCTAGGCTTCTCTGATGCTGATTTGACTCCTGCCGGAAGGAAACACAACAAAGCCTTGCACATCTCTATTGAATGCAAAGGCATTACATTGTCTCATGTTTTGGTGGATACCGGTTCTGCTTTGAATATCCTACCGAAGACTGCTTTTGATCGACTTGATGTTGAAAAGTTGGTTCTGAAACCGAGTGACATTGTTGTGAGAGCTTTTGATGGATTTAAAACAGACTTGAGAGCTCATTTTGCACATTAAGTCGGTTCCCGACTTTCGACTCTACTTTTGTCATGGACATCCGTCCACTTACTCTTGCCTACTTGGATGCCCTTGGATACATGGAGGCCACATTCTACCTTACATCGGTCAAGTACCGGTAAAGGGAAGGTTGTTAAGATGTGGTGAAGAAGAATATATGGTCATCATCTACATCATTTTGATACCTCGAGGTGGAGGGTGAATTCTTGAGACCTCCTCAAGATTTTGAAACAATCCCAGTCATGCTCATGACTCTCCCGTCACTTCGGTTACACAAGTTCCGCCTAGGATGGCCTCATTGAAAGATGCTCAAGCTGTTGTTGAAGGAGGTAGTACTATTTGGGACAGCTCACGATCTTCCTTTCAATCGACAAGACGGGTTTAGGCTTCACCATCAAAGGTCGAAGATGATACACCGCGAACGTGTGCCATTTACCTTTCCGCATTAGCTTGAGTGGAATCCATGCTAGAAGACGGCGACAACGACTTCGACATCGCAAGTGGATCTTCCCAACTCCGACAATGGACTCAAGAATTGGAAGATCAAGACGTCATACCAATCTCCTTTAGACAGAGTAATTGCTCTTGTTTTGTTTTGCTTTTCATATTTTCTATGTTTTGAACAATAAACTCTAAAGCCTAGTGCCTTACCCGGCATCATGGCTCGTTGTGAGGGTTATTATCATCATTTGCATATTTTCATTCAATAAAATCGTTGGACTTTTGCATTCAATTGTTGTTTGTTTTACTTTATCACCCTTTAAAAAGCTATGTGTTTCTTACACACACCCACGTGATACACTGCAGAATCACTCGAATCTCGTTGATAATGACTATGCTATTGCTAAATATGACTTGATAATCCGATCTACCAAGCCAAGACTAAGGTGAGGAAGATTGTGAAGTGCCGGAGAACTTGTTCGATTACTAGAAGAAGAACGAGTTATCCCACACGAAGAGCAAGTTGAGGTTGTGAATTTGGGTACTGATGAAGACAGAAAAGAGATCAAGATAGGAGCGGGTCTTGAGAGCAGTGTTAAAGAGAGGTTGATTCAGATGCTACGAGACTACATTAAGGTTTTTGCTTGGTCATACGAAGACATGCCAGGTCTAAACGTTGATATTGTGGTACACCGGTTACCGACAAAAGAAGGTTTTCACCCAGTGAAATAGAAGGTTCGTCGCATGCGTCCTGAGATGTCAGAGAAAATCAATGCCGAAGTTATGAAGCAGTTCAATGCCGGTTTCTTAGCTGTTACTTCTTATCCAAAATGGGTTGCTAATGTGGTGCCTGTGCGCAAGAAGGATGGTAAAGTACGAATGTGTGTGGATTACAGAGATCTAAACAAAGCGAGTCCGAAAGACGATTTCCCACTACCTCATATTGATGTTCGGTTGACAACACCGCCAACACAAGATTTTCTCCTTCATGGATGGTTTCTCCGGTTACAATCAGATCAAAATGGCTCCTAAAGACATGGAGAAGACTACTTTTGTTACACAGTGGGGCACTTTTTGCTACAAGGTCATGCCGCTCGGGCCGAAGAAACGCGCCACTTATCGCGCTATGGTGACGTTATTTTATGACATGATTCATCACGAGATGAGGTCACGCCGACGACATGATAGCTCGATCACGTGAAGAAGAACATCTTGATCATTTGGAAACCGTTTGATAGGTTGAAGAAGCAGATCGAGACTTAATCCTAACAAGTGCACTTTGAGTCGATCCGGTAAACCCTAGGGTTTGTTGTCGAGAAAAGGTATTGAAGTTGACCCGCCAAGATTAAAGCCATTCAAGAGATGCCAAGACCCGCATCGAGAAGGAAGTCGAGGTTTCTTGGGCCGATTAAACTACATTGCCAGTTCATTGCACATCTAACTCGCTATTGTGAGACAATCTTCGTTATCAAGAAAGATCAAGTGGTGGAATGGAACGATATGCGGATCGCTTTTGAAAAATCAAGGAGTACCTACGAATCCTCATATCCCCGATGCCGTCAAGGAAGACCTCTTATCATGTACTTAACAGATTAAGAGCTCAATGGGGTGTGTGTTGGGGCAACATGACGAGTCCGGTCGAAAAGAGTATGCAATATACTACCTTAGCAAAAGGTTTACCGATGTGAAACAAGATACTCACTCGAGAAAACTTGCAGCGCTTTGGCTTCGCACGACTAAGACAGATATGTTGACTCACACTACCTTGTTGATTTCAAGATGGATCCGATAAAATACATATTTGAGAAACCAGCTCTCTCCCGAAGAATAGCAAGATGGCGTATGATCTTGACCGAGCACGACATCCAGACACTTCTGTAAAGCGATCAAAGGAAGTGTAGTAGCCGATCATTTGGCTCATCAAGCCGTAGATGACTATTAGTCTATGCAGTTCGAGTTTCAGCATCAAGATGTTTTACTAGTTACAGATTGCGAAAACCAGGCCTGCATTTAAGGACCCGAACAAGGATCCCGATGGACTATGGTCTTGATGGAGCCTTAAACGCACTTGGCAATGGCATTGGCACCATCATTACATCCCCTACAAAGGACATACGCCTTTCACCGCCATATTATGTTTCAACAGCACTAACAACATGTACGAAGCGTGCATCATGGGTATTAAAGTTGCTATTGACCTAAGAATCAAATTCTTGCAAGTATATGGAGACTCAGCTTTAGTGATCAGCCAGATTAAGGGCGAGTGGGATACGAAGCATCCGAATCTCATTTATCGAGCATGTTTTGAGTTTGATCCCCTCACTGAAGAGATCACATTTGAGACGATTGGCTACTATGTCGCCTATGTTCAAGGTCGATGGGACAACGAGGCTCCCAGATCATCATTGAGAAGTTTGACGAACCAAAGATATTGTCATGAGCTTGATACGTAAGAGAAAACTTGGTACTATGATGCGTGAAGAGGTATCTGAGACTCAAGAATATCCCGAGGGCATCCATCAATAATAAGAAGTTCTTGAGAAGATTTGCATCCAAATTCTTCCTCAACAACGGCATCTTATACAAGCAATCACGACTTGTGCTTATCTACTGTGTAGACCGAAAAACAAGTGGAACGCATCATGGAAGAGTTACACACGCATTTGGTACCCATTCCAAAGGACATACCATGGCTAAGAAGATTTTGAGAACAGTTACTATTGGTCCACCATGGAAGCTGATTGTCACCGCTATGCTCGATCTTGTCACAAGTGCCGACATATGCCGACAGCACGACCTCCGACAATGTTTTAACTTCCCTGGCCTTCGCAATGGGGCATTGACATGATCGGAGAAATCAAGCCCACAGCCCAACGGACACCGCTTCATCCTTGTGGCAATTGACTATTTCACCAAGTGGGTAGAAGCAGCCTCGCTTGCATCTGTTACCAAGAATGTCAGGCCCGAGCATAATCTTATTTATGGCATTCCCGAAAGGATTATCACGATAACGGCTCTAACCTCAACAATAAGATGATCACCGAACTCGCACGCAGCTCAAAAATCACAACTCTTCTTCCTTATCGGCCTAAGATGAATGGCGCAAAGGAAGCCGCCACCAAGAACATTAAGAAGATTATACATAAGATGACAAAGGACTTACAAATATTGGTATGAGATGTTACCGCTTTTCTTCATGGTTATCGACCACAAGATTTAACATCAACAAACCCTTTTCCCTTGTGTACGGTATGGAAGCAGTTCACCCATCGAGGTTCAGATACTCCTCAACCGTAGTCCTGTGACGCAGAAAGTTAAGCGAGACGATGGGTCCGCATCGCCTTGACCAGATTAATTTGATTGATGAGAAACGACTCGCATCCATTTGCCATGGACAGATCTATCAGAAGTGGATGATCAGAGCATTCAACAAGAAGGTCAAGCACCGAGTCTACCAAGTCGGTGATCTAGTAGTCAAGCGCATCATTCTTCCACAAAGTGATCCTGTGGGCAAATGGACTCCCACCCATGAGGGACCATTTTAGTCAAAACAAGATTTTTCTCCGGGCTATGATACTTAGCACCATGGATGGTGAAGACTTCCCACACCTCGTGAACGCAGACATAGTCAAAAATACTACGCATAAAGAGACTCTAGGTCGATTTAACCTAGGCAAAAATAGCATACCGCGAACCAAAAGGGTTCGGGCAAAAGTTAAGATATATACAAAACATGTACACCCAAGTCGAAGTCAAAGCGCGCTTGGCAAAAAGGGTATCCCGGTAGACCAAAACCCGAAAGGGTAGTCTAGGCAAAAGTTAGGATTTAAGCGCATTTACTATGTCCCGCCCGTATCACCCACTTCCGCACTACTATCAAGATTCAAGATTCAAATGGCGAAAATCAATTCACCACTTTCTACCCGACAGCAAGGAGATGAGATAGTTGAAATATATGAGTACGAGCATAGTTGGAACTTAACGAGATTGTTTCCGCATAGCTTTTTACCTTTCTTGTGTATAAACTACTTGGCCATACGCCACATTTCAAATAAATATGAGTTCTTCCTCTTTACAATTTTTGCTATTGTTACTTGCATAAAGTCCAACGTTTTTTTTAAATGATTATATGCATTTGACAATAAGAATATATTCATAAACATGCGAGAAGAAAACATATGAAAGTAGTTACTACAGGCTCTAGGAATTGAGATGACGGTGAAAGTCACCAATACGTCCCCTTGCGGAGTACAATCCTCACAGAGATGTCGCTCACTACAAACCTTCCCCAGCGGAGTACTTTTTTCCTTTTTTTTAGTTCCAGCATTCCGAGCTTCATCACGTTAGTCCCCGAGCAGTGATCCCAATAAGCTGAACCATGTCACATCAGTCTCCGAGCAGTAACGGTTCATCTCCAGCAGGTAATTTCTCAAGAAAAATATCTCTCAAGAATCATCACCTCCCACATAAGCAAAGATCCAGACTTGAAACTTGGTCGATAATGCATCGTAGGAAACCTACATCTTTTATTCCCACCGAGATTTCGACGGCCCGTGATCCTTCTAACCCGGCCTCCTAAGCATCAAATGCTCTCCAACAGATCTATGCAAGATCCCAAGAGAGCGCCTCCTAATTCTTCCCCAAATAGGTCTACACACAAGATCCCGACAAGACGCCTCTCGATCTCTACCATCCTCAACAATATCTAGACTCAAGACTTGGTCGAAAGGCATCTGAGGAATCAAGGTTATCTTTCTCCTGGTTTTCATCCGCTTCATCCCCAAACAAGCCAAGAACTCTCAAGTGAGCATTCGTCTTCTTCAAGATGGATATGTTTTGAAATACCACAACATCTATCATTCATACATTTCTCATAAAGTAATAATTTGTGCATATATCATTCATATACATTGTCATGCATCATACTTTGCATAAAACTAACGATATTCTATCGAGTTTCTTTTGTTTTTCCCAAACAGTGAAAATCACTTCAAACGACTGTGTCCAAGATTAATGCCCGCCGACGGAAAACTATCTCTAACGACCGCCCTAGTTGTCCTCCGGACAACCGGGTCCGTGATTAATGCCCTGCCGACGGAAAACTATTCAACGATCACTCTAGTTGTCCTCCGGCTAACCGGGTCCAGATTAATGCCCGCCGACGGAAAACTATTCGAACGACCTAGTTCCTCCGGCAACCGTCCGTGATTAATGCCCGCCGGGGAAAACTATTCGAACGACCTCCCTAGTTCCCCGGCAACAGATCCGTGATTAATACCAAGTCGACGGAAAACTATTCGAACGATCACAAGTTATCCTCCGACTGTATTGGATCAAGACCAAGCACAACAGGAAGTCGTCCACATTTTGCCAACTACTATCCCCGCAGTAATTAGCACTAAGATGTATTCGACTCTCTTATTATCAACATCAACTGTAGTCTCAGCGACGACCCGCTTGCCTCGATGGCATCTTAAGCCCATCTCCGACTATTTATCAACATTTCTCCACTATCGTATGTCGCATATTTGGTTAAAACCAATACAAACCAATAACTTCATTCAAAGACGAGCACGGAGTCTAACGACGACCTCCTGATGGCATCTTAAGCCCATCTCCATGCTCCTTTCACTTCCGAACGCCACAGAGCCTAGCGACGGCTCACTCCCCAAAGATCGATCTTTCCGCATTTACATCTTAAGCCCATCTCCGACGATTCTCCTATTCAGACGATGTCTCGAGTCTAGCATACGACTCATTCTCCAACGAAATCCAGCTCTAAATGGCATCCAGAAGCCCATTCTCGCATCAATCAACAAAGAAGTGTAAATTTCGTGTACTTAGTGTTCAATCATCTTCATCCTGTGTCACGAAAGGCTAACATGCCAATCTAAACCTTCCAAAGACAAGAAGATTGAACAGGGCAGTCATACCCCAAAATTTTCCCTCCTACTTCTCAAAACATTTCATACATCCATACTCATGATTCCTCAAGGGTCGATCGATAAACCTCTCCTGACAATCAACCCAAACTAGGGTTTGGCAATTCTCGATCAAAATGGACTTCCAACATCTCCAATGGTCATCATGCCTCCTCATATGCTTCAAAGATTCTCCATGTCAAGTTTCAAGCCTCACAAGTCAAGTTTCCTCGCATAATTGCTCGATGGTCGAAAATCAACAGATTGACAAAAAGTCAACTGTGGTCAACATACACCAAACTTCATGATTTTTGGTCAACATCCTCATTTTGAAGTCACATTCATCATTTGATCAAGGGTTGATCATGATTCATCAAGAAAACTCAAGATTTGCTCAAAAGTCAAACTTTCCAAATTAGGGTTTTTAGTGAAAAGTCAATCGAACTTTGACCGAGCATAACTTCTTCATAATTTATCGAAATTTTCCACCACCTCTCATTTTGAAGAGAATTCAATTTCTAAAACTTCATGTCTCACAAGAATGTTCAAAAATGCTTCATTTGAAGGTATGGGTCCAAACATTACACTCTTTTCAAAGTCAACAAAAGTCAACTTTTGTTTTGAAGATTTATTGAGCATGGAAACTCCAATTGAGATTAAACCAAAGAGGTTGTTTATAGGACTCCTAGAGCTTTCTAAAAGTCCAAGAACACTCAAAATGTGGAAAATTGAGCAAAATACACCTTACAGAAGTTGGGCATTTTTGAACAATTGCACAAAAGGAGATATTTGTCAAAATCCAATTTTTCCTAAACGGGCCTATAATTTTATGATCCAAACTTGATCGTAATATTATTTGTGACCTATTGATGCCTTGCCGTGACCACATTCTATTTTTTGATTTATTTTGAAATTAAAAGCTTTTAATTCAAATTTAAATTATATAAAATATGAAAACAAGATATATTTTCAAACGGGTTGATTTTTATCAAACTTGAGGTCCAAGATAGCCCACACAACTTGCCAAATTGTGTTAGCTTGCATATGGAAGAGAAAATCAAATTTTCAAAATTTGATTTTATTTGAAAGGAAAATTATTTTGCATTGAATGCCATATCTTTTTTCACTCTCTTTGCACTCACTCTTCACTCTATAAATACTCAGCATATTGCACAAGACAAGGAACGAAACCCTAGCCCTACAACAACCCTTATTTTTCTCAAAATTCTTCAAAGTTGCAAAAGTCGTGTTTTTATTCCACCGCCAAGGTGTGCCACCATCCAAACGTGTTCCCGAGGTTCCTGTGATTCAAAACCAACCCTTACTCAAGCAAAATCGCCTGATCGTGCTCCCAAGCTTGTTCGATTTGTATTTTATTGATTTTCGATTTCATAAATTCATGCATTGTTAATGGTTTTGTGTGTTTATTTGAACTCGTGGCACGATAGATCATGTTTGAACCATTACATGCAAGCTGAACGTAGAAAACCGATTGCCATGGTTAGGGCTTCGTGAGTCGCTTCGATCGAACCGGCTTTACAGGTCGATTCACCAAAACCAACACCACCATTGAACCCTTGAATGATCGATTTAGGGGGTAGGTATCCCTTGCTTTTATTTCACGTATTTTATGTGTTTCAAATTTTGTTTGGTTTGAGAAGACGACGGAGCTGGATCCCTCGTTGACCTAGTTGAATCCGGCGAAGGCATGCGTGGCAGAAAGAAGCAATCCGATTCGTCCATCCGTTCCAGCTGGGGTCCACGTGTGTTGACTGTGTTTGAATTCATATCCATGACACGTATTCCTTTATAATCACACCTTTGTATTTCCAACACCAAGTGCACTGTGGCTCAGTGGTAAAGGCGTGTGTATGGGAAGATTATCTCCAAGGTCCTTGGTTCGAACCTGGTCAGGACCAATGTTTTTACTCTTTTGCAAACTAACTCTATTTTTCATGTTTTTTCTATTTTCCTTTAATATTTTTCATGCATTTTAATTTATCTCTAATATTTTTATCATGCATCTAAAAAACACCAAAAATATTTTTTTTTTTTGCATAATCATCAGAAAAATGCTTATTTAATTTTTAATATCAAAATTATTATTTTTGCATGCATATTTAATTTAATTATTAATTAATCGTCTAAATGACTTTTAATTGTTTTTAAATTATCAAATCAACTCCAAAAATTTATCTTATCGTATTTATGTCATTATTAACACAAAAAACTTTTTCTCATTCAAAAATACTTATTTTTACTAACATTTTCTTCTTATGCAATTTTCTCGTATTTTCCGATTTTGTATCTGTCATGTGTTATACCTGTTTCGCATTTATTTTTCTTTTTTTCAATTATGTAATTGCCATGGATGTAATAGTTTAATTAGGGCTTTTATTTTCCGCACTCATTATATATCTGCCCAAAGCCATGTAATAGCGTAAGACTTTATCTTTCCGCACTTTACATTTCCGCTATTTACTTTCCACCCTATAAACTGCTAGTAATTAGGCGTGTATGGCAAGATAAAATGACATAGATCACTTACAATTTCAAGATAACATATCCGAATTTGACACTCTTTTCACACATACACCCCTTAGGTATTCTCTCGTTGCCTTTACGAATTCAAATGGTCATGTCCTCGAACGAGAGGTATTCTAGCACCGCTGCCTTCAAAACAAATCATCATAGTCCTTCGATACAAAGATAATAGACCCACGATGTCGCCTACGAATACACGATCTTGACCTCGATTGTCGCCACGAAAATGATGATAGTCCTTCGAATGTGCTAGGATACTTCCACAAGTTGCCTTCTCTGACCATCCGATGTCCCTTCGAATGTCCCTTCTACATCCAACGAGTAGGTTACCTACCAACCAATGGTATAGATAGCACTATTCTAAAGGAACGAAATAACACGAAAACGACCATTCCGAGTAGGTAATAAGACTTTTAGTTGCTTGCCTATCAAAATACTTTTTACACCTCACACTTTTGTCAAAGTTCAAACTTTTCAAAACGAAACATTTCCGAACACTTTGTATATATTCCTACATGAATCATTACAAAGTCAAAGCGAAATGCCTTTTCAAAACATTTTTGTCAAACACATAGAAAGCACAATTTTTAAATGATCTAAGAGCAACTAAGAGCCCATAGAGACTCTTGCCTATAATGGAGAAACTCACAAGTAAGGTATAAGAAATATCGAATTCACTCCAATAAGCGAGCTTTGGAAAATTCACACCCCCGAGGCTAGATCAAAACCCTGAAAATAGAATTTATGGTCCAAAGGTTATCAACAATGAGATCCGACAAGATAATCGTGTCATCTTCATATTTAAGATGTGAGATAACTAAGCTCGAGGACCTAACTCTAACCCGTGAAAAGAGTTTCGATTCTACATTTTTGAAATAAAACCACTTAGGTCTTTAACTAAGGAGAAAGAGGAAGGGTGCGATGGAGTCTCCTTGCTTCAACCCTCATTGAATACTCTTGAGTCGGGAAACCATTAACCAAGATCTCAAAATTACTAGAAAACACACAAGTCCTAATCCAACTTCTCCATTATCAGTAAACCCAAACCTCTAGAGCATGTAGTGAAGAAAGGACCAACTAACAAAGTCATAAGCTTTCTCAAAATCAATTTTAAAGAAGAGATAAGAAATATTTATCCTTGTAAGTCCACAAGCTCATTCACCACACCACATAATCCACTAAAATGCTAACAGTAAGGAAAGTAGATTGGTTGGTGGAAATGAGCTTATCCATAACACTGGAAAGCCTAGAAACCAAGACCCGAGCAAGAGTCTTATAAAGGGACCCAACCATAGAAATATGTCTAAAGTCCCTAAATGGAAGATGACCGACTCAACATTTGAAATCAATGTGAGAAAATAAGAGGTAAAGCTACGAGGAGAGTAGCAAACTAATGAAATTGTTGAAACATGACCAAAATCATCTCTTTAAAAGGGTCAAGACCTTAAAGAAGGAGAGAAAAACCTTAGTTAATGCAGTAGTTATTTGTGTCTTATTTTCGCCTCTAGTTACTTTAGTGGTTAATTGAATCTTGTTTTCACCACTATATCATGATTAAACCCGTAAATTAACATTTTAAAAAAACTGTGTTGGACAAACATAAACTACTTTATATTGGGTTTCGCATTTGACCAATTAAGAATTGATTATTAAGATGTAAAATTAATTTTGATATGAATTGAAATTTATTGCATTTAGTGTATGTTTGTCTTCATATATAGTTATAATTAATTTGACATGTTTGGAGATTTTTAGTATAGTTTTTTTTAATTAAAATTTAATATTTGTGTTTTTGAAAATTTAAATATAATTTTTACACTGAAACTTATCGTTCAATTCATTTTTATTAAAAAAATTTAAACCTAAATAACTTTTATATTGAAATTTATTATCAACACACTTTTAAATAAAATTGAAGCATTCAAAATCAATTTTTATCATCTTAGAATTTAATTTACAATGAAAGTTTTGTTAGTTAGTTTCGAATAAAATGAAGGGGATGACTTTAAAAAGCAAACAAAAAAGGAGTGAAAATGATTAGGGAATTGAGAGCTAATGAGTTTTTTCTTCTAATTATATTCAATTATATCAAATGTTTGTTTGAAATTCTCTCTCTCTCTCTCTCTCTCTCTCTCTCTCTCTCTCTCTCTCTCGAGACATTACTCTTTGAATATAAGGTGGAGTTTGAAGCATTCAAGACTTATCTGTTTATATAATACATTCTACAAGATGTAGCATGTATACCCTAACAACTGCCTCATACATAGACTTCCCCATCTGAAAAGGGGACATGAAAGAGGGAGGAGAGATCATCTAAAGTAATTGTCATCTCACCAAATAAAAAATGAAACGAGGAATCTATCTCCTTATGTCATTCTCAACAAAATCTAAAAATAGTGGAGCGTCAAACATGGTCACCGAACAGTCCACCAATGAAAGGAGGTCGCAATCATTAACAATCTCACTGACCTCCGGAGGCATCTGGACATCTAAGAACTTTTTCAACTTCACATCTGGTGGGCACCTTCAACGGCAGACGTTTTTGTAAAAAGCATCAATTATTTCCAAGGTATCAATAATAAATGAAAAAGTTCATATATATATATATATATATATATATATATATATATATATATATCCGCTATAGTCTCAATGCCACATGATCGACAAATCCAAGGAGCACAATATGGTTACTGGGCCATTTAGGAAACCCTATATGATCAGTGTGTATAGACGACATCGTTGAATCTAGAACAACCGCCTTCGTATCAGCCGGAGGAGTAACCTTCATATTAGTAAATTCTTTCACATCCATATCTACCCAAGCAGTCGCCTGCGTATCATCCTGAGGAGTCACCTCCGTATGAGTCCGGGAGTCACCTCGATATATGTTGCAACCTTTGTCTCAAGATGATGGGTCACCTCTACTCTTCCACCACGCGCTCGCTATCTAGACTCTCACCTTCTTAGTTGTTGTCTCTATATTGTCAACAACAACAACATTAGGCTCATCAACAAGAACTCGACATGTCCATCAAGTTTACCTCCTCTATGTTGGATATAGTATGGGCCGCACATTCTGTTCAATCATCCACCCTCTTGTGATAATCCGTGGGCACTCTATCCGTCAATATGAAAATCTTTGTCGTCGTTTTCCTCGCACGAGCTTGTTGCAATCGCTTCTCTCAACTCTATCAATCTTCCAAGAAGCAACTTGTTGCTGCCTCGGTCCTTACTACAAAAAAACATAGAAATATGAATTACTTGATTTTATAAGAATATGAAAATCAACATGACTTTCATGAATTTTTCAAAATATTCGATTACCATCTCAATATTTTCTTCTATCGTAAATTTTAAATATTTTATATGCATGTATGCTTTTTATCGAACTTTAAAAGGACTACTAAAATGCATGTGGTTTAATTGGATTTTCTAAAATATTCGATAAAAATGCTTGAGAAATGTGAGCTTTTACCAAATACTTTAAGAATTCCGATAAAATACATGATTTTGACAAAAAAACCGGTATAATTTATAAATTGCCGATAAAAATATAACTTAAAATTCAGTAGTTGGCTCAAAATCTCCACTAAATCACATATCTTTTGAAAAATTCAAAATTTTACATTAGAAATGTGAAATAATTTTTAATATACAAAGATAATATAGCAAAATAATGCAATTCTTTGTATGCATTTCTTTCTTTATTCCAAGCTGATCTCTTTGTGTACCTCCATTTTTTAACAATGCACCATCCAATTTAACAGTCACTAATCCCTAAAATAAATGTAGGATTTGATGAAGGATATATACAAATGGTCTCTGATATTAGTTTTATTCACTTGTTAATTTATAAGCTAACTACAAATGGTCTCTAATATTGTTTTTATCACTTCTCTAATATTATATAATTTTTTCAACATTTAACCCAGTTTATGAAGAGAGAAAGTTCACTAAATTTAATCATTTTAGTAAATCTATTAAAACTTATATGACGTGAGCTAAATAAAGTACATGCATAATAATAAAAAATATTGTGTACACCTGATAAAAAATATTATACAATAAAAATGAGATGTTGATGATGTTATAAAAAAATAGAGAGAAAATAAAGTTTTCAACGTATAACAATATAAAATATAAAATATCATTATTGAACAATTATCTTATACAAACACCAATATCCTAGTTTCATTGTTCAATTAATTCAAATAAAAATCACTCATGTAGGACAATGCACGTGTGATTGTGAGAAAGAGAAAGAGTGTATATACAAAACTATAGGATAATAATAGACTCTCCCTTATGAAACAAGATTCACAATAGTTCTCAAGAAAAACATTCCCTTTACAATTTCATTAAAAAGCATAAAACTCTTAGTTGACCAAACTATTACACACACATACAAACCCTCACATGGCACAGAATTTGCCACTATTGGAAGATCAACATAGCTAGAAAACAAGAAGAATAAACCAAAAATATTCCAAACTTTAGGTTTTTTCATTTCATACAAATACCTAAGAAAATGGAAGGAGAAAGAGATGTTCCTAATTATGAACTTCAAGTTTCATTCACAAACACTCCTCAAACCATCCATGAGATGAGTTTTGTTCAATTTGAAGATAATCAAGTTCTTAGCTTCTTGTCTCCATCTACACAATCTCAACCTTCTCAGCTTTCTCAATCTCTAAACTCCGGCGGCAGCACCACCACCGCTACCGCTGCAGCCGCCTCAACAACCACTGCCGCTGTCGCCGCCGGATTTAGCCCTAATGGTCTTGTCACTAGAACTCCTTGGAATAATGAACAGGTAATTTATTTATTTTTTACTTTTATTAGAATATATTTGATATATACTCAAAATTAATATCAAATCAATTAAAGTTTAAACTATATATCTGAGTTTTGTTTCCATTTTTGTGTAATAATTTAGTTATTGGTAATTAATTACTAATTATATGGATGATACAAGTGAAGTTCAAACTATATAATCTTCAAATTTTGATTAATTTGTATATTTAGTTATTTGTGTGTTGTTATGTCTTTTCATTGTTAGGGTATTGTTTTCATATCTATTCATTAAGATGATAATAATGATGATTACTTCAATAATTATATGTGTGATACAATGAATGAATCAAACTTTTGTGATTTTTTGATCAGGTGAGAACTCTAGATCCCAAAGCTGTAAGTGATGAAAATTGCACTGGAAATACTAGTGATGGCAACAACACTTGGTAACTCCAAAATTTAATTGCCAATTTCAATGTTCTCTCTCCCTTTCCCTCTCTATATACAAAAGTGCATGCACGTAAAATTATACACTAGATGATATTCTTTAGAAATGGAACTCTATCTCTCTCTATTGGGATATATATGAAGAGCGATTCCCGGAGATTTGGATTCAAAGATTTCATAAATATATTTCTCAAAGAGATTCAATATGACTAATATTTTAGACATCCATAAAGATATAGATATATAACTAATGTAATTTTGAATGCGCATATATAACTAATGAAATTTTGAAGAATTGGCTTTGAGAGTGTGCATGATAGGTTGTTGGACGGAATCCAAATTAACACGGTTAATACTTTTTACTGTTAAATTGTTGCAAAATAGAATCTCTATTTATTTTATCATATTTATATGTGATTAAATTATACAGGACTTTTAGTATTTGTTTGAAGTCTCATATGAATTGTAATGTCTTAAGCTAAGAAAAATGATGTTATCATATGATGTTAGGTGGAGGAGTGGAGGGAGTGAGAAGAACAAGGTGAAAGTGAGGAGGAAGCTAAGAGAGCCAAGGTTTTGTTTTCAGACAAGAAGTGATGTAGATGTGCTTGATGATGGTTACAAATGGAGGAAGTATGGCCAGAAAGTTGTTAAGAATAGCCTTCATCCAAGGTATGTAATGCATTCATTCTTGCTTAATCAATAATTTCTTCACTTTTTCTACGATTCTTAATTTTAATTTTTTTTTATATTTATAAAAATTCTATCTAAACACCATATTACCTACGTCATAAATGTTAACTATATAACACCACCACGTATGAAAAAGACATATACGTATTCATATCAGACACTATATTACCTACGTTATAAATGTTAACTATATAACACCACCAGATATGAAAAAGACATATACGTATTCATATCAGACACTATATTAATATTAATAATTACGTTTAATTTTTTAAATTATTATTAATATTGACATAATGTCTGTGCTTCTAGAGTATTAATATTGTTAATTTCAACACAGATAATACTATTTTTTTTTCTCTTACAAAATCAATTTATAAGATAAGATATACCATTCTATATAAAAAAATTAAATTCTATCTCTAACGAATATGAAAATTGAAATTTTTACAATACCCTCCTTCAAATTAATTCTAATCGAAAATGAACTTTGTAATACTAAAAATAAAGTAAAATAGTTTATTTTATAAAAATTCACTTAAAAATAAGATAAACACCATTATAGACAATTTGTCAATATGTGAGATTTTTGTTCCTACTTTTCGCATTTGAAAGCATGAGTTTGTGATGGAAATGTTAAGACTATATTAATGAGTACATGGCTATATTAAAAAGGCATTATATCCGGAGAAATGAAGGTAAAATGTCTTTTTTTAGGAAAATTAAGGGTGTCGGTAATGAACAAACAAAGTGAATATTCCTAAAAATATTTTTAAAAAACTACATTCTAAAGTGAGAGAAAGTAATCAAGAAAAGAATGATCAAGATGTTTACTTTCTTCAATATAGTACTAGTTGGGAGTATAGTGAAGATTGATGGTTCAGACTGAGAATATATATTGATTGGAGAAAAAAGAAAGAAATAATTGCTGAGAATATATTTATATATCTTCTCTAGTGGATATAATAACTATAGTTTTGACAATAGAGCACACTCTAGGGTCCCCTACTTCCTCTCCCTTGTACTATGTTCCCAAAACACTCAACTTCTTCTTTCACTTAATTATCCATCTTTGCACTTTTGTTACTTCATTTTAAACACTTGGCTAATTAAATGCACGTTCATGCATATTTTGTGCATCCATAAGATGTTACGGTGAAATGTGAAATCATCATTATTATTATAAATATTTATTATATTGTTGTTCTTGTCTAGTTTGATTTTGAAAATGAATTACGTAAGACTTGATTCTAAATCACCATATTTTCTCTCATTTCAAATGTTTGTTTTGAGAATAATTTATATAAAATTTTATATTTATTTGAGATCACTTCATTTTCTCTTATTTCAAATGTGTATTTTGAGTATGTGTTAATCATTATTTTAATATTAAAATGACATAAAAGCATTTTATGATATTTAATTTTTATAAAAACATACAATTTCGATCCTAATATTAAAAAATGGCTTTTTGATGGAGTATATATATATATATATATATATATATATATATATATATATATATATATATATATATATATATATATATATATATATATATATATATATATATATATATATAGGTTGATGCATTTAATATGTATAAATGATATTTTTACACTATATGTGACATTTCCACCATATTTTTATATTTTTTTTAACTTTAATATTTAAGTAAATTTTTTTTTCTTCTGACACCCACTATGCCATGTAAAACATAAATGTAAGATGTTTGATTTTTGTGTCAAGATAACCATTCTTATCTATGACATATAGTGGTGACAATATGTTGTACATATATAGTATGTTAACTTTTGTTCACTTAATTAACCCAAAAATAGACAGGAAAATCAAAATAAAAAAAAAGATAAGATTGTGACAAAGAAACTAATTTTTAAAATAAAGAAATACTAACTAATTTTTAATATGTGTATCAATATTTTAAAAATTAAAATAGATGATTTCTTTTAAAAAAATATTTTTTATATGAAATTCTTAAAGAGTGTTCCCGGTACACATTTTTAAAAATAAATAATCAAAAAATTAATTTAAAAATAAAGAATTAAAATTATATTAAGTCTAATTAAATATCATTTATTTGATAAGTATATTAATTGATATTCTTATTCATTTTAAGTAAAATAATATTATATTGACTCTAAACTACCAAATTTAATATACTTATAATAAGTTACTATTTTTAGGTTTAGATAAAGTAAGGGCTATATAAAAGTAAACTAGGCTTGTGTTCATCATTAGCTAAGGAGAACATATTGCAATGGTATCTTCTGAATTTTTATGTAAGAAAGTTCAAATCATTGATGAAAACCAAATGAAACAAAGTTACATTGGTTACTATCATATACAAAATTACTTTAGGAAAATATAGTATAATAAACATGCTAAATAAACAAAACAAAAAAAGTAGTATGATGAAAACCAAAGTTACTTAGACTGAAGGAAACTAGTAGTAGTAATAATTTAGTGAAAGAAAATGCTCATCGAATAACATGTTTGTTGATGGAAGAAAGTTTAATAGTTTTACTGGAATTAGTTAGTAACTATTGAAGCAATACCAAGTAGTTGAAGTGCTATATATGCTTTATCATTATTAAACCCAAGAAAGTGTTGGTAAATTTGCTTCAGTTGTAGACTATCACTTCAAGATTGTACTTAAAGATATGTACTTAGAAGTGGAAGGTTATTTAAATGATCATTACAAGAACATACAAGTGTGAGTTGTTTGAAAGTGTAAAAATTGACTATGGACTATGTTGAGTACTATTATTGAAA
The DNA here is from genome assembly GCA_021764765.1 of Vicia sativa. NCBI lineage: Eukaryota > Viridiplantae > Streptophyta > Magnoliopsida > Fabales > Fabaceae > Vicia > Vicia sativa. The sequence continues at coordinate 17,813,097 of CM038796.1, read as the reverse complement.
TTAAATAGGCTCTTATTTTAATAATGGCAAATGATAAATATAATTAGAAAGTAAATCCCTAATATGAAGAGTATTAAAATAAGTCTAGAACAAATTAAACAAACACATGAGTGATAAAAAAAAAAAATGTATAATGAGAGTATAAGATGATC